>JARWLC010000016.1:73566809-74166809 GCA_033318265.1 Phyllotis vaccarum | reverse complement strand
GAGGCTGCAGGATAAGCATGGTAGCATGGTGAACCTTCCCCAGCTCCACTGTGCTGGATGCTTGGTCTCCTGTCTACTAGAGCTGAGTTGCAATACCACCTCTCGCCAGCAGGGGAGATCAGCAGGAAGTGCTGGTCCGAACTCAATGCCTAGAAACTGGTTCTCCTGTTGAAGAGTAGAGGTCTGTTTTATTAACCAGATGGGCTGCAGAGAACACATGGCCAGTTGGAGACTCTCCATACTCATTCCCGCCCAAACTGCTGATATTTTTAACTTGCCTTTGTCGCACGCCCCCCCCCCCCCCCCCCCCCCCCCCCCCCGTCCCGGTTGGGTCAAAAATTACTCTCAGAGAGTCCAGGCTCTCAGAAATTTCTACAATTGAGACTGACGTAGTAAGGCACTTCTCAGAAGCTCAAAGACCCAAATTAACTGGGAAGCACTGCACAAGTTACTGAACATCTCTGGGTTTTAACTTCCTTTGTGAATATTGATAGAACCCCGTACAGTGTGCACATCTATTGTAGGTATTTGTGCAGCCTGGTGCAGCCCAGATGGAAAGAGATCCTGACAGTCAGGAGCCCAGGCATACTGAGCGCTGCAGCTCAAATGGAAAAGTATTCAGGCACTGGGGAGCCAATGAACACCACAGGCCACAGTAAGCCTAGGCAGCAGCTTACAGCCCTGCTTCAGGGAAAGGCTTCCCCAGGGTTAACAGCTCTGCTCCAGCAAGTAGGGCCTCCCGGGCAAAGTTGCTACAGTGGCCAGCAAAAGGCTTCCGCTGTTGGCTGCTCTCTGTTCAGAGAATGTACCCTGGGTAGCCAGAGTGTTATGTCCAGGCTCTGCTGCTCCTGCTGCAGCCAAAGATCTTCACCCAAGTCTCATTCAAGAGATGTATTATGAGGGAAGAGTCCAGGAGTGTGCGGCTGTCTCAACCCTGGGTGGGAGAGGGCAGCAGGGAGAGAGCTGTGGGCTCAGGACTTATATAAGGCTTCTTGGGGGTGGAGCTTTCAGGGGAGACTTGCAGGGTGGGGATTGGTCAGATCTTTTCTCTTTCTCTTTATTCTGATTTAGTTTTTATTTTCAGGGCCAAAGCGTGTTTCTTTCACTGGCTCTTTTTGGGCTTTTAGACTCTAATTTCAGGGCCAGGGCACATTTCTTTCACTGGCTCTGACTCTAGGGTCAAAGTGTGTTTCTTTGGTGCTGGTTTCAGAACCAGGGCATGTTTCTTTTTGGTTCTGGGTTTGGGGATATACGTATTTCCTTGTCTCAGGTCTTAGATCCAGGGTGGGTTTCTTTCACTGGCCCTGGTCTCAGAGCCAGGGTGGGTTTCTTTGGATGGCCACTTTTCCCTTCATCTATAATCCCACTCAAGAGGTTAAGGCAGGAGGATGGTGAGTTTGAGAACAGCTTGGACTATAGAGCAAGACCCTGTCTCTGAAATAAAAACAAAGTGACAGAGGGCTACCAAGATCTGCCCGAGGGATCTTTGAAGGATGAAATGAAGTAAAGAGAAGAAGGGTCAGCGCTTGATGTCAGTGAGAAATGGTCGTGTCTGTCGCTCCAGCCTCCTATAATGGGATTCTGGTTCACCTAAAGCCCCAGTTCGGGGTGGCTCTTTAGTCTCTGGAGGGCTCTTTATTCATACGGCTGGTAACTTGGCTTGTATCATCAGGGAACTTCTATGCTGTTCCAAGACTTCGTCCGTCCTGGGCTTCCTCTGAATGGGGCAACCTCGAAAGAGTCACTTTACAGTGGATAGCTCAGGTGGGGCTCCAAAGAACACATGTGTTAGAATAGAAGGCCGAGAGCCAGTGAGATGGCTCAAAATAAAGGCAGTTCATACCAAACCTGACTGCCTGAGTTCAATTCCTGGGACCCATGTGACAGAGAGAACTGAGTTCTTTGGGTTGTCCTTTTACATACACTTCAACAAGGCAGATCTGTGTGGCCTTCTAGGAGTGGCCTCAGATTTTTACATGGGGTCTCTGCTGCGATGCTCTTCTACCTAGACTTTGGAAGCACAGCTCTGGTGTCTGTAAGGGTGTCTTCAGGGAGGTTCAACTGAGCAGGAAGACCATTCTGGATGTGGGCAGCACCATCCCATGAGCTGGGATCCTGAAATGCAAATGGAGAAAGTGAGCTGAGCACAAGCGTGCATCCCTCTCTGCTTCCTGACGGCAGTGTAAGTAAGCAGTTGTCTTTCCCACCATGATGGATTGGGTCCCAAACTGGAGCCCAAATGACCTTCCCTCCCTAGACTGCTCCTGTCAGATATTCCACCACCGCAGTGAAAGCAGGTAGTAAAAGGCAAGGCAGACAGGATGTGGACCCACCTGTCCACCAGGGAGTGTTGAGGACTGCCTGGCTGTGCCTTAAAGGCAGTGTCCAGAACGGTCACCCTCTCTGCTAGAGATTGGAAATAATGTTCAGCAGCCGTGAAAGAATGAAGACATGGCCAGGGGCCTCTTGATGAGATGATGGATAGATCACCGTGCCCCACATGACAGGCAGTAGGACAAGGCCTGGACACTGAGCCATCCTGAAGAGCACTGAGCAGGGACAAGCTGCCAGGTGTAGGGAGGTAATATTCACCCGCTGACCAACCATGGCTGCCTTCTGATTCTCTCCCACATGTCTGTAGAGTTAAAAGAATATGTCTAGCCACACCTAATGCCAGTAATGGCAGCGCCCAGAAGGCTGAGGGAGGATGATTATAAGCTGAAGGCTAACCTGGGCTACATAGTGAGATCTTATTAAAAATAAAGCACATAGTGAAGATGAGTCTTCTAAGGCTAGGTCAAATAACATGGGTTCTGGGGGTCTGAACTCTGGCCCTCATGCTTACATGGCAAGTACTTTCTCCACTGGGCCTTTGTTGCTTCCTCCTCCTCCTCCTCTACTTCTTTTTTGAGATAGGGTCTCACCCGACTGTTGCCGTATACCCAGGGATGATCTTGGACACCCCCCCCCCCCTCTGGCTTCTACAAGTTCTCCCAAGTGCCGGGATTATAGGCGTGCTCCACCATGCTTGGCTGGGAACCACCCTTTTAAAAGATGAACTAAATGTCCAGTGAATAAATAAAAATAAACAAAGTTCTTGACTTGATTCGGCAGGGCTCCACAAACAGCAGCTGGGACTCTTCACTGCACAGCCATTCCCAAGCGGCAAGAAGGTTCTCTCAAGCGGGGGGCATGTGCAGTCAGAGTTACAAAGAAAAGGAAAGTAGGACCCATAGGCATAGAGTCCCAGAGCCCCACCTTCCACTAGCTGTGTGCTCAGATAGGTCTTTCTTTGAGAATAGGGTGTGGCTAGTACAGGGATGCTATGTGTCCCTAGAGGAAGGGGGCCGTAGCCTCTTCCAGGCCCTAGAATGCCCAGGTTGCCCCCTCCCCCCATCCAGTGGCACCCTCATCCCTGAGGAATTATCAGGAGGTGAGGGAGGGTCCTAATGCTCTGATACTCACTCAGCTCTCTCACCCTCCTGTCCCAGGAAGGGCATTGGAGTGACTGATGCCTGCCTACTAGGATGACTATGGGGTGCTGGAAGGGTAGGGGAGTATTAGGGACTTCCTCTGTGGGAAGCCTAGGAACTGACATGGTAGGACAGAAAGGGTGTCAGGAAGCCAACATGGCTCTGTGTCATGGCATGGCTTGGCGAGTCTCTCCTGGGCTCTGCTTCCAATTTGTCTAATAAGGCATGTCCTCTCAAGCTAAGATGGTTTGATATTGCCAGGGATTGATATTGCCAGTAGAGGGTTACTGTGAGAACCCTAGGGAGGTAACCCCCATGTTTCCAGAGAGGGATCTTTGCTTCTGACTCATACTCTCTAGGACAGCCTTGTCCTGGGGGAAGCAGTTGGCAAGAAGGTCCCATCTGGCCCCTCGGTCCTGTGCAGATGTCCTGATCTCAGCTGTGCTGAGCCCTCCCCAAGAAAGTGCAGGCCAGGCCTGGCCCAGGCTAGAGTGATGTTGGAATGTTGGCAGCTGGAAGGGATGCTGGAGGGTGCTGGGGGATGGTGGGGGATGGGGAGGATGGGGGATGGTAGGAAGATGCTGAAAGGGTCTTGCTGAAGATAGGAAACTGCACCTGAGCTCAGCCCTGTCTCTACCCAGTATATCACTGGCCATGTGAAGTCAATATAGCAACTTGTCACTACGGAGATACTGCACCAGTGCCTGTTCAGGGCCCTGTCAAGCTGCCTCAGTTAGGGACCAGTTGCTCCTGCATGAGACCCTGGCCATGGAGGTATTCTCCATTGTCCTTGTCCCCAAGCCCACCGGTCACCATCTGTCCCCATCATGGCTTCTTAGATGGAAGCCCTAGTGTTATGACACAATGGTAGATCACCCAGGGGTTCTGATCAGGGTCAGATTGGCTGGAGTCTTTATGTCCATTCCGTAGGCACAATTGCCAGAACCATCATTCTTGGGTAGGGGGTACAGGCAAAGATGGTTCCAGAAGCCCACAGGTGGGCTCTGACAAAGCCTTTAGATACCCAATGCTGCCTCAGAAACTTCCCTGAGAGGAGTGGTAAGGACTAAAGGAGGGGAGGAGGGTAGTCACTATGGAAGCTAGGATGCCGCTGAGCACTGACCACAGCTGGAAGCACTCTCTGTTTGCCCCACCCCTCTCCACACCTGCTCTCATCTCTCATCAGAACAGTGGGCAGCTCTTCCTCACTCTCCCCGTGACTGTACAACCACTGCCCACAGCACAGCTTCTGAGAGCATTAGAGGTGATGCCCTGCCAAAGGTGCAGAGTCAGCTCCCTCTAAGGCAGGTACCAAGAACACAGGAAGCAGTGCACCACAGTTTCAGGTGACACAGACAAGACACTGAATTGGAGTGCAGGGAGAAATCTGGGGGAGCTAGGGCCACGCCCCTAAGTTGGTGGGAGTTAGGTTCCTCCACGATAAAGGGATAGCACATGAAAGTCCTGGGACCAAGGGTAGAAAGCGTGTAATCAAGGAGATTGTAACTGGGGACAGAGGATGTGGCCCCCTCCCTCCCAGACTCACAAAGCCTCCTTGCCCAGTGGAATCAACCTTTTCTCCCTTTGCAGTAGTAAGGGACCTGTGGAGGACTTTCTGGGTCTTCATCTGGCAGGGTTTGGCTTCACGGCCAAGGTCAAATGAGATCATTTCCTCTGTGCAGATCTGTTTCCCTCAGGAGCTCAGTTCCGAGCAGACCTGACCCCGACAGCAGTTGGATTATAAGGGGACATCCCCAGGATATCCTGAACAACCTTCCCAGACGCACAGAGAAGGAAATAAGGAAACAGTACTAAGCTGGGAAATCGACACTTCACCCCTGGAGCCTGGGGCTACAGTTGGCTTCTACAGTGTGATTTGGATAAAGAAAGTCGATTTCTTATGGACATCTGTGTTCCTAGCTCTGGCCTCTGACAGCCTTTAGGACACCCCAGATGTTCCTCCCATCTGGGGGATGGGTTTAGGGGACCCCAGTGCTATCTAGGATGAAAGAGGAGGATGAGCCTTGGGCTTGGCCTCTATCAACTTCTGACTCCTGGCCAGGGTTTTCCTTTCAGTCAATCAGCTGGCCACCCTGTGGCCCTGCTCAGGGGACTTCTGGGCTGGTAGCTCAGCTGTGTCCTTGTATTATTATTATTTTTTTGGTCTGTTTCCCAGCCTTCTCCAAACTTCTTGCATTTTCCCAGCATCCTTTCCTTCCCCGCATCCCTCCACTGTAACTCAACCTCTCACTCTTCTCTTTTTAAAAAAGTTATGCTGGGCAGTAATAGCACATGCGTGGCAGGTAGGTAGATCTTTGTGAGTTCTAGGCCAGCCTGGTCTACAGAGCTAGTTTGAGGATAGCTGAGGCTACACAGAGAAACTCTGTTTTAAAAAAAACAACAAAAAAACCAACCAACAAACAGAAGTTATTTATTATGTGTACAAATGTGTGTTATTATGTGTACAAATGTGTGTATATGTGTGCATGTGTGTGTAGATGTTTGTGTACATGTGTATGTGTGTGTGTATGTTTGTGTATGTGCCTATGTGTGTGTTTGTGTATGCAGACATGCATGTGTGAGTATGCATGTGACGTTGGGACACAGGGATGTATGGGGGTCAGAGGACAACTTTGTGGAGCTGGTTCTGTCCTCTTTCCTTACTCAGTGATCAGGCTTGCATGTGGAGTCGTCTGCCCAGTCCCCCTTCGTCTTTTTGAGACAGTCTCGCTACATAGGCCAGTCATCCTCCTGTCTCAGCCTCTGGAATGTGGGCCACATCGGCATGAACCATCGTGCCTGGCTATTGCTTTTCTAGACAGATATGACTCTCTGGCAATGCCTTTCTGCTCCTTGGCAGTGGAAAGGCGTGTATAGCCATGTGCTTCATCCCTAAATCCATCTGGAAGTCTCAAATGGGAAGCTTCCACCCATCAGAAGACAACCTCTAGGGGAAACATCCAAGAAACGACAACAAGGACTCTGGTTCGGGTGGCCATGGAAGTTATACCCCTCATTTCTATGGGGTATAAATTCTCAGATCTCCATGGTTTTCTATCAACAATCTCACTGAATCTCAGCTCCGCTGTCCATGTCTGCTTTCTCCTTGCTTCCGGGACTTCTGGTTGGGATTACTCCCAAGCTTGACCTTAATCCGTCTGGTCTAGCTTCCCACTAGCATCAGGGGAAGCTAAATCAAGTCACACCTCCAGTTAAGCTATGTCCCTGGGTCCCACTTCCTGCACCTGGATGTGCTTTCGGTCTTGAATCTGTTTCTTAGCAGCTTCTCTAACCCCATATTCTAGATGAGTAGTTACCCCCAACATTCCCAGCTCCTGTCCTGAAGCCTGACTTTGACCCCGTCAACTGTCCCCAGGACCTAATGCACTTCTGCCCACCCTTCTTTCATCAATCAACTCTGGAGTTTGTAGAATCCAGCAGAGGCTCATTTAAATAGGAGACACTGGGCAGATATGGACGTGCTCCTAGAACTCCCCAGGAGACCACCTGGAAAAGGGGACCGAAAGGCCCAGGTTCAGCACAGAGAACCTCTTCTTTATAACCCTCTCAGAATCCCCAAGTTACCCCCTCACTCCCCATTCAGATTCCAGAGCTGCTGGCTGTGACAGACTGAGCCTGTTCATATGCTACATATGACTGCAAGACCGGTTGGGAAGCCAGGTCTGGACTATTTAGGCTTTGCCTCATCCTAAGCCCTTATGGAACGGTTTCCACTCTATGGAAAGGAGAGGTACCTCAAGGATGATCAGCGTTCCCTAACTCACAGCTATTCCCATGTCACAGAGGAAAAGCCGCTATCTGGTCATCCAGTCCTTGGCCCACTGTTCTTCCCACTCATGTCCTGATTCTTCATCAGCCCTGAGGGCTGAAGCTTTATGTATGTCCTATGTCCAACAACAATCCCTACCTTCTTCATTGCTACAGTTCTCCAAAGAGGTCCAGTCCAGTGGGAAAGATGGGCACCAAGGGGTGAGGGCAGCCAGCATGGTACAGGTCATGACTGAGGGAGCCTAGAACATGTGACTGGCCCAGCTAGCAGCAGCTGGGAGGGATTCCTAGAGGTGATGATGAGACTTGAATGAGTGGGAGTCACAAAGGTTGATTCAACAACTCTGCTGAAGCAGGGGGATTCCAAGAAGTGCTGTGTCACAGGGGATAACCACAAGGGATCAAGCCACACAGAAAAGAGCTCTTGTTGCTTTAGAGGACCTGCTTTCATGCTAGGGCTAGATGCCAGGACAGTATAGTAGTGACTCCTTGGGACAGGCAGCCAGGGAACAGCCACTGAGGCAGTGGGGACCCTAGGAACCAGAAACCAAGATCAGACTGCTAGGACACGTCCAGGCAAGAGGCAGGGAGGAGAGATCTGGGCAAGTCCCTGGCACAGCCTGCAAATTTACTTTCCTTCTTCGCAAATAGGTGTCTCAAGCTAGCAAGGCCTCCCAGTATCTGCTCCCCTTGTACCCATGATGCTCTTGGAGCTACCGACGACACCCTGATATGGTGGATGAGCTTCAGCCCTGCCCCCCTGAAGGGTGTAGTGACCCAGGTATGGGCTACACACTCTGCGTGGACAGAAATGAACTGGAAGAGAAAGTGGAACATTTGTAGCACCTGCTTGGGTGAACACCCCACCCCCCCACCCCAGACTAGGCCAGTGAATGCCATCATTCCGGGAACCAGATCTCCACCATTTGCATAGCCATTATAACAGGAAGAGGAACCTCATTGCCTCATCCACCAGGGCTGGGTTGCCACATTGGCTAGGGACTTAGTGGGACTATGAGGTAGGAATCCTGACTGAGCTTTTCCTCCTCAGTGGCCAGGGAGATTGTGGGACAGGTGGCCTGAAAACTCTGCATTTGGACTAGCCGAGCCCTGGGGAAGGAAGAGGGCTTACAAAGTGACAGCTGGGCCTCCTCACTGAGGTCAAAGTACACCACACCGACACAGAGCAATCCTGGTTCCCAGAAGTGGTGGGAACACTTCCTGATAGCAGGAAATATCTGTAGCAGGAAATAACTTGCTACCTGGTCTGTCTCTGCCCCTCCCAGTCCCCACTGGTCCTTTCCAGTAAGTCCAGCTCTGAGCAGGAAACCTGTACTCCCACATCTCAGTAGGTGCGGGGGCAAGATGCAGCCATTTCAGGAGTTGAGTGGTAAAAGCCAGAAGATGGGGGGTCTATCTTGCCTCATCCCTCCTGGGCCCCAAGATTGCTATTGATGCCTGCTTCTGTCCTTAGCAGGTGGTCTGGAGGGAAGACCCTAGATCCAAACTTCACATGGGCTGCCACCTCCTCCACCTCCTCCTCCTCTTTCATGAGACAGGGCTTCTCTGCATAGCCCCTGGCTGTCCTGGCACTCACTCTGTAGACCAGGCTGGCCTCAAACTCAGAGATCTGCCTGCCTCTGCTGGGATTAAAAGTGTGAGCCACCACTACCTGCACATGATCTTCTTAATGGCAAGTTATGACTTGTTGGGGAAGGCCATACCCCTAAGTCCTGAAGACACAGCTGCATGGGGTTTGAATCCCTGCTCTGATCTTGGCTATGCGACCTTGGGCCAACTCCCTGAGCTCAACTTCTCTGCATACAAGCAGGACTCTGGGGCAGTCTCCTTACCCTTGGTCTGAAGATCAGAGCAGGTACCACAGGGAAGGGAGACACCTGAACTCCTGCACCTACCAGAAGATATTAGTGCCCCTCTGTAGGAGCCCTGTGGGAGCTGGGGTCATCCCAAGAGGCTAGTCCTTTGCAGATGCCAGAGCATTTGTCTAGTGTGTATTGGGCCCTGGATTCCATCCCCAGTGCCCAGAGAAGCCAAAGTACTGTGTTTTCCAGGAGGGCTGAGGTGGGACCACATCATCCATCACTCTGGGCCTTTAGGCCCCTGAATGTAAGAATACTTCCTGTTCAGGAGATGGCAGTCACACCCCAGAACATCAAGACACATGCCAAGTCCCCTGGCATGTGTAATGCCTTCTCCTTCCTTGGGGAACTCTGTCCCTGTGTCTTTAGAGTTGTGTGACCAGCACTGTAATACACAGCTGGTTTCAGTTATTTGTTTGTTTGGTTGTTTTTGATAGGGTCTCACTATGTAGCCGTGGGTGACCAGGAGCTCACTATATAGACTAGGCTAGCCTCATAACCACCCTGCCTCTGTTTACTGAGTGCTGAGACTACAGGGGCGAGCCACCACAACCAGCATTTGTTCGTATCCTCACTCTGTAGCCCAGGATGACCCGGAAATGACTCTAGCTCAGGCTGACCTGGAACTGACTCTGTAGCCCAGGTTAGCCTTGGACTCATGGCAATCTTTTCGGCCTCCTTGGTGTTGAAATTACAGGCACGAGCCATTCTGCTCACTTCTCATCACTTTTCTATGGAAGCAATTTTGCTCTCTGGGCACTGGGGATGGAATCCAGGGCCCAACACACACTGGACAAATGCTCTTCCACTGAGCGCTTTGTACAAATCATTTAAAAATGAACAAGGGTTTGTGGTTTTCACATGCCCGTGACCTGCTCTCTCTTTTGAGTAGCAATTGCCTAATTTACACCATTAAGAGCTGGAGGAGGGAATGGACCACAATGCAAGCAGTAGTCATGAATCCGACCAAGCCCACAATCCCAGCAAACATTTCTTTATGCAGCTGAGGTATGAGAGAGAGAGAGAGAGAGAGAGAGAGAGAGAGAGAGAGAGAGAGAGAGAGAGAGAGAGAGAGAGAGAGAGAGAGAGAGAGAGAAGAAAGGAAGAAAGAAAAATCCCACCAGAGGCAAAGCCATTGTCCTGAGTCCGATCCTAGCTGCACTTACTAGACTCTGAGACTCTCCACAGGCTTCTCTAATCCTCCATTTCCTAAAAGGTGGGGGACAGAGCAATCCTTGCCTATGCTTTCTAATGGGACTCCTCTGTCACCTGCATTCGAGGCCCTCATTGAACATAGCACCCCTCAGTTAGATAGGGCATGCTGTCTGCATGCATAAACCATGCTGCATTTTACTCCTTAAAGCTGGAGAACTAGACAGGGGCTCATGCGCACCAGCTGTGAGTCTCTCCATGCAGGAGACTGCTGTGTGACCATGTGAGGGACAGAAGGCAGAAGAATGCATCTCCAAACCTTCTGAGCAGAGTGTCTCCAAATGCCTACAAGCTCCAAGGGCTTCTCCGAGGGTCTCAGTGTGTCAGGTGTAGGTTCATAGTACCCCCAGAAAAGTTATGCTACAACCTCTCCTTAGAGCTTAGTGCTCCCAACACCCCCCCCCCCAGTCCCTTTATCAAGTGTAATTTATCAGGCTGTGCAGACTGCTCAGACGACCACTATGTATAGAGAGCGCTCCAGGACAGATGGGCAGGTAGATGGCGCCTAGCTGCCCCACTCCAAGGGGTAGGTGAGAAAGCCCTTGCCTTGCCTCCAAATACAGCACTGAATTCTTCCAGCCTTTAATTACAGGGAGTAGTACCCAGGCTGTCATTGAACTCACAGCCAAGAATGACTTTGAACTTCTGATCTTCCTGCTTCCCCTTCCCAGGTGCTGGAATTGCAGACATGTGACACCACAGCCAAGTCTTCTTGTGTTCTAGGCCATATCTCTAGCCCCCAAAATGCTAGCTTTGCAGGTGGGCATCAGACATTGCCCGTCCCCAGTAGGCAGATGGGTGTTTCAAGAAAGTAAAGACACACTTTGGCACAGGGCCAGGCTCCACTGACACTTTATTGTGATGGATGTGAGCCACCCTGCTCCCACCTCCAGAACCACCCCCAGCCCCACAGCCTTTGAGGTCCTTCCTGTTAACTCTTTCTACAGCCCCCCACTCCCCAGGTCAGGCACTCCTGGGTCTTGACTCTTATTCTCCTGAAGAATCCCGGATTGTGGGCTCGCCTCATGAGTAGCGGGGCCGGGGCTGATCTGGAAAAAGAGTGACTCAGAGGGTTCAGGTACAACGCTAGTGTGAGTCAGAGAGGCATCATGCCCGAGCCCATGTGCCTTGGGTCAGCATCACCTGACCTCTGGCCTCCTTCTCAGCTGACTCACAGATTTGGCTGGCAACCGCTGGGCCCTGCATCTAGTTCCCTCATTGACTCTCCACCTGCCCATTCATCACTGCCCAGATTGATCACAGGTGGCTCATTCCTGTGACTCCTCAGTGGGTCCAGCCCTTCATTCATTACTAATCAGCTTGGTGGCCATTTGCCTAGCATCCTCTTGGCCAGCTGCCTGCTATGGATATTTCCAATTTGGGTCTTTTGGGGACTAGAGGAGGGTTTGGTAATACCCAATACACAGAGGGGACATCGAGGCTCTCTATGCACAGGCAGTATTTGAATTCTATCCTGGTCCTGATTCTAGAAAACAGCATTGCTGCCCAGGAAAGCTGTGTTCTTGTGCATCTCAGGTGGTAGCTAGGACAGCCATGTCCCTAATGTGACCCATGAGGACAGGGACATCAGCGGACCACCTGATTCCTTCTGCTCGGGGCAGCCTTCCTTGTGAGAGGCAGCTTTCCCGTGAGGTTCCCCAAATCCCTCCAGAAGATCCTCCATCCCCTATGGATACCAGCATTTCGTCCAGATCTCAGGGATCTATCTGGTGGGTGGAGTTCCTGGGTCCTCTGAGGCAGAACCAGCTTCTCTCACTATTATTATTTTTTTTAATCTTCCCACCTCTGTCCCTCCCACAGGCTCTGTGGGACTGCCTCCAGACCTAACAGGAAACATATGCCTATTTGGGATGTCTGCTGCTTTGGGGAGACACAGAATCTGTGAACCGTGCCAACATGGCTCCCTGTTATGCCCACAGTTGTCCGATCCTCATTTTTCTCTCACAGTACCAGTCTTCTCTGGTGGTCCCCAATCTAGCTCCTTCAGAGAGAGACTCATGAGATCAGTGAGCCTGCAGTTCCCACAGGCCTTAATGTGACAGTTTCCCTACCCAGGTGACACCTATGTGAGTGATGCATATGGAGTCCTCAGCTTCAGTCTGAGATCTGCCCCAGCTCTGTGCTCCACCCCTCTAGCTTAGATCCCCTAAGAGACTCAGTCTCACTGGAGGCGGGCAGCAGGTGCCTTTTCAGTATCCTGCCTTCATACTGGGTCATGCATTCCTGATATGTGTCAACACCTTCTGATGTAAGTCCCATGGATGGCTTGAAGTAACTTTCAGTTTCCAGTTCATTTCCCTCTGGTGTTTCTCTCTCTCTCTCTCTCTCTCTCTCTCTCTCTCTCTCTCTCTCTCTCTCTCTCTCTCTCTCTCTCTCTCTCTTTCTCTGCACAGGGCTAGGATTTGGTTCTGGGACTCTCCTCCAAGGATGCCAAGTCTAATTTACACATGCTGGAGTTTGCTGAGTGTGGTAGAGTCCTGGGTTCCATCCCCAGCATCACAGAATGCAAACAACAAAATTCAAGGACGCCGAAGGCTCCTCTAAGGCACAAAATCTATTAATCACCTGACTGGATTAGGATGTCCAACACAACTCAGAAACCAGGGAAAGAGCAGCAACACAGGGTCTATTAGCAGAAAAAGGGTCAGAGCAAGTTCACTACAAATACAGTGTTTCTTTCCAGCATTTTCGACTGGCAGTTGCTTGAGCCTATGGTGGGGGAATTCATGGGTTCTAGGAATGACTCGACTCCCCTTCCTCCCCCCCTCCTTCCCTCCTCCCCCCTCCTTCCCTCCTCCCTCCCTTTCTTCCTCCCTCCCCTCTTTAGATAGGGTCTGAAGTAGCCCATGCTGGCCTCTGATTCACTGGGTAGTTGAGAATGATCTTGAACATCTGACCTTCCCAAGTGCTAGGATCAGAGGTGTGTCCTTCGATCTATTTTTGTGTGGTGCTGGAAATAGAACCCAGGGCTTCATGTATGCCAGACAAACCCTCTACCCACTGAATCACACCCCCATGCTTACACACACTTCAATTAGCTTGCTTACTGGAAGACACTTTCTAACAGCCTCATCTTGGAAAGATCCAGGATCTGTGAGAGCCCCATATTCCTTCTCTACAACTTAACATTTCGTTTTCACGGTGTGGGCTGGTATCATAGGGTGTAATACAGATGAGGAAACTGAGGCACAGAGAGAACTGTGCTACCCAGGAGTGGCAGGAGGAGCCCTACCAGGTAAGGTCTTTGAGTCCAGGCTGGTTCACCCTCAACCCCAAATCCAGAAACTGTGAGTATAGGACAGGGGTTTTCAGAGCCCTGCCAAACCATGGCTTTCTGTTCTCAGAAATAAACATGCTGGAGATCCCCCTGAGTCAGGAGGGCAGTATTAGCTGGGCCCTTCCTTCTAGGAATGTGCCTTGGAGATTTATTTTGTTGAAGTGGGCACAGCACACTAGACCCCATATCCCCAGACAGAGCAAAGGAACTCACACCTTAGCCACTGTCTGAGACTAATTAAGAGTCCATCCTGGAGCCTGTGGTGAATTGGGGAAGTTTGGTTGTGGGAATGAATGAAAGCCTGGGTTCTGAAGTCAGGGGACTAGGGCCCAGTCTCCACTTTGTCCTGAGCAGTCATGGGCTTCAGACAGGCCATTGTTCCTCTCTGGCTCTTGGGACTCCCCTCTACAGCCACCCTATAGGACAGGGTGTGAGTTAGAGCAGACAGAAAGGGAGTGTTCTCAGGGCAGTTCCAGGCTCCCAGGCTCCCAGCCTCAGGGCTCTGCTCTCACTTACCCCTTGACTTTTAATACTTTTGCTTCCTAGTCCAAAAATGGTTGTTTCAGGCTTGTATGTTGCATTCACAGGAGGCCAGATTCATGGGAACTATCTAGAAAAGGTCAAGATAGCTGGATGAGTACATTAGCAGCTGAGAGACTATGAGGCCAGGCTGTGGACCATTCCCCCAATACAAGCCGTTCAGTGCCACCCTTGTGGGTCAACAAGGCTGAGTGCTAATGCTTAGCCAGTTTAATTATTTATTGATTTTTGATACTTATTTTATTTGTAATCTTGTGTGCATGTGTATATGTGTATGTGGTGCATATGTATTCATGAGTACAAATGCCCACAGTGGGCAGAGGCCTTGGATCTACTGGCATTGTTATTACAGGAGCTTGTGAGCTGATTAATGTAAGTTCTGGGACTTAATTCCAGTCCTCTGAAAGAATAATACATGCTCTTAACCGCTAAGCATTGCTCCAACCTCCTGTTTATTTGTTTTTGAGACAGGGTCTCACTATGTAGCCTGAATGTCCTGGAACTCTTCACCGGAACCCTGCCTCTGCCTTCTGAGTGCTTGTTCTAACTGCAAATGTGGTCCTGAGACCCTGCTGTGGCAGGACATCCCTCTGGTAGGCTTTGGTGGCAACTCAACAAGTACAGGAGAAATTACACAGAAAGCCAGTTGTGGTGGCCCAGACTTGCCACCCCAGCTCTTGGGAGGTTGAGGCAGGAGGATTGCCACCAGTTTTGAGACCAGGCTGGATTACAAAGTGAGTTTCTTGGTTATACAAGATATTGCATCAACTCAACAAATCAGCTGATCAATCAATCAATCAATAATAGGGTTGAGTTGTTGAGTTTTAGCCTCAGGCTGCCCAGGAAGACCTAAGACTTTATTTTGAAAAAATGGAGACTGACGGATGCTTGCACACATCATTAAATGTGTCTAGTCCCTCATTGGGGACATTTTCTCTCTTGGGAGAGGAGAGTTGAAAGGTGATTACAAGAGATGGCTCGGTGGCTCTTGTTCCTAGTGGCTGAAGGTCTCTCAGGTTCTGCTGGTAAGTTTTCTTTAGACTTTAGAGGGTGGAGTGTAGCTTTGGAAGGTCCCTTGCTCCAAGAACCATCCTATCCCCAGACCTCTGTGGCTGCAGAGCAGAGGAGAACCTGACTCTAGCTCTTTTGTTGTAGCTGCAGTGACACCTTCTTGCCTAGCCTGTGATGACAGTGTAAGGGACCAGCTTGGGCACAGGGTTGTCTCTGGAGGGTATGGAGTCACATTTGGCTAGGAGTCACATCCAGACCCATGATGTTACATAAACCCAGTATGATGGTTTGAAAGAAAATGGCTGCCAAAGGGAGTGGCACTATTAAGAAGTGTGGCCTTGTTAGAGGAAGTGTGTCACTGTGGGGGTGAGCTTTGAGGGCTCATATATGCTCAAGCTATACCCAGTGAGATAGACTATTTCCTGTTGCCCAGGCAAGATGTAGGGACTCTCAGCTCCTTCTCTAGCACCGTGTCTGCCTGTCATGTTGCATCATAATGATAATGGACTAAACCTCTGAACTGTAAACCAGCCCAATTAAATGTTTTCCTTTAAGAGTGGCCATGTCTGTTCATAGCAATAGAAACCTAACTAA
This sequence comes from Phyllotis vaccarum, assembly GCA_033318265.1. Classification (NCBI taxonomy): domain Eukaryota; kingdom Metazoa; phylum Chordata; class Mammalia; order Rodentia; family Cricetidae; genus Phyllotis; species Phyllotis vaccarum. Next base: position 74,151,012 of record JARWLC010000016.1, on the reverse strand, counting down.
CACAGACACCCAGGAACCCATGTATGCCTCAGTTTCCTCCTTTGAGCACAGAGGATGTAAAAGGGATAATTGTGCTGCTTGGAGGCATCTGTGGTACATTTAATGAGATGGACCATGACAACCCACAGGGCTGAGCACGAGCGCTCTTGAGAGAGGCTAGCTCTGGGGAGGATGAAGTTGAGATGTGGAGATGCTGAAGAGGCCAGCAGAGAAGCTCACTAGAGGAAAGATGGCTGTGGAGATGAGGGTGATGGTGCTTTTAGTTACCTTTCTTGGCACTATGTCAAAATACCTAGAAAAGGCAACTTAGAGAAGGATTTCTTTTGTATCGGTTTGACGGTGCAGTCCATTTGTGGGAAAGGCAGGATGAACATGGGTCTGGGTGTGGCGGGGTGAGAGGCAGCTGCTCACATCACATCCCCAGTCAGGAAGCAGAGGAACATGAACGCTGTGTGCTTCCTTCTTATTCATCCATGGACGCTGGCCCTGGAGATAGCCTCGCTCACATTCAGAGTGGGTCAGTCAGGTATGAGGCTCTGACACACCCTCGTGGAGACATCCAGAGGAGGATTTCTGAGGGTTGCTGTGTCTGGTCAAACTTGACAGTCAAGAGTCACCATCACAGACCTTGATGGTGAAGGTCAAGGACGAAGATGGTGGAGAGGGTGACACAATGGGGTAAAGATGGGGACAGTGAGAATGGAGAGTGGTGGTCCGCACGGTCAATCTCAGAGCTCGAGCAGACCTCTGTGGGCCAGCCTGCCCTGCACAGTGAGTTCCAGGATAGCCAGGGCTACACAGAGAAACTCGGTCTCAAACAACACAAACCAAAAAAGATGGGATGGTGTCGCTGGTGGAGACAGAGGTGACAGCTATGAGAAATGTGTGGACTAAGGAAGGATGATCTGTGCTCAACTTCCTCTTCTCATCCTCATCCTCATCAATGCACATGGGGACCCATGAATAGTTAGGCCTCTGGTGCCCAAGGCAGCACATTCATGACCATTTCCTGTGGTCACAGCCAAGGCAGTCAGCAGTCGAGGGAAGCAAGGTCCCTGTGTAAACCACCTGCCACCCTCCTCTGGATGAAGCTGGCAGCTATATTCTCTTCACAGTCACTTTGGGAAAGAATCTGCACTTTGTTTTCTAGGAAATGGGAAATTACTTGCTCTGAGACACATAGAATGTTGGTGGCAGAGGTAAAAGTTGAACTCAGGTCTGTGTGTCCCTGTGTCCTTGTGCACTGGACATGTGCGGGACCCTACCAGACAGATGAGCTTGGACCTCCTAGCCAGACCTTAGGTTTGCTTGCATCTAATTTGTGTGAGCATACATCGGAGTGGCCTGTGGATATCCATAGCATGCCCGAGCCTCCCTGCTCACAGCCCTCTAGGGAAAATCCTTGCAGAGAAAACCCCAAGTCCTCTCCATGGCCTTCCAGGGTCCTGGTCATCCTAACATATCTTCCTACAATGCCTTCTTCCCTTGTGATTGCCATACTTCCCAGCCCTGCTGGCATACCCCGGGCCCCTTGCTCTGCCAAAGTACTCTCAGCTCCAAGATTTAAGTGCCTCCTCCCTCCACTTTCTTTGATCTGGGCTCAACTGTCTTTTTTTAACACTCACTCCCTGCTGCTCAATCTGAAAGTGCAACCCCACTGGCCAGCTTGCTCCTCCCCAGGCCTTACCTTCCCCTGCACTCAGCTGCAGAACTGGTGCATTTTACTCTCTTCCCAGCTTCTCATATAGAGCCTAGTGTAAAATGGGTGCTTTATGCAGGATGGGAGATCCGGGCCTGCCCTCTTTGTGATCATCCGCTCTTGGTGACAAATGTCGCTAAGGCCAAGGCAGAGAGCACGGTGTCCACGGCAGCAGTGGTTATAAGGACTGTGGCTCCAGGTGGACCTATAGGAAAAGGTATGGATCACATGTACCAGACAAGCAGTTCCAAGAAAAGATAAGGAGCTGAGCAGATTCTCTGCAATTCTTAGGAATTTGCTGGCAATCTAGGGTGTGGTGGGTGGTGCCAATAGTAGTGGTGAGCCTCCAGGCTCCATGAGTGCTCCCTCCCCCACATTGGAGGTCAGGCACCAGAGCAGGGACATGGAGTAGCCTTGAAGACTCACTCCTGTGAGAAACCAGAGAGTGCAGGTGACTGAAGACAGGGCTGGATCCACTGGCGGTGTTGCTAGCTTGCTGACGACATAATCAACTGAAGGCAGGGCATGGAGGCTCCTTTGTTGGCATGTAGGAAACATCAGTTATCAGGAATCATTTGTGCTTCTTAGGAACCATGTGGTTCTGAATAAGTCACTCAGGCTGTCAGGTCTGACCTCAATTATTTTTCCTCTGTGTAAAAGAACACACTTCTAAAGCTGAGAGTGGTGGCATATGCCTTTGATCCCAGCACCCAAGAGGCAGAGGCAGATGGGTTGCTATGACTTTGAAGTCATCCTGGTCTAAATAGTGATTTGCAGGCCAGCCAGGGCTCTGTAGTGAGACACTGTCTCAAAACAAAACAGAATCTACCTGACCTCCTATGTTGCTGAGACAATTTCCCAGTATCGAGTGGAGACACAAAGCATTCTGTCTGGCGGGGACCAGGATGCTGGGGCGGTGGGCTTTTTGTGGCTTAGACACCAGACCTGCAGCTGGGGAGGTGAGGGACCATGGGAATGTGGAGGTCAGAGAGGAGAGTCTGTGGAGGCTAAACTGCACAGGAGAGGGGGTTGAGCTGAGAAGTGGGAGAGGCTTAAGATAGCATTTAAAGGCCCAGGGAGAGTCTCAGCTGAACAAGTACTTGCTCTGAAACAAGGAGGACCTGATTTCCATGCCAGAGCTCATGCAGAAAAAGCCAGGCATGCATGAATGTACACACTTGTAATCCCAGTGTTGGAAAGGTAGAGACAGGTCCTCTGGGCCTTGCTGGCCTGCCAGCCTACTTGAGATCCAGGCCAGCAAGAGACCCTATTTAATAAAAGATGGTGACTGAGGAATGACAGCTGAGGTTGGCCTTTCTTTGCTCCATACACACATTCAATACTTGTATGAGCAGGCACATGTACATATATGTACACATGGACACACACAGGACTTGGGCCAGGAAGCTGTGATGAGGTGAGCGCTTGCCTGCACAGCTTGTAGGAATGTCCATGATCTTAGCATTTTGAAAGGCAATTTGCCCATTTGTAGTTAGAACCATATGAATGTTTGGGAATTCCACACTTGGCTTCTGTTGTATAGGAGAACAGCAGGTGGAGGTGTAGGCTAGGCAAGGTAACTATTACACTTTGGGCCTTCAAAGTCCTGAAATTGCTTAGGCTGTGGGACCATGCTCTGGAGGGGGATTATGAGGACCTCAGTCTATTTCTCTCTTCCCTTTCCAGCCATGAGATAAACAGCTATGCTTTGCAACCTTTTCCTGCAGTGTGTGAGAAAGGAGATAGGGCCCACCACCTCCTGGGATGAATTTCAAAGCCACTAGCCATGATAAACCTTTTTGCTTCCTAAGCTAATTGCTCTAGGTTTTTGTCACAGTACTGGAAAAGTTAAGACTGAGTTAGAAGCAACATTAACATCTAGTCTCAGGCAACAGCTCACTTGAAGGCCTTGTCGTGCTCTTTAGAGAGGAAGCTTCCAGTAACAGAGCCATGCTGAGGCTGGAGGCTCTGCGTCCAAAGAGAGCATAGATAGACACCCACTATATAATTCAGCTGTCAAACTGCATAAAGGAAAGTCTAGAAGGGAGATTGGCCGCGTGTCAAGCTGGGCTGCCCCTTGACGATGAGGTCACAGGAATCTTGATTTTCCTAGAAAAAAATCTTTGCCAAGCGACACCATGGAGCAAGATCTTTTGATGGCTGGTGGGTGAGAAAATCAATAGGAAAAATTGAATACGCCCGCCCGAGATAGGTGACCACTGCTGCAGGTGGAACACAGGGAACAGTGCTCTGGAATCTTCTCTAAGCCCTACGTAGACCTGGTCTTCATCCTACCCTGCCTCAGTACTGCCCATTCTACCTGTGATGTTACTTCCTGAACACATCCTGAACTCCTGTATCAGTTGCCAGCTGTCTCCACCCCCCCCCCCACCCCCGGTGTGGTCTTGGGCCACCCTGGTGCCTCTCACTAATAGGTCCCAAACCTTCTTGCCATGTGAATCCAACCATGTTGTTTAATGCAGAACCCTTGAGTGTACCCCATGGCCTTGGAGCCCTGTGCAGGTATGTGTCTCCCTGTGCCCATTTCTGTTTCCTCAGTTTACCCAGGCCCAGCCAGCCCAGGAGCTCAAGGTGCAGATGGGGTTCTCAGTATAAATATGTGTTGTGTTGTAGAGGAACCCACAGAATAAGGGAGCAGCTTGCCCTCATTGGGCCTACTTCCCAGATAAGATGTGGAAGGTTGAGAAAGTCATCTCGCCCTATATTGCAGGTGGTACAGATGGACAGTGGTCAGTCTGTCTGCCTGTCTTTCTGTGAGAAGGCCCTGACTTTCCTGAGGGCAGTAACTTCATCCTTGGAACTCAACTAAGGCTATCTCCCAGGTGGCTCTATGTCAAGTGCTTGCTGAGCTAACAAGCAGTCTAGTTCTAGTAGCCTAGTCAGGGACAAGCCAAAGGCCCATGGCAGGCAGGGAAGTAGAGAAGACAAGGTAGGATGAGATAGTATCCAGCCACAAAAAGAAACAAGGCACTAATACATGCCACAGCACAGATAAACTTCAAAGTCATGGCACTGAGGGCGGAGGTCAGACATTGGTGTATGCATATAGTGCAAGATGCCACTCACACAGTGTCCAGAACTGGCAGATCAGCAAGGCTGGTGGCTGCCAGGGGTGGGGTGGGGTGGGGGAGTGAGTAGTTCATGGGTCGGGGACCCCTGTGGGGATGGGAAACAAGTTCTGGAACTTGACACATGTGTCACATTCAAGGTTGGACTCTTTAGAATTTTGCTACATAGCCCAGGCTAGCCTTAAACTCAGATTCCGTTTGTGCCCCCCTCTGCCTTCCCTCAGTGCTGGGATTGTAGGTACACATGCCATGCTTGATTTTCACAGCACTAGTGATCAAATTCAGGGCTCCAGTCATGGCAGGTAAGCACTGTACCAGCTGAAGAGCACACGGGATCTGTGTCTGACTTGGGGGCTACTAGTTTTCGGCCTGTGGTTTGACACGTGTGGCAGATGTATTTGGGGCTTTGGGGTGTCTCCCCAAATCTACCTCATATTCGCAGGCCATGCCAGCCATGCCTGCTGAACATCCCAGGTGCTCATTTAGGGACTGACTTAGCCTAGGCAGGGCCAGCCAGGAGGAACAAAGACCTTACCAGGGACAGACTCTTTGACAGCAGGGCTTAAGATCTGATGCAGATCAGCTCTACAGCTCGTTCCCAGAGCTGCATTTCAGTTCAACTCTGGTTCCACCAAGGGTCTCTAGCAGGGATAAGGCCAGGTGCCCAACTACAGAACCTTGCCCTTCTGGTCCCCACTCCTACAAAAAGGAAGCCTCTTCCCCCATGAACCAAACTGTCTATATTCTGTCCTTTGGGACCCTACGCCAAACAATGGGGCTTTAAGTGCTGCACACATTCAAGAAACAAAAAACTCTTTGAGGTATGACAGATGCTAGGAAATAAAATGGGTCTCCTGTGACAGAGGAAACCTGAGACTCTCCACAGGGTCTCCAGACTTCAGAACAACCCCTGCAAAATGACAGTGATCTGTGACCAGAGGAGAAGGTGGACAGATGGGGGGGAAGAAAGGCAGGCGCCACAGTACTGCAGTGGACATAGGCAGGGGTCTTCCAGTCCAGGGTCCAGGGTTCAGGTGCCGCAGGGTGGGCTGTCTAGGTGAGGTTGCCTGTTGCACCCATGAGTACTTTCCTGGTATGATGCTGGCACATAGACAACCAGATATGACAGTTAGTGATTATAGGACTATGGAGACCCTGAAGCCAGGTAAGGAAGATGCCCAGGAGAGCCACTGTGGTGGCACAGGCCCAAGCTAAAGAGCCTGAGACCCCAGAGCACCAGTGTCCCAGATAAAGGAGGATGGGAGATTTCTCCTCTGTGTCTGAGGACTTGGGTAACATCTACCCCTTCAAGAGCTTTCTAACAGGTGTACTCTGAAGTAAAACTACAGCAGAAATATGAGCAGCTTGTAACCCAGTCCAGTCCTAAAGGAAACTGGAACAGTTGCCCCCCTGTGATCCCAGCCATCCAGCAGGTGGAGTGATCCCAGCCATTGGTGGGGGGTGGGTGAGGAAGGGTGATTATGACTTGAAAGTCTTTATGGATCACACAAAATTATCTCCAAAACTTAAAGGTCCTGGGGCCCATCTGCCTGTGATCCAAGATGACAAGAATGATTCCTCCTGCAGAGCATGCTAGGCCAGCACTTTTACATACTAGGCCATGAGCTACATTTCCAGCCTGACTTTATTGTTCTTTGAGACTGAGTCCTGCTAAGTTACCCAGGATGGCCTTGGACCAGCCATTCCCTCCCAGCCTTAGCCTCCTGAGTGGCTGAGATCACAGCCTGGATGGCATCAGGAATTCTCCAAACCCTGTGAGATTCTAGCTGGCTCTAGGTTAAGGTGCTAGCTTGGGCAATGATCTGTCCCATGTCACATACACAAACAAGGTTTGCAAGGCTTAGCCACTTCCTTAGGGGCACTGGGTCTTCAGCATGGGGCAGGGCTAGCATTGCCATTCAGTTGCTCATGGTTGGGGAAATGTGGTATCTTTAAGGGTGGTAAAGGAAAGCTGTGCTCTCTCCCTCCCATTTCCACCTATTTACGATTTAACCAAGTCCCATGCCTGCCCTGTCTGTTAAAGGGTCTCCACTAGACCTCTGCCCTTGCAGTCCATGAAGTAAAAGCAGGACTGCCACTGTGCAATGTACTGGCACCGCTCACAGCTCACAGTATGCCATAGGCAATGTCAGCTCTCCAACAGAGTCCCCCAATTCTGCCAGGCTGAATTTTTCAAGAGAAACCCTGTCTTGAAAAAAGCAAAATCTTCCCTGGCAAGAAGACCCTGAAAAATTCTTCCAGAAGTTTTTGGCTTTACTAGAAAAGGTCTAAATAATACCAGTGTTAATAATCTAAGTGGGTGAAGCCAAAAGCAGGGCCCTGGGCATTAAGACACATGAGAACTCAGGTTGGAAATTTAGGATTCAGTCAAAGGCTAGCCTTGCTCATTCACCTCCCAGGTACAGAGTGCTGCATGCCAGGCTCTGGGAAATTCTGTCAATAGACTTGGTCACCCATGGCCTGGCAGAATTGGGGGACTCTGTTGGAGAGCTGACATAGCCTATGGCATACTGTGAGCTGTGAGCAGCACCAGTACATTGCCCTGCACAGTGGCGGTCCTGGGTTGACTTCTTGGGCTACAAGGACAGAGGTCTAGTGGAGTCCTACTGTGACCTGGTTCTTTTTTTCTGTCACACTGCTGATCCTGTCCAAGCAAAAAGCCTTGGTGAGGTGCTCACAAGCCTCTCTCAATGTGGAGTCTCTTTAGCAGACAGGGAAGGCTGGGACTTGGTTAAATCTTAAATAGGTAGAGATGGGAGGAGAGGGCACAGCTGTAACCCTGTCATGGATGAGGAGGGAGGAAGATTGAATTAGATAGTAAGCTTGGGCTAGATAGTAAGACCTTTCCCCTGCCTCGCCCCCTCAAAAAAAAAAAATACAAAAGGGCTGGGGGCATAGTTGACTCAGTTGGTAAAGTATTTGCCTTACAATCATGAGGACCTGAGTTTATCCTAAGAACACAAGTGTGGGGGTTTGAAAGAAAATGCAGCCCCCATAGGGTGTGGTGCTATTAGGAGGTGTGGCCTTGTTAGAGTAGGTGTGGCCTTGTTGGAAGAAGTATGCCATGGTGGGGGTGGGCTTTGAGGTCTATGCTCAAGATGTACCCAGTGATACAGTTCACTTCCTGGTGCCTGCAGATCAAGATGTAGAACTCTCAGCTTCTTCTCCATGTCTGTTGTCTGCATGCCACTATGTCCTGTCATGATGATGTCCTGTCTAAAACTGTAAGCCACCCCAATCAAGTGTTTTTTCCTCTCTGTAAGAGTCGCTGTGGTCATGGTGTTTCTTCACATCAGTAGAAACCCTAAGACAGGTAAAAGGAAAATTCTGGGAGCCCAGTGGTTGTGGTGGCACACACCTTTAATCCTAGGACCCAGGAGGCCGAGGCAGGCAGATCTCTGAGTCTGAGGTCAGTCTGGTCTACAGAGTGAGTTCCAGGACAGCCAGGGTTACACAGAGAAATCCTGTCTTTGAAAAAAGCAAAATAAACAAACACATCAAGAAGCGGGCATGGTGGTGTGCACTTGTAATCCCAGTAAAGTGCAGGCAGAGGATGGCTGGGGCTTGCAGGCCAGCCATTTTAGCCTAAATGGTGAGCGGCCAGTGAGAGCCCCTATGTCACAAAATCAAGGTGGACAGTACTTGAATGGACTGGGTAGTTTTATGTCAGCTTGACAGAAACTAGAGTTATCAGACAGGAGGGAGCCTCAATTGAAAAATTGCCTCCATAAAATCAGGCTCTAGGCAAACCTGTTGGGCATTTCTTAATTGGTGATGGGTGGGGGAGAGACCAGCCCATTGTGGGTGGTGTCATCCCTGAGCGGGTGCTCTTGGGTTATAAAAAAAAGCAAACTGAGCAAGCCAGGAAGCAGCGCTCCTCAGTGGCCCTTGCATTAGCTCCTGCCTCCAGGTTCCTGCTCTGCTTGAGTTCCTGACCTGACTTCCTTTGACGATGAACAGCGATGTGGAGGTGTAAGCTGAATACACCCCCTCCTCCCTGAGTAGTCATGGCAACAGCAACCCTGATTATGACACTGAGGAACAATGTCTTTCGAGGCTGTCGTCTGGTCTCCACACGCACAAACACACGAGCATGCACATACACATGAACACACACACACACACACACACACACACACACACACACACACACACACACACACCACAAATAATACACACTCCTAAAACCCAACAAAACCCAAGCCCAGATCTCACCACCAGAACTCCAAGCCCAGATCTCACCACCAGAACTCCAAAAGTGAGTTCTCTGGGTTGGCTTTGGGTTTGTTTATGTGGCATTGTTCATTCCTGGGAAGTGGAGTACTGAACCATGACTGTCTAGAGAAGGCATGTTTGTGTCCTAATTTCTGGAACCTGTGGTCATGACTATTTGGCACTACGGTCTTTCAGATGTCAGCAGGCTGAGGATCTTATGAGGTCATTCTGGATCAGGGTGGGTCCTTGTCCAGTGACTGATGTCTTCAGGGAAAGGAGAGGGTTACAAGAAATAGAGACCCAGAGCCATGTGACCATGGACCTAGAGCCTGGTGACTCACCCATTAGGATGCTGAGGCTTCCAGAGTACGAGAAGCTGGAGAGATGCATGGAAGGGGGTCTCCCTTGGCTTAGAGAAGATGCCAGCTGTGCTGGGCTGGCGTTTGTGACAAACTCCTTTCATCTCCACCCTGCTGGGAATGTGTCAGCATAGCCCAGGACCAAGGCAGGGCAGGGTCCTCTATTGTAGGTGCCATCTCCAACTTCAATACAGCTAGGTTGAGAAGGTGTGTGTCTGCATGAATGCAGCTGCTATGAGGAAGGGAGGCTAAGCTGGAGAGTGTGGGAGCATCAGAGGAAACGTAGAGCCTGGTACCTAGGGCCTTCATGGCATGGGGTTCTAGCTGTGGTTAAGTGCAGTGGCAATCTGGGTGGCAGAACCTTAAGCAGGGCAATGCTGGGGCATCATGTACCCCAGAGTGAATTCCTGGGAAACCCCGAGTGTCTAGTCATGCCAAACCCACCTTCCTTTGGAGAAACGCACTCTAGGCCTCGAGGGTTCTTTTGCAGTACCCTTAAGAGCCAAGAAAGGAACAGATACAAGTAGAAGGGGCTTTCCTTATCTGGCTGCTTGGGACTTGGTCTTCCCCTCCATGGAGGGACTCAGATTGCTGACAGGCAGGATGCTGCCACCTGCCCTTACCTGTCCCTCCTGCCTGCAGTGGGCAGGACACACTGTGACGGAGATCCGAGGAGACAGTGAGAGTAGCTGATCAGCAGCGGGACACCTCCAGCCTTGGAAACACAACAGGAAAATGGAAAGTGCCTGGCCCCCAGCCACCACATCAGCCACAGGGGAGTCCTGGTTGGGATTAGTCGGTTTTCTATTGTAACAGATCCCACAGTGAATCAATTTATAAAGAGCTGGGGAATAAGTGCTTGGTAAAGTGCCTTGCAAGTAGGAGGACCTGAGTTTAATGCCCAAAACCCACTTGGAGGCTACCTTCCTGAGTTTACTTACAGTTTCTTCTCTAGACTGAAACCACCAAGACATACACATGTCCACATGCCCATGCTGTGGGGGTGAAGGAAGCTGTGATGGTGTGTGGGTGTTGGCAGCAGCAGTCAGTGGCAATCACACCTGTGTAAGGTGGGCTCTAGGCCCACCCTTAGTGGGCACTTCCTGAGCCAGGACAGTACTAAGGGCTCTGAGTGGTGGTACTGCAGGGATTTTGATGACTAGGTCTAGGGGGTGCTTCTAGTTCTGGACTAGAATTCCAAATGATTCCAGCCCGCCAGCGAAGTGCTTCTGCACCTCATCTTTCAGATCCCAGTCTGGGACCTGGACCTCTGCCATGCAGATTTCAGATCAGGATGACTACAAAGGGCCTACCTCACCTGTATATAGGGACAGCATGAGGTGAAGGCTCCTCCACCTGAGGGCCTGACTCTTGGAGATCCAGGATAGTCAAGCTGAGCCACTGACAGCTGCTGTTCCTGGCCCCTGTCCATCCGAAGGTCCTTCCAGTCCTGTGCATCCTTCCATGGACTGAACCTATTCAGACATGTGAATGGCCATACGACCAAGCAGAGGTGCTTGAGGTAAAGGAGGCTAAAGATGCCCCAGTGGAGAGGAGACTCCACTTGGGAACCCCACTCAAGGGACCCCATAGCCTTCCCAGGCCCAGACATCATGACTGGACTCCCAGGCAGTTATGACAACCATAGGCCAGAAAGGAAGTAGGCCGTGCTGGCTATCAGTACAGGGCTGGACCTCATTTCTCCTGTACAGACTCAGACAAGGTTGGGCATTCAGCTTCTTTTGGGTTTGTTCTTAAGCCCCTTTTGTCCCCAGACATTTCTGGGTTAGGTTCAAGCTGGAGCATCAGAACCCTGTGCCTCTAGGTCCAGGGATTTCCAGAGTTCACCCTGGTACTTATTGGGGTGGGCAGGAATTGTGACCACCAGAGTCACGTGGATGTCCCAGTGGGGGAGCCCTTCCTGCCCCTATCCCAACAGGAAGGACCACGCCCTCCCATCACATGGCAGAAGGCTTGGAGCAGCTGAAGAAAGCAAACCCAAAATCCTGTCCCCCTTTGAGCAGGCCCAAATAGGGCTGCTTCTGGAACTGCCTCAGCAAAGCTGGAGATGGAAGTGAGGTCTCCAGCCCTTAAGTTCCACCTGACCTGTGGTGACAGGTCAAGGGGTTTGATGACCCTCCCCACGGCACAGCCTCCTTGCATGGTGCCCAGGAACAGCAGGCCACACTCCTGGACCATTGGTTTTGCTTTTTATTGCCAAGTTCCAATTTACAAAGAAGTTCTCACTTTCATGTCCCATCTCAGATTCATTCCCAAAGTTTAAGTCCTGCTCACAGAAGCAAGCACTTTCTTGGCCAGAACTTTCAGCCCTGCCCCCACTTTGTGACAGTTCATTACAGCTTCAGCTCTGAAGAAGGCAGGAAACATTCCATCTACCCATTGTTACTGCATGAAATTTATTTATTGCATCTACAAAAGGCCAGACCTGCTTTACCTGTGTCTTATTTACAACTGTGCATTTCAGAGGCCAGAGACAGTCTGAGCCATCCTTAGGAGAAATGTAGTCATCAGCTCCTGGCAATACAAGTTTTTGGCTATGCTGCGAGCAATAGCAGAGAGGGCATCTGGAAGCCTCTCATGCCATCTCCACCGTCCAGGGAGCTAGCACTACATCAAACCTGACCTGTGGGAAGTATCCCACTTGCTTAAGTCTTCAAAGTTGAGATGTGGGGTTTATATGGCCAGCTATGCTAGTCGGCCCTGGGGCAATGGCAAAAGGGAGAGGGTAGGCATGACCTCTAGGTTAGAGCTGTGGGCCCTTCTGGATCTGGTATCCCTTGGTTCTACCTTCTACTGCTGACCTTGGGAGACCCAATTTTCTCTCTGGCTATATCTGCCTGGAGAGCAGTTGCCAAGTTAGTAGAGAGTTCCCGAGGGCTGGATTGTGCCTGTTGCCACCAAGACCTAGGGAGGAAGCATCCTGGGCAGCTGCTTCCTCCAGGACCTCCTCATCAGTAATGAGTCAAAGAGCTCTGCTCACAAGAAGCTCCCATTTGCTCACCGGGAGGTAATGGGCACCTGGCTGCAGGAAGCCTTTGGGAACAATCTTACAAACTGTAGGGGGCAGGCAGGCAGGTTTGTCCTTGGTGACTATTACATAGCAGCTGCCCTCCTTGTGCCCACCTTGGTCATGACCTTTTCCCTTCCCTGAAACCTCTTGGCGGCAGAGAAGAGGCAAGTCACAGAGGAGTGGGGCCTACCTGGAGGGGGTGGGTAGGGTGGCTGCAGGCATTTTTCTCATGACACACTTCAAGGTGGAAAGTCACTTGCATTTTATAACATGTATGCTGCCCTAGCAACTGTCATTTCAAAACCCCAAGTGCCTGCTCCTATCTACTCTTTCCTGCAAATGACCGAGAAATGCCCAGGGCTCGCTGTGGGGACGCAGAGTCCTTCTTTCCTGTGGCTGTCACTCTCTACCCTTTCCGGGAGCCTGCTAAGCCTCCTGGCACATCCTTCCTCGCCACAGCATTGGAGCTTCCTCTAGGCATGCCCAGAGTGCTTTTAAGGACCAGAGGCTGGTCCACGTTAGCACCACCCCCCTCCTGGGGAACACTGGGACAGCAGGGAAGAGGGCTGAACAGAGGCCGCAAGGGCTTCGGATGGGCAGATGGTGACATGCCTCCCGGGGCAGGGGTACCCTTGTGATTAGCCTTTGGTGGATACTGACACTGGGTGTGGCCACATTGTCAGCCAAGCCACAGAAGGCCGTGTCATGGAGCCATGAGAGGTGATCTGGCTGGCTGCGTGCAAAGGAAGGTTGGGAGCAATGGGACAGATGTTTGACTTCCTGTGCTTTAAATCTTTTGACTTTGTCATGGCCATTTGGTCTAGGGCCTCCACGGTCCCAGTGGATCTTTCTTGGATGAAGAGAGAAGGTGGCAGACCTGCTGGAAGCTGTGCCTATGTGGTATCCTGAGCAGGGAGCAGATGTCTCGTAAGTCACACAACAGCACAGAAGCTGGCCTTCTCACTCCATTTGGCCCGAGAGAACTCAGATTTCTCTCTTTCTGTTCACAAGTATCTGAAGGCTTCCAGGAGAGACTTTATCATCCCATAGGCTTGTAGAATTGGGGACAGAGAAACAAGAATCACTCAGGAAAACAGAGGAAGTGGCCACCACAACTTGGGAATAAAAACATGAAAAAGTTCTACAGAAGGGGAATCTTAAGGGCCGACACGTCTACTGTGACACTGAGCCTTATGGTTGAGGGCTTTTTCTTCCTGTCCCCTCCCCACAAATATTATCTTAAAATAAATATCTTCACCTGTTGCCAAAATGAGAAATAAATAGCCCAAAAGAGATGTTTATCTAGATGCTTCTCTGAGTTCTACCCACGGTAACCTTGTCCACTTCTGTGCACACTGGGCATGAACACAAGGGAGCTGCCTTCAGGAAGGAGGCTGCCAGGATCAGAGACAGGGCCCTGAGGCCCTCTAAGATGGCCAATGCCATCATCTGTACACAGGAGGCTGTTTCAGGATCCCAGTCTGCTCAATAAGAGGCCGGAGCAAAATGAGAAACTGCGGCGCTGCATGGCTGTCTTGCAGGGAGAGGTGTCACTGGGCAGTCTCCAAGGCCATGGGTGGTCCCGATGTGTCCCTAACCAGCGGGCCACACACACAAAGGGAGAGCCGCGGGTGCCCACTCAGTGCTCTGTGGGGCTCACAGACTCTGGGTGCACAGAATCCTCTTCTGAGGTCTCTGTGCCTGCTGTAGCCAGTGTAGAAAGCTGGGGGATGCTGGTGAGGGCTCGGAGGCTGTGGGGATCGACCGGGGGCACAAGGGTCAGGGACTCAACACTCAATGTGTCAGCAGTGTCCTCATAGAGCAAGGAGATGGTGGGCTGCTGGGCAGGGAGGAGGCTGGGGGACAAGTGCATGGTCTCCGCCTCAGAACTCCTGGTCAAGTTCTTGCTGGGCTTGGAGGAGTTGGCATCCATTTCATTCCCAATCACTGACTGGTCTAGAAGATGAGGCTGAGGTTGTTCTGGAGTTGTGGGGGCATCTAGGAAATAAAAGTAGAGATACTCTCAGCTCTGGTGACACTGCAATCAGCTGGCACCCGCCACTCCTGTCCTGCATCAAGGTAGAAAAGCCTGTAGGAGACTTGCCAGCATTAAGGCATGGCCTGGTTCCGCCTACTCCTTCTGGGGACCCAGAGCTGATAAGTCTCACCTTACTTAGGGGAAGTGTATCAGGACCCTCGGTGCCTGACCTGTGGCAGAAGGGAAAACTCAGTCCTTGTGTGTGGGGTGAGTCTGGGCACACGGCCTGATGATAAATGCCTAAATGCAAAGCAAACAGGCTGGGGGATACCTACAATTCCACTGCAATAGTTAAAACAAAATTGATAGAGCTTTCTAGTTTCTAAAATCCTGTACTGTGATTTGCCTTTGCCTTCTGCAGGCACTGAGTTAGCACCCAACCAAGGGTGCTTGTAAGTTTCCCACAGAGGCCATGAAGAAGTCATCAGCTTCCAACAGACAGACAATAGCTGGGCTTTGTTGTTTCGGTGCTTTATAAAGCCCTAATTACACCACAGCTAGAATAGGCCACTTGCTTTTCAATGAAGAGTCGGCCAGAAATGTCTGGCATTTAAGGGAAATGTCATCCAGGCCTGCAGAGACCCTCAGAGGAAGTGCTAGGAGCGTCACCTGGGCTGCACATTCATGTGCCATGTGAGGAGACTTGGGGACATATGGAGTACTGTTTTGGTTCAATGCTATTCTGGTCGAATTCAATTTTGTTTTCTCATTTAAGGCAAAATAAAACAGAAAAGCGAGCGGAACACAGAGCCAAAGGATGAAAGAAGAACAACCAGGCGCCATGAAGAATGGGGCGGAGAGCAGAGGAGCCACAGGTAGAGAAAGCACACGCTAACAAGACCCCAGGAGGACGCAATCCAGTGGGGCCTCGCCAGGCCCTTCCTAGGGGCTTTGCTTTTGGTTTTTGTACTGCTGGGGATGGAACCCATGGTCTCAGGCAGGCGTTAGCCAAATGGTTTGCCTCCACTGAGTTGGGGTAGAGCATGCCCTTTCTTAAAAAGGAAAAGGACGAGGGAGACAGCAGGTGACAGGAGGTCTGAAAGCCCCTCCCCATGGTTCGGGGCCATCCTTGCTCAAGGGGCTACAGGTCATGAGAGCTGGTGCCAAAAGAGACAGGAATGAGCTGAGCCCAGAAGTGCTGCGTCCGCACACCACCAGTGTTGCTGTCTCTAACACGTTCCATTGTGACCAATATCTGTGAGCTGGGCTGGCTTCATCACAGGTGCCTGTTGTGACCCCCTGTGAACCCGCCACCTCCAAGTGGCACTCAGTGACCAGAGTTTTCAAATGGGTCTGAGCCTACCTGGGAACGCCTCCACGAGGAGTCCCCGGCTAGGCAGTTTGGAATTGACTCACTGCAAATGGAACTGTCCCGCTGGTGGTGTTGGAGGGACAGGGAGCAGAAGCTTGCCTTCCTGGGTCCTTACCTCTTTCCTGGTTCTCTATGGGGCTTTTGCCGATGGAAATAATCAGAAAGGCAAAAGGACTATAGCCAAAGCCATCAAAAGAGCAAAACAACAGATCACACAGGCCAACAGCTGCCCCTGGAAAGGGAGCAGCTCTGTTAAAGGGCCGGCTAAAATACCGTAGTCACTTTACTAGGGAGGAGAAGGCCTCCTGCTCCCACCTTCAACCACTGTTTACCCCAGGAGCTACTTCCTGAGGTACTGCAAGGCCACTCTCTGCTCCGGTTGGACCTTTGGAGATATGGCTGGGAAGGTAGAGCCACCTAAGCAAGCTTGCGTCCCCAGGAGGGGTAAGCTGCTCCAGCCTCTGCCTGTGAGTGCATGAGGAAGTGTCTGACCCCACAGGTGTAATCTACAGCTTTAGAGCATGGCCTCACTGGTCTTTGTAAACTAAAAATGGCGTGGACTGGTGGAACATAGGCTGAAAAGGTGGGTAGGTGCTGGGCGGGGCATGTAGCAAGCTGATGCAAAGCTCAGAGGGTCAGCTGGCGGACTGATAAGAAAATAAAGGGCTCCTGCTGACATACACTGTCTGCACACGGATGTGCCAACAGCACGGGGAGTCCCCGGAGGGCAGCAGCACAGGTCCTGACAGGGAGAACCCGGCCCATATGGAGTCTACTGAGGAAGTGACACTGGGCCTGGATAGCAGGTGCATTTGCTGCTTGACTTCGGCCAAGGTCTGGGAAAGAATATTCTAGGTTGCTTTTTACAGGCTCTCAATTCTCTAGTCAATAGTGAGCTGAATTGCAGGTATTTGTGTGGACACATGGGATATGGCTCAGTGCTGACTCTGGGGAGGCTATACTGAGCCTGATTTTGGATAGGACTTTAGTGACAACAGTAATGCTCCGTCTGGGTCACCTGGGTACAGAGGGCTGGGTGTGGCCTTAGACACAGGACAGAAGGAAAAGAATTGACTTCAGGGAAGCTGAGATCAAGACGGGTGTGCTTTCTAGGCCCAGCTTTCCCACCCTGTTCATGCCGACCCTGTTGCATGTGGCAGGGATATCACGGGCCCATGGGGGCTCCAGAAGGAGACCTGCCTGATTTGATTGTGCGTGAGTTGCCGTGGCAGCTGCTGGTCGAAGCACTAAACCCAGTGGCCGCCGTGACTGTCGGCCTCCGACAGGCTGAACACACGCCGGCGTCCTTTCCTGCCAGTCCTGACTAGAGGGAAAACACAGTGACAGATCATAGAAAGCCTGTAACAATGGAACGTTGAAGGTGAGGTGGAGAAAGGGACACGGCAGTGAGAGACACTGAGCATCAGCAAGGACAAAGGCAGAAAGGCTATGGCTAGAGTGGTACCCAGACTGCCAGCCCACCATGTGACAGGACACATCCACGCTGTGTCCCCCAAGAAGAGCCAAAGTCAGGAGATCGAAGAAAAAAATTGTTCAATTATGCAACTTATCCTCTTTTTTTTTCATTAGTTAGGGTCTCATGTAGTCAGACTTCATAGCCACGGGGAATCCCGGACCTCTGATCCTCCTGCCTCTACCTCCTGAGTACACCACAGGCATGTACCACCAGGCCTGGTTATGTGTTATCGGGCATGGAACTCAGACTTTGTGCATGCCAGGCAAGCATTTGGCTGGCTGAGCTATAGATCTAATCCCTCACTCACTCAACTCAATATGGTTAGAGACAGAGGAGGTTCAATCTTGCTGCAAAGATTTTGGTCATGATAGTTTCTGGTGTTGTCAGAAAAATCAGGGGATAAAAAGACAAAACTGCCTGTCAGTTTTATCTGGGGCCTGCAGAAAGATGGGAAACCCAGGAGGGAATGTGTGCAGGAAAGAGGGCCTGAGGATCAGAGTGACCCTGGCTAGTTTGACATGCAGACTCTGCTTCAAGTTTTAAGTAAACCCCAGATGCTGGAGGTGTCCTGACATGTGTCTTAGACTCACAGAGTGATATTTGGGGGAAGGGGTGACTTGGAAACACCAGGCACCCAGTGGCTAAGTGGGAATGCACAAGCTGGAACAGTTTATGGTGTGCTGGGGTCACATTCTCAGAGACAGACTCAGTAGAGCCGAGAGTAATGTCAGAGTGCAGCAGGAACATGAGGAAACACAGGACATCATGCTGAGGACAGCCACAGTTGCCCATTTTCATGTTGAATAAATTTGCCACTATCAAAAAATAAAAACCAAAAACAAAGAAAAGCAGGTACAGAGAAAAGGAACCCGGCTCCTCTGGAACTGCCTGCCCTCGAAGGGCCACTGGACTGGGTGTCCAGAACTTCAGTGTAAAAATTAAGGAGGAATGCTCAAAGAAGGTTCAGAGAAGAAGGGAGTCTGGGGTCAGAGGGTCCCCAGAGCCAGCCCTTTATTTGCCTGTCAGCCCTCAGGATGGCCAATCGTGGCTGCAGTCCATGGGCCAACACTGACATTTACAAGGGCAGCCTGACCTTCATTCTCTGCCTTCCTCCTCAGAGAAGTTCACAAAGAAACTGTAAAACTTAGCTCCTATGGATGACAGAAATGAAAGGGGGCTGTTTAAGGAACGCAGGGTAGGCTGTGGAGCCAGTATCTGAGCGATAATTCTCATCAGGATTCCATAAAGAAGATAAGCAGGCTGGAGGCTGAGGGGGGAGCATCAGTTCCCGGCTAGTCTGATCGACATGGTAAGACCTGTCTCAGAAACAAAATTCTATAGAGGAGTGTGTACAACCGTGAACGGCCATCTAAGCATACTCATGTGTGCGAATGCATCAATATGACGCATGGGGTACTGGGTCCACATTTGGTTCTGACAAGGAGCCCACTTTCACCTTCCCATACTGCTACTTTTGATTTTAGCTTCTCCAAAATGTAAACGTTTAGGGAAAGTGTTGACTCCAGCCTGCTGCCATTTTCTCACCAAGGGTCAAGCTGAGGCTTGTCACACTAGTTGTGTGGACCACCTGGTGCCTGGTAACGACAGAAAGAAGTGTGTTCAGCAATCCACTCAAGGGCTGTCTGTTAAAGTACAATGGAGCCGACGCCATAGCAGAGGCCTGCCTGTAGTCTCAGTGAGAAGAACCTGAGGTAAGAGGATCACCTGGGTCCAGGAGTTTGAGGACAGTCTGGGCAACACAACAAGACTAATTAAAAAAAAAACAAAAAACCCTAAAACCAAAACCCAACAAGATACAAGAAAGAGCAATGGGCAAACAGACTGAGTGGTGACTGGGGTGCTGAAGCAGGTCACTCAGGTTCCCTCAAGTCCCCTTAGGTGCAGCTCTGATAGCTAAAAGCTGACTAGAACACAAACCCCTTCACATTGACTGACAGGTTCCTCGGGCAGTCTCGGATTCAGTGGAGGCTCTCTCTCAGTTTGCTGTATTTCTGGGCTCCTAACTTGAGCCCCTGTTAAAAAGCCACTTGAAATATGCACAGTTTTGACTGGCAGCGAGGGGACAAAGCAGGCGCTGTCCACATAGCATGACATTTGACACTACAGAGCGCCCTTTCTCTTGGCTGAGGTCCTAGTCTGTACTGGGTCTGAAGGTTTTAAAACCACTCCTGGGCAGAGGCCTTGATCATGAGGCATAGAAACTGTTTCTCAAAGACAGACTGCCTGCTTCTGTACTCGGAAGGGTAGGATTTACAGGGAAGCTTTAGGGAGAGGGAAAAGGGATTCTATTGTTTCCAACAAGATGGAGGGGTGAGGCCCAGTGGGACTTGTGTGAGACTCAGACATCTGCTCCTTAGGGCCCCTGGCTTGTAGCATTCATTCCTTAGGTCTCATCTCTAGGAAGACAAGAACCTCCTGTAGCTGGTTTGTGCCAGCTGGTGGAGTCCCTGCCTGATCCCTCATTGTGGGTTCCAACTGCACACACGCCTCTGTGGTCATCTGACGGGCCTTGTCTGCCCCTGTTCACCTGTGAGAACCCTGCTTTGCCACTTGGTGTCCTAATCCCTGTACAGAAGGGACATGTTTGCTTAGAAGAAGAGCACAGTGAAGATCTGTGAGAGAAGCCAGTGAAAGGGCCCATCTAGTAGAGGGATGTCTTAGGGAAGGTCTCAAGACCACCTATCCAGGATGGGAAGCCAGTGTCACTGATGCAGGGAGAATAAGACGCTGAGAATGTGCATCCTGGGGACACAGGCGAGTCTCTTTCAAATCCAGGCAGGAAGTGTGAGGTTGACTTTGCTGGACAAAGCAGCTGCACAAATAATAGCCCTCGGCATGAGCCTGTTTCATCCCTAGTGATGGGGATGAACCTGCATCAGAAGGAAATGTGGCTTTTTAGGGTCTATGAGTGCTTTTGGAGACCTCAGCAAGCATTCCTCTGATTGGGACCCACAAGGCCCAGCCATCTGCTGCCTGGGACGATGTGCTTCCAGGCCTCAATGAGTGGGACTGTGGCTTTGGAGCTGTGGCCACAGGCAACTGTGTATGATGGACAGCTGTGAGACAGTTGGTATAGTCAGAATTCAAACTTTGACTCATGGTGTACCCCTGGAAGTATCCGAGAAAGTCTCAGGGGCCATGTTCCATACACTGCTAGGTGTTATGGAAGGCAGAGCATGGCTCTGGAATCACCAAGGATAGGGTTCACGTTTGGACTCTCCCACCTGCTAATGGCAGTGTGGTAGGTAAGTCACATGATCTGTCAGAGATGTTCTATTTTCAAATGGAGGAGAGTGGGGAAGGCTTCAGGGAGGAGCAGTCTATGTAGTGCACCCAGGCAAGGTGCCTAGCTGTAGGCGGGTCTGTACTGGGATGGCATGCAGGGCATACACTAGGGTGACCATGTATGGGTTGGGGAGAGTCTTCACCAGCTTTTTAATCCTTTCAGACTGGTGTAAGTCGTCTGCTACTTGTGGGTGTGGTGTGCTGTTTTGACACATGTATCTTAGGGATGGTCATCAAGTCAATGAAAGAGGAGTAGCATCACTTCAGACAGTCTCTGTGGTCAGGAATATTCCAATCTTCTCTTTTGGATATTTTGAAACTGACAGTTATTGGGACCCAGAGATGTCCTACTGCATTACTCAGCCTCAGACCTTAACCCTCCCACTTAGCTGTATTTTTGAGATCTGTCCCTTGTACATTTTTGAGAATTCAACACCATGGAGCAGATATGGGAAACTGGTCTCTCAACAGCTAGATCCCATCAATCACATGCTTTCTTAACCAGATGCTCTTGCTGTGGAGCACTGGGACCTCTGAGTCCCTGGAGTTAGCTGTCCAGTATTGAAGGAGCCGGGAAGCTGCCCTCTACACTAAGGAGCTCCCTAGCCTCTGGGAGGCTCAGTAAATAGAACATCAGCAATGCTCTGTGTTACCCACTATGCCCTCAAAACTACTCTGAGAACAAATGGACTCTTGGCAAGGCCACAGCTGTACAGGCTGAGCATCAGAAATAAAAGGTGAATAATGTCGGGAGAAGGACCTCAGGTTCATCAAACTACCAGCTGGACATCCAAGGACAGGGCCTCAAGCTGACAGTGAAGCTATGTAGGAGCATCTTCTTTGACCCTCAAATACTGGGCTGCCACTGAGAGCGAATGTCAAACTCAGACACCTGGTGGAGGGACCCCTACCCCTGCCTTTGTCCTTGGCTTTGCCCCAGCACAGCCTGATAAGGCATAGGCATAGCGAGAACAATCTGGTTAGGCTGGACCTTTAGGAACAAAGCATGTACTTGGTTCTGGATGGAAAAGGTACCCTGAAATGGAGTGTTGAGGTGGAGAGGCTCATGGGCTCCTGTGAGCTCTTCTCAGGGTCAACAGCTACATTTCAGGACATTTGATCTCTGCTCCCAGAATGAAGCATAGCTCTTGGCCAGGTCAGCTTTCTGAAAGAGGTGAGCTGCTGTGAAGTGGACAGAAGTAGATGGGCAGCCAGTCTCCTGCTTTTACTGTCATGTTACATAAAAAATGGGGCTGGTGTGCCTGCCGGGACACAGTAAAAGGGAGCAGACACCTCAGAGGTCCTGACTACCACTTATTCACTGGAACTGCCTGGCCATCTGACAGCCTGGCTAATGGCCCCTGGATTTGTGAGATGTGGGGGGCGTGTTGCTGGCACTGGGCCGGGAATTGTGGGGCCTTGGAGCTGACAGAGGCCAAGGCAGAAATAGCCAGCACACATTGTAGGGCTGATTTGAACAGTGTAGAGCTTCCTTCTGGTTTTAGTTGTAGGTGAAGAAGTATGTGGCTACCTGCTCACTTAGATGCTGGCTCTGCCTTCTTAAAAATGGAAGAAAGATTCCTATAGCTATATGGAAAAGACCTTCCGCCCTAGGAATTCTGGCAAACAGGGGTGTCTGGGCTTGTATGTAGATACAGAAGTGCACATGTCAGCAAATGTATGTATACAGCACATGAACATGCAACCCAGCACACCTGTCCTAGAGCCAGGTTAGACCAAGGTAGGGGCCCCAGGAGCTGTTCTCTGCTCTGAAGGATGTTCCATCTGTATTCCCCTGCTGTGAACCTGGGAGTAGCTGGACAACTACTTGAATCTGTAGTTAACCTTCAACTGAGTCCAGAAGTTACTTCCCCATATCTTGGGGCAGGGAGAGGTTCCAGTGGGGTGGATCTGAGGGTGACCTTCCTGCCTGGGCCTTGTGACATCAACAGAGATGTGAAAAGTACCTTGTGGTACTTTGGCACAGGTAGACTAGAATCCTTGAGCCAAGGACATGGGTACAAGTGTGACCTAAACCCCTGCTGGGAAGATGAACTGAAAGCGTCAGGGAGAGGTATAAGTATGGCACTATGGCCTGTGTCTGGCATGTCTCTCTCCAGATTCCTCACTCCATAATAAACAAGAGGAGGAGGAATAGGTGCCTCATGAGATATGCTGGGCAGGACTCTGATCAGACCTTGGAGGCATAGAGAAGGGCATGGAGGGGTACAGACTAGAGGTATGGGTCCCTTGTAGATCAGGGGGTAGGGCTGCTGAGTATGAGGCCCTGAACTGGCTGGGGACACTGGGCTTCCTCCTATTTTAGCCCTGACTTTTTGGTGGCATTTGAGACTGTGCTAACCAAGAACCAAGCCTGTTGTCTGTTCCCTGGGACTTGATGCAGAACAAATACGTGTGTGCAAGCTGTTCATAATAAATAACAGCCCACGATGAGGCAGGTGGGGTGGGGCTGAGGCATTATAGTCTGACTCTACATTATGGACCCTTTCTTTATGGCCTTTGAATTGGTATATATTAAAGAACAGTAAGATGGGACCCTGCTCTGCCCTGATGAACTCCCTTAGAATGTCAGGGCAAGCTCTGGTGTGACATCTAGTCAATACCAAACACTGAAAGAGGAAATTGTATGTTGGAGCACAATTAGCAGGGACATGATTCTTCTTTCTCCAGGGTTCACACAGTCATCCCTGAGAGACTGCTCCTGGTGACACACGTAGAAGTGATGGCATGCCAAGTAAGCTAGATCTAGCTGGTGCCGTCCTCTACAGCTCTGTGGTTATGAAAGCCCTACAGAGCAGACAAGCCAACAGGCTCTAACCCAGTGGGTGAGTGATGCCATCTTGCTTAACCATAAAGAACACCCTTGAGTGGCAGTGTCTTCCAGACACCATGAGGAGGAACTGTGGGTCAGAGGTCATAGGAGAGGTGAGGGGTCATAGGTTCCCCGAAGGCCCTCCCAAAGCCTCCCATGTCCCATGGCCAATACCTGCTGGGCTCTGGGCTGCTGAGGGTGTGGAGGAAGAGCCCCCTGAGTCACAGCGGCTGGTGCTCCCACTGGCAGATGGTGGTGATGGTGATGACAGAGATGGAGAGCTGTGCTGGTTTATGCACTGGGCCACAGCAAAGCCTGCAAGACAACAGTATGCAGCATGACGAATTATAAGAGTGTTGGCAGCTTTTGCAGAAGGGGCCATCCCCATGGTGACTGGAGATACTATGAGGCCACCTTTTGCCTCAGAGGCAGCATGGGGGCCTCCATGTCAAGACAACTGTCCTGGACTCATCTCCCTGTGAGTCTTGGCATATTTTCCAGAATGAGCTGATCTCTCTGGTTAGGGCTAATCTGGGCATGTGTGAAGCTGCTTTCAGAAACAGCTGCCATTGAGCAGGCCAAGGCAGGGCTGTGGTGTCTGTTGTGGCCATAGCAATGGATGACTATGCTTCGGGGCTTCAGGGCTACTGTTAAGGGCAACACAGAGATCAGCATCCTCATGGCCGAGTTTGGGCCTCCCTCTGCAAAAGGGAAGGCAGGCTGGGAAGGCACCAGGAGAGTGGAGAGACCCGGATGTCATTCTCCACCAGAACCCACGCTGTCCTGGCAGGGCAGGTTCACGAGTATGAGGGCTCTGATACAGAGCTCAAGGACATCACCAACACACGTGTGCAAGCTGTTCATAGAGGCCAAACTGGCCTCCAGTTTATTCCGAGCATCCGTGCCTTTGCTCTGGAGCTTGGAGCTAGTGGCCACATAACATGGGGGAGGGGCCTAGCTTCCAGTCTTAGAGGTAATTAACTCTAGGTGGTGAAAGCCACTTCTTAGTAGCAGGTAAGTGGCTATGTGGCCTCTCAGTCTGTTTCTGGTTGTTCATTCCCATAGCCTCAACCGTGAGAAGGCAGAGCGTGAGACTTATGGGCAGGCCCCAGCATGGGCAGTGTGTGTGACAAATGCCCATTAAAGTATTTATTGACTGGAGAGATGACCCAGCCGTTATGAACATTGGCTGCTCTTGCAGAGGACCCATGTAACAGCTCAGAACCAGACCTGTAACTCCAGTTCTAGGGGATCTGATGCCTTCTTCTGGCCTCTGTGGGTACCAGGCACACACATGGTGCACATACATTCATACAGGCAAAACACTTGGATACATGAAAGAAAAATAAATTATTATTATTATTATTATTATTATTATTATTATTACTGTTTTTCTAGACAGGAATTCTCTATGTAGCCCTGGCTGTCCTGGAACTCACTCTGCAGACCAGGATGAATGACCTGAAACTCAGAGATCTGCTTGCCTCTGCCTCCTGAGTTCTGGCATTAAAGATGTGCACCACCACTGGCTGGCAAATCTTAATTTTTTTTAAAAAAGTGTTCTCTTCATGTTAGGTGTGGTAGAGCATACCTTTAATCCCAACACTCAACACTCATGAGGCAGAAGCAGGCAGATCTCTGAATCTGAGGCCAGTTTGGTCTATATAATAAAATCCTGTCTCAAAAACAAACAAACAAACAAACCCACCACCAACAACAACAAAAAACCCAAACCAAAGCTGTTTATGACAAAGCTCAGTTTTGCTGGTCAGCCCAGGAGCTGTACCACCGCCTCACACTCTGCACAGACTGAGGCTTCTGAGCTCTTACATTTTGCCTTCCCAAAGGGCAGCAACATTCCGATTTCATTCTCTACAAACATGAAGACTCCCAGGGAACAAATACCTCACCAGCCCATGAGCCCATGCAGACCAGTGGTCTCTGTTGCAGTCCCTGGAACTGGTACTCCACAGATCATACTGCATGTGCTCCCTCAGTCAGAAACTAGGAAGTTAAGCCAGGGTCAGAAGGGAGTCCTTTAACAGAATGGGTCCCCCGACATTCCTGGCCACTCGGCAGCAATAACCTCACTCTGTCCCTCCTGCACCACTGGAACCTCCAGCTCCTGACATTTCCTCCAGGAAGCCCTCCAGGCTCAGCCTTACTTCCACAGAACATAAGCTCTAGTCACTGCCTTTTGGTTAGTGTGCCAGCAAATCTGACTAGATTTGGAATTGCCCAGTAACACCTCTGGACCCATCTGTGAGAGTGTCCCTGGAGAAGTTTAGCTGAGGAGGAAGACCCACTCTGAATATAGGAGCTCCATCTCATGAGCTGGACGCCCAGCTTGAATAAAAAGGAGACAGCGAGAGGAACCTCAGCATTCATCTCTCAGCCTCCTGACTGCGGATGCAATGTGACCAGCCACTACAGTTCACCAGGCCCTCCCTACCATAACGGGCTTCATCCCCATAAGCCAGGAGCTCACATCGGCCTTCTTTAAGCTGCTTGTCACAGCAATAAGTAACTACCTTATCAGGTACAGTCTTAGGGGACAAACTTTTGGAACTTGGTTTAAATGCAGTCTGGCTACACAGAGTAGAGTCGTCATGCAGACCATGTGGATTGAAAAGCATAAAATATGTCTATGGGAGCAGTGTGTTGGGCCCCATGCAGGATGAAGGGTAGAGAAGGTTCTGGCCCCTGGGGTGAGGGTGGGGGCAGGGTTCAAGCAAGACCTTGCATATTCTCACTTCCTTCTCTTCATCTATAGACAGGAACCCCGTGCTGTACACCCCTGCCCTGTAGACTCACTGGGACCCTGCACTTGGCCAAAGTACAGCTTTTGTACTAATGCTCATGAAGAATCACTATTTTTAACTGCCCAAGCTCACTGGTAACCTGGTCCAGGTTCTAGGGGCAGGTGACATAAGTCATGGCCATGACAGGTAGATGGGGCCTGGTGGGAAGCATATCTCTGAGTGTGATGGGCAGTCTCAAGATGGAAGTCTTTTCTGGTAGGCGGTGCTTTCTGTCCTTGTCTACTGTGTACTTCAGATGGCTGTGGCTCCAGACTCTGTGAAGCCACATGGGGAGACTGACTGATTGATGGTGGTAGTAGGAGAAGCCAGCAGAGGAAACTCAGCAAAGATCTGGCAGATCCCAAGACTGCCGAGGAGAATTCCATAGGGACAATCAGCAACAGCTGCTCACAGTGAACTTTATAGCTGCTTACTTCTTAATCACCTCCAGTGGTAAACCCCTGAGCTTACAAGCTGTTTACTTGCCTTGAAAATGAATTACCCTGTAACAAATCAAAGTGTCTGGTGGCTTTTCCCAAGCTGCCGATTTATCACACATACAAACAAGCTGAGTGTTGGAGCAGGGCTGGACCTAGCCTTGTGTGCCCCTGAATGGATGAGGGACAAAGCTGAGACCCTGTGGGTCTCTAAAGACACAGGTCTTCTGTTACTGTGACTTATCTAGAGTTAGGTCCATGAGGGGATGTGCCAGGGTATTAATGTCCTTTCCCGGGCGGGGCAGAGCTTAGTGGTACAACATTTGCCTAGCATGCAGGATGCCCTGGTCTTTTGAAAAGAAGACAAAGTTCTTTTATTTGGGGGCCAGTATCAAGTCTTAGACTGGTAATACAATTTACAGGTAATTAGAGTTGCACAGAAAAAATCAGATCCCCTCTCCTGTGGTCTTGCCATTAAAAAATGTTTCCTATTTATTTACTTACAGTGTGTACCACAGTGTGCTTTTGGAGCAGGAGATGGCTCTTTCCTTCTGTCATGAAGGTCTGACCTCATGTCATCAGGCTATGGGTCCCAACCCTGTCTGTCATAGTTTGCAGGATCTACTGAGTAGAGATGCTGGGCTTATATTTCCTTCTCCTGCTGCTGCCCAAATCTCCCCCATCCTCTCCTTCCTCCTGCATGTTGCCATTTCAAGGGTCTTTGTTCCATGCTAACTTGCCGTACTGGGGAATTGTGTGGACACTGGAGAGAACTACAGAAGAATGCCAGGGCTGAGGCCTGGACTTTGGAATTCTTGCTTCATCCCAGCAAGGCAGTCTGGATAAGCTGGCTACGGCAGAGATGCCAGAGGCCTTCTGGGCCTGTGTCAACACACAAGGGCTGCCAAGTCCTTGCAAACACACAGACAAGCCAGAGATCATGGGATGGTTAACAGGCACGCAAGCTCCCTGGGGTCTTCTCTACAGATGACAGGCTTGGCTCACCCTGTGTCTATCTCCAGAACAGCCCTCAGAAGTGTACCAAAGGCCTTTGGACCAGTCTGTGTCTAGAACTGGAGTCACTGGTGGCTATGGGGGTCTGTATAGGGGGTATTCCCATGCTGACGAAAGGGTGTAATATGGGGAATGGTTAAGACATGGAAGTGTTCGGTGCTGGAGTAAAAGCCAATGAATTTCTGACATGGCCAGATGACAAAAGCCTCCACTGTTGGCAAAAATGCTTGCAGAAAGCAAGATTAAGAGCCCAGGGAAATGAGATGTGGCAAGAGAGGAAAGGCTAGCAGGTTTCTCCTACTGAGTAAACCCAAGTTCTCCTCATGCCTGTTCAGAGCAGAGCAAACAGCTGCAGGGGCTGAGGCTGTGAGAGGAATGGATTTAGAATGAGATCTCACCGTCTGTGGGGTCTGAATTTTCTAAGTTCCTTACCATTAGATACTATGATTTTGAAACGGTCTCATGTATCTCACACTGCCCTTGATCTCACTGAAGTCTTGATCTTCTGGTCCTCCTGTCCCTACTTCTCTGAGCACTGAGATTATGGGCCTGTGACACCATGCCCAGTTTATGTGGTATTGAGATGAAACTCAGGGTTCTGAGCATGCTAGAAAACACCGTACATCCCCAGTCCTACAAGGGTAGAGGAGAAATCAGTGGCCTGGAAGATGGGCACACTCAGGCCTGGCAGTACCACCGTTATGAGTCACTCCCTCCCTGTGAGTTCTTGGGACCTGGACAAACTTTCGAAGAGCAGGGCCAGGCAGATGGACCCATGCCAATAGCAAGACATCCCTTTGCTTTGTAGAATCTCTGAGCTGCATGGGGCGCCTGGAGCCTTCTTGCTTTCCTTTGCTCCATTCTGCCATGATTCGGGGAATGTGAACTAATGAACAGCTCTCTGGCATTTGTCAAAAACAAAATTACCACCAAAAGGTCAGCCTTCTATTTTAGACCCAATGACAGAGGGAATACTGTTTGTGCAATCAGCATCCCAGGTTCGAGTCCAAGATCTGGCCACTTTGGCTCGGAGGCCCAGGATGAGTCCCTTCCTCCATTTTCTGCTTTTAGATCTCACTTTTAATAC
This sequence comes from Phyllotis vaccarum, assembly GCA_033318265.1. Taxonomy (NCBI): domain Eukaryota; kingdom Metazoa; phylum Chordata; class Mammalia; order Rodentia; family Cricetidae; genus Phyllotis; species Phyllotis vaccarum. Next base: position 74,122,293 of record JARWLC010000016.1, on the reverse strand, counting down.
CAGATTCGGGAAATTTCAGAACCTGGGCTACTGATAGCAGTCTACAAGGCATTTGCTAACTTATATCTCATCTGTGTTAGCTTATTGTACAGAGATTCCACACACAAGCCTGCATGTCTGCCTTATAAAACACAAAGATCAGGCATTGCAGAGCCTTGCTGTGACACACTGGGCCTGCAGTGAGGTGACAGGGCCGCCCTCTCCTTTCTGACCTGACCTGACTGTGCTGTGGCAGTTCAATGTCATTTCTGTTCCCATTCTTAGGTTCCTAGACAAATCCACAGGGAATTTTAACCCCCAGAGACACTCTAAACCCCATGGGAGGACATGGAGCAGCCCCATCTGGCCTGCAGTCCTCTGCATTTGTTGGGCCATTCCTGCAAACTGCAGTTCCCTTTTGCCTCCTTTCTATATGCACAGCTTTCTTCCTGGCTCTTCAGAGCTTATGTGCTCTTACATGCTGGCCACCAGTTTGGGTGAGAGTTTTTCTCTCTCCCCCACATGAGCGAGTCTATTCAGGCAGTGCAGAGAAACTTGATTGCAAAGATGCCTGTGTTTGTGTAATAACTTCTATCACTTTGGCAGCTAGCACCTGACATCTTTGGATATATTTCTGATATTGCTAGTTAGTTCCTATTAGTAATTTTCTCCCTTCACCTGCAGTTATAGAACACAGCCACTAGGCATGGCCATGTGACTGAGTTGTGGCCATGAGACAGACATCAAAGTGGCATGTGGGATTTCCAAGAAGCCTCTTCAACAGGAAAGAGAGTACATCCTTTATTCTGCTTCCGGGAACACGGATGTGCTAGCCAGAAATCCAGCAGTCATCCTGGACCATGAGGGACTGTATATGAGAAAGGAGGGCCACTGAGCATTGAGGAGCTTGGCTCCCTGATGCCTCATGGAGCCCTCACTTACCTGTATCCATGGAGCTTTTAGCTGAGGGCAACATAAACCTCTCTTCTAGCATCTATGTAGTTGAAGCTTACCTTATCTGACATTGTTGTGGGGGATGCCTTGTTAATCCTGGTCACATTGATACACTGGCTCTGACCTTGCAGTAGAGAGAACTGTCCTGAGCCTATGGGGCTGGGGGTAGTGGTGAGTTATGGGATCAAGACATGGTGGGTTGATGGAAAAGGGGAGGGGGCAGGTGATCCTGCCTATGAACTCCAATCTTCAGGAAATGTTCTCTTCCTTCCATGATGAAATCCAGTGGGGAAACTGAGTTTTTCTCTGAGCTCACATCAGGAGTCAGAGTAAAATTGGACTAAGAACTTAAAACTGAGGACCACGGAAGACTGTATAGTGTACAGATATGGACACTGGGGGTTGGGGTTGGGTCAGCTGAAGGTTTTCTAAACTTCCAAGAAAGCTGGGCCACTGGATTCTATGACCTGCTCAGACCTGAGCTGCCTTTTGGGTACCTGACTAAAATGTCACTGTTCCATGTTAACAAGTATTTGTCCTTTTGGAGTTGTGGAATGGGCTTGACTCTATATAGGGGTTTCCGCAGGGGCCTGCTTAGCTCAGGAGTCACTCCAAGGATCCCTTACTCTATACAACATAGGGCTACACCTTGTAGTGTTTCCAGATAGATCTGTACTGTTTCCCTTTGAAAACCAGAACTCACCAGCAGTGAGACACGCCCTAGAGCCCTACCTCAAAGCCAGCTGGTACCACGGTGAAAGTGACAGCAGATAGACCTTCTGTCACAGCCTGCTGACATTAGCATTTACCTTGAGCTTCCCAGGAGTTCCAGCTTGGGGGAAAACCACAGCATAGTGGAGCTCCTGGGACCCACCATCACTGAGAGACCTCTGCATCCCTGGAACACATCCAAGTCACAGCCCTGAAGCATCAGCAGAGAACACTCAGCTGCCTGCCTTCAGAAGATGTCTCAGTCTGCTAAGAGGCTACCACACGGTGGCCTGTGACTGTCAAAATTTCTTTTCTGAGCAGTGGAACACCGGTTTCTGTAAGAGTTGAAAAAGAAAGTGTTCTGCCTGCTGCAGAGCCTTTCCAGACAGGGGCTTCCCTGCTTCTTTCTCAACATTTCTGTGGATTCCACAGGTAGATACCATACTCCCTCCAAGGTTGGCTGACAAAGCAAGTGAAGGAAGGTGGGAAGAGCCAAGAGCCTTCCCTCAACCCACACAGGCCTGGAGGCTAAGAAGCCCTTCTATTCTGTCAGGAAAACACTGCACCCACCTGGGCCATGGGCTTATTTCCAATTCCTAAAAAGAAGGTGGGTATCTGGATTTTTATGTAAATTACTTACTGCCTTAAGTTTTAAATGTGAAAATCTCAACTCAATCCCTACCCAGCTTCCATGGAAACAGGACTTCCCCAGGGTAGCCTGCAACTTCTGATCCTCCTGCCTCTACCCCTGAGTTCCAACATAATAGGCATGCCCAACTGTGACAGGCTTAAGTGCTGCTGGGGATAGAAGGCAGCATTTTGTGAATACAAGGCTAGCATTACCTACTACCAGTTCATGCAGAGTGGGCTACCTACGTGGGGGGCAAAGCCGGCTTATCCCTTGTCTGGGCAGGAGGTCTGTCATCAGCCCCACCCTGAGCCTGAGATGTCACCTGTGGAAGTACCCTGTGACAGCCCCTGAGTGCTATGTGAGTCTGAAGCATAGCTAAGAAAGAGTGTAGCCTGGGACAGAGGTGCTCCACCGAGTCCTCTGGGAGTGAGAAGCTCTAAGTAAGACCTGCCTTCCCCAAAGCCAGCTATCTATCCATGAGGCCTCAGGTGAGGGAGCTGAGGGTCACGGCTCCTGGCCAGGCAGTGTCCATATTTTCTCACCACACACTGAGATGCTGGGAAACAGTAAAATAAATAAACTGATCAGCCCTGTGGCCTCCTGCAAAAACTCCAGACAAGCAGTGTGGCAGGCCTTACGCCTCCTTCACCGGCTCTTCTCTTGACCGCCCTGTTCACCGCTGCTGCTGTCTGCTGGGTCTCTTGGGTGAAGCAGGTAAAGATAAGATAGTCTGAGACTTCTGTCTGTTGCTGCTTAGAAGGCCTGACACTCCTGTCTGACACAATATGTCTTCAGAGCCCATCCTTGGGTAAGATAAGGGTGGATGTGGGGAGATTAGGGGCAGGGAGCCACTAAGGAAAGATGCCACCAACATTATTTAAAAAGCCCACAAGTGGGGCTGGAGAGGCGGCTGAATGTTTAGAGTACTGGCTGCTCTTTCAAAAAGAGCTAGGTTTAATTTTCAGTATATGATGGCTCCTAAACATGTAACTTAAGTTCTAGGGGATTTGACCCCCCCTCCTTTGGCCTTCTTGAGCACCAGGCACACACACAGACATATATTCAGGTAAAACACCCAAACACATTTTAAGAAGCCCATAAGGGAGGCTAGAGAGAAAGCTCATTAGTAAGAATGTTTGCTGCACAGCATCACAGCATCACAGCATGAGAACTTGAGTTCAAATCCCCAGTACCTATGTAAAAAGCCAAGTGTGGCTCCATGTATGCTTGTACTTCCATTTCTGTGGAGGTCAGAAACAGGGGGATCACTTGCTGGTGACAGCCTCACTCCAGTCTCAGTGAGACAACCTATCTCAAGGAAATAAGGTGGAGAATGATTCAGCAAGACACCCAGTATCCTCCCTTCTGGCGTCTTAGCATCCTCATACTCATCTCCTGGCAGGCAAAGAATAAAACAAAAAACAAAAACAGGGTCAGACAGACAGACAGCTCAGGGGTCAAGAGTGAGTTATGTTCTTCCAGAGGACTGAGCTCTAGGGGATCTGGCACTGTTGGCTTCTGTGGGCACACACATGTGGCACTCACTCTTCCTTCTACATATACACAAACAACAAGGGCTGCTGTCATGTGGGCACCCATGACCTGGGTCCCAGGCAGTCATACCCCTTGCTGTCACTCCCTGCCTCTTTCGTGGGTCAAAAGATGCAGAATTTCAGAGCTGTGAACTCTGGGATTATTCTAAGGTCTTCACACTCAAGTACCACTTTTCGATTTGCTCCCTGTGTCCCATTATTGGAGAAGCCACTTTCTGCCCTGTGTCAGGGATGGAGGAGGTGGCAGATATGTAAATCAGGGAAGGGGGCACTATGTATCAGCTGCCATTCTCTGCTTTCTGACCCTTGCCGCAGGCGACTTGATGACTGGCTATGCCTCCAAACACTTAAAAGGCTTTTATTTCTGGTTGGCTTTAAAGGGATAACATACAAAAATATCTGGGAACTTGCAGATTCTGATAGCCTATAGCTCTTTATCCATGGACATAATCCTCTTGGATTTTAAGGGATATACGTGAAAACCTGCAGAAAAGAGAAAATGTTTTCAGTATCCTGCTTTTTCCCTGTGCTATTTTGTTCTAGCTCAACCCTGTTTTCAAGTGAGGGCCTGGCTGTGTGGGATTCCACCCATGGAGACATCTGAGGGCCAGGTGTCTCTTTTGTTATTGGAGTACCTGACCTGTATGAACGTCAGGAGTGCAGGTAGTGTTCTCTGCCTATCAGAGGGTTGGCTGCCATGGCTACAATGGATCTGGGAAACTGGTTCTTGAGAGGCACTCTGTGGATTACTCTGCTTTTGGATTATTCAAACTTGGGGCACAGGGCATGGGCCTTCTCCCCAGGATGCCTGGGCATTTTGCCTCTCCCAGCCCCTGCCCACTACAGATGGCATTACCGTGTATACATGAAGGAGCACAGAGCTCCACAACAGTTTCTCAGCCAAGGCAATAGAAAGCTCACCAGCGGCCATCTTGGCTGCCTGAGTTCTGAGGCAGTGGACAAGGCTGAAAGAGCACGGAGAGGGAGGCTGTTAGATAGCTAAGAGGATATCTCTAGGCACAGGGGATTCCCAACCCAGAAGCATACTGAGCAGACTGGCTGAAAGGCTCCCTGACAAGGTTATCCCTGGAGCCTGTGATGGGCCAGGAGTGCCTGGTTTGCTAAGAAGTCTTTTCTAGTCCTGCTCTATTCTCTTATGCCAGAAGCAGGACAGCCTTGTAAGGTACGTCTCATAATATAGATGGCCCACAAGGTGGTAGTCTATAAAGGGGCCGGGGCATTGATTGTCAACTTCTGTAAAAGGTGTGTGGTGTGGACACATACTCAATACTCCCCCAGGGCAGCCAGCCAGCCATGTGCCTGGTGTCCCTTTCCATTAGGGCTGACAGAGCAGGGTGGTTTGTCCCTTCAGTGCGTCACCAAAGCCTCTCCTCCTGTGTGTTAACTGATTGGGGTCAGGCCAGACTGACTGGGCAATCTTTACTACAGAAAGAACCAAAGATGCAATCTGTTGGTGGGTGTTAGATGGGGTCAGGGAGTGTGCTGAGTCACATAAAGACCCAGATGGGCAACAGCCCAGGACATGCTTCAGAAGCTTAAAGCTGCTGCTCAGTGGACAGGACCCCGTTCAGCTTCTGTTCCTGCAGCCCCCATGAGACCTGACTGGCCAGATGGTCAGTTTCTGTCATCTGCAAGGGAGAGGTCCCCAAAAGCAGAAATTTGGGTACACAGGAGCAGGGCACTGAGGAAGAGGAGGGCTCCCAACGACTGGTCTTGCTTACGAAAGCACTTGTTTCCCTTGTAACGGGTTATTCCACCTCATGGGCCTGGCAGGAGGGAAGAGAAGTGGATGCTAAATGTCCAGGCTCTTCAGTTTCCATGGCTGAACTGGAACTTGGTTTCAGTGAGGCAAGACTTAGTGACTTAGATGCAGGGTGTGCCAGGAGGAATGACTTAGATCTTTGATGATGCAAGACTGAAGCACTCACTGCTTCTATCACCATGTGACCAGAGGCTTTAGTCAGTGAAGTGAGACCTGCAGTAACCTAACTGTCTAAAGCTAATGGATTTTTTTTTTTTTTTTTAAAGCCAGGGTAGCTCCAAACTCACAGAGCTGGAATTACAGGTTCACCACTTTCAACACACTCAGGACTGTTCTGTATGTCTGACAGAGTTGTCTGCATTAGGTTTAAACATAAGAAACTCAAAATTCAACCAGTTTGACCTGGTTTCAGTCAAATGGTTCAACACCCACTACAAGGTCAATTAGAATAATGAATGTTGGTCCAAAGGAGGGAGGGACAGCTGATAGGCATACAGACAAGTAGCTTCCCCTAATTCTCCCCTCTCCTTGCCCCTGCTGACAGCACACACATGTGTGCATATCTCTGCAGGCCCCTAAATCAGCAGTTTGGAAATACTTGAAAATAACTTTGGCATGTCAGGGAGAGGAATGTGTGCTTTTGAATAAAAATCTACAAGTGGCTTGAGGCCTGGGAGGGCTTCTCAGAGAGGCTCCAGTGGGCTCTACTTGCTGTGCTTGCTTGCAAATGCCAAGCAAATGCCTGAGGCATTAAAATCACTCTGGCTCTTGTGCACCTCTAGTTTTGCCTTATTTTTTAAAGGATGATTAATATTTCATCATAAAAGTATTGATTTCCTTTAACTAAGAGACTTGAAGTTTGTTGCATCCTTAAGCATGATTTTATTATGTCTTGGGCCAATGTTTTCTTCTCTCCTCCCCCCAAAAGGATGCCTTTTTCTTTGATAGAACATGTGTCAAGAAGAAAAGAATTGATTCACAGAATTCTGCGTTACATGCAACTTTGAAGGCATGTATCCAGTTTTTGAACTTGAAAAGATGGCTCTTAAATCAAGTCCATTTTACCCTACAAAGCCTCATCAGCCAGGCCACGAAAGCCCAACACAAAAGAGACACAGGCAGCACCAGGCGGATGAGTGTGAGGGATCTGTACGGCCTGCACACGAGCCCTCATCCTCATCTTTTACAAAGCGCGACAAAATTCTTGCTACTAGAATACCCCAAAGTGACGGTTGGTTCCCGATTCATGTGAGCCAGTGGCAGAGGCCAACAGTGGAGCTGGGCAGTGCTCAGTTTTACAGAAGCCATCCAGGAAGCAGGCGGAGGGCAGTGACTGGCAAGGCAGCTAGAGCTCTGCACTGTTTAAATATTGAACATCCTCCCTTCTTCCTGCACATTCATTATTAACTGGGACCTGCAGAGCTGGGCGTACTGACTTCATTTCTTCCTAAGAATCCAAGATGTAGTGGCCAGTGCCTAGGGGCTGGGAAGGGGGTAGAGTGGAGATTTGGGGTTCTTCCCTTCTTTCATTCCCCTCTCTGGAAATCCTTTCCAGTCAGTGCCACATTTTTACAGCCTTGGATTCCTGGAATTGAATCAACCTCTTCCTGACCTCTGGTGCCTGAATACAGGTGATTAGTGCTCCAAATATCGACAGGCTGGACATTTTACCCTTCCTCACAAGGAACAGTGGCAGAGGGAAGCCACAGGAAAGATGCTGCCATCACTAGGCAAGCTTGCCTTGGAGGTGTCATGGTGATGGGTGCTCCATCATTTGGGACCCCTATGGATCCCCAGGCCTATCCAGGCAAAAGTCATGTCAGGATGTTTCATAAAAAAAAGAGCTTTGGTTGAGAGAAAGGAACCCAGAGCCACCAAATGTGGTGATACATTGTGTATAAAATAAAGATTTCCTGAAGATCAGAGGACAGCCAGCCACAGAGTTAGCCACAGAGTCAGACAGTGGTGGCTTGTGGCACGTGCCTTTAATTCCAGCACAGGAAGTGATATGGCTGGTAGAGAAGGGAACATAAGGTGGGACGGGGCAGGAGTTCGGCTCTTCCAGTCTGGCTTTCCCTACTTCCTTTCATTTCCCCACCCCTTCAGTCTGAGGATTCCTGGAGACAGGATCTACCCCTTTGGGCCTGAGGATTCAGTCGTGCTGAGAAATGGCTGTAGCTTGTTCCTGTCTCTCAGATCTTTCAGCTTTACTCCAAGTTTTTATTATAAGACCAATTAGGATTCATTCAACAACCAAGTGTCCTTTGCTCGATTACGAGACAACTGGGAAGGAGGAACATCCAGGTTGTGTTTGAATCACTCTCCTGAAGAGGAGACTGTGATGACACAGATCTGACATCTTTCTCTAGGACAACAGAGGAGGATGGCAGGGCGGCCCTTCTGGTCCTGCACTGGCAGGGTGGCTGCTTATAGTTTTCCTATTTTTGAGCCCTTACCTGTTGAAGGGATTTGTTCTAGATGGCCAGACTGAGGCTTCCACTGTAGCACTACACTTGAGGTTGGTGTTTCCCCTGTCTAAGGGCTAAATTTACCCTTCCCTGCATCCTGCCCTGGTCTCTTCACAGAGCCCCTGTGCTAAGTGTGCCCAACACTGACGCCTAGGCAGAGGACTAGGACCCTCCTGGTCTCTGCTTCTCTGACAGGCTTGTTTAGGTCTCCATCACTGATGTTCTTCTCGATTAAACTGTGTCTTCCCAGGCTCCCTCCCAATTGCAGCTCCTAGAATACAGCCTGAAAAGCTCCTATTCTAAAAAGCTCTTCAGAACCCAAGGAGCCCCAGAGAGTTCCTGCTCAAAGTGTCTGGCAGCTTGTTCTCTAGCTGCCCTTCTCTGACATGGCTTCTTCAGCCTCAACTAAATCAGAAAGTGCTTTCTCCTGGTCCTGGCACACTGCCCCAGGACTGAGATTTCACTGATGGATTTAATGTCTGGTGTCCAAAGGACCTCTATATTTTTAAAATTTCTATTTGTCTCTATGTCTGCAAGAGAACATGCCCTGCACAGACATTCTGATCAAGGGCTTCTATTTTGCTATTAACCCGTGGACTCTTTCTTGGCAGAAAGGAGAAGGAGAATAAAAATGAGACATGACGAAAGGCTCTCCTGGACCTGGGCTGTGAAGGGACCTTGTCTTGGTGGCTCCTCTAAAGAACTGGGTGAATAAGAACCCAGGTCAGGTGGGTCCTGCTAGGCACACCAACTTAACCCTATGGAATGACTTCTAGTGGGGTGGCTAGAAGTATGAATCATTGCAGAAACCACCCTGGTACCAGCATGAGGAGGACTCAGTACATTTCAGCTGATCTAGATCATTGGGACTGGACTTTGTCCCCTCCCAAATTCTCATGTGAAGTTCTGACCTCTGGGGCCTCAGAATGGGATCTGATTTGCAAACAGGGTCACTCTACAAATGTAGCATGATGTGGGAATGTCTTTCTAAATGCTGTGAATAAAGGACTGTTTTGGCCCATGACAGGCACCATAGGCAAGAATTGGAGCTTAGGTAGGAAAAGAAGGGTGGAGTCAGACGGAGAGATGGAGAGATGGATCCAGCCACCCAAGGAAGCAACATGTAAGGAACACAGGTGAGCCATGGGCCATGTAGCTGGACAGATTAATGGGTATGGGCTGAGCTGACGTAAGTTGGAAGAGCAAGCTAGCAATATGCCTAAGCCATAGGCCAAACAGCATGAAATTAATATAAGTGTCTGAGTCATTTTTTTTGGGGGGGGGGAAGTGGCTATGGGTGGATCTTGACCATGGGGCTAGTTGGGCCAGAAACCACATGCTACAGTAGCTGGTTAAGATAAAGTCATTAGGATGGATCCGAATCCAGTATAACTGTGTCTTATGAAAAGCAAAGATCTGGACCTGGTGATAGTCACTATAGTGGCTTCCCTCTGAAATGTCCTCACTGAACTCCTGTACAGCAGGCATGGTCCTTAGTACAGTGTGCAGAGGTAGGTTTTGGAGTGACTAGACTATGGGAGCTTTGATCTTTCAATAGATGAGCCCATTGGTAAGATTCATGATGGGATGGCTTTAGCAGGGGCTGCCTGGAAACTAAGAGCAGAGGTCTAGCTTGAGGTCATTGTGGATGTGGCCTAGTAGCACTTTGTCTCTGGTCCATGCTTTCAGCTGTCTTCCACCATGTCCTCTGCCATGATGCTCTTGCCTTATCACAGACCCGAAAGCAATGAAGCTAGGTGACTATGGACTGAAACCCCTAGAACCAGGAGCCGTGATAGAGCCTTCCTCCTTAACATGATTCCATGGAGCATTTTGTCACATCAGGGAAAAGCTGTCTCATCAGCATACAGGTAGAGAATAGCATGTACTGAAACAGACGGCAGGTGACACCAAGGGTCACCAGTAATCTCCAAAACCCAGGGAGAAGCCTGCAGGAGGTCTCTCTTCTAGCCTCACAAGGAGCCAATCCTGTCTACCCTTTGACCCTGGACTTCTGGCCTTGAGAACGGTGAGACAATACACATCCGTTGTTGAGGGCACCCAGTTCACAACATCTTGTTACAGCTGCCTCAGGAAACAAAGACAACAGGGTTCGGTGCAACTGTTGAAGATGAAGCTTCAAGGAGAGGGCTTCATGACTCAAGAGCCACAGCCCTGTTAAAACAAGGACCTGTGCTGGGGTGAGAGTGCGCACTTATAACTCCAGCATTTTCAAGGCAGGGACAGGCAGATCTCTGTGAGCTCAAGGTCAGCTTGCTCTTGTGTCTCCCCATCCCCAAGGAGTTCTGCTTCTGGAGAACACATACACATCTGTGTGCTCAGTGGTGCTCCCTGTGGTTCTGGGCAGTGAAAGCCTGGGGCCACTGAGATGCTTGGATAAAAAGATTCAAAACTCACTGTGGAACACTAGGCAGCCTCAGGTAGGAATGCAGGGTAAACAACCACCTGATTTCTAGCTCATAGCAGTGTCTGAGGAAAGCAAGCGTAGGAAGTGACGTGGAAGTGTGACTGCATGACTTACAGAGGTAGCCCAGAGCCTGAGATGGTGATTATCCTACCTCCTCATCCTGAGCCTGTGAGAGACTACTTATGAAGGCAGACTGAAACACTAGTCCATGGCTCCTTATTCTGAGCCTCTGTGTGTGGCTAAATGTATCTGAAAATTATCAATAAAAAAGCCAAGCAATACATACACACAAATTATGTTTTGCCCATACCTGGGCCGGGGACAGCTGAAATCAAATATTAAATTTCCATACTCATGTACACTCACAGCAAATGGTATCAACTCCTCCGGACAGCTCAGAAATAGTGCAGGGTTGATTTTGCCACCAATGAGTTAGAAAAGAGCTATTTAGTTAGTTAAGAGCTATTTAGATTTCAGAACTGTGGAGACAGATTTATGGTCTTGGGGTGTAGGTGCTCATACATAATGCAGTTACAAAGAGAAGGATCTGGAAAGGGGTCAGTCAAACCATGAGTGAGGGGTGTGGAACGGTAGAGCAGCAACTGGAGAGAACAGCCAAAGACTGCAGTGTTCTTTGTAATGTATTGATCTGTGTATGTGTGTGTATAGAGTATGTGTATCTGTGTTGTTTATGTGTATACATATATGTAGACCAGAGGTTGAAGCTGGATGTCTTCCTCTCTTGTTCTGTGCCTTATTTCTTGAGACAGGATTTCTTCCTGATGGTTGACCAGTAAGTTCTAGGGATCCTCTTGTCTATACTACCCTTCATGCAGTCTCCAATGCTAAGCTTTGTGTGCCACCGTGCCAGCTTTTTACATAGGTGCTAGGGATTTGAACTCAGGCCCTCATGGTTGCATAGCAAGCTCTTTATCCATTAAGCCATCCCCCCAGCCTCTGTTTTAATATTTTTTAAGAACCTCATGGTGCATGCGCGCGCGCGCGCACACACACCACACACACACACACACACACACACACACACACACACACACACACACACACACGAGAGGAGGAGAAGTAGGAATAGGAAGTGAACTGATTGTCTCCAACCCTCTCTTGTGATGAATAATGGGTGCTTTGGAGTGAACTGCCAGTAGCTGCAGTTTCATAGGTAATTTTCTGTGTTCACTCATTAAAGCACAATAATAAAGATGATGGGCCCCTGTAGTCGCAGCTGACTGGTCCATCTGTTTCTATCATGGCAGCTTATCCCAGGGCTTGGTGACCTCCGTGGGGGAAGCGCCTCCCCCCTGCAGCCCTGGCATGCTCCCACTGGTGGCTCAGCAGTGCTGCCCCGCACCCCATGGCTATGAAATACAGCCCTTCCCTGACAGCTAACATGCCCCCCTCTGATTCATCATCTCTCCTACTCTCTCTGTCCTTTATTTCTCTGCCCTCTCTGGCCTTTGATTGCTTTTCGGGAGTTTATCATATTGAACTTTTATCCCTTTCCAGGAAACCCTATTATTTTTTTCTTCCCTTTCTCAATTAATAAATAATCGCTAGAGCACTTCTTTGGACAGAAGCACATCCTGCCTCCTGCGAGCAGCAGAGGCTTCTTCTGGGACTCCTGGGGGCTTGTGTGCAGGGCATATCACCTGTCAGATGTGGAGGCCCACTGCTAGTTATGCTTGGCGTGGCTGCCAGCCCTCTGCTCATATCTGAGTTGCTCCATATCTTGGGAGACAACTGTATTTTCATGGCTACCCCCAGAAAGGAGACAACATTGCAGAGGAGTCCAAGAGCTGAGTATAGACAGAAACAGGCAAAGTAGGGCTTCGGAGACCAAGACACAGATATCAAGTATCTCCCACAGACTTGTATATTGGAGACTTGATCTGCAATGCAGCAATAGTCAGAGGCAGACCTTCATAGGGAATAAGATAATGGAGCTTTCACCCCAACACTGGACTATTCTATTAGTAAACTGACAATTGAATGGTAGCAGGAGGTGAGGAGTGACTGGAGGAAATGAGATGTACTCTTGATGGGTAGATCCCATCTCCTTCCTCTTCCCCAACTCTCTTATGACCAACACCCTGTGACCTCAAGGTGAACAACTCTGTTATACCCAGAACACTGTGCCAAGACAGAAAGCCATGGGGTCTAAGCTTATTGCTGATGCTGACACTGGATAGTGGCTGAACTGAGACTTGGTATTCATATGATGGTTCATCTTGCTAGGAATGAGAAGTGCCTAAGAGATAGTAAGATATACTCTGGGGGGTGTTTGTGATGTTTCTAAGACTCTACATTATCTCATAGGCTGGGAGTACAGATGGAAGGGGGGGCTGTAGTACAGGCATCTCTCTCATACATTTACACTTACATATTTGTATATGTGCAAATGTACACAGGTACACATGCATATGCACAAGTTGTAGCAGGAGTGAAGGATCAGTTTTCTCCTACCATGTGGATTCTGAGGATCAAACTTAGATCATCAAACTTGGTAGCAGTTTTATCTACTAAGTGATCTTCCTGGCCCAGGCATGGTCTCTCTCTTCTTCTTGGATACCATGTGGTGGGCTGCCTTCCTAACTACAATAGACTGAATCCCCCTAAACCATTAGAAAAACAAACTCTACTTCCCGGAAGTTATTCACATCATACATCACTGTGCAGATAAGCATGTTAGCTGGTCTGCAGTTCTCAGAAAACTGTCACTGGGAGCATGGCATGGTGTACTGCAGGTCCTGAGCCTTGGTCTCTACCACACACCCAGCCCTGACTGCCTCCAAGGCATCAGGATCATATTTTAAAAGCCATTAGTGTGAACTGGACAGAGCTACTGGCACACTGTTTCAGAACCTGGAAACTGCTTTCAGAGCAGTGAGCAGGTACCCCAGCTGCTGTCTTCTGTCCCACATCCACAGCTCCGTGTGTGCTTCTGAGGTCTCACTAAAGCTCACAGAAGTAGAGCTAATGCCCTTCCCAGAAGCCATGCTGGGCTTAGACCACAACCAACAGGCTTCTGGAAAGGTATGAAATACAAACTCATCGTGACTTACAGGAAAGAGAAGGAACAAGAGGCTTTTACCAGTAAGAACAGAGGATTTTTCTTCAGAGTCAAAAACAAACGGGAAAAGGGCAAATTTAGAAGAGGAAGGATGCCAGGTGAGTCTGGACTGCATCAAGGTTTCCAGATTGTTTTGGAATGTGTGGCAGGTTCCAAATTATTTTTTTCATATTTGGATGTCTTTAAGGAAAATATAGCCTAAATGGGACACAGATGAGTGTGTGTGCTGTCTGATGGTGGCTTCATGACAGCCCAGCTAGTTGGAATGGTACTTTTGACACAATGTTTTTTTTGGAGAAAGAGATTTGTTGTGTAGCCCAGGCTAGCTTCAAACTCAGGGCAGTTCTCCTACATCACCTCCTGGGTTCTGGATTAACTCGTGCATGCCACTGTATCCAACTAATACAATCATTATCCATCACGACCCATTTAGGGTGCTTTCACTTATTCAGTTCTGATATAACTTGTCGTGCCTGATGGGCACTGAATCACCTCTGTGAACGAGATGAGCTCTTCCCACTTCCCAGGCTACTTTGCTGCTCATTTTCTTGTACATGGCATGAGTACCTCCTTCTTCTAGTCAGGCTAAGCCCAGGAACATTTCCTCTGACTAGCCTCAGCACATAATCAGGCCAGGAGCCATGTGCTCTTGGCTGAAGGGGAAGAAGGTGGTGTTTTAGGCCACAATGATGATGACAAAGGGAGTTCTCTGTCAGTCAGAGTGGTGGCAGGAGCACTGCATAGGCAGTGAGGTTCTCATCTTCTGGGGATCCAGGCAGTCTGTAGGCTAATAGCTTTCTAGTGAACAGGCCCTTGTCTGGGACATGTATTGCCTGGAATTGCCACTCTCCTCAGAGAAACTGTTCTGAACCCTAGCTCCAGGTAACAGTGCTTTCCTGAATATTACAGCTCTTGGAACAGCACCTCAGGGCACATAATCCAAAGGGACTCATCTGCTTGGCTTGAGTCCCCAGTGAACCATGCCTGGCACATACAAAGCAAAATATAATAAAGAATTAAAGCTTTGCTAGCTCCTTCCCTCCCCACCCACTCACCTCCTTTATATATCCATCCATCATTCCATTCATCCATCTTCCATCCATCTTTCTCTATGTGAGTGCACACATCTGTATATCCACCCAATGTTTACTAAACACCACTGAGATGCCTGGGGTAGTCTAGGTCCTAGATCATACAAACCCAGATCTGCCTTCCACAGTGTACTGTTGAATCATGGTTTGGACAAAATGTGGAGGGGACATTGTGGAGAGCAATGAGTGCTACAGAGGTGCTGAGTAGGCTGCGGGTTCCTTGGCCTACTGTTGAATTCCCATCCTAAAAGGAAAAGGTAGGGGATGGTCATTGGATCCTTGCCCAGCCATTTGTATGCAATGTTGTCTTAATTGCTTATGGCACAGGGTTCTTAGGAGAGGAGAGAACATATAGATTGTAGGAAGCCCAGGTGAAGGGGCCTTATCTGTGTGGTTATGAGGAAGCCATCATCCAGGCTTCCTAGTGAAGCTGCTGTGAGATCACTTACCCACTTGTCAGTAACTTTTCACCCATGCTCTGTCAAGTGAGCTCAATATATTCATTCTTTTATCATTGGGATCTTATGAGGAAGAGGCAGACACACACAGTTCTCCCAAGGAACAGCAGGATGCGGGCCATCTTTGAGTGAGATGGGAACCTGTGGTGGCTTCCAGTACAGGAGACACACAGATGAATTTATACTTTAAAAGAATTGTTCCCACCAGGGTACAGTGGTGGTTTGAAAGAAAACAGCCCCAAAAGGAGTGGCACTGTTAGGAGGTGTGGCCTTGTTGGAGGAAGTGTGTCACTGTAGAGGTGGGATTCAAGGTCTCATATATGTTCAAGCCAGACCAGTGAGATAGACCACTTCCTCTTGCCTGTGCGAGATGCAGAACTCTCAACTACCTCTCTAGCACCACGTCTGCATGCATGCCACGATGCCTTGCCATGACGATAGTGGACTAAACCTCTGGAATGTAAGCCACCCCATTAAATGCTCTCCTTTATAAGAGTTATCATGGTCATAGTGTCTCTTCACAGCAATAGAAGACAGAAGTTGGTATCAGGAACCCTTATTCCTGTGATAGGCTTGACCATGCTTTTGTGTGAAGGACTATAAACCTTGGGAATGTGGATTAGATAATAGGCCATCCTAAGAGGAAAATAAACGACAGTGATTCTGAGTGTGATCAAGAGGTTTCAGAGAAGAATATTAGTATGTAGGCTCGAGAACAGTTTTATGATACTTTGGTGAAGAATGTGGCTGCTTTTTGCCATTATCCGAAAAGTCTGCCTGAGACTAAAGTGTTTTGAAATAATTCCACTGGCAGAGAAAATCTCAGAACAGCATAGTATAGACTTTGTAGTATGGTTATTACTGTTAACTCTGATGGAGATTTCTAATTAAAAAGAAATTTATAATGAAAAAGAGGAAATTTAGCAGTGTAAAATGCAAAATGTAAAATTTGAGAAGAAAAAGGACCACCAGGGAGTGGGATGGAGCTAAATCCTGTGTTCAGGGAGATAATCAGACCAAGAAACATAATAAGGGAGTGGTGACCTCAGGGCAAATTCCCACCCAGCTAAATCTCCAACTTTCAAAAAGGAATTAAAGAAAAGAGAGTCCAGTGTTGCGCACCTTTGATCTCAGCACTCCAAAAACAGAGGCTGGTGGATCTCTGTGAGGCCAGCCTGGTCTACAGAGCAAGTTCCAGGACAGCCAAGCTTAGGCAGTGAAGGAAACCATGAAAACAGAAAGCTGGTGAAGATGTAACGTAATAAAGGGCTCGAGCAAGCCACAGAGCATGGATAAAATAAAGGCAATATGGAACTTTCCTCTCAAAGTCAGGAAAGCTGCTGAGGCCAGGCCTGTGTCAGGGCCTCTCTGATGGAGGGCTAGAGGGGCCAGTTCATCAAGCTGTGAAGGTGAAGCACTGTGAGATATCTGCCAAGGAGAGCTGCTAACAGGGAGGGGAACCAGCGAGAGAGAGAGAGAGAGAGAGAGAGAGAGAGAGAGAGAGAGAGAGAGAGAGAGAGAGAGAGAGAGAGGGAGGGAGGGAGGTGTGCTGAAGTCAACAGAGATGAAAGGAGCTGGAGATCTGAGAACCACTTTGACATCAGACATGGAGATGCTGAGCCTGAAGTTTTCCCAGATAGTTTTGGTCTTGCTTTTGTCTGGTATTTCGTCACTGTGCTCCTTTCCCTACATTTTGGAATTTACATCTAATGTATATCCTGGGTCATTATATGTTGGAAGTATGTGATCTGCTTTTCGCTTTTGATTTTATAGGGATTACAGTTAAGAGATTGCATGAATCTCAGAAGAGATTTTGAACTTTAGACTTCTAAATAAGTTTGAGGCCATGATAGATTATGGGGATTTTTGAAGTTGGACTGGATGCATTTTTGCACTATGATATAGCAATAAGCCTTAGGGAGCCAGGGAGTGGAATGTGGTGGTTTGAAAAAAATAGGAAATGACATTATTAGGAGATGCAGCCTTGTTAGAGTAGGTGTGGTCTTATTGGAGAAAGTGTGTCACTGTGGAGGTGGGCTTTGAGGTCTCATATATGCTAAAGCCAGGCCAGCGAGATAGACCATTTCCTGTTGCCTGCACAAAATGTAGAAATCTCAGCTGCATCTCCAGGACCATGTTTGCCTACATGTATGTACCATTTCCCACCTAATGAACTAAACCTCTGAACTGAAAGCCACTCCATTAAATGTCTCTTCACAGCAACAGAAACCCTAATTGAGACAGGTGCCAAGCCCATCTCTGCCAGAAGTTTACTGGGCCCAATTCCCCATTTGTTTATATATGAGTTATGTCTGCTTCTGACTGCAAGGGTGCAGTTCCTTTGTGACAGAAACCATAGGACTCTAACAAGTCAAATATTTACTATTAACTCCTACAAGAAAACAGCTTAAACAGGCATGATATCACGTCTTTAGTCACAGGGCTAAAGAGCAGAGGCAGGGGATCTCCGGGTTGAGGTCAGTCTGGTTTACATACTGAATTTCCGGCCAGCCAGGGCTACATAGAGAAACACTGTCTCAAAACACTCAAGCTTAAACAAACAAACAAATCCAGCCTGGTAGTGGTGTTGCAGTCTTTAATCCCAGCACTCAGAAGGCAGAGGCAGGTGGATCCCTGATTTCAAGTCTAGCCTATTCTACAGAGTAAGTTCCAAGACAGCCAAGGTTACACAGAGAAACTCTGGAAAAACCAAAATGAACAAAAACCAAAACCCATCAAAACAGCAAATAACATCTCTCCAGATTTAAAAAAAAAACAAACAATAAACAACAACAAAAACCAGCTGGGCCCTCCCAGGGAGAAAGGCACAGGCTGGTACAGTCAAGGATGCTGCCCAACTTTCTATATTCAGTTCTATTTTTCTCTTTCTATGTTCTCAGCTGTCTGGTCTTTCCCAAAGTATGAGCTAAGGTCCCATAGGCAGCCTGACCAGAGACTGGCCCTGGTGGCCAGCTATTTTCCTGCTTAAAGGGCTGTGCAACTATCAGAGGGCCCAGGGCTCACTGGGCCTCTGATAGAGTCTAAACAGTTGCCACGTTTCTGTGAGATTCCACCCTCTGAGGACCCATGTACATGTGGTTGTCAGCATCTTGGCCATGACACCTTCCTGGACACATTGTATTTACCTAGAGCCTTCCTCCCCTGTGCCCCACCCCATCACAGCACAGACTGGACTAGCTGTTCCCCTCCCAGACATTATGAACTCCTAAATGAGGAGTGGTTATCAACCAGTGAGTTATAAAACCTTTGACAAATCTCTATCTCCAAAAAATATTTACATTACAATTTGGAAAAATCAGAGTTATGAAATTGCAATAAAAATAATTTTATGGTTGGGGGGTCACCACAACATGAGGAACTGCATTGGGAAGGTTGAAATCACTGCTCTAAAATCTTCCTCTCTCGTTTTCAGAACAGAATGCTACAGAATTGTGCTCATGATGGGCTTGCTAATGGCCACTGAACTGGCCACTCCTGAAACTGGAGCTAGGGCTTTTGTGTCCTAGTTTAATACCCAGCCGCTCTATGACAAGCACACAAGGAAGCACACTCATGTACAAAAGGGAGGCCATTCCACAGGACAGCTTGTCCCATGGCTCTGCTAGCTCCATTGGAGTAGGGAAATATCTTGTGCTAGGATACCCAAAACTGGTGCTAGGAAGGACTGACAGGCCAGATGTAGAGGAAGTAGAAGATGAATATGGCAGGTTGAAAAAAGGTACTGACAAGTGGTAGAGTGTAGATAAGAAATATGGGATAATTTAAGATGTAATAGCTAGTTAGCAATAAGCCTAAGCTATTGGCTGATCATTTATAATTATAAGTCTCTGTGTAGTCATTTGGGAGCTGGCTGGTGAAAAAGAACTGTCAGGACATGAAAAACTGCCTATAGTGAGCATACCTGCACTCACACATACACTGCACACATAATAATAATGATACTAATAAAGCTTGGCTGGCCCTGAACAAGGCTTCAAGCTGAGGACTGTCCTAATGGTTCTCAGTGCATGCTTGCTGAAGAAGGAATGAGTAGAAATACAACTCCATTCTGTGGTGATATGTTATATATTTAATAAAACCAGTCTGGAATATCAGAGAACAGATCCACCCACAGTCAATCCAGGAGGGTCAGAGAGCAGCAACTCACACCTTTAATCCCAGAAGATCTGAGACTGAGGCCAGCTTGGCTTACAGAGGGAGTTCCAGGCTCCCAGGCAGACAGTGGTGGTGCTATGCCTTTAATCCCATAACTCCAGAGACAGAAATCTTTCTGTGTTTCTCTGAGTTCAAGGCTAACTACCAAACAGTAGTAGCCCAGGCCTTTAATCTTAACCTGGATGTGAAACAACTGGGCGAAGAGGGTATTTAAGGCAGGCATGAGACAGATGATACAGTAGAAGTGACAGGGGAGCCAGGCTGAGGAAGCTGGAAGACAGCTGGGTGAGATTTGACTGTGGTGTTTCCTCTCTTTGATATTTTAGCCTTTTTCTGATATCTGGCTCTGAGTTTCCTTTATTACAACCAAAATTCATGCAACATCCCTCTATTCACAGAAGCACCTTTATAGATTTAAAGGCAATGAGCTGAATTTCTATCCCTGAAAATCTTGACTAAACTGTTCAGTTCTTGAACTTTCCAGATTTTCACTGCAGGTTGGGGTTTTTTTCAGGAGTATCATCTTAGATGCATCTGGATGCAAGACACTCTGGCTGCAGAAAAAGTAGGAAAGAAAGCTGTTCACATGTCACATCTACTGGGCAAACATGCTTGGCTCAGAAGCCAGGTGTGAGGACCTAGGAGGTACGGCCAAGTCAGAGCCTCTTGGGGCACAGCCTAAACTTCCTCTTGTCTGTCCCTGAGGACTCTCCCTAAACCCCAAAGGTTGTGGAGCAGATGGACCAGGCAGATTTTCAGCAATAGCACACACTGCTGTATGGCTTTCTGGTCTTGCTCTTCACCTGATCACACAGGAGAGCAATAGCAGGTCCCTGTGGGTATATGTGTGTCTCTCTGTGTGTGTGTGAGATACTCAGCTTGCTGCTGGCAATGCAGGTTACCCCCCAACTAGTGGGGCCAAGCTCTTTAGATGTTTCTACCTTAGAACAGCTGGCAGGGAACAGAATTGTGAGCAAAGTATGACCACTTACTGGTAGTGTGACTGACTGGCACTTCACTACCTTTGGGACTCACTGCTCACTAATGGTAGGCACTTTGTCAACAGGAAGATGCTGCAAGGGGATCAGGGCCAGCAGTGTCCTCGGGTCAGCTCTGTCAAACCAGGAGGCTGACCTAACACTGCCCAATTCTAGGAGACCTCAGCAGTCTCATAATGTTGTCTCCATCCCCCCTACAAACCCAAGGAGCGTAGGCAACTGCGAATCAGGCCCACTTGCTCCTGATTAAAGAATCCGGAGGCTGCCCTCTCCTGTTCTCCCTGTGGTCTAGCACATGCACCCTCCATGCCCAGGAGCTCAGGCATGACAGCCACCATTACTATGCCATCTTTCCCATGGGGCTATCTTAGCTTGAGGTCAGTGCACATGTGCTACATGAAAAGCCAATGCCCACAGTCAGCTTTCCTGGTCCCATAGCATGGCCAGTAGAGTCAGAACACTGTGAGTCGCTAAGGTGCTTGCTGCCTGGAGGAGGCAGGGCATAAAGCCGAGTGTCCTGTTCATTCATTGGGCTCATGACCCTGTGTGCCACTTTGTTACCTGAGCCAGCTCCATTCTCATTATG
Organism: Phyllotis vaccarum; assembly: GCA_033318265.1. NCBI lineage: Eukaryota > Metazoa > Chordata > Mammalia > Rodentia > Cricetidae > Phyllotis > Phyllotis vaccarum. The sequence goes on along the minus strand of JARWLC010000016.1, from coordinate 74,101,395 downwards.
ACCTCCGGTCAGTGGTTCTGTAGAGCACTGGTGGAGCTGCATTTCTACTCCAGAAGAGGATGCTAATGTCTGGGCTCTATCTATCACACGACATCTAAAAGCTGGTCTAGACTAAAATTTGGGACCTATCTCTAGAGAGTGGGCCTCAGTCATCATTCTTGCCAAGGTTTTTTTTGGCAGAGAAAGGGGATTATGGGAACAGTGCAGTGACATGCACTTATGTAGAACAGGAGCTCAAATGGGAGCCTTCAAGCTGCTGAGTCCAACCCCTCTGGTGGGTGCTTTCTGCTGGCCAGCTCAAAGGCCTTTTTGCTAAACAGGGCAAAGATGGGAGGCTAGGTCAGGAAGAGGGGGACACAGCAGTCAGTCCAGCAAGCCAGGCACTACTATGGGGGAGGGAAGAAGCAAACACATTTTTTACATGTGGTCCAGGTTTAGGAAAGGCTCATTTCATGAACACCTGCCACTTGGCTGTCCCCAAGGTTTATGAGGACACTGCCAATCCAAGAGGCTGGATTTGTAACTGCTACCTGTGAGGTCACCATGTGAGAAAGCCACAACAAAAGGATATTTTATCTCAGAAGCTCTGCAGAACCCTCAAACCCACTTAGCAGGAAAGGAAAGAACACAGAGCTGGGGTAAGATGTTTCTCAGGAAGCCAGTAGAAGACTAGAAGCAGGCCCTGCTCTGAGCCTCTGAGGTACCTCCAGCTGTACACATGGGATTAATGAAACTGCACATTTTATCTGTTTCCAGTTGTCATGATTAAACACTTGACAAGGGCATATTTTGTCTCAGTTTCACTCATCCACCATGGCATGCCAATCATGATAGCAGCTGAATTCAGTTAGTGAGCAAAGAAGGATGGATGCTACGCTCAGCTTGTTCCCTCCTTCCAGGTCCCAGCCCATGAAGGAAGATCTAATTAAGGGGGGGTCTTCTCACCTCAATTAATCCAATCTGGATAATCCCTTATAGGCATGGCCAGAGGCTAACCTAATCTAGATATTCCTTCAGAGGAATGCCTACAAGGGTGATGCTAATCCTGTCATGCTGACAATATTAAATTAATCTTTACACTACATTTTTCTCTATTTCTCTATTGTTATTATTACTTGGTTTTTCAAGACAGGGTTTCTCTGTGTAGTCTTGGCTCTCCTGGTACTTGTTTTGTAGAGTAGGGTGGCCTTGAACTCACAGATCTGCCTGAGTGCCTCATGCCACTACACCTGGCTTCTCTCCTTATTTTGTGTAAGTGCTTAGTGTTTAGCATGGAATGCATAAATGTTTAGCTTAGTGTTTAGGTGGAATGCATAAATAAGATTTGTTCTTAAGGAAAGGTCTTATACAGCCCAGGCTGGTCTTCAACTATGTAGCTGAGGAAGACCTTACATTTTCCTGTCTCTCCCTTTCTCCATGACAGAACTGCAGTCACGTGCTGCCAGGCCTGGCTTATGGGATGCTGGGATAGGACTTGGGCTTTTATGAGCCCTAGGTAGAAACTCTCCCAGCTGAGCCACATCCCCAACCTGTCATTTTTATTCTAGATATATGTATACCACACCCATGCCTCCTTGAGGACCTACCCCACAAATCACAGACCCACTTAGCATGCCACCATTGGGGCATCGGCTCCCCAAACCACACTTTCAATTTTTCCCTGGTTTTCCTCTTGATTTTCTTCCATCTTGGAACTCATTATGTATTCCAAGTTGTCCTCAACTGTGTGACCCTCCTGGTTCGGCCTCTCAAGTGCTAGAATTACAGGTGTGTGTCACCACGTCTGGCTTGTACTTGTAATTTGTCACTCCCAAGTGGAACCTGAGCAGGTGGCTTTTTTAGGTAGGACTCAGTCTATAGCAGGGCTCACAGAGACTGTAAAGCAGCGTGAAAAGATTCTGTGAAACATATTCTTGTCATACTCAGATAATAGACTTTCAATCTTTTGAGAATTTGAGGTATTAAAAAAAAATCATTGGGGCTGGGAATATAATTAAGTAGATATATATAATGTGTAAGGCCCTGGGCTCAATCCCTAGCTACATAAAACAAAACAAACCCAAACAACACACACAAACACACACATACCACACACATACATCCACACATATATACATATACATACATACACACACACCACACACACTCACACATACACCCCCATATATATATATATACACACACATATGCACACACCACACACATACCACACACATCCACACATATATACATATACATACATACACACACCACACACACTCACACATACCCCCATATATATATACACACACACACACACACACACACATATGCACACACCACACACACATCCACACATATATACATATACACACACATCCCACACACACTCACACAAATACACACACACACACCCCTGTGGGTTTTCTTTTTTTTTAAAGAAAAGTTCACTCATATAAATGGAAACAGTTGTATTTCAGGAGATGCTAGGCATGGGTAAAGCCTACCTGTAACCTCAGATACATGGGGGCTGAGGCAAGAAGACTGCAGGTCTGTGACAGCCTGGACACTTACAAAAACAACCTGCCTCAGAATCAAAGAATTTATAATGAGGTAGAGACATGACTCAGTGTTTAGCATTAGATTCTGGGTTCCATCACGGTATAGGAGCCATAAAATAAAGTAAAAAAGAAGCTGCAGCCAGAGAAAACCTAATCTCAAGCCTCCGTCTGGAAGGACAGGCCCAGCCACAGCAGGGCAGTCTCTAACAAGGGCTGCTGGGTCAGATTCTGGGCCCAGCGAGTGTGCTCTGGCTAACAGCACAAGGAGCACTCAAAGAAGCGGGAACAGAGACGCTCTGACATTTTGGTTAAGCTGGTGCTGTGGCTTCTCTCTAGCCTCAACCACAGACTTTACTGGACTCCAAATCTTGTGAACTGTACTGTCCAGCTATTTCTGGATCACCTCAGTGTCAGTGTCCCTAGTGAAAGCTTAAGTGCAAGAGTCTTCAGAGGTGCTTATTACCTGTTCAAGGACAAGAAGCTGGCCACAGCCTAAGAATCCATCCATAGAGCACTGGCTAAAGAATCCATCCATAGAGCACTGGCTAATAAATGGCGGTCAGCCTGGATGATGGGCTGTAAATGTCAAAATAAATGAGGCAGCTCTTCTGAAAGAAATATAATCCTACATTGGATTGCTATGAGCTTGAGGCCAGTCTAGGCTAGAGAAAACCAGTCTTAAAAACCAACCAACCACAAAGCCACCCTACAATGCAGGTACACCGCGTAGCACAGGGAAGCTGCAGGATGAATGCACACCAACCCCAAGAAAGGCTCCCACCAGAGGCTTCTTCCTCGATTCTCCTCCATCAAGCCTCTCCTGACTGTAGTCAACTGTGGCCTGCATTCCGTCTGCTGTTCTTTGTCGCTTTGGAACCCTTCATGGCTTCAGCTGTTTCCAGGTCGAATCCTATCTTTCAGCTGATCCAAAAGCCCTTAGCCCTCTGACCTTACCTAGCTCTCAACCAGTTTTCCTTCACTCTTTGGCAGGTACAGCCCTTGTGGGCACTGAGGCCAGACCAGCATTCAGTAAACACTGGCTCAGAACCTCTTCCCTTCCTCACCCAAGACAGTGAGTGTGTTCACCACATGACTTCTTTAGAATTCAGCATGTTCCTTTAAAACCTGCTGGTCTTTTCCTCTGGCAAGCCAAGACAAAGAGACATGCACATGTCAAAGTCAAGGACTCCTGCCTGCCCTCCCCTCTGACCTGTGACACTGTTTTCCAAATCTGTCTGCTGTTTTGTCAGTTTTCCTCACTCTCAATGACTTCCTGTGAATCACCTAACTTTTCCCCAGCTGTTTGAACATTACAGCTCATTACTTACTCAGCAATTCACCTCTCTTTTGGATTGCAAAGGTAGGTAGGAACAGTGGCAGATTCTTGGGAAATGAAAAAGTGGTTTTTCAGACCCTGTTGCAGAAGGCAACCCAGGGTTCCTTGAGCTGGTCAGAGAATATCTGAGGCAAGATATGGAATCCTGAGGAACCCTCACCTATTCACATGGAAAAGTCAGGGCCAGAACAGTATATTTCTACAAATATACGTTTATTTCTTTATCTCTGTTATTAATTATCTGCTAAGGACAGATAAGTTTTTTGTCTGCAGTTGATGACTCAGAAACAAAAAAAAACACCAAAAAAGGAGATAATTAATTATTTTCTCGGTGATAAGACAGCTCAGTCAGTAAAAGAACCTACAGTTAAAAAAAGTTGGGTGTGGAAGCAAATGTTCATGATCCAAGAGTTGGGGAGAATCCTTAAAGCTTACTGACCACCGACCTAGTCGAATTATTAAGTGCGAGGTCCCAGTGAGAGACTCTTTCTCAAGAAAACAAAGTGAATAGTTTCTGAAGAAACTGACCTCTGGCCTCCATACCGTTATCACTACATGCACATATCTATGCTCACCTGAGGCCTAATCTTGACCATCAACTGGACAAACTTGGGAAGAAGCAACCTCAACTAAAAAATTGCTTCCATTAGATCGGTCTGAAAGTATGTTTGTGGGCATTTTCTTGATTGCTAATTGATGCAGGAGGGACCACTGTGGTTGGTACCATCCCCAGGTATAGGAAAGGCAATTGAAAGTAAGGCAGTAAGCAGCATTCTCCATGATCTCTGCCTCAGTTTCTGCTCCAGGATCCTGGCCTGGCTCCCCTTGATGACTTTTTGCCTGGCGTTTATCACAGAATTAGAAAACAAAGCAGAGCACCTACCCATAGGTGAGCACGGTGCCTTTTCCTTCAGCGGCTCTCCACCCACACAAGCCTTGGCCTCTGGCAGCTATCCCTACTGGCAGACTTTGAACAGTGATGGCTTCCCTGCTTTCTGTGAATCTCGCTCCTTAGGCCCCGCCCCCTCTGCCACGGCCCATAGTGAACCCAGACAGCCTGCTGCGTTTTGGGGGTCACACTTGGGTCCTTGTGCTGGTGTGTCACCACTTTGCTGACTGAGTTGTCTCACAAGTAGAAGCACCTCCTATGTATCACAAAAGCGGCTATGACTGAGTTCCCTATGAGTTCACAGCTATGAAGGGGGTTGAATCATTTTGAGCCCCAAGGGTCAGCCCCTCCACTTTGTCATATATGTCACCTGTGTTAGGAAGGTAGACATTCTCTGGGCAGGTGGACTGATGAACTTTACATACATCAGAACCTAAGGAGGTAGATGAAATCTTTTTTTTTTTTTTTTTTTCTTAAGAGTCTTACTTGGTAGTTCTGACTGGTTTGGAACTCAGTGATCTACCTGCTCTGCAGGGACTAAAGGCATTGTGCCACCACCATGTTTTATGTTTTCAATAGCGGGCACACACACACACACACACACACACACACACACACACACACACACACACACACACACACACACACACACACACACACACACACACACACACACACACACACACACACACACACACACACACACACACACACACACACACACACACACACACACACACACACACACACACACACACACACACACACACACACACACACACACACACACCCCATTTCTTTACTCTAGCTATTTCTAAGTGCACAGGTTAGCAGTGTTAAGCAACTGATAACCCTGAGGCTATGTAACAAGCGTAAGGTGAAGCTTCTCAAACCTTCCCAGGAGAGCCAATATCAAATTCGGGAAATATAGGGTTTTAGTCTCTTCCCATACTGCTTGCATGGTTCAGGGAGTTTCTGTTGAATCTGAAGCACCTTCCAATGCAGAAAGCTCCAGGGTACAGTCATCTGAGAGGTCTGAGGTAGGTCATGGCCTTGAGCAATGAAGCAATATTCAATTCTTGAGAACTCAGTTTCTCCCTCCCTCTACCTCCTAGGAAAGGCGTAGGCCTGGGCGCTGCTTTGCTGGGTGCCTGAGCGTGTGTCTTCAACAAGACAGGGAGCTATAAAGAGAACTGCTCCAGAGTCTGCTCAGAGAGACTCTGGGGGCCATATTCCATGTGGGGACCGTTGCAGGCAGGCTTCACTTTGATAAAGCAGCTCCTTCTTCTAGGGCACCCACTCCTAAGTTCTGGAACTTCCCCTTTATGGCTGCCTTAGTACCTTGAATAGGGCCTGGTAGGCAGGGCCTCCTGGTTGACTTTTTGGTGGAAGTCACCCCGACCCTTGACTTGATCACTTCTGTGTGCGATGGAGGCTAGAGCAGGGCAGTTCATGCTGTTGCTTCTCAATCTGTTTATTACTCTGGGACAGAGTCTCACACTAAACTAGAAACTCCCTCATCTCTTGGACTAGGGTAAGAAGCTTGTGGGGGTAACTTGTCTCTGCTCCATAATGCTGAGGTTATCATACACATATGCGTGCCTGGCTTTTTATGTGAGTGCTGGTGATTTGCTCTCACTCACCGAGCATTTCCCAAACTCCTCGGATGACCTCTTAGAGCTGAGTATCAGAGGTCAACTGCTGCTGGTTTGGTAAGGTGGATTCTCTGCTCTTCCTCACTGCAGGCTCAGGACAGCATTGTGCAAGTGAGCCCGACACTAGCCTGGTCTACAAGTGGGCTGCTGAGAGTATTTTTCTGAACAGTGTCTTGTTCTCAAAGACAGATCTCAAAGCACTAAGACTTGTATCCATGTAGTGGTAGGGATATTGATTATGGAGATGGGTATACTCTGTCTAGACCATGGCCCTCCTGTGAGGCTGCTCTCTAAAAACTGTTTATCCTATAACCTCTGTCACACTGAGACTGGTAGAAAACCATGTAAGCTGGTGCAGTCATCACCAAAAGGGAGCCTTGAAGCAAACTGAAGCAAATACAAACTCAGTCCAATCTGTGGAGTAGGGCAGGATGCAGCTTTGAGAGGTGTCTGGAGGAGAGAATTAAGTATATAATATGCCCAGTCCAGTCAATTTTCTCCAACACAACCCATAACTTGTAGAAATAGACAAGATTTCTGAGACCTTTTTTAATGTTTGAGGCAGGGTCTCTCTGTGTAGAGTAGGCTGGCCTTGACCTCTCAATCCCCATGCCCAAACTTCTAGTGTGTTAGGATTACAAGTATGTTCTACACAATTAATAATGTGGACTTGTTGGCTGTTTGGGCATTGATTCCAAAAAGCAGAACAGGGGGTTCATTTCAGATATGTCACTTAGGGATTAGGAGAAACTTGGTCAGCAACTGAGGTGCTCAAGGTATGTGACCTTTGTCAGGCATGTGACCTTGGAAAAGTCACTTCAATACATGCAGAGAGATAAACAGAATTATTGGAAATATCAGAGGAAAATAATTTATAGAGTACTCAGCAACTTTTAAAAAGCAACAATAAAAAAAAAAACAGTGTAGGAATCAAATTTCTGTAGCTCACTGGTGCAGGCCTCCTTCCTGTCTGACTCTAGCAAGGGTTTTTTGTTTGTGTAAGCTGGAAGCAGGCAGCTGACTATTTTATAATCAAAAACAAGAAAAGCAACAGCCCCAAACCCTTGCTTTCTGGGAACTTAAGAGGACATTAGCACCTCACATACTGTGCCCAGAGTGGGGAGTCAGGGCTGCTGTCCACATACTAAACAGTCTGGGTCCCAGTGCCTGGCTTCCAGCACTGGCTCTCCCAGCCTGTCACCCTCAGATTGTTCCCAGTAACTCAGCTGCCAATGGTACCCTGGAATGGCAAGCTCTTCCAGGGAATTAGTAAGTGCTCTGGGTCAGACAACTGATAAGGCTGGGCTGTTTGCCTTGATGACACCTGGACAGCAGCCCTCCCAAGATCCTCAGGATTTATTTGTGTGCAAGTGTATGTTCCTGTGTACATGTCGGTGGGGGCTAGAGAACGATCTGTGTTAGGATTCTGCACCACTTCCTGAAGTCCTGGCCAATGGCCCTGCCTGGCCCAGACACTGTTCTGATACCAAGCTCTATTTAAGAAGGCTTCCCACCTTTGACCTCTCCCTATCTGTGCTGTCACCTAAGCACTGCCTAGAGAAACAGGGCCCTTCTAAGTCCCTTCCACTCACTCCAATACAGGGTCATGGTGCAAATGGAAAGTAAACGGCAATTTCCGCTAAAGGCTAAAAAACTGAGGAAAAACGGTTTGGCAGTTCTCAAAACATTAAATGATCATTTGGCATATGCTTTGAAGCTAAAACCTACACATAAAGGTTCCTAGTCACAATAACCACAAGCTCTATTTAGTGTGTGTGTGTGTGTGTGGGGGGGAATGAATTAGCAAAATGTGGTATAGCCATGCAAGGAACATAATTGAGTCATATGAAGAAAGTTCTGCTGGGAAGACCTTCTGCTCTGGGATCCTCATCTGGCATTTATAGAAAAACTAGTCCAAGGGCATGCTATGCAAAGCCTGCCGGGCATGGCAAATTCTGCAAGTAGCTACTGCCATGAAGGCTTGGGGCACTCCTCAAGCAGCTGCTGCCCCCATGATGGCTACCACTGACATTCCCTCCCTGGTCAGGCGACTCAAGCTCTGCTCCAGGAAGCTGACCACTGTAGTGACAAGAGCCATTGATACAGAACAGTTACATCAATACAGATAGACAGAATCTAACTCCATAGCCAAATGGATAAAGAAAGTTTTGAGAGTGGCTAACTGCTAACTCCCCAGCCTGGCTTATATTCCACTCACTATTTTCCCCAAGGAAAAGTGAGAAACACTTCCATCAAATATAGAGTCTAAAGGAGAGTCACACTGGCCTGTGTATCACAGATTACGTCAACCCTGAGAGTTGCCCACATACAGGCTAGAGTTGGTTTCTACCCTTTGAATTGGTAAGAATCCCCTTAGTCAGCATCATTTCAGAAGGTGGCAAAGGTCACACATGGCACTGAGGCCCCAGAAGGTAGCTGCGAATGCTGCAAGGTGGGGGTCACTGGCTGTCCCTCCACCTGGCTCTTTTTAACTCTGACTTCTGCAAAGCTAAGGAAGGTGGTTGGGGGAGGGCATGTTCTATGAGAGGCTGTACCCTAAACTATTGACAAGGTACTGTGGGAGGTACATGTCAGTCTGGCAACAGTAGTTAGATGGTGGTGTTGCTGAAGATCTGGGTCCTGGTCTTTTTATGTTCCCTGAGCAGATTAAGCTCCCAGGTCCTAGAAGGGATATCCTTGTCTTCTTGGTGTTCAGACAAAGAGGGCAACTTTGGATGGATCTGCTCCAAGGCTGACAGGATCAAGTGCAGGCTTACGTTCTCTTGACAAATACCTAGATAATACTGTAGTGCTGGGCACTAAAGTAGAATGGTAAATAGAACAGTCCCACACAGTGACATTCTCCATGGGGAAAAGAAGCCACATCCAGGCACACAAATATGTCAGCCAGGTAAGGAACTGAATCCTATGGAGAAAATAAACCAGAGCAATGTGGTGGGGGAAAGTGTCACATGAATGAATGAGACTCAGGGATAGATCTCTGAAGAAGTTAGAGATATTAGAGGGAATAAACACTATAGTCAGATCTTACCCAGCTGTCTTCCAGCTTCCTCAGTCTCGATTAAGGCGTGGCCCCACCAGACTTGCTTCGGAGCCTGGAATTCCTTCTATAATCTGAAGTGACCTTGACTCAGTTGGGATTAAGGGTGTAGGTCACCATTCCCAAGATACTCCCTGTGCTGGGATTAAAGGTTTGAATCACCACTCTGATTTTCCTAGACTGACTGTGGTTAGAGCTCTGGGACTTCTGGAGCTTTTACTAACCCCCCACATAGACTGTGGGTAGATTCCCTCTGATATCTCCAAAACTTCTGAAACTTTTATTGAATCCCCTCAGGGAAGGGTGTGGCCCTGGTCAGCAGAGTGACCACTAAAGGCCTTTGGAGAGAGCAGCCCACACACTGAGCTGGACTATCCCTGGGAGGCAGCACCCAAGACCTAGATAAAGCAGACAGCTAAAGGCCACGAGGCAGGCCAGGATGCCATGATAGCAATGCTTCTCCAGGAATGCTCTGAGCCTGCAACAGTAAGACACCCTTTGTCTCTGTAATCTTCTCTCTAAGGTGACTGAGAAGAACCCAGAGCATGGGGAGGGCACTAAACAAACTAATAACGCAGAAGTACCTAGGCAGGTCTGACTGCTACTGTGCCAGCCATTAAGATTGCTCAAACATAAAGTCTAAACATAAAGTTACCATTCACAGACAACTATACTTTCGTGTTTTATATGTGATAGATTATCAAGCAATAATGAAAAACATCTTTTAAAGTTTCATTTTCTAGTATTATAAACAGGAACAGCCATAATCTACAAGAACTCAAGCTCTCTGGGCTCGTAGGTCTTTCAAAGCACATGAGGTGGAGGATTGATGAGCTGTACTGCAGCTGCCCAAGTGAGTGGGAGCTGGGAGGGGGATCTTTGTTAAGGAGTCCATTGGAGTATGCATCCCAGTGAACATGTGATCTGAGGGAGAAGTGTAGGTTTCTGATAAAATCCAGTTGGTGGAAACTGGCCACACTGAGGAAGTTACCCTTGCTGTGATCTACTGGGAAGTCTGCAGGGGGCATTTTCTGGGTAGAACAAGCACTGGGGTGAGGGGGAGAGGAAATTAAGTAGAGTTCTTGAGTGGCTGTGGGGGTGCTAAGTGCTGGGAAGACTATGGGGGGCTGCCGTCCTTCCTCCTAACCTTCCTCACCCTGCTAAGAGCTCTGGGCACAGAGGTTTTCCGGCACCTTGTAAGCACTTGTCCTACTATCAAGTTAGGATGTCAGGCCATGGGGGACAAAAATGATCATGTTTTATCCCTACCCAAGCTTCATGACTCTTCTAGAGCCAATTAAGGGTTGGATGGCCACCTGTAGCAGCTCCCTGGGAATACTCTAGACCTCACAGGTATGGCCACATGTCCTCTGGTCCTGGGATCAGCAGCAGGACACAGCAATGTTTTGGTTATGCCAACCAGCAAAGGCCCAGGCCTCACTCTGATGCCCGATGATCTCAGAGCCCCTGGCAGCCCTAGCAGGGCTGGAAAGGCAAGGAAGAGGGCTGGCATTATGCTAACAGAGAGATGGTCTAGTTTCTGAGGACGGGTAGGCTTGGCTCTGGCCTGCCACACCCCACCTGGTTCTAAGGATTAGTTAGAAATTGGACTCAGGCTTTTCTTCTTTACCAATACATTCTGGCATGGAAACAAGTGTCAGGCCAGGGTATGTTAATTGATATACATTCAGTTGTGGTGAGCAACCACTGTTTCCAAAGAGGTAGACCAGAGTACTTTTAACAAGGAGAAACTGGATCTACAAGGTAGAACCATTTCATACCTAGCAGATGAAAACAGGCTGCCACACATCTAACAGCCTAAACAGCCACTCAGAAAGTTGACTTAGGATTTCAAACCTTTCCCCAGTGTGTGGAGTATCTATCAACATAAAATGATTGTAGGAAATGCTTTGTTCCAGACATCCAGTAGAAACCAGGCAATAGTTATTGAACCAATTATTTGTATTAACATTCAGTGCTGACTTCAAATTAAGTACCCAAAGTGAGGAATCATACACATGGCATGTAACTCTGAATGTGATCACTCAAAGACACATATAACATGCAAACAAACTTTTCTGTAAGGAAATGCAAGAAATTGTTCACATGTTACTTCTTGAGCAAACGAATTTCTTTTATTTATTTTTGAGGGTAGGGTTTCTCTGTGTAGCCCTGGCTGTTTTGAAACTCACATTGTGGACCTCAAACTCAGAGATCCTCCTGCCTCTGCTTTCCAAGTGCTGGAATTAAGGTGCCACCACATGCTTTGCTTGGCTTGTTTGCATTTTATCAAATCTTGTTGGATGTAAAAAACTATATAATTATGGTATACATAAAATAAATAAATCAAATCATGGATAAAAGCAGACTAAATCACAGGTGGACAAGGTCTTAGTTTTGAGCAGGCTCTCATGGCTTTTTGTTGTTTCAACATCAGCAATCACTTTTGAGACTATTTCATAATACTTGCAATTCAAGTTTGAGCCCTGAATATGGAAGTGTTATGAGTGGAGGAGAGCCTTGCCAATTTTCTTCATTTTATAATCAAGAGAAGAGATTCATTCATGCCCCACCCACCTGTGGGACCTGCTGCATATGGTTGTACTTAGGTCCGTGTGTCAGAGCAGGAAAGGAATGCTGTTTTTCTGAAGCAACTCTTTTGGCCTCTGAACTTTCCACTCAAGTTTCCGTTTTGGTGGGAGGGCTAGAGACAGTGCTGTCAGGAGTGGGAGGAGCTACTCCCAGACGGAAGGAGCAGGAGGCCTGTGGGGCATTGGGACTTCCTCACCTGTCTACCCTTGTCAGGGTACCAGGAACCACACACTATCCTAGTAATCTTACAAGGAGGAAGACATCTCTCCACAACCCTCATTACTAATCAGTCAAGTATTTCCAAGAAAATTTTTAGTCTCGATTCTGAGAAGTTTCTTCACATACGTAGCAAATCTCTGGAAAACCAAACCCAAACAACGGAAGAAAGAAGGGAAAGCCAAGATCACTTTTTGGGCGTGTGCCTCACTTGTGTTCTACAAAGCTGGGGCTTCCAGCAGCCTGGATTCTGAGAGGAAAGCCTCTAGCAGGCCTAGCAGGAAAGCACCCTTAGTCCCCAGAAGAAGGGCAAGCTTACCTGGCACCTTGTCTACAGATGCAAACACAGAGCGCTGCACTGTGGGGTCACTGCTGCCTCGGCGGCACTGGTCATAGAAACGAAAAGGCAGGTGCTGGGAGGAGGTGGAGCCAAGTCCAAATCCCAGGACTTCAGTTGTAGGCTGGATTGGGAGGTCCAGAAGGGCTATAATCAAACAGCACCACAATTTGTTCTTAGCATGTGGAACAGGGGACAGGCAGTTTGATATGACTTGGGCACTGGGCTAGAGTGATACTGGCCTTGACAGTGTGAACCTTGAGGTGGGAGACTGGGCCAATGCCAGAGACCCTAAGGAAGTCAAACCCCAACTAGAAGTAGGGGCTGCAGCTCAAGGTTCAGACCAAGAAGGCAAGGGTTCCAGGCCTGGATGGACAGAACAAATGCTGGGCCAATTTGCACCTTGAAAACTGTGTAAAAGATCCTTGGCTTGCATGCACTTTCAGATCCCAAAGCAAGTGAGGCTAATTCTGCCCCAAAAGTTTATGCACAGGCACCCATGGAAGACAAACAAGCTATACAAATGAGTGATCCCTTAGTATCTGTAGGACTCCTCCCCAAAGATACAAAGTCCGTAATTAGGTCCCTTATATAGAATAGAACTGTATCTGTACATGACCTATATACACCTTGTCCACTGTCAATCATCTCTAGATGACTTACATTTAATGCAATCCAAGTGCATTGGAAGGAGAGTTCTTGCTTGTATTGTTTAAGGGGTAATCACCTGGAAAAAGTCTGCATAGCTTCAATATAGATGCAGATTTTTTCCAAAGGCTGTGTGTCTGTCTGTGTGTGTGTCTGTGTATGTGAGTGTGTGTGTGCATGTGTCTGTGTGTGGTGTGTATGTGTGTGTGGTATGTGTGTGTGTGTCTGTGAGTGCGTGTGCGTCTGTGTGCATGCACGTATACACACAGAAACCCATGTGTGGCACGGCACAAGTGTGGAGAGCACAACATGTACAAGTCAGCTCTTCGTCTACCAAACAGGCTCTAGGGACTGAACTTGGATTACTAGCCTTGTCACCTTGCAGCCCTCTGCCTTAGTTTTGACACAGGGTTTTTTGCTCAACCTCACACTAACTAGTGAGACATTAAGTCTGGTGGCTCTCTGTCTCTGTCTGGGGGTTGGGATTAAAGCTGTATGCTTCCATGCCTTGCTTTACATGGATGCTGGGAACTCTAAACTCAAAACTTCATGGTTGTGTGGCAAACAGTCAGCCACTGCCCCAGCCCCATTTCAGATGATTCAATATTTGGGTGGTGGAATCTTAACTATAAATGCTCATGAGAATATGTGTACAAGAAAGGATATATATGTAGGTGTTTATATTTATGAATGTGCACTTACATGTCATAGCTCTCATTTCCCTTAAACAACTCACATGAAATATTATCTCAGAGTGGCCTTTCAAAATCAATTTAAGAAATATCCAAGGCATCCATGCAAACATCCCCTTTACAATATAATCCTCAATTTTCAAATGAAACATCTGGCCTACGTGCCAGCTGTTGCACATCACATGTAATTCACATCATAGGGGAAAAGTATGGAAATAAATCTTGAAAGGAAGGGCTGAACGATTTAAATCATTTTACACATTACAAAATACTTCTGTAATGATTCTGCAGGCCAGGTTTCAGCGAACTGAGAAATAAGAAGGGGGAGTATGTATGTATGTATGTATGTATGTATGTATGTATGCATTTATTTATTTATATTTATTTTGTGAGACAGGAGCTCATGTAGCCCAAGCTGGTATTGAACTCATTATGAAGTGATACGACCTTAAACTTGTATGCTTTCTGTCTCTACCTGCAAAGTGCTGGAATTATAGGCATGTGTCACCACAACTAGTTTATATGGTGTCAAGGATCAAACCTAGGGCTTTGTATATGCTAGACAATCATTCCACCATCTGAGTCCCAGCTCTAGCCTGGGAGTCTTGAAGGAGAGGTTAGGACTGCCCCACTCCACTCTACCCCAGGACAATGCTTTGACTTCTACTCCATGAGATGAAGAAACATTTTCATTTCAGAGATGACAGACAGCCTGGACAATGCAAACCGCAACATCCCTGTGAGGTGGGAAATGACCCCTGAATCTAGTGCTGGCTTCTCACCAAGAGATAATAAGGGAGACGGTAAGGGAAATTCTATGAGGCTAGGGCAGCTTAGAGGCAGCCCTTGCATGTGTGAGGCCCTGAACTTTATTCCCAGAGCTGAAACAAAAATCCCAGTAAGAAGCTCTGCAAACTTGCTCTCTGTGTGACTAGACAATGGGCAGATAAGGCTGCTTGGATACACAACATGGCAGAAGGCAGTCAAAGCACTCTGTGACTGTGCACTTGTGTTTCAGCATGAAGAGTGAGGGCAGCTATCTCCCACCAACTGCCTGTTTCTAGCCTCTTGTCATTAGGGAGGGCCCCTTTCTCTTCCATGCAGCCCTGGAAATTTTCTCCATTCTGGATATCTGGGCAGCAGAGACATCCCATTCTTTGATGCATAGTGAATTCTGACTCACTCATGCTCTCATCTACAGGAACTCTGGGACTTTTCTAGGGCAATGTGAGCAGTTGGTGACAGCCCTATAGTGGTGGGCCCCTGCTCTTGAGGTCACTTACCGGCTATCCTCTGCATCTTCATACGCCTGGCCTGGATTCGGCCCTTGGCCAGGCGCTGCTTGGCGATGATGCAGCGGATATGATCAGAGAACACAAAGGTGGCCTGCAGGATGGGGAAGGGCTTAGAGTGTGGGCTGGAGGCAGGCTTGTGGATGGTGATATTCAGGGCACGGCTGTCATCCTCCACTCCTGTCACCTGCATGTCCTGCATAGTGAGAAGGCAGAGACAAAACGTTCATCAGGCCCAGGGGATAGCAGATTGAGAGATATCACTGGCTCATGTAGAAAGACACCAACATTTGAGTCTGCTTTTGTTCTGAAAGAGGTCAAATCACAGAAATTCAGAGGTATGTGCAGACCAGTGCAGGCCTGACAGGGAGAAGGGGATCAATGTGGGATCAATGCAGACATGGCTGGTACTTCTTTCCATGAGGACTTGGGGTGCCTAGTGCTTAATGAGGCACACCAGCCTCTTCAAGAGCCACCACTGTCGTAACAGGAACACTCCATTAACTTGGAGTGTCATGTTTCTCTGAAAGATGGGGCATTGCTGGTGTCCTTTGGTACATCTTGGAGGACAGTCCCTGAAGGAGGGCCACCAGGACCAATTGGCAGAGACCTTATGTGAAACAAAGAAGAGACACTGATGGGCAGTGAGCATATAAGGATTGGTTCCACATAAAGCCCTGGGATGGGTTCTGCATCAGTCTGCTGCCCACAGGTTAAAGGGCACATGAGATCAAAGTGTACCAGACAGAAGACGGACCCAAAGTCCGAGGAGGTGGGAAGTACGAAGAGGTTCAGCAGGAAGGGGTTGCT
Source organism: Phyllotis vaccarum (assembly GCA_033318265.1). Lineage (NCBI taxonomy): Eukaryota > Metazoa > Chordata > Mammalia > Rodentia > Cricetidae > Phyllotis > Phyllotis vaccarum. Next base: position 74,085,327 of record JARWLC010000016.1, on the reverse strand, counting down.
GCTCTTGAGCACTGCATCTGGCTCTCTCTCTGCATCAAAGGGTGGCAGCAGATCAGATGATGCTATCATGAATTCGAAGCAGGGAGCTAGGTGAATAACAATAGCCTGAAAATAGTAGCTATGGAAGGGAACCAAAAAAGATGGTCCAGGGGGTTATGTGGTTTTCATTGTCTGAAGAGGACACATATTAATTCTGAGACAGAAAAAACCCTTTCATGACCTTAAATTCTAAAGGAACTAGTGTAAGCCTTGATCATAAGATGCACAGGTCGTCTACTGGGTGGTACCCCTGTGGGGGTGGGTGGGAGGACCCTTCTACATCCTCACTGAAAGACAGGAGGGTATGGAAAGAGAGGAGTTTGGGAAAGAGAGGAGACAGGAGAAGCATCTTCACGGACAGGTGTGTCCTATGAAGAGCAGGCAACAATAGGCAGGTCAATGCTGTGGTGAGCAGTCGAATCAGCCTGGGCAAGGTGATTCTGGGAACCAGAACAGCGCAGCAAGGAAATGGGCTTCCTTAAAGCAGAGCAAGCTTCAGGCTGGAATAGGTTCTCTGGGAATTTAGGGACAGGGCACAGTAGAGACGAAGCAGAAAGTCGCTCTCCATTCTTCGGGCTCTTTGTTTCATCCCACTGCAGTAAGACATTAGTCACCAGCCTCACCTAGAGCAAAGCAAAGAGCCCCAACTGATGTGTGATGCTGGAGAGCCTGCCATGCTCCAGAGAGCAAAGGAGGGATTTCTCAGGAACTCCTGAGGCAACAGTGGTGCTAGAGGAAATTGGCAGGAGCCATGGACTCTTAAAATAGCCACATTCGCAACTCTTGGTTATCTGCCGAGAAGTCCTGTCCCGTGGCATGAGGGAATGGAGCACCAGCAGCATGCTTGGAAAGCTGGGGATGGCTGGGCATGCCCTGCTGTAGCTACACCATAGTTCAAAGAATCCAGCAGGTTTCTGAAGTGTGACCTGATGATTCTCGTCGCGTCTGTGGTTATCCACTCCCCCCACTTGTTTCTGATTTTGTTGATTTGGATACTCTCTCTTGACCTTTTCGTTGGTTTATCAATTTTGTTGATTTTCTTGAAGAACAAATTCTTTGTTTCACTGATTCCTTTTGTTTCTATTTTATGAAGTCAGCCCTGAGTTTGATGACTTAGTGTCTGCTTCTTTTTGTTCCAGAGTGCACTAGTATGAGATCTAATTTCTTCATGAAGCACTTAGTGCTGTGAACTTTCATCTTGGCACGGCTTCCATCGTGTCCCATAGGTTTGGGTATGTTGTGGATTCATTTCACTGAATCCTAGAAAGTCTTTAACGTCTTTATTTCTTCCTTGACCCAGTGGTAACTCTGTGGAGGGTTGTTCAGTTTCTAAGAATTTGTAGGCTTTCTGCTGCTCATGTTGTTGTTATTGAAACCCAGCTTTAATCCATGGTGGTATGATAAGATATAGGGGTTATTTCTTTCTTTTTTTTTTTTTTTTTTGTATCTGTTGAGACTTGCCTTGTGACGAGGATATGGTCAGTTTTGGAGAAGGTTCCATGCAGTGCTAAGAAGAAGGTATATTCTTTTGTGTCTTCTGATATGTTGTCCTTCACTTTCTTTCTTCGAAGACTTGAAGTTCTTGTCATACAGGTCTTTCACTTGTTTGGTTAAAGTGACTCAAAGATATTTCATAGTATTTGAGTTTAATGTAAAGGGTGTTGATTCTCTTGATTTCTCAGACCCATTTATTATTTGTATATAGGAGGGCAACTGATTTTTTATTTCTTTTTACTTTTTTTAGTTAGCCTTGTATCTACCCACTTAACTAAAGATGTTTATCAGTTGTAGGAATACTCTGGTCGTTTCTTGGGGTTGCTTTTTATACATACATTTTCTTGAAGAACTATCATATCATCCACCAAAAAAAAAAAAAAAAAAAAAGATACTTTGGCCTCTCCCTTCCAATCTGTTTCCTTGGTCTCCTTTAGTTGTCTATATGGAATAGATATGAATAGAGAGAACAGGAAGCCTTGTCTTGCTCCTGATTTTAGTTAAATTGCTTTCAGCTTCTCTCCATTTAATTTGATGTTGGTAACTGGCTTGCTGTATTTGCCTTTGTTACGTTTAGGTATTATCTCTTGTATCTCTAATCCTCCAAGACTTTTATCATGAAGGGGTACTGGATTTTGTCAAAGGATTTTTCAGCATATAAGAGGATCATGTGTGGTTTTTTTCTTTCAGGTTGTTTATATGGTAGATGACACTGACAGATTTTCATATGTTGAACCATCCCTGCATTTTTGGGATGAAGCCTAAGTCATGGTAAATGATCTTTTCTATATGTCCATGGATTTGGTTTGCCAGTATTTTATTTATTATTTTTGCATCTATGCTCATGAGTAAAATTAATTGGTCATAATTCTCTTTTTTTGTTGGGTCTTTGTGTGGTTTAATTATCAGGGTGACTGTGGCTCCATAGAAAGAATTTGGCAATGTTCCTTCTGTTTCTATTTTGTGGAATAATTTGAAGAGTATTGGTATTCGCTCTTCTTTTGAAAGTCTGGTGGAATTCTGCACTAAAACTATCTGGCTCTGGACTTTTTTTGGTTGGGGAACTTTTAATGACTGTTTCTATTTCCTTAGGAGTTATTGGTCTATTTAAATTATTCATCTGATTTTGACTTAACTATGTTAAGTAGTATCTATCAAAAAATTTGCTCATTTCTGTTACGTTTTCCAATTTTGTAGAGTACAGGTTTTTGAAATATGACCTAATGATTCTCGGTACAGCCACTTTGGAAGTTAATATGGCTTCAGTTTCTCAAAAAACTGAGAATCAATCTATCATAAGACCCAGCTATATTGCTCTTGGGCACATACCCAAAGGATGCACAAGGACACTATGTTCAACTATGTTCATAGCAGCTTTATTTGTAATAGCCAGAACCTGGAAACAACCTAGATGCCCCTCAACTGAGAAATGGATAAAGAATATGTGGTGCATTTATACATTGAGCATTACTCAGCTGTTAAAAAACAAGAACGCCAGGAAATTTGAAGGCAAATGGATGGAACTAGAAAAAAAAAATCACCCTGAGTGGGGTGACCCAGATTGAGAAAGTACATGGCAGATTCATTCATAAGTAGATATTAGCTGTAAATAAAGGATAATTATGCTACAATCCACATACCCAGAGACTAGGTAACAAGGAGGGTTCATGGTGGGGACCCTCAGATCTCCCTGGGAAGAGGAAATAGAAGAGTTTCATGAGTGGACTGAAGGCAGGTGGGGTGGGGACATGAGCAATCAGACTGGGAGGGTCTGGGGGGAGGTGCTAAGGGGGACTTCTGGGAGTGTATTTTGGGGTTGGTGAAAGTCTAGTGCAAGGGGATTTTCCCGGGAGTCTATGGGGAGGACCCCATCTTAGACTTCTAGCAATAGAAGATAAGTAGCCTGTAACCAGTCTAATTGACCAGACAATTGGTGCCTAGCCCACCTGTCATCAGAGACACACCATCCAGCAATGGATGGAGGCAGAAGCAGAGACCCACAGCCAAACATTAGGTGGAGTTCAGGAATCCTGTGGAGGAGCCAGAGGGGACAAGGACACCATGAGAGGGCTCACACAGTCAACTAACCTGGGCTCAAAGGGGCTCAAAGAGACTGAACTGACAACCAGCGAGCCTGTATGGGTCTGACCTAGGCCCTCTAAATATATGTGACAGTTGTGTAGCTTCATCCTCCTATAGGACTTTTTAACAGTGCGAACAGGGACTGTGCCTGACTCTTTTACTGGCTTTTGGGACCCTACTCCTCATACTGGGTTGCCTTGCCCAGTCTTAATACATGGGGAGGTGCTTAGTCTTATTTCAGCTTGATACGCCATGCTGTATTGAAACTCATGGGAGATCTGCCTTTTCTTGGATAGATACTAAAGAGGAGGGGAACCGGAGGGTAGGAGTGGGAGGGGAGGATGGGGAGGAGGGTATGGCAAGGATGTAAACAGATGAAAGAAAAAAAAATACCAGTAGGTATGCATAGCTAAGATGGTTAGACACACTCTAAGACAGGCTTAGAGAAAAGCCAAGTCTATAGTATGGCCAATGTGACAACATGCAAATCTATACACACTCTAAGTACATAAGGAGTTATCTCTTGGGCACTCCCCTACCCATGCTGACACCAGAATCTGCAAATGCTCAAGTCCTTACATCTTCATATTACCTACTACATCTTCCTGTTGACTCTAGACCCTCTCTAATGATGCAGAAGACTTCATTCCATATTTATGCTGTATACATAGTTATTTAGGGAATAAAGATAAGAAAAAAGTCTGTGCATGTTTATAACAGACTTTTTCTTTTTCTTTTTTTAGACAGAGTTTCTCTGTGTAGCCCGGGCTGTCCTGGAACTCACTCTGTAGACCAGGATGACTTCAATTTCTGCCTGCCTCTGCCTTCTGAGTGTTGGCATCTACCACCACCTCATCATATTTGTTTGTTTTTGAGCTAGAGTTTCATTATGCATCCTTAGCTGGCCTTGAACTTACTACAGAGACCAGGCTGGCCTTAGACTCACTGAGATCCACCTGCCTCTGCCTCTCAAGCTTTAGGATTAAAGGCATGCACCACCACACCTTGCTTGTTTTTTTTGGAGCTAGGGTCTCATGTAGCTCAGGCTGGCCTCAGGCTCCCTAGGTAGCCAAAGATGACCTTTAACTTCTGATAATCTTTCTTCTATCTCTTAACTTCATGGTTATAGACATGTATGATTATACCCAGTTTTATGTGGTGCTGGGAATGGAATCAAGGGCCTTATGCATGCAGGAAAGCACCCCATATCAACTAAGCTACAGCCTCAGCACTATGTCCTCACCCCATCCTATTCCTACCCCACTGGATATGAACTTATTAAATAGAGCAATCTGTCTTTGAATTTGGGGATAGTATCCTGATTCTATAGGTATGTACAACCATGTGGTCCTTCCCTCACAAGTTTGACTGACAATTGGTTGGATAGACAATATAAAAAACAGTACATGTAGTTCTTGCAGCTGGCAGTGAAGAAGATCCGGAAGGGACTAGACTGATGATGGAATAGCTCCTGTAGGGAGGGGTAGTGTCAGGATCAAGGTTTCAGTAAGTGGACTTGGCTCTTGCCTGTGCAGTGTTCTGGCTTTTGTTCACATCTTTCTTGTGTCCTTAGAGTGATTATAGAGCTGACACTTGCACATGCATATGTAGAGCTGGCTGGGAAGACAGACCGGCTCTTAGACTCTCACCTGTAGAAGACCTGCGAATTTGACCACTCCCCAGCCAAGCCTGGATACATCAGGCTCCACCAGGCTCATCTGGTAAATATCCACGGCCAGGAAGCGCTGGACCATGCCTCCATCCTTGGTGATGACTGTGCATGCAATCAGGTCGCTGTTATCTAGGAGGAGGAGCAGAGAACAGAATGAGGCCTATCTCAGATGTCCAGCCATCTCTTGAGAGGCCCAGTACAATACACAACTGGGTTTGAGCGCATTAAGCCAATTCTGCTGAGAGTTTCTTCACCCCTTCAGGCCTCAGATTCCTTACGTTACTAGGACTGATAAAAAGTACACAAGCCATTAGGGATTAGGTTCATAAGCCACAGTTAGGAAATGACTAGTAACTGAGTGGGGTGTGGAGCTCAGCGGTAGAACCTGCCTGGCACGTATGAGGTCCTGGGTTTGAACCCCAGCACCAAAACAACCACTACCCAACAGTCCAAATCCCAGGGACACTCCAGTGTCTCTTGGGTCGAAGGTAGTTTATAGCTAGGATGATGTTTTTTGCTCTACAAGGTCCCCTGCTCTTTGTAGCAGCACCATAAATCCTCAATCCAGTGTCTGCAATGTAGAACTCAGCTCTAACTAGGCAGAGTGTGACCTTGGGTCAGGCACTTGACCCCTCTAAACCATGGCTTTCTTACCTGTGAAATGGGAAGAAGGGCTCTTATCTCAGGATATTTGGTACAGAATATAACAGCTACTAGGAAGGTATTCATTATGAAATAGTACACACAGCGCTCCTGGGCACATGGCAAGTCCCTTCTCCCTGGAATTTATACCCGAATCTGTTTGACTTAGCACCCATGACTCTAAAGTCACCTGAGTTATATAATCCACCAATTATGCCTCCACCCTCACACACCATTTCCACTTTTCAATTGGCCTGAGGATGAGAGGGAAATCTCCCCTTCTCTCTCCTTAGGCCACCCTAGAATCACTTCAGCTTCGTCTCTGAGGTGTAAGTCATCTGGAAAAATCTGACTTCTGTGTGAATGTTTCCAGAATATCCCCCCTCTTTTTAAACAGTCCTTACGCTCCCATCTCCTCTTTGGCACATGGCACCTGGGACAACACCCTGAAGCAAATGCCAGCTCAAACAGGCACAAGTGCCTGGACCTACATTGTCCTTTCTGGGTATCTATGGCAAGAGTCTCCTTTCCCATCCCAACTATCTGGTCAAGGATATACAACTTTTAGACAAGGTCTTGCTATATATTCTAGGTTAGCCTTAAACTCATTACCTAGTGTAGGCTATCCTCCAACTCAAGGTGATCTTCCTACCTCCTGAGTGATGGGGTAAGGCAATGAGCCACCAGGAATTGTTTATATTCAACCTTGATTTTTTTTAATTTTTTTCTTTGGGTGGTGTGCATTTGTATACATGTGTGGGTGCGTGTACACACGCATGTGGATGCCAGGGTCAAGCCTGGGTGGCATTCTTCAAAAGACATCCACTTTATTTTTGGAGTCAAGGTTCTCACTGGGATCTGAGGCTCATAAATAAAAGCTAAGCTGGCTGGTTGGCCAGCAAGCTCCAGGGATCCACACGCTTCTGCTTCCTCAGGGTTGGAATTTCCACTATACAGCACCCACACCCAAGGGACTGAACACAGGTCCTATTGTTTGCAGAGCAAGCTCTTTACCATCTCCCAGCCCCTTTGACCTTGGATTTTTAATTCCATATTGCACGGCTTTCTCTTGTCTTTTTAATTATCAAGGGTGAAACCTATCTTGCTCATTCTTAGAAGAATCTTCTTTGTGGTAGGTGAGGTTTATTTCCTTTATTCAATACTTAAAATATTTTCCCAATGGGAATCTTTTACTTTTAAAAATCCAACAAAGCCAGGCGTTGTGTGGTGCACGCCTTTACCTTTAATCCTGGCACTTGGAGGCAGAGACAGGTGCATCTCTGAGTTTGAGACTAGCCTGCTCTACAAAGTGAGTTCCAGGGCAGCCAAGGCTACATAGAGAAACCTTGTCTTGAAGAACCAAACCAAACTAACCAACCCATACCAGCTACTAAATCACAAACAAAAAAATGCCCCCAAAACAATAACAAAAAAACCAAACGACCCCCCACCATGTCTTCTTTATCCCCCCCTTTCCCCTTTCCTACACCACCATCAGGGCAGCACATCTTTTCTCTACTCTTGCACTGGCAGAAGAACTAGTCTGAAGGCCAGAGCAGTCACAAATGATGATAGTCACTTGGGGCAGGTTGGGGATGGTGGGTTTCACGGACAGGCAGCCTGACTACCTCACAGAGCTGAGTTGTCTTAGGGGATTCGGGGAAAAACAACAACAAAAAAGGAAGAGACAGAACCTCAAATCAAACAGCTTTCAGAGGTGTCACTGAGACCTAGTCCCGTGAAGACACAGAGACTTTGTGAGAAATAAAAAATGCAGTGTGCAGGTGGGGGAACGGGGGTGGGGAACGGGGGTGGGGGTGGGGGGAGGGGGGAGCAGGTAAAGAGGAAAAGGAGCGGCACCAGAGAGTGACTGGGAGCTGCCCCTGAGGAAACAAGTAAATACTGGCTTGGGCTGACTTGCATGTGGGCTGCCAGGCGCCACTTTAGGAAGTCTTGCCGCAACTCATGTGGCCATTTCAGATACAGGAGCAGCCTACAGAGTGGAGCCCCAGTTTGCCTGTAGTCTAAATCTTCAGGAGAACGGGTGTGGATTCTTCTGGGAATCAAAAAGTGGTGCAGTGGAGGCCCTGTGAGGAACAGGGGCACACAGGAGGGATTCAGTGGCAGGCAGTTCTGTCCTAGGGTGTGGCGGTCTTAGGAGCTTCCCTGCATGGCTCTCTAGATGCCAGTGCAGGTGACCTAAGGTCTTCCAGTCACCCTGGCATGCCACATTCAGGATCTCAATGACCATTTTACCTTCCTGGACCCCTCTCAGGCTATACTTCTGAAAGACTGGGCCTAGAATTTCCTTGAAAAACATTGCAGAAGGATTGGTAAAATGGCTCGGGGGTAAAGGTGCTTCCTGCTAATCCAGATGAGTTGAGTTCAATTCCCAGAATCCACATTAGTGGAAGAAGAGAACCAGCTTCTGTAGGTTTCCTCTGACCTCTTCTCATGTACTGTGACATATGAGTGAAAATGCACACACACACACACACACACACACACACTCATACAATCAATAACTGTAAACAGTATAATTACAAAATATTGAAGGAGCGAGGCATGATCACGCCTGTTATCCTAGCTACATGGGAAGCTGATGACGGAGGAGAGTAAGGTTAAGCCACTCTGGGCAACTTCCTGGATGTAAAAAGGGCTGGCTGGGGTCACATATCTCAACAAACAAAACAGTAACAGAGGTCACTGCAGAAGACAATAGAGGAGATTATCCATGTGATCTAAGTGGCAAAGATGAGCAATATAATGACCGTAAGGACACAGATGAGACAGGAACAGCTAATGAACACACGAAGGGGCCCACCCTCAAGAGAAGTCAGGAACAAAATCAAAACAAGATACTATCTCCTACCCAGTGGCGATAATATCAGGTGTTGCTGAGGATGCAGAGAACGGCATCCTCAAAGGCCGCTGGGAGGAGAAATGAGAGCACAGCTGCTTTGAAGAGCAAATTAGCATTATTCATTAAAACTGAAAGTTTCACATCCTATGACCCAGAAATTGATATGTTCCCAAGAAAAATACTCAGCTGCGTGGGCCAAGAACTGTGCCCAGGGATGCTGAGGGCTGATTCTGGGTTTGTGACGACCCAGATGCTCAGACGTAAGAGAATCTGAGTGAAGAGGCCTCATTTTACTCAGTGTGAAAAATCTCAAGACCATACTGACTAGAGTGGGTGTGACGTCAGCTGTGGGTGACTTAGCTTACACATGGTCTTCTAATTTTCTAGGGGAGCAACAGCCATTGCATACCAGAACACAGCTAAGTGCCTATGGCTGCTGTCTGGACTTCACGTGTTGGTGGTGTGGGAACGAAGCAGGAGAGTTGGAGTCGGCCTGGGCTAGACAGAAAAGCCATTTTGTCAGAAGAAAAAAAAGGGGAAAAAGGAAGGAGGGACAGAGGAAAGAGGAAGGAAGGAAGGAAGGAAGGGAGGGAAGGAGGGAGGGAAGGAGAAAGTGAGGACCCCCCCCATCATGTGTACATGCTCATATGAGTGCACGTGTGTGGAGGCCACAGCTTGATGCTGGGTGTCTTCCTTGGTTGTCCTGGAGCTCACCAGTGGGGGCCACATTACCTGGATGGCTGCAGGCATCCTCCCATGCCCCCACCCCAGCACTGAGGCTGTAAACATGCCTATCTTTTTATGTGGATGCTGGAGGTCCAAACAGGTCCTCACACTTGTTTAGCAAGCACTTTGACTTGACTGAGCCACCTCTCCAGGCCTCTGTTTTGTGTGACTTTAAACTCTAAATACTCCTGCCTTAGCAGCTCAATTGCTGGACTTATGGGTAGGCTTTACCTCACTCTGCCAAGCCTATTCTTTTTATCAAAAAGCAAATAAAGATTTAGGAGTCTTAACTCAAACTACATCCATCTGTGGGAATGTAGGTAAATTGCAGAGTTCTTGCCTAGCACACTTTGGGCCCTAGTTCCAGTCTTCAGCATCACAAAAGCAAAAGAGCCCAAAGCAAATGGATGAGCCTGTGCCAGCCTGAGGCGCTCTCCCTCATGTAGCAGGGTAGGCTGAAGGAGTCCTGCTGCAGGCCTTTGTAGGTGGCTCTCCAAATGGCCACCTTACCTGCTCTTTTTACAGTGGGGCCTGACTCTCCTATCAAGGTCTACATTTTCCCCTCAGTCCTGGGGGGCCTCAGAGCAGCAGAAATGATGCTATCAAATTTCTGATGTAAGGCTATTGGAATGCTTGGGCAAGCTCTTAACAAATGTCCCAGGCCCACTGTCAGCAACCCCGTCTGCTCCCATTGACCTGCCAACACCCAGGTGACGCCATGTAGAGCAATTCCCACTGGTCCCTGGGCAGACTAAACAGCTGTGGACAAAATAAATGACTGCCACTGTGTTAACACTATTAAGCCAGAAGATGGTTTGTTACTCAGCAAGAGATAATTGAAAAGGTGATTTTATTTTATTTTTTTAAAATTTTGTGCTGTATCCAGTTCCACTTAAAATTCTAAAAGTAGGGATTATATCCAGGGCCTTACACACAATGGGTAAGTGGTCTTCCACTGAGCCACACCCCAGCCCAGACCTGCCTCTTCCAGATGCCCAGGTTTTATGGTTTTAAGCAGGACTCTGGGAAATCAAAACCATTTCCAATGTAGTAAGTAGGAAAGAAAAAAAGGAAGCCATCACATGAAGTGCAGAACGAGGGCCACATGGCCTATTAGAAAGAGACTGGGGTTAGAGCCCTAGAGGCTGAGTTTAAACCTCAGTGCTGTAACAATGGGACCCCAGCAGTTTACCTCCCACTGAGTCACAGGTTTCCCCCTAATGAAGACAGTCTGAAGGTCCTGCAGTATTTCTGGGAGAGGGACACCAAATGGTGCCCAGCTGGGTCTTTGTCACAGGTGGTTGTGATGTCTTTCCAAGCTAAGCCAAATGCATGGCAAAGCATCTGAAATTCCTTGATCCAAGACTCGAGGGTCAGTTGAATGCAGGATCTTGACCAAATGGGTCTCTTCAGAGCTTCAGGGTTTAAATTGTGTCCCAGAACTCTTGTGGTGCCATAGGGCACACAGCCTATACAGACCCCTGGCCTCTTCTGCCAGTCACCAGTCACATCTCCACCAGCCCCATGACTGTTGCTCTGAAATTCTCCATTTCCTTCCTTCTTGTTTAACTAGCTCCAGGATGCAGGGCCTTGCTTATTGAATTCACTGGTGCCCTCTAGGAGACTATGAACGGAGGCAGTGACTGACTCTGAAGAAGCATTTAGACATGGATGGAGGGCGCTCAAGTCTCCAGTGCAAGTATCTGAGATGTGTATTTCTCAATCCACCGCTCTTTCTAGCCCCTGGGCTGCTGCTCTCCTCCACAGCTCCCTCTGATGGGCTGCAGCTTGTCACTGGGTAGTAAGTGGTAAATGGGGCTGATTGACTCTAGCTATTTAAATGATCCTTTGATAATAAAATATGGATGCCAGTACATAATTTAATTCTTGGCATTGGTAGCTCTGGCTACATTTAGAATCAAGGAAGTCCTTTCCAGCAGGATTTCTAGTCCACTGGAATTCCACACACTGGACTTCTGCAACCTGATACGTCAGGCTACAGGCCAAGACTGAGGTTCAGAGTAGCAATATCTGTGTGCACCCCCACGTTCTAGGAACTTCGATGTGTTTTAGGAACATATACATTAAATTATTAAAAGGTCAGAAGAGGATGACGCAGAGGTCCCCCTAATTCTTTTGAGTAGGCATCTGGAATTGCAGGACTGCAGGGCCTCAGTTAGCCTTCCCAGCTGCTGGCACATCAAAAGACCTCTCTCAAACTGATTCCAAAGACCACATCTGGTTTCCTCAGCACATCTTCCTTAAGCAGGCTTAATTTCCCTACACACATGCTACCAAGAAATTGTAGTGCTCTATGGGCAGCATAGGCTGGGAAAGACATGGGGAGGCACTGATGCACACTGGTATGAGAATGTCACTCTGTTCCCTAGCTTTGCATGTTCTCTAAAGCTAGCATACAAAGATGGTCTAAAGGGTGACCCCAGTCCCCAGAATTTCAAAATGACAAAAGCCCTTGTATGTCAGGCCCTGAGCTCCTGCTTTGACACATTCCTAAACACCATGAAAATACACCAACTTCTTCCCTCAAGGGCACACTGACAGAAGACCTAGTGAAGGTACTCAGCTCAGAAGACTGTGACCTTCACACTATCCTGAGCAGCTTGATTCACCTAGACGTGGTCAGAGGAATCTAGCCCATCCCCAGTCTGGGCTAGCTGCCAAAGGAGGATGCTGTCTGTCTGTGGCAGGTGACAAAAGATTAACATAAAATCTCAAAGGGCAGACCCTAAAGACTGCAAAGTCCAAGTGTATAAGGACTTCTCATGGCGAGGTCCCTCTTCACTGGGAGACCCAGTTCCTCAAGTCAAAATCTATTGAACACTTCAGCTCCTTTTCTTCTTGTGCGCAGGATAAGTTGTGTGGCTTACTGCTCCCTCTACTAAGATGCTAGCTCACAGTGCTTAGTGAAACAGGCCGAAGTCCTACCTCCAGAGAGTGTTATACCTTGGGCCCGTGGATCTTTCATATGACACTCTGGGGACTGGTCTCACTATGACGGAGCTGGAATTTTGTAGCACTGAAAATCCATTCCACAATGAAAATGGATGGATGGAAGTTGCTCCTACTGTGTCTCTGTGGGAGCTAATGCGTACCTCATAGGAAGTCTGGATGATTCTAATATAGCCTAGAAAGGCTGGAGTGACAAGGCCCAAGCCCTAGTCAAGTCTATAGGTCAGCAGAGAACAGTCTTGTAGGAACTAGACCTCCTTGAGTCCCAAGAATTGCTGCCAGAATGTGTGTTGGGGAGCCATGAGTCCTGACACCCAGTTAGCAGTGAGGTATGAATGGGCACACTCAATTAGGCCCAGAACTTCCCCCTGACAGTCAAATCAATCTCTCGAAGAAAATTAAGTAACCATTTCTCCATCAGTCCAGCAACAGCTTAAGGGGTATTTGCTGCAAGTAGCAATCAATTACTCTGTCTTCTTTGAAGCTTCCTGAAGTTCTCCTTCCCAGGACAAGGGGCAGCTGTGCATCATGACCCCTCCCACCCTGTGATGGAGAGGATTGTGAGTAGGGAAGGTGTGCTGCTGGTATTTCTTCGGTTTGTAAGGAAGAGCAGCAACAGTATGAAAGGGTAGGCTATTTGCTGAAGTGCAGTCAATCAAGGGAACCTTGGCTTCAAGGTTGGAACGGCAACCCTCTCGGCGGTTGCTCCTCTTACTGCTTCAGCTGCCTCACTGCCCTTCTGTCTCCTTTGCAATCACTTTTCATCACAGCGGAACTACTGTTGTGAGACTTCTTGCTCACAAGTCCATTCCTTTCCCTCCTGTAAGCAGAGCCCTGTTTAAGCTCCAGGCCAATGCCTAAGGGTTTACATAGGCTACAACATCTTCTGGCCACAGTGAGCCTCAGCTGTGATTTCCTTCAGATGCCTCATTCATAGGTCTGGGGTGATCAGTTTTACTGTATGATATTCAAGCTAGAGTATTTAGGGAGAAGGGTACAAAGATCTGAAATGTGCTTTGAAATGAATTTTGTCAAGTAAGGATTAGACTGGGGATTTAGCTTAGTGGCGGAATGCTTGCCTAACAGGTGTGGATTATATACACTTCTTTGAAATACATAAAATTTGGAAGCAGGGGCTGATGGCGGGTACAGAAATAGATGGGTGATAAAAAAATGGTGGGTTCTCAGTGGTAGCAGGTAGGTGGTAGGTACATGGGTGTTGTTCACTGTATAGCTCTTTCAACTTGGTTGCATGGCCCACTGAATTAAGGTTGGCTGCCTAGTGCAAACAAGCCACAAGAGCATGTATGATACAAGGTGTTCAACACCCAGGGTCTGCGCCATATGATTGTTAGTTATGTTTCTCATCTTTACTTTTAAGACTTATTTCATTGCACGCGTGTGTATAAGTGCAGGTGCCCGTAGAGGCCAGAATTGTATCCTCCTGGAGATGGAGTCATAGGCAGCTGTGAGCTGCCCAGTGTGAATGACAGGAATTGAACTTGGGTTCTCTGGAAAAGAAGAACTATTAACCACTGAGCCATCTCCCTGGCTCTCTCACTACTTTTTGAGAAGTAATTTATTTATTATTAATATTATTATTGTGTGTGCATTAGTGCACATATGTGTGTACGCAGCATTGATGTGACAATTTTAGGGAGTAAGTTTTCTCTTTGCACCAGGAAAGTCTATGATTTAACTTACGTTGCTTCAGGCTTTTGTGATGAGTACTTTCATCCACGGAGTCATCACCAACCTCCCTCCTTCTCCCTCTTTTCTTTCTTATAGGTTAGGGTCTTAGGAGCCAAAATGGCCCTGAACTCAGTATGTGGTTGAGGGTAACCTTGAACTCTGATCTTCCTGTCTTACTTTCCACATGTTAGGCTTACAGGCGTGTGCCACCATACCTGGTTTATGCAGTGATTGGATGGAGCCTAGGGCCTTGTGCAGTGGAGGCAAGCACTCCACCAAGTGAACTGCATTCCCACTTAAAAAATTACTTTTTCTTTTTGTGTGGCAGTTATGTGTAGAAATATGTATGAATGTATGAAGGAATACATACATGTACATGGAGTTGATGTCAAGCATCTTTTTCAACCTCTCCCTTAAATAGCAAGTTCTCTGGTTAAGCTTGTCTAGTGAGTCAGCTTGCTGGATAGCAGCAGGGATTACAGCTTTTACATGGATGCTGGGGGTCCAAGCTCTGGTCCTCACACTTTTATGGCAAGTACAAACTCCTATACCTGCTCTCTCTCCGGTACTCCATCACTTCTATCATTTTTCCCAGTGCTGGCAATAAAGGACATTTGATGTCCCAGCAGAGATACTATCTCTTAGCCCCCCACTGAGAACACTGCACTAGCACCCAGTCTGCAGACACATTGATAGGTATCTGTTGTTTGCTCACTGGGAAGCTACTAGTAGCTAACTATGACACAGTTCAGGGGTGATGGGAAGAAGAAACACTGGATTCCAAGGCTGGGACAGTGCCAGGCACTTGTTCCAGTGTTCAGTTGGAAATGGCTCAGCTCCACCTGCTCCAGAGGTAGGGTTTCCCACAGACACTTCCTTTTTGTTGGTAGCATGCCTTGCCTACTTGAAAATGCAAATAGTTTCCCCAAGTTCAGGAGGAGCCCATCCCCTGTTTCCTCCCAGGAAAACTGCCAGAAACTCTTTTCAAGGGGACAGAATGAGAATTTTACCCACATCTTCAGAAACACAGGCTCCTGTCTGCCCCAGTCTCCAGAGCAGGGAGCTGCAGGGTCTAGGGCCATCCCTTGTTCTCCTCAGAGCAGACACTCTCTGAGAATGCAGTTACCAGAAACTATGCCCAGATGGGCAGCCCTTCCAAGTACACAACCCCTTATTGGGTAGCATATAGCCTGCCACCAGGGGCACAGATCTCATCTCCTGCTGTGCTGACCACATTTATCTCTGCTCTACTCTCAGAATGTCACATTTGCATAGCACATTGCATAATTTCCCCTTTGAAAACAGCCCTGTTTAGCATGAGTAAATAAAGTTACCTAACCCTGTAGTGAAGACACTGGAATGCCTATGCTGTGCTGTCATGCTTGGTGGCCTATAGCCTCTCCTGACTTTGAGGAGCTCAGCTCTGAGCCCTCCAGAGGATGTGGTCAGGGTCTGTCCACTCTGAATTTTCTAGGTGCAGAAGGTGCCTCCCAGCTCTGGGGAACCTTTCTGAGCTTCAGATTCCTAAAAGGGACACATGGAGACACTCCTTCTTTTTCCTTCCTTGTGGAAGGAAGATTCTTAAAGATAAAACTATATATTCTTTCTTTCATACGTCCTCTTCTGGATATTTTATAAGAAAAGGGTTCATGCAATGGAGTGACAAGCATAGCACTTGTCTGTGGGATTGCCATGGTGGTGGCAGGAAAGCTGGAAAAAGCTAGAATAATGCCTGGCACAGAAGTGAACTTACCCAGCAGGAGCAAGCTGGACTGCAGTGGGAAGGAGTCCAGGTCAATAGTGCTGTGTGCCACCTCCTAGGCTCTGTAGTCTCCATCACAGCATGACCTTTGTAGGTGAGCTTTTTTAGCTGGTTTCCTTTTTTCTCAAATTAAGAGGTTTGGACTAAACCACATGCCTATTTTCTGATGGGAAAGAATGTCTGAATTTTATACCAGGGGACACATTTATGGCTGTTTGGCAGAAATTAGTTCTCAGAGTGAATGCTTACTGGCATAGCAGGATGATTTTTAATTAGCTTGTGGGAATTCAGTGCTTCAAACATTAACCGTAAAATACGGGAGACCTCTGGTGGAGATAGTCCATACCTCTGGACTTAAACAAAAGCTTCAGACTGCACAAACTAAATTTCTTGCTTTGTATTTTCAATTTCTGGTGTTCATAATGATTACCAATAAGCTTCTGGCACCAGAGCAGCACTTTCAGAGTATGTGATATAAACTGGTATGGTTAATATAAACCCGGTCTTATCAGTGGTCCTCAGTACAATACTACACTCAGTCAGCTAACCTTCAATTATTAAACTCTGTCTCCATCACAATACTGATATGCTCAATGTTTTTCTTCTGAGTTGTCCCCCCCCGCCCTTTTCTTAAAAATGGATTTGTTGGCTCAAAAGATGACTTAGCAGTTAAGAGTTCTTACTGCTCTTGCAGAGGACCCAAGTTTGCTTCCTGGCACCCACATGGTGGCTAATAGCCATCTGTAACTCCAGTTCCAGGGGCTCCAATGCCCTCTTCTGGCTTCCACAGGGAATACATAAACATGGTGTGTAGACATACATGCAGGAAAAACACTCATGGTCCACATGTGTCCATACCTATACACTACAACATATATACATACACACAAATGTTTAAAAAGTAGACAAGTACACTGGGAGCCAGTGAAATGGCTTAGTGGGCAAAGGCACTTTCTACAAAAGCCTGATGGCCTCAGTTTGATCCCTCTAACTAAATTTGTGAAGATGTATGGAGAGAGCCAACTCTACAACTTTATCTTCTGACTTCCACATCCTTGCTGTGGCATATACAATAATAATAATTTAAAATAATAATGAGAAAGACTTTGTCTATGGATGTAAGTGCACAGTAAGTTCCCATAAACGCGTGGGGAAAACATGCTCACTTTGGTTAAGATACGGTGAGCCTGAGATTAAATACTTATTCTTTGTTCTCACAAGCTGGTAGGGAGGAAAGGGCAGACACACAGAATGTGGCTGTGACAGGCATGACTGCTGTAGTGTGTGAATGAGGACGTATCCTTCAATAGATACACTAGAATGTCAAGGTCATATGGTGGAGGGGTTGTGCATTACAGGCAGGGCTGAGAAACGTGTCCTTCAGCAGGGCTGCATTATGTGGGCCAGTAGGGACTGTCAGTCAGGGCGGCTTAGTAAAACCATGTTAAGGAACACAAATAGCTGTCCAAGAACTGGGACTAGGAAAAGTCATTATGGTAACTGTTAGCATTTCTAGCATCTCTAGCTGCCTCCAGAAACCTATGGCCTCACATGCGCTGTCAGAACTCAGGCATTTTAGTAGTCAGCACAGGGTCCTATGGCATGCATACCTTGCCAGAACTCAAGCAAATGCCTAGACAGCCCAGAGTAGTCTGTGTGCATGCAATCTATGAGCAGGCGCTAAATCCCCTTATTAGAGGCAAGCCCCTCCCCTCCTTTCTCTCTCTTCCTCTCCTGCCACAAGGTCGAGGTCAAGTCTACACCTCAGTTCTCTGCCTCCACCTTTCCCTCTTTCTCTCTCCCCTCATGTGGCCACTCTGTGCCTCTCTCTCCCCTCCAATAAAATTTTCCATGTGAGCACTGTTTGCACGGAGTCTCTGTCTCTCACCCGCTGTGACTGCCCCATGCTGCTTTTTTTTTTTTTTTAAACTATAACAGTAACTACAGGCATCTGCACATTCTGCCTTTGAGCTTAAGTTTATAATTAAGACCCAGACTGGAACTTACATGTGAAAAGGGGATTTACTGAAGAAAAGGAAAAAAAAAAAACCTAGATCAGTCAATTAATCACATATTTACTGGGTTTCTGCTGTGGGCCAGATACTAGGGATACAAGGGTAAAATGGATTCCTGTCCTCATGAATCAAGAGTCTGCTGGATACAGTTGGCCCATATGACAGGGGACGGAGTAAGTCGGAAGAGTCAACTGTTAGCACAATGCGGAGACAGCACTTAGCTTAGCCTGCTTAGATTCTTTAAAAGAACCCTTGCAAATCCTGCAAGTGGACCATTTTCAAAAATTCTGTTCATTGCAGAGGTGCAGCGATGCCAATTTCATGTAAGTTATTGGCATATGTGTACTTCATAGGCCCTGGGCACTGTGCTAAGCAGTTTAAGATATTCAAGTAAAAACTGCAATTACCTGAACCTTACACATGAGAAAGCAGGGCCAGCAACTGGCCTGAGATCTAGGTGTTAATACTGTGATCTTCAGAAGGGACGGTTCCCCAGACCCTAGCAGGAAATGCCCACACTAAGTTCAGATCAAGTCCCCCACATATACTTCCAGTCAAACCATGAGACCCTCATCCTGAAAGATTCTGTGGGTCACACTAAGTCAGACGAACCTGGACCAGCCAGGAAGAGGACATTTGGCTCCTGTACTAGGAGATCAGCTGCTTGCAAAGTAAGAACTGGGTGACTTTAGTTTGGTCAGGTCAGGCTGCCGAAATATTACTCTTGCTAAATTTTTGGCAGTGGAAATACACCACCAGAGACAGAAAGGTTAGGTTAAAGACAAGCAGGAAATTTGGGCATGACAGTACGAGGGAATAATGGGTGTCAACCTGCTTAAGTTCTATGAACACCGATCTTAGTGAAGTCATGCCTAACTGAGCCCTAGCTGTAACCCTGGCTAGTGAAGAATCACAGTCTCCAAAGTTTCTGCTTCCTGCCACAGCTGGAGGCTGACACAGAGTTCAGCTCTGAGCCTCTACTTGCCACCTACCACTCAGACAATGAAGAATGAACTGGCAGAGGTCAATCCCAGTGCACAGCTCTGTAGCTGTTCTCATGATCCTCTCACAGTGGTTGTTCTAGTGTCTGGGGAGGCCGCTAGGGCTCAGCAAGGGTGAGCACAGTGCTCACCTTCAGTGAAGGAGCTAGGATTTAGAAAAATTCCAAACCCTACCCTCTTATCCTGTCCTGGTTAAAATGGACTTCTAGACCATGCTGCTCAGCAGGAATTTCTGCACAGACACGCCCACCCCACAATTGTGCCGGCTAGTCTGAAAGCTCCTAGTCTATGTGGCTATTTCAATTTCAATAAATTAAGATTAAATTTAAAATGCACTTCCAGAGTCTAGCAAGATGATGGTTCAGTGGGTAAGGGTGCTTACTGCCAAGCCTGACAACCTAAGAGTAATCTCTGCAACCACAGGAGGAAGGAGGGAGCTAATTCCCACAAGTTGTCCTCTGAGATACACACACACACACACACACACACACACACACACACACACACACACACGCACGCACGCACGCACGCACGCACGCACGCACGCACACGTGCACGCACACACACGCGCACGCACACACACACACACACACACACGAGTGAGCACACACGCATGCAAACACACACATGTACACACACTTGTGTACACACACAACACTTGTGTACACACACGTGCACACGCACACACATGCATACACACATGTACACACACTTGTGTACACACACACATTCACACATGACCAACTGTATGTGGAAACTATAAACTGTCCTCTCACTATTGGATAGTCAAGAGTGACTAAACAGGCCTTGAGATGTGGCCAACACAATCGAGCAACAGAATTTTAATTCTGCCTTCATTTTCATTAATTTAAGTTTTGATAACAGGATCTGTTTCTTCCTCTTATTCCAGGACACTGAATGGCCAGAATATGGCTTCAGAGGAGCTCAGTGACAAGTCCCCAGAACAGGGATGTAGCACTTCATCGTAGGTCTGATGGACCACTTGGGCATCCTCAGCTGGGAGTTAATTACAACAACCCTGAACTCAGTCCTATGAGTCAGCACTCTTTGCCATTAGTGCTTTAGGTAAAGGAGGATAGAAAATAATAGGCCTGGGAAAGAAATTAATTAAACTAAACCTTTAAAAATATTTCTGATACATCAAATTCAAATGAAAGGTTAACACACACAATGGAAATATTAAAAGGCACTTATGGAGCCCCTCAGAACACAGGGAGAGAACACTTAGAATCTGTCAAGGATGAGGAGGCTGATTAAATCTTGAAGATAAGGTAGCTGGTAAGTGATGAGAGGCGTTTACTCACAGCTGAGAGTTTAAATCAGAAAACAGCTTATGGTTACTCACTCAGCTACTGGGAACACAGCTGATGTTCACCAGATGGGAAACCCTCACCCTGGGCTTGCCCTCCGACCCTGAAGCTCATTGCAGAATTACATGCTAAAGACATACCCACAGACGGGCACAGAGAGGAAGTTCCAGGAGGTCCATGCTTAGGAAGAGGGGCTCAATGAGGAAAAATTTACAGATAGAAGGGAAACTAGATCATAGCGGATGCTCTCAACACTACACAGTTGTTTGTTTTTGCTGGACTGAACGCTACTCTGAGCCATACCCTTACTTTACAGTCTGTTCTGAAAACTGACAGTGACTAGGGAAGCAGTAACTCAGCAGGAGAGTCAGAGAACATGAGTCTGACTTCTTGTGCACACACTGAATGGGTCACAGCTGCCTGTGACTCCAGTTCCAGGGGCCTGACACCCACTGCACATATACACATCTAGAAACACACATGTGCACATAAAGCAAATAAAGGCTGGGTGTGGTATATCTTTAATCCCAGTACTCAAGAATACTCTGTCAGTTCAAGGCCAGCCCAGGCTATAAAGTGAGATCCTGTCCATGAAGAAAACAAAAGGCACTGGGTGGTGGTGGTCCACAGCTTAAATCCCTAAACTGGGGAGGCAGAGGCAGGTGGATGCCTGTGAGGCCGGCCTAATACTGGTGAGCTCCAGGACAGTCCAGGCTACACAGAGAAACCCTGTGCCCCCCACCCCCCAACCAAGAAAAGGCACTGAAACAGCGCTGCCAGCTGTGCAGTTTGCCCCTCTTGACATTCTCCATACGTCACATCCCTACTTTTGCTAGTTGATATGTTTTAGACATGTGTACGTGTATGTCTATGTGAGTGTATGCCAGGTACATGTGTCTCTGTCAATGCATGTGCAGATGCACTTGGAGACCACAATATAATGTCGGATCCCTTGGAGCTGGAGCTATGGGTGATTGTGAACAATCTGATGTAGGTGCTGGGTAGTGAACGACGAGTCCTCTACAAGAGCAGCACATGCTATCAAACCCCAAGTCATCTCTCCAATTGACTTGAATTATTTTAAAAGGACACTTTGTATTATTTATATAAATGTAAAATAATCATTATCTGTTAACAGAAGACTTAACTGGGCACAGAGGCAAAATATTTCAAATATCGCCAACAAAACCTGCCTTAGGAACCGTGCTGTGTAAAGTGTGGCAGAGCAGGCAGGCAGTGACGAGGGTGGGTGTACACAGGCCTGATGGGGACAATAGGGAACAGCCAGCACAGAGTGAAAAATGACCTCCTGGCTATCTTTGGGTTATGGCCTGGATACAAATATCTCTTTTAAAAATGCCAGCCCTTTTTCTTATTTTTCTATAGTGAACTGATAAATACCGTAGTTTAGAAAAATGTCAGGGGCCCTGATTTCTCCCACAGGACAGTGGTATGCTTCTTGGTCTCGGGAACAGGGATGAGGAGGAACTGCTTGATTTTCTTGAGAGGATAAATGTACACAGTAAAAGGCAGCAAAGTTCACCCCCTCCCTCCCAGCAAAGGCTGTCTGGTGATGGTCACACTCTTCTACCCAGAAAGCTGTGCAGAGCTGTGAGCTGTGCCAATTGGGGCAAGGTGTGCTGGGCAGAGACGCACATGGCCAATCTGTGGTTAAGGCCTTCACAGCTTGATCCCCAACACAATTTCTAAGACAGGGTTTCCGGGATCCAAGGGGCCTTGAACTCCCTATGTCCCAGAGGATGACCTTGATGTAATCCTCCTGCCCCCACCTCCTGTGCTGGTGTAAGTGGAGCTAGAGGTGGAGGTAGCCTGTGGCTCCATGCAAGCTAGCCTGCCTTGTTTCTTATTTACACTCTATGTTCCTTCTCTCGTGTAACCTTTCCTGTCTGACTTCTGTTCTTGAAACATGACCTAGAAAAGGCAGGCTTTCCACCCTCCATAATATCACTGCCCACTTTTTCCTGCTACTTATCGCAAAGATCCCAAATTTATACACTTGAAACAGAATGTCATTTCAAAGATTACCCACTTAACCAAAAAAAAAAAAAAAAAAAAAAGATTAGCAAGCAAGTGTTCAAAGAAAAAACAAGTCATGGGAAATGTGACTTTCTGCTTCCTCACACCTCCCCAGAAGAAAGACACCTCAGTGACAGCCTCAGTTCTGAGAGAGCCAAGAAATACCAAAGGTTAAACGCTGTGCTGGGCTCATTACTGCCGGGCAACTTTTTCCATTAAGTTCTCTGAGGGCCATGGCTCCTTTAAGTCAGCCCCCACTTCTTCCTAATAATGATATCTTGATTCATTCTACAGACTTTATTGATTTCAATGTGATTCATGTAAAATTCATGGCTACTGTGCAAAGCTAATTTTTCACATTTGAGTTACAGTATGAACTGTATAGCAGAATGGGAGAGAAAAGACAGGGGTAGGATCCCCCCCCCCTTTTTGTGTGTGTATGTGTGTGTGTGTACAGTTTGGGCAGACGGTGCCTAAGCAGGTGTGCAAGGCTTCTAAGAAAATAATTGGATGGGTTTCTTTTCTAAAGAACTCACATGCAAAGGGCCGCATGAGGTCAGTTCTTAAGAAGGGAGCTGCTTGGTGTGGGCGAGGCAGGTCTGCAAGGCCTCTGCTTCAGACAGCAAAGCCTCCCAGCTCTCCCTGCTGCCCCCATATGAGCAGCTGGAGCCATCAAGATCCGTTAGGCCACAGAGCCCAGTGCCTCCTCCCACAGCTGTGCACCTGGGGATGAAGCAGGCACTGCCTCCACTGTGCTTACTGTAATCACCCTGAGGCCTGGAAACTTCATAGGGTGGGCCTCCTGCCACTACTAAGAGCAGGGTTCTGAGTCTGGTCTCTGGAACCCCTGACTCATGCCACCTTTCCGTTTCCCTCTGAGGCCCGAGCCCACATCTTCTGTCCCCTAGAAGTGACACAGCAAGGTGGTTCAGTAAGACAGATGTGGCTACAGGTCCCACAGAGTGGGAGAGGCTGAGATGAGGCATTGTTGACAAGTGGGCAGCCTTGACCCAAAGGTTTTTACCACTCCTTCCAGATAGAACGAGGCTGCAGACTGTCACTGTCATATCCCAGCATCCTCCTGCTTGGAGCCCTGATCCAGGTCCAGAATATATATATATATATATATATATTCTGGAACAGCTGGAGGCATCTTTTCCGTTCCTCCAGAGGGTCTCCATTCTGCCCTGCCACGATCCCTGGCATGTACCTGTACCCCCTGCCCCAGCTCCACATGGCTGTGTTTAAAACAAAATTTACTTTATTTCAAAAGATATTCATCTGGATATGAGGGTAACGTGTCTATCACTGCTCACCTCCAATAAGGAAAGCAGGGGAGAAAGACAGCAGTGTGTTTAGCAAATCAGGTATAGTCACACATATCTGTAACATCCATCATTTAGCATAAAGACTCAAAGTTTGAGGCCAGCCTGGCTATCTAGGGCTATTTTGTCTCACAAACAAACAAGCAAAGAAAACAAAATGACAAAACCACTGTTATGTCTAGCCAGGCATGCCCCCAGGTCTGTCAGGATGTGTTCATGCCAGGTTCACTGGGAGGTACTGAGGCAGGAGAGGTAGACAGGGGACATGGGAAGGAAAGGGCTCTTTACTCCAGGGTCCATTACATTTTCTTTATTGTGTCTGTGTATGTGTGGGAGTTGGTTCTTGCCTTTCACCATGAGAGTCAACAGGCTTGGCAGCAAGGGCCTTGCCTCCCTGAGCTCTCTCTCCAGCCAGTACTCCACCATCTAGCCGCGAGTCAGAAACCTCCATCCACATGTCTACAGAGACAGTGTCGTCTTCCCAAGGACTTCACTGATGAGCATACTAGGGACGACAATATGCTCACCTAGGGCCAGAATGATGTGGCCTTGAGTTTATGCAGGCTCGGAGCCTTCCCTCCTCTGCCTTCAGCAGCGCACCTCATAAGCCGCTCACACACTTCAGACGATGACCGACTCATATATGACTTTTATACAATTTTAAAGGTCCAATTTCCCAGCTTTGTTTAATCTTTAAACACTGTTCTATATCACACCTTATGAACCGTGTAATTTAAAAAGCCATGACCTTTAGTGTTAATTGTAAACACATCTAAGTAGGACTCTCTCAAGAAGCCTGTGCCGCATCTTGGATGCTCACTACCGTTTCCCTCAAACTCTTCCCTCCTGGGCATTTGAGTGCACGTTCCCCTTGAGAATTCTGCTTTACCTTAGATTGTCCTGCAAGTCCTTTCTGTGAGACTCAAGAGTTTGGTTTTACTGCACAGCATTCCTCGGGCTGCTGGTGGCAGTACTGAGCTGTGTGTCTTTCTGCCACAGGTGACAGGAATGCAATTGACAGGGGTGCCTATCAACTTGGTACAACTGAAGTGGGAGTCTCTCTGTTTCTGGTCTCCACTCTGTCCTCTTCTTCCTCACTGCTGTATAGAGCAGGTCTAACTGGGCTAGCCAAGGCTGTGAAGGGATGAAGGAAGCAGGCGTGGGTGCTCAGAAGAAAACGCATGGACAGTCTGGAGGGATGTCCAATTGAAGATGGTTATCTCTCAGGACAGCAGGTTGAAAGAACTTCTGGCCTCTGACTCTCCCCTAGCTCCCCCCACCCCCAGCAGCTACCATGTAGCAAAGATTATCCCGTGGACTGTGAGCATAAAGTAACTTAGTTTTCACAACCACCTTGCTGAGATGAGGTAACTGAAGCAGAGTCCCAGAGACACTCAAAAGAAGGTAGGAGGGAGAATGAGGGCTTTGTGAGGGCTTTGGAGGATAGGACCTGAAGTCAACTATGTTCAAATCTGTATTTGCAAAACGACCTTCAGGGAAATTCTGGGATGCTTGTGTGCCAGAGAATTGAATTATGTTTTCAAAGAATTGATTTCCCCGAGATATGGAGGGATCCTGCCTGTTAGGCCTAAGCAGACCCTGAAGAGAAGAAGGGCAGCTGGTAGGGAAGCCTGTACCAAAATAAAACCATTGTAGTTGGAGGGTGATGAAGTCACCTACACCAGCCCCAGGGTAAAGGAGATGTCTGCCCAGGCCCAGTTAGGGAAGCACAGCTGGCTTGTGAAGAAAGAGGGGTAAGTCAGACTCCTCCTAATCTCAGTTGTCAATAGCTCAGAGGCCCGCTGGGCTTCAGGCACAGTGCACGACACTTTCTCTGCACACTCCATCTCCAGATGAAGGAAACCCAAGCTTGGGGATAAGGATGTGCCCCCAAGTCCCTGGGCTTCTGTTGGTCATGGCATTACAGGGAGAACTTCATCCCTACCACATCTATGTGACTCTCTGCCAGTGCCCTCCTGTTTGGCAGTCCTCTGAGGTAGGGAGTGCTAGACTGCAGGACGGTGAGAAAGAAAGCTGCTGGGGTGCACAGCTCCAGTGCCCCCCAGCGGTCGTATGCCACCACTGACAAGGCCTGGGAGCTTTTACTGAAAGCCACAGCAGCTTCCCTTTCACCCTGTGAAGTGACATCTTCCTCAGCACCCGCTATCAATCTCTGGCTGCCTTTAATAGAAACAGTTCACAGTGTGTGGGGGTAGATATAAACAGGGGAAAACTGCTTGTCTCAGGTCTTTACAGAGAGAGGAGGTGGGGGCTTTAAAAGCATACTGCACCAGGGCTGCAGTTTCTCAGGGGGTGGGGGAGAGGGATTCCTGGAAGACATGTAGCAATAAATGGTCCACTATAGAGACTGAGCTCCATGGCAAGTACCCCATCCCTGTCAACATTACATTTTGATACCTGAGGACATGTGTCACAGAGGACTGTGGTTCAGATTGTCTGTGGTTTCTTCTCTGACTGGTCCCTGAAGCAAATCCAGAGAACCCACAAACACAGCAAGGGATGAACTGCTCCCCCAGCTTTCCCTCAAGCTAGAACGTTCAAAGGGGCTTTTGAAGCTTAGTCCTCTGAGGCAGGTCCCCCTCATGTGGCTCTTTTGAGAAACTGGACTCATGCAGATGAAGCACTATTTGATGCAATGGAGTGTTTGGCATGGAGCTAAGTAACATGCAAGCTTGTTCCTGGATGATTTTAAAATAAACTGACAGGGTGGAGGGTTGGGAATGTCTAAACAGCCATTCTGAGTGTAAGGGTGGCTGAGGGCTGAATGACTGCAGCTGTGTGGCCTCTAC
The DNA here is from genome assembly GCA_033318265.1 of Phyllotis vaccarum. Classification (NCBI taxonomy): domain Eukaryota; kingdom Metazoa; phylum Chordata; class Mammalia; order Rodentia; family Cricetidae; genus Phyllotis; species Phyllotis vaccarum. The sequence goes on along the minus strand of JARWLC010000016.1, from coordinate 74,058,866 downwards.
ACATGAGTGATGGAGGTAGGGATTCCACTGCGGAAAGTCTACTCCACCACCTCTTTGATGGGAAGAACAAAGCAGCACCCAGGGCTGACTGGCTTGGAGTGGGGGTCTGGTAATCAGTCATGTAGGCTGAGTCATGCAGGGGGCTGTGTTCTGTACCTCTTGGCAAGTGGCCTTGGCCTTCTGATTGATCCCATTCCTTGAGCTAGGAACCTTTCCCAGGTCACCTGGTCCTCACTAGAGAGAAGCATGCTGGCTGCTCTTGACAACAAGGGCTTCAAGTTGAAGACACTTAGATGGAAAGTGTTTTCCTGTTACACAGATGACAATGATGACCAGTGGCCTGTGTTATTCATGATAAGGCCTAATACCACTAGATCTAACTTAGCCCAGCAACTGACAGTGATGAATCTCTTGTGCTAAAGCACTGTGCTGGAAGTACTCACAAGGCTCACACTCTGGGTCCTCTGAGACAGTGAATGACCAGAATCAGTACAGTTCCCACGTTCATGGTACTTGCACACTGGACATCACACTCTGAGCACTTCCACTGAGTGAGTCAAGTACAAGAAGCTCCACCCATTTCCCTGACTTGGGAAAGCCCCACTTCAAAGTGCCAAAAGCAAACTGCAGAACAAGATGAACATGGTCCCGGTTGTGTAAAAAAAGGCAGTCAATTAGTGGGTCAGCATTTACTGAGTGGCAAGTAAGAGTCAAGGCGGGGTGACAATGTGACACAAGCAGACAGGTCTCTGTAGGAAGACACGTGTGAGTGTTTGCAGGTACAAGTGAAAGGGATCGGCGGGGTGCATGCCCCGGGAAGGTACCATTCACTTTTTACCAGATGATGCACTTTTACCTTTTACGAAGTGAATCTGTTCAGCTAGTATACAGTGGTTGAGCATGTATACAGAAAAGAGAAGCCCAACTAAAGGGCAGTGTACTTGAGTGTACAAAGCAGCAACAGTACGAACTGAGCCAGTTTTCTAACCCCTGCCAGGGGTTGCTGACCTGGCATCATTTCTACTCTTTGAGAACAGGGTTGTAGAGGGAAGACTAGCAGTCCAAAGTGTACTGTGGAGGAAGTTGGCCCATGGCTCAGGGGTGTGGGTACTTTCAGGCCCGAGGCTACATCTGATAGAATACAGAATTCAATTATACTGGGGATGCCGAGTTCCCCCAGTCTCCTCATTCCGAGGTGGCAGATGCAGTGGAGAAGCTGGGGCCTCTCTAGGCAGCATTCTCTAAGTGCAGGTTTGCTCTTATGTCTTCTCTTTGCTGGGAAAGTCTCTCCCTGAAGCTAGAAGTGAGGCCTGGAGTCTGGACCCATAACATCAGTCTGTGCCCTGAAGCAGAAACCCTGCTGGCTCTCATTTCTGGACAAGGGCATCTGATGCTACCAGAGCTTGTTATAAGAAGGACAGGGAATTGGGGAACCAGGTCATCTTAATGTGAGCTTTCCGGCTGTTTTCTGCTTGTCTTAGCTGTGTGCTCTTGAGCTGTGCCAGCAACCTCTCAGAGCCCTGGGACTCCAAATCTAAGCCACTGGCTGCTTCAGAAGTACAGGAGGGTTTCAAAGAACGGTATCTTTGGTCTGAAGCATAAAGAAGGACTCTGCCACACAATTGTAATCCTTCCTTTTGAAGTGGGTGGGAAGAAAGTTTGGGCAATAGCACCCTTACCTCACACATGACTTAGCCAAGATTCCCTGTTGGCTTCAGTGTACCCATATCAAAGGAGAGCTTGTTAACAAATGTAGAGTCTTTATCAGTTTGGTTACAGCCAGGTAAGAAGTTGGTCTTTTCAATCCCTAGTCCTGGGGATGGTGATATTTGTTTCTACCTGATTCCTGCCTCCCAAAGCATTGATGAAAGACGTCTAGATCTCTCTCTCTCCTCCCCCTCTCCCTCCCTCCCCCTCTCCCTCCTTCCCTCCCTCCGTCTCTCCCCCACCCCTCTAAGGTAGGGTCTTACTATGTAGCTCTGGCTGTGCTGGAACTCCCTATGTAGACTAGGCTGGCCTCAAACTCACAGAAATCCACCTGTCTCAGCCTCCTAAGTGCTGAGATTAAAAGCCTTCACCACTATGTCCTGCAATATATAACCTTATCTGGCCCAAAAGTACCTGGGGCTGAATCCAACTATTACTCATACATGGGGTTAAACAGGCCTGCTAGATGCACAGTTCACTATACAAAAATCTGTCCATGCCTACATCTATATGACACAAGAAGCAACTCATTTAGACTCACTTCAATAAGTCAAAGTGACAGTACTGCTTATGAAATGTTCTTAATACCATTTCATCACCCTCTGCATATGTAGCTGTCTTTAAGAGGGAAACTATGAGCTAATATCCCAGGGAAGTCTGTATCATAGTGGGGTCAGACACCATGGACAACCTCAGTAGATCTTCACAGAACCTGCCCCTAGGAAGCAGAAAGTGACAGATCAGGTTAGCTCATGTCATGGATAGAGTTTATCCTAAGTGTGAGTGATAATCTGTGCTTCAGGCCTTGTTCTTGGCTTTAGAGCTTATGTGCACATCCCAGAACCAAGGTCATCAAAACTTCTTGGGTGTAAATATCACTCAAGGCAAGCCCAACCCTGGCAATAACAGAAACTCGTATCTGCGCTATATAGTACCCATGTTTTCTGTATCTGGTTTTACTGTATCCTAACAGCCTCCCTGGTGAGCAACTGTTATTTATGGTTGTCCCCTACTTCCCAGAGAACTGGAAACCTGAGATACAGCAAGTTGCTTCCCATGGGCAAAATGACAAATGGCAGAGGGTACCCAGAGTACTGTTCCTAGAGCTCTGGGTGAGCTCCTGAGCCCAGCCTGGTTCTACAAGCCAATAAGCCCTCCAGCCCATGTCTCTGCTTTTCCAGGTGTCCACTTTTCTGGAATTGGTGAGGTAGGGACTAAGAGTCTAGTAATTCTGAAGCTCAAGGGCTATTTATGAGCTTTGCCTCTTGTGCTTGTCAACAACAGTGATGGTTTAGGGACCTGAAGCATTTGCTGTTCAACCTTTGCCCTGGACAAATAGGCCTGCACAGGGTTTGTGTGAAATGCCCTGAAATCAGTCAAGGCCAAATGTTTTAACCCCCCTCTCCCCCCCCACACTTTCAGCTCTAGTGTTTGCTCCTCAGATTTCTTTATGAGTTGGAATGGAGGTGAGCTGCAGAGCTGTGAGGATGATGGAGGGCAGGTTCAGAATCACCACACAGGCACTTCCCCAAGCCATTAGAATAGGGGAAACACACCTGCCCTGGAGCTGAAGCCCCAAGAATTGGAGTATAATGCTTAGATCTTCTGCTTTTTTTCCTGTTGTAGACCCAGAGGAACTGAGCACGAGCTCATACATACTACAACCATAGGAGGACAGGAGAGTCTCCACCAGATATATCTTTAAGTGATAGATGAGTGAAACTCTGGCCACATGATAGGAAGCAGGAAGTCAATCTGCTGGGTAAAGCCACCGGAGAATTCAAGGTGAAACAGGTGCTGACAGCCAGACCCAGTCTGACCCTATGGAGAGCAGAATCCCACATACCTTGTGACAAGGTAACTTCTACCAAGAAGTGAGGCTGTCCTCCTGCCAAGAGTTTATCAAATATGACATTGTTCTAAATACCCCATAAACCTCATTTTGCCAATCTTCTTTGGGGTCTTCTGCTCTATCATGGCATTTTGTTATCCTAAATGCACACTTGCAAAAAAAGGTGGCCAGGGTGAGTGGCAAGGCCAGGAGCTGACTGGGTGTCTCTGTGTTTTCTAGGATTTGGTCCCCTTGGAAGAAGCCTATCTTCTTCCTTTGCTCTCAGGAAAACCATCTGACTATGGTTAGACAAACCATAAATGTGCCTATCCTCCTAACCACCCAATTAAGGCCCATGGAGGAAAAATAGGGTTGCTAGGGTCTACCCTGACATTTAAAAGCCTCTTCCATCATCCTCTTGGAATACAGGTTTGTGGCCCCACTTATAGATGACTCCTGGCTGAGATGGGTATTTTAGAACCATTGTACAACCCTTTAGAGGATGACAGAGCTTTGTGGAAGGGGAGTTTAGGAGCTGGCTCCCTTCCCAAGCCCTGATAAAGGCCCCTACTCTCCTTGCATGAAGCCTGCTGATTTATGCACAGGGCTAAGGGGAGGTCTCCCCAAACAGGATCATGACTTATTCTGGAAGATGCAAAACCATCTGGCAATAAGCCTTTTCTGTCTTCAAGATTGATAGCAATGCATTAATTTTTCTCAAGGTAATCGCCACCCAGCTCAGCTACTTCTTCCTCAGCAGCATCTGAGGGGTGCCAGCTGAGGGCATACTTGCTGAGGGCATGAAAGGGGCACCGGGTGGAGGGTGGATGACTGACCTTTAGAATCTCAGACTGCCTGCTAGGACTATGGGGATGACTCTCAGAGCCAGTGAATGCAGAAGTGGATGTGGCCCTCAAATCCAAGTGCTCAGTGAGGAACAAGGCCAGCTCATGTGGCAATCATGTCAGATGTGGGTCAGAATGGCCAGGTCCCCAGGCACACCCTCAGGGTCTCTGTTCTGAAATAAGGCTGATGATTCATTTTACAGGCCGAGTCCCTATTGCCCTCTCCGTTTTTATTCATTCACCTACTCTGCTGGCAGGGATTCAACTGTGACAGGAGGCAGGGTTTCTGCTTCCAAGTAACTTAGAACCTCTGTAAGTCAAACAAATAGAAACTCCAAAATAGAGAAAAATGTACAGCTAAGAATGTTGGGAACTAGAGTCTGGTAATCAGAAAAGGTTTTGCTGGGAAATGACCTGCCTTCCCAGAGTTGGAGGTCAGGGAGTCAGTTATACACAGTCCCTCAGGGCCCTGCTCAGGCCTTTACCCTGCTAACAATTACAGATCACCAGAAAGGGAGGCTTGAGCTTGGTGGTGACTGCCAGCATAGGCAGGTCTTGCTCTCTCTCTGTGGCAGGCAGGTTAAGGGCAGACAAGGAGGAGAGGCTGGCCCATCTCAGGAGAGGACTAGGGTTGACTGGTTATTATAGGGCTCTAGTCCCATTTTAAGCAGACATCTGGCTACTTGTGCTGGGTGGGGACAGGCTCAGTAATGCAGGGATGGAATGAGAGGTAGTAAGGTCCTAACAGGCTGGGGTCAGGTGGGCTGTGGGTGAAGGGCTTGCTACTGCAGGGCTGGGACAGGAAGCACAAACAAAAAGCTCTGCTGGAGGAAGAGTTCTGACGTGGCTGTATCCCTGAGTTTCTCTCTAACTGGATGGGGAGTCATGGATATGGAGCCAGTTGTCAACATCTGACAGTCTGCAGTGCTAAATATAACCTCCTGCCTACATACAACCAAAGGCAAAACTAGAATATGGAGTCACCAAATATGACAGCTGCACCTTGATAGCTGGGACATGAGGGACTATTGCTCTGGCCACCACTGATTCTGGTCTTGGGAGAAAGCATCCCTTTCTGTCAGGAGGGAAAGAAGGCTATAGCGAGATGGGCCTGCTTGTCATCCCTGGAGTCCTTGGCTGCCCTTGTGCCCATTCCCAGTTCACCAACAAACCACTGGATCTTAACCTTGTCAAGTCTCACTATTTTTATTTATTTATTTGGTCTTGGTTTTTCTAGGCAGGGTTTTCTTTGTAGCTCTGGCTGACCTGGAACTTACTTTGTAGACCAGGCTGAACTCAGAGATCCACCTGCCTCTGCCTCCTGGGTTCTGGGATTATACAAGCACCAGGTTCAAATCTCACTTTTAATCCCCAATTATTTTCCTGTTTGTGTTGGTGCTAAGGACTGATCCAGGGCTTTGGGCACATTAAACACATGCTTGACAACCGAGCTACATATACCTCTAGGCTCCTCGGCCCTCAACTTTTAAAAATAACTGTATTCTGGTCTAGTGCTGGGGCAGATACTTGTTTTCAACAAAAGTAAACTTTCTTCAAGTGGAAAGAAAAGTAAAATACTGATCTTGGGTTTCCTGGATGTGGGGATGTGGCAGCCCCTGAAGAGCTCTAGCCTGACTCTACATAGCAGAGTAACCACAGCAAGTGGATCTGGTTTGTGTGTGTGTGTGTGTGTGTGTGTGTACATATGTATGAACGTGTAAGCCGGAGATCAACATTCCTAAACTGCTTTTCTACCTTGCCTTTTGAGACAAGTCCTATCACTATTTACCATTTGGTTAAAGTGGCTGACCAGTAAAACTCAAAATCATCCTGCCTTCCCTCCCCAGTGCTGGTGGAATTGTAGGCATGCATGCATCACTGTGGTTTTTTTGTTTTTGTTTTGTTTGTTTGTTTTTTTTAAACACAAGTGCTAGGGATCCAAACTCAGACCTTCAACAGGCGTGTAGCAAGTACTTTAGCAACTGAGCCCCCTCCTCAGCCCTAGATATGGGTTTCTAAGAAAATTACTCTGACTCCCCACATGTGTCTGTGTGCTTATGAGTGCTCTCTCTTACACACACACACACACACACACACACACACACACACACACACACACACACAGAGTTAGAAAGAGAGAGAGGAGAGAGGGAGTGTGTCACAGGTCAGTTTCTAAGTATGATTTTTTTTTTTTTTAAACAAGAGCTATCAAAATTGAGGGGGATGTGTAGAGACCTTAGTAAACTTTCCATCTGTGTATACATACGTAAGGCCTGAATCAGAATCAACAATGTCCTCATTTCTTAAGAAACAAAAACCAAAATGCCCTGCCACATTGGATTTCATTTTGAGTTAGACCCTAACATTCTACAGCAGCCCCATGAATGATCAGAGCTCTAATCCTTCCCTGAAGAAAGGCCCCTTTCAAAACCCAACTTGGGCCTTGGTTAAAATTCTTCCTACCTCATTTCAGCTCCCAAAGCTCCACTGACCTCTGGCTTAGGACCGTTGGCTTAGATTTGAGGGCATGAGAAGGGAAGTGGTGGGCAGCCATGGAAGATGAGATGTAAGCCTATTATAAAGGACAAAAGGCAAGGGGCATTTTACAGAAGTGAGACAAGCTACCTGAGAGACAGACAAGAAGGCAAGGTGGACCGAGTGGCTGAGACTGGGAGGGAGGGCAATGGCATCCTAGGAGAGTACAGAGGAAGGGGCCAAGGGAGTCTAAGCCAAGTGAGACCTCAGTTGAGCAAGAAGTCATATGCCAAAGCCCAGATCACATAACCCCGTAACATTTGCTCATCTGTGATCCACTATCAGGGGCTCCGTAGATACAGCATGTCACAGAGAGCTTCTGCCATCCTTTCCAGGAATGAAATGTGTCAGTTTCCATATCCCTGCAGGATAGAGCAATGGCTTCCAAAGATATTCTAATCCCTGGAACTTGAGAGTGGGGAATCTTCAAATGGGACTTCACAAGTGTGATTAACTTGAAAACTTTGAAATTGGGAGATTATTTTGGGATTGCTAAAGTAGGTCCAATATAATTAGAAGGGATCCTTAAGAACAGAGACCAAGGCAGAGGAAGGAAAACCTACCACTGTTGGCTCTCAGAAAGGAACCATGCTGGGCTTTGAGCCAGTGAGACTGACACTGTTCTTGGGACCTCAGAGAGCTGTAGGGTTCCCAAATTTGCATAAATCTGATAGGGCAGCCACCAGAATCCAACACATACCACCTGGTATTCTAAATCAGTGATGTAAGCGCCATATCCTTGAGACTTAACTTTGGATGGCTCACTGCCTGCATGCCCTCACCTGGGCAGTCATAAGAATTCAGGCTCTCAATCAGTTCTTGTTCCCTTTCTTGGCAAAGATTCAACATACCATTCCCCATCTTTTTTGGGACATTCAAACCCATCTTTGGATTAGTCTTTCCTTCCCTGGCTGCCCAAAGGAGGGCTGGGCTGATGATTTTTCTGTCGTCTTTGATACCTTGCCCAGAGCCACAACTTAGCACATGACAGATGGATGGCTCATTAGTGAGTTAGCAGAGGAGAGTCCTAGTCCAGAGCCCTGTGTCTAAGTGTTGGGCTGATTTGTGCAGAGTACTGCCTCCCCGCCCCCAGCACAGCATGGCATCAAGTAGGCTACTGAACCATGAGCATCCTCATCTGGCTCTAGGAAAAGGTCACTAGATGGTACCTGTGATCAAATACTGTTTCACACAGTAAGAGGATAGGAAGGGAAACAGCTAAAGCCACGGGACTGGGAGACCTCAGGAAATACCAGTGACAGGGCCACATAAATCTTCCTCAGAATCTCCTGCTGTAATTTCTCCCATTTCTGCTTCTGATTTCTAAGAGAATCTAATATGGGGGAATCACAGGAGGAAGACACCAAAGGAAGGAGATAGAGAAAGCTGTAGGCTCTTCACCAGGATCCCTGCACTGGAAAATGCAAAGCACAGTCAGGAGAGAAGTGAGTTTTATGAGAAGCCACCCAAAGGCTAAAGGTTAACAGGGGTCATTTAAATGACATGCTTTATTTCCTGGTTTTACACAGCTCTGGAAAACCCCGACTGCATTTAGAAAAATGCAAAGCGTATTAAACGATACAAAGGGCTGGCTCTGGGTAATGAAAGTGAAGAATGCAAGAGACAATTTGGATGTACCAAGATCAAGATCCAGAAAGATATGGGGAAGGTGTTCTGAAGAGGATTTGGCAGGGAGGAAGGAAAGGATTGCCTAACCTAGTCTACACAATGATGGTCTCCCAGAGGAGACTTGGGAGGTGGACTGGAAGAGAGGATGGGAGGCAGATGATTTGGAGAAGCTGAGAAACTGGAGGAAGCCGGCTCGGTCTCCCTGGTCTGCTCGTCTGCACCCAGCCTGCATAGTCGTTAGTTCTGGGAACTTTTCACTACTCTGTCTGAAGTGGAGCAGGCTGCTTCCAGGACTAGCACTAATTCAAGCCAGGCAGTGAGTTAGGGTCAGGCTGGGGTTCCCATGCTGCAGACAGCTGTGAATTGTGGAAGGGAATCTCATGAAGAGCCAGGTCAAGTGATTTTAACCAAGGCCAAGCACAGCTTTCCTGGGGACTCTTGTATGGGGGCAGCATGGCTCTCTGGATTCGGCATTGTCTAAGGGCTCATATATGGGGACCAAGGGCCAGCAGAAAGTTTAGGAAGAACGACCAACCCATCACCAAAACCCTTCTCTCTCATGTAAGGCATGTGAGGCCTGTAGTGAAGCTAGTGGACTTATTCTTGATCATGTCTGGCACGCTGTGTGTGGTTCCAATCCCAACTGCACACAGGCAGTCAGTGGGAAGAGGAGAATGGCTAACTGTTACGGAGCTGGACAGTGCAAGTGTGCCATCTCCTGATGTGGGAATGTCTTTCTATATGCTGTGAATAAAGGACTGTTTTGGCCCATGACAGGCACTGTAGATAGACGGGAAAATCAGAATAGGTAGGAGGAGGAGGGCAGAGTCAGCGACAGATCGAGCCAGATTGCCAAAGAAGTAACATGTAAGGAACACAGGTGAGCCACGGGCCACGTGGCAGACAGATTAATGGAAATGGGTTGAGTTAAGATGAAGGAGCCAGTTAGTGATGTGCCTGAGCCATAGGCCAAACAGTATGAAGTTAATATAAGTGTCTGTGTGATTCATTGGGACTTTGGGATTGCTGGTCCAGATAAGCAGTGGCAGCAGGTCTGAACTGTGGGGCTAGTTGGGCCAGAAACCTTGTGTTACAATCTCTTTCCTCTCCAGAATGTTCCTAGGCATTCTGGAGAAAGAGAAACCTATGCTGCGCCCAACATCCAACCCCTCTCCCTCTCTGTGGAATGCTTAGTGACTGAGGCCATCTGTAGTCCTGCAGTTAGGATAGTTAGGATGCTGTCAAGTTCATTGAGACCTGTTAAACAATGAGGACTTAGCATATCTTCTCCACCCTGAAAGCCAACTTCAGGACTTGACAGACACAGCTACTACTTCACACTCAGAGCCACTTTCCTGCTCACATTTGGCCGATTGGCAAGTGGGTAAGGATAGCTTCCAGGGGGAAGTATAATTCATAGAAAGCAGACTAAGATTTGAGCTGTAAATCCTAATACCATGGTTCCCAATACAGGTCATGCAATAGAATCCTCTAGAAGGCATAGACGTCAAGGCTTTGCCCTCCCTAGAGCAACTGAAAGGGGCTTGGCTCCCAGTTTTGCAGTTATAGGTGATTGTAAGATCAACACTGGCTGAGGATCCCCTGCAGCTCTGTCTAACTCAGGACTGCTGACCTCCCTCCACCTGCCCTGCCCTGGCTACATGCTCCACGGCAGCTCTGCAGACCAGAATTATGTGGAAATCAACAGTTACTTCTATTTCCAGGCAAGTCATTTAGAAATGGCAATTTAAACTTTGAAATACTCCAACTCAGTATTCTATTTCTCTTGTTCTTAATTCTCAGACACGTTGTCATGATCATCCTTGCCTCCCAAGTTCTGAGGGTAAATGTAGGCAACTTCAGAGAAAGCAGTTTGTATGTTGGGTGTGACATGGGTTTCTCTTCCTGGAAAAATCCCTGAGCAATGAGTGAGGACACAGGAGAGGTAGGGGGATGGGGATTGAACTCACAGCTTTGTGCATTCCAGGCACTCTACTAGCTGAGCTACATCTCCAGCTCTGTAAATATTTCTTAAAAACTTTGGACATTCATTTGAAAACTTGGTTCAGACCATCTCCCATGTCTGCCACACATCACGTCAGTCACCAGGACTTCAGTGATTCTTACCTGGGAGCTCCTAACTCTTAGGTGGGGACATCCATTCTTCGCTCTTTAACAGACTCTAATAGCTACCCCATGGTGTTCTAGTGTCTTCCTATTTGGTATAAACTTAGGGTCCAGGGAGGCAGCACTTCTAAATACGTTGCCTAATCTAAACAGAACCCAACTTCCTAAGAGAATATAGGAGGAAAAAGCAGTGAGATCCCTCTATTCCCTTCTTCCCACTGGGGCTGGAGTGAGCTAGAATGAAGACAGGCTAAAAGCAGACTCAGAACAGTCAGCAAGTTAGATGCTGGGAAGGTGGCAGGTAGCTTTCTGGGTAGAGAGAGGAGAGGCACATGGAGGTGGCCCTCTTCGGACTTAGACCTTCCTAAAGGTCCTGGTATATGTTCTATTTCAGAATCCCCAGAGATTTGTTCTGGGTGTTTCACTAATCCTCCTTCCTGAGGCAAGGGCAGTCATTAGATCTTGTGTGACTCCTCTCTTCTTGGGCTAGATGGGGAGAGAGGCATGTGGTGGGCAGAGAGATGGTAGTCCTCCGTGGTCCTGTGTGAGCACCCCCAGGAGCATCACTGAGCAGGCCAGTGCAAGGGATGTCTTGAAGCTCAACACTAACCTTAACCAGGCTTTCCTACAGATTCTCATTTCCTATGGAAACTCTCACTATCGTCCCTTCCTCTGTCAGCCAGATGTTGTCAAAGAGGCTGGCTTCAGTGAGCAATGACACCAGGCAGAATGTGTGTGGCTCAATGGCCACAGAAAAGCCAGCATTGCACAACTGTGGATATCTAGGCAGCATTAGAAAGGACGGCAGATAAAGCCTGGTACAAGACCCCAAGACTGGAAGTCTGTAGCCATAAAAGCTTCTGATGTCTGTTAAGGAGAAGTAAAGGAGCTTCCCCTCAAAGGCCTGTGTTCTGAGTTACAGTAGGAGTGGAAGAACCACAGGTAGTAAGAAGGACCAGGCATTTTTTTACCAGCTTGCTGCCTAACTGGTCAATTTCCTCAGCACTCTGGTGCAGAGATGAGAGATGAAGAGAGAGGTAAGGCTACTCAGGGATTTCACCCTGGACACGGAGAACCAGCAGTGAGCTGTATGGAGACAAGCTTGGGAAAAAACTGAAGGCAGTTTTCTGGTCTGTAAGGTCTCAGGGCATCTTAGTTAGTGCCTATGGTCTGGGCTCTGTGAGGCCTTGTCAGGACTGCTCAGCTCTGTCAGTAATATCTTACCCTCCCAACCTCCTGAACACAGCTTCAAGGAGTCTGAGGTGGAAAGATCATGGAATATGCCTTAGGATGCCAACACAGGCAGTTTTCAACATTGGCCCTGCCAATAGAAGTGTCCAGAACCCACCCAGCTTCCAAGGGTTTCAGTGGGCCTGAGATAACACGGTTCTTTGGGCAAGTAACTTTATACCACTTCTCTCCTGTTTGAGAAGTCAGTGTGGCTCCTGTTCAAATGAATGAGGCAGGCAGGGCTTTGGAAAATAGCTTTAAGCTAGGAGTGTCTTCTGCAGAAACAACAATTTTATAAGAGAAGGAAGGGCAGAGCCCCAAACTCAGCGTCCTTCGTGCGGGGCATTCAAGCTTTTGTCTTGGTCAGAATTGTCCTAGACCCACTTCAATCCATAGCCAACCAAAGAGGGCACAGTTGTTAGGCGACCTTGTGATCTCAGCAGAACATGTCTCTCTAATGTAGCTCAATTATGATGGCAAGTTTATAAAACAGAGAAAGATTACAGGAATATACATTAAACCACATCAATGAGTGCTACTGAGAAAAAAAATAGGTCTAGCAGACAGGTACCAATCAAATAATCAATACGCAGGAAACAGCTACATCACCCTGCTTTAAAAGAACCAAATAATGCTGCAATTGGATTTACTTAGAAATTTTCCACTTGAACAAAACTGACAGCTGTATTATAATCACATTTCCAGTCAGTTTATAAGATACAAATTTCATTTCTCCATATTTCGACTTCATTTCTGAAAAGTGGCCAGCAACATTATTCATCAAGTGTACGGAGAAGTCTAATTCATAGAGAGGGGAAATGGCGCTAATCCCGAGTCTCCATTTCCTCAGAGGATGGGTTTAATTCAAATCTGTCTTTTTTCCCCATGATCCATCCAGTTCAAAGACTCTGTTTCAAAGCAGAGTAAAGATGAAGAAAAAAAAAGGGGGAGGGGGAGAAGGGAGGCTGCTTCACTAGAGAGACCCTGTATGGGCTGTACTCTCTTTACAGAACAAGAACAGGCTAGGGAGGGTAGGCACAAGAGCCACCAAACCACAGTCCCTTTGGGCTTTGTGTTAATAGTTTCAGCATACTTCAGTCTGAACTGAACAAACCACTTCTCTTGGGCTGCAGCCTGGATGCCTGACCTGAGGCTCTTACTATGATCTGTCGGTTCTGCTCAAATCAGCAGATACCCTCACATTCCTGGAACATGCCTTCTAACTAACAAACCTAGATGACTTCATCCATTTTCCAGTGTGTGCCTTAGACAGGGCCTCTCATGACACACCATGCTTTCTCAGACTCCTATAGAGGCTCTTCTAGAGAGGGAGGAAGCCATTTTAGCTCTCAGCACATAGCCAGAACATGAATGCTGACTATGTTGATTTTCAAAGTCTGCGCTCATTACACACCATGCAGAAGATTTCCAAGGGATCTCTCTTGTAGGCTACAGAATGCATAAGAAGGCACTGTTAAATTCAGTTCCTAAGGAGGAAAAGGCCCACAGGGATGGACTAATTTGCCCAACATCACACCGCTAGAATGCACACCTAGGCTTTCCCAAATCTCAAGGCCCTGGTTTCTGAACACAACACACATATACTGTTTATTAAATGATAAATTTTCAAAGGACTGATCTCTGTCTTAACACTCCCTTAAACTTTTATTTTGAAAAATTTCAAGCTTCCATAAAAGTTTAAAGATGGCTACAATAAACACACACGTGTCCTTCATTCACTCAGCAGATTTAATGTTGGCCTATATTTGCTTCTTCTCTCTTAGCCTCAACAAGCACATACTGCTGTTTTCTGAGTCACTCTGAAGCAGCAAGCATTCTTAAACATGTGAGGTTTCCTCACTAAACAAGCACACATTCCCACAGAACCACAGGGCCACCATCATACCCAGGAAACATAACATTGATTCCAGTCACCTAATCCAATCATACCTTCACATTCAGATTCCCAAACCCAGGAAGGGATCCTCTTATTTAAAGCTATATTTTAAAGATTTAAAAACATTGTTTTTAGATTCTATGTAGGTGTGTGTTTCTGATGTGGGTATGTGTATGTGAGTGTAGATGCCCTCTGAGGTCACAGGTATATAATGACTGGAGCTAGAGTGAGCTAGTTGTGAGCCACCTGTCATGAGTACTGGGAATGGAAATGGAACTTATGTCTGCAAGAGCAGTGTGAGCTCTTGACCCATGAGCCATGGCTCCAGCCTGCTTAAATTTTTCTTAATCCAAAACATATCCATGGCAATGGTTGACAGGTGTCTTTAGCTGCAAGAATCTAAGAATAGTATCTCTATATCCAATCCCCCCCTTTTTGGAGGGGGATGTCTTCTGTGATATTTTGATTATTTATTTTTTGAGTCAGGGTTTCCCTATGTAGTCAAGGCTCACCTTGAACTAATAATCCTCCTGCCTTAGCTTCTGGAATCTTGACATTACAAGCATATGACACCATACTCAGCTTTCACTATTATTCATTCATTATTTTGTGGTACTGGGGAATTAAAGCAACCATTCTCATTTTTAATAGGGTTATTTACATATTCCATATATTAATTTTTTTGCAGTGATGAGCATGGAACTGAGAGCCTTATACATGCTAGACAAATGATCTCCCATGACCTCACTGGAGCCCAGCGTGACAGTGCTGAAAGTTGAGGCTGCTCCTCCCAGGACATTACACTGTCTGCCTTTCTTTTCCACTGTGCTTACTGTCTGTGTGATCTTCTCATTATTTTACCAGGATGAAGCACATGGTCATGGCGGGGTCATCAGCTAAATAAGCCAACAGAGAATTCTTGAGAACTGACAGAATTGCAAAATGGCCATTGGCTTTGCAAGACAAATCAATGAGTTCACATTTTTTACAGACTTACAATCAAACCACATAACCTGCTTGGGGAGCTCTGTGATACTTTTTCTGGAAATGAATCTCCAGGCAATCACACAAACATAGCCAGGCATGCTCACTGGGTCTAAGAGGTTTTTGCAAGGGAACTAGAGAAAGCAGCAGATGGGGGGGGGGGGGGGGTCCTCTGCAAGGATATTCATAATCTTCTCAGTGGGCTAGGGTGTAGCTCTGAGGCACACTACTTGCTTCTACTGTACAAGGCCCCGGGTTCAACCTCCAGTATTTACAAAAACAAACAGTACAACCTCCAGTCACACTCATATCCACGAGGAAATGAAAGAATAAAAGGAGGGGCTGGGGCTGGATCTCAAACACCGGCCAAGACTTTGAGGACAATGGGCCTTTACTGAGTTGCAGCATGCTTGTTCTGGGAAACAAGTGAGCCTTGGGGGTGGGGAGCTGGTATTGGAATGTACCAGCTGTGTCAACACAAGAGCAGGAGACAGGGGGAGCTGATGCCAGAAGACGCTCGACTTTGAGGGTCACTATGGGCTCTGCTTGGTATTCAGAGTGACATGGGAGGCCACAATCTGACTTCCGCTTTGAAAGGCCAACATTACACACTGAGAAGAAACTGCAGGCCCCAAGGGAGAATAAAAAGACATGCTAAGGGATGGACTGAAGTAATCCAGGTGAAAGACAGGTGAACAGCTGCACAAACCAAGTGCTGGAGTATAGCAGGAGGAGCTGCGGGCACTGACAATTGAAGTGGATCGTAAGAGAAAGAGGAGGAGGCCAAGATGACCCGAAGCACCCGCTGGCAAGATGGTTCTGGGAACAACTGAGACAAGAGGCTATAAGCTGGTTCTGTGGGTCCAGGTGCTCTTCAGAACAGGAGAGCATCCTGAGATGCTGCTGGGAACCCAGGCTTGGAGTTCAGAAGAAGCCCAAGGCTGGGGACTGCTCCCAGCTGAGGACATGGGTGTGTCCCCACACAGAAAGGGTGGCCAATAGCTGTCTGGCAGGCAGATGCAGACTCCACATGGCCAGATCCTCTCAGACTTAGAATGAATAGAAAGTTAGGTTTCTACAAGGAAATACTGTGACTTTAAAATGTTGGTAGCTAACACAAAATTTTCCTGCTAACAGTACCAACTGTTAAACTACAACAGTGGGTCCGTCTGCCTGAAGACCAGCCACCAGCAATCCCTGCCTACCTCTCTCTTTGGATGATCCTGAGAGAGGTAAGCAGTGCCGATTTCATTTTATCCGGAGGGATCTGAGGCTCAGAAAAGACAGTCAGTCTGTTTAAGGCTACACAGCCGGGAAGGGGCAGTGACCTCATCTGCATTGTTCTGGGACTCGAGGCCTTTTCTGAATGGTCAGTCACCTCTCTTAAGCAAGCAGATCCTGGGCTAGAAGCAGCCAAGCGGAGGGGAAAGGCCATAGCGGCCTGCTGGGCCAAGACATGAGGGCAAATAAAATAGTACCCTTTGTGGATCCAATGGGACTGGCGTCTGTGCAATAATATGCCTCTGTCCCCAGGTCACAGAAAAGAGAGGCAGGGTATAAGGACACTTCACTTGGGCACACGGCATGGGAGCCACATGTGAAACACCTTGTGGACCTGGCCTCTTCAGAAAAGATCCATGGGCTTGGCCTCCCTGTTGTACCTTTTAACCCACAAAACCAACACTGCATGCTAAGGCCAGGCGGGCCTTCTGAGACACAATCAAATAGCCGCTATATTCCCAAGGACAAATTCTTCTTGCTCTGCCCACAGGACCTGAACTGTTACAGTTCATGGTCCTATTGGGCCAGTTCCTGCCCCACATCCACACGCCCTCAAAGCACTTGGCAGAGCTGATATCTAACGTGTTCTGTGATGCTGTTTGGAGGGTAGTTACCTCCTCCTGAGATGGGAGTTTGGAAAGCCTGGTTTGTGCCTGTGTGGTTGCACCTCCCACCCAGTAAGGCACAGCAGAGGGGGTTCCTAGATACCCCTTTGCTATGATCACACTCTACTGATTGTCCTGATATTTATGACACAGCACATACTAACTACTATGGCTGTAGGTCACACAGTGGCTGTCTATGACATTCATTATCTGGGAAGACTGAAAACAGAGGAATGAGGGTCCATGTCTAATGGAGTCTTGGGATTTACAAAATGGGAGCTATTCAATCAAACAAGAAGGAAACTGTTAAGTCCTTATCTGCTAGAGAGGGTTGGAAAAGCCATGGCAATTAATGTGTACTGGGAGCAGGCACACTGTAAAAGGAAAACATGTGGGCAATGATACACACTCAAGTACCGTGAGGCTGAGGCCTGAAGGTTGGTGAGTCAGAATGCTATTCCATAAAGTCTCTTTCCTTCTCTGTTCTTCTCTCCCTTCTTTACTCGGTGGACACATCCTACCCTGCAAACAGCTCACATCCTTTGACCCCTGCCAGCCTTCTATTCAGGAGAACAAAAGAAGGCTTCAATTAGAGCAGAGCCAGGGTACTTCTTCCCAGAGTGTGACCACCCTTTGCTGTCCTGGGTGGAAGCGCCTTTAATATGTACCTGCTATGCAGGACCAGAGACCCGATACTGGTCTGCAAACTCTTGCTGCTGTTACAGTTCTCCAAGGCTGTGTTTCTTATCAGAGCAACAAAGTCAATAAATGTTTGTTAGGTCACCCTGTGTAAAGTTGGCATTTCTTTAAGCCTCCCAGACCTTATCATAGGAGATAAAAGTGCACAAATCCCAAACACTCTCCTAGAATCAGCTTCGGAGCCTGTCCTGAAAACAGAAACATGCTAGACTTCTAATCACTCAACTATTATCCAACCACTCCAGGGTCAGCTTTATAGCAATTTTTTGTGTACTTTGAAGTATAATAACCTTCAATATTACAATCACCAAAATAATTTTAAACAGACAACAACAACAAAAGCCATCCAACAATATGGAAGCACCAGGTTTTAAAATATCCTCTGCTCTGAGTTTTCTGAATGTCATTTTCTTTAGCAAAAGACATAATTTGCCATCAGGATGGGTAAAGCCAGGCAGCCATTAGTTTCTTAATGGCCAACTACCCAAAAAGGCTCAGTTAAGTGATCTCAACTAGCAACTAATCAATTAAAATTGATAAGTGAAATACTTTTAACCTTTATTTCAGCCAACCTCTTCCTAGGGGAAGGAGTGAAGAAATGTGAATTCCCAGAATAAAATTTAATTCCATTTCACAGATACAACACTGAAGAGAGCAGTCTCCCTCTCTGCATGGATCAAATCAGAGAAAGGCTGGTCCTTGATCAATTCTAGCCTTACAGAAATCACCGTGGCTATTTTTGAGGGTGGAGGGTCAAAGGAGATAGGTAAGGAGGCTCATAATTTCTTTATTTCTCTAGCACATGGAGAGATCAAAGCAGGACACCTGTACTCACTATCTCACCCCATCTCCTGCACTTAATTAAAAACAGTAAACATAGCTTTTTCAAAACATTTCTTCAAGATAGGGTTTTTATTTGTTGATAGCCCTGGCTGTCCTGGAACCTGATTTGTTTCAGGCTGGCCTTGAACTCAGAGATCCTTCTGCCTCTGCCTCCCAAGTGCTAGGAAAAATAGACCTTTTTTTTTTTTTTTTCCTAAAAGACTTCTAATGTGCCAGAATGCTCTATCACAGAGAACTTGTCCTTTAGAGTGCATGTGACTCATGGTAAATGTAGGAAAGAAAAAGCCATGTAAGTATGAGGAAAGGCTCCAGGAATATCACCATCTCTTTTGAATCTCAATTATAAAATGGCCATGGAGAAACATGCTTGTGATCCCAGCACTTTGGAAATGAAACAAGAAGAACTCAAATTCAAGGCCAGCTTGGCCTATTTTGAGATACTGTCTCGAAAATAAAATTACTTTATTTTGCCTTATGTTGCAGAGGGAAATTTGAAGTGATGAATGGCGGTGTCCTGGTTATTTGTTACCCCTCCCTCCCCTCCCTCTTTTTACATTTTTTTTTTAATCAACTTGTCACTGGCTGAAATCTTTGAGAAGAGGGAATCTCAATTGAGAAAATTCCCTCACAAGATGGGTCTGTGGGTGTGCCTGTCAGGTAGTTACTGATTAATGACTGAGAGCCAGCTGTGGTGGTCTGTGGCCGGTGGTCCTGTGCTGTATAAGAAAGTCATGAGGAACAAACAAGCCAATGAGCAGCCCTCCTTCATGGCCTCTGCTTCAGTTTCTGCCTCCAGGTTCCTGTTTTGGGTTCCTGCTCTGACTTCCATGGATGCTAGACTATGGTGTGGAAGCAAAATAAACCCAAGCTGGTATTGGTCTAATGTTTTATCACAGCAATAGAAACCCTCACTAAGACAATGATCAATACAGTTCAAGGTTACAGGCTGATCCCTCATTCTTACTTAAACACTGGTGACTTGTTTGGGGTTTGTTGTGTCTTCATTTTGATCATTGGTTTTTTAATGGGCTTCCTTTCAGCATCAAGAGACCTGTTTTTCTACTGGACTCAGACTGAAATTCTTTAATTCACAATACAGAAAGGCCAGTGCTGTTCTACCCTATCAATGGTCCACTCTCACTGGACCTCCTACTGTGCAGCACTGACCTTCCTGCATGGTCCTGGGTGAATGGCAGTACAGACTGCATGCTGTGCATACTCCCAGCCTTTGCAACAGGGACTATTGAGTCCCCTGTTGCAAATGCCCTGGTCCACTGGTGTAAGACAAGATGGCTAACTCACTCAGATCCAAGACATCATCTGTTTTGATCAGGTCCTCTTCCCGAGTCAGTGGCAACTGGGTCTCAGGTTCCCCACGCAACTGCAGTGACAGGGACCGTAGCATGAAGAATACCCGGATGGCCTGGATAGAGCAGAGGAAAATATAGTTTCAGGGGTGTTTTGGAGAAGTGCCCTGCATGAAGGCATTACATGATGCCTCTTGGTTAATGGAAAGGAAGGAGGACACAAAACACCAGCCAGCCTTGAAGCACAGTGGCTTGGAGCTGTCAGGGTAAGAGGATACACCAGGCTTGGGGAGAGCCTGCTTCAGTCTACAACAGGTGCAGGCTGGATCACCTCACTAGGGACCTGCCATTTACCAGGACTGTCTCCATGGGTTACATGACCTTTAATGAACATTTTGCCTGCTAGCTTGCCCATTCCATCAAATAGCTAAGACTAAGAGAGTTGAGGAGGGCTGCCTGAGGCAGCACTTTCAGGAAGGGCTATACCCTCCCTGCTACTCCAACTGAGCTAGTGGCCTCAGAGACAGAAATCACCAGTGTGTGTTCCAGTCTGACATGTGGGCACAAGACAAGAGAGTGACTGGCTAGACACACTGCTGTCCAACTCTCATCTTATGCCTTCTACCTCCTGGGCCTTCTACCTCCTGGGCCTGGGCCTTAGGAGGAGGAATGTGATAGAGACAGCTGAGGCCTAATACCTGGCCAAACGGAAAGCAATATCCTTGGGGCCCTCAGGCTTTCCTGGCTCATCTCAGGGGGAGAGATAGCTTGTTAGCACAAGTGTCCCTGGCCCATGAAAAAGGGATCTGTCAGCGTCCAGTATGGCCACCAGGCATGTCTTGAGAGCAGAAAAAAGGCCACATCACCAGCTGCCAGTGACATCTGTGCAAAAGCAGTCCTCAGCCCCAGAAACAAGCTAGCCATCATCAACCAGAGAGCCCAAAAGCAGAGGGCAAGCCACAGGTCAGGGTAACCACCTCCCCATGGTGGGCCCAGCTCCAGAGGCACACAGACAAGGTCAGCATTTCCCTCTACCCCACTGTGGTGGATAAGACACAGAAATCCCTAACTCACTGGCTGTACTATAGCCCTGAGGCAAGGCTGGAGGGCACAGCCACCCTAGGTCTGCAGAAAGGAGTTGCCACCCTAGGCAGCTTTCCCACTGTGTATGAGGATCCAACCTGAGTATCCTTAGCAGATTTTAAAGTCTAGTCTTTATAGAGACATCTGCACCAACGGGAAGAAAGAGAGGTATGATTCTATTAAAAATCAAGAGTTCCTATCTAGTAAGCACCTACTATGTTCTGGGACTTAGGGGTTCTGTTCTGTAAACTTAAGACTACAGGAGCAAGAATAAATACTGGGAAGGCAGAGTGAGCTTGGCCAACACAGGGGCTAAGAGGCTGAGAGGAGCCTCTGGAATGTCAGGCACACAGGACACAGCCTAAGTACACCAGGATATCAAAGTCTATGCAGCCCAGAGCAGACAGCAATAAGATGTGAAGTGGATAGGGGATGTCACTGGAATTATCTGATAGCGTGAGCTCTCAAGCAAGTAGTTACAATTTAGGGTCGAGGAGAAAGAAAGGGGTCAACTTCAGCTATGTCCCAGTTACAGGGCAAGATCTATGACTGACTGTTCCAAGGACATTGCTTTCAGGGTTCTGACGGCAAGACTCTCAGCAGGGCCATGGCTGAGATGGAAAAATAGAAACATGTTGTGTTCTACAGCCTATCCCTTGGAAGACTGAGGCTCTCCAAGGAATCTATGACTGGGAATTTGGCTTTTAATGTAGGTCTTTTGGTAAAGCATCTGCTTTTGCTCTATAAATATTGAATGGAAGATAGTCTAAGGAATAGAAATAAAAAAAAAGTCATCTAAAATATAAAATAGAATATAAACCATAACAAATATCATTTCAAATAGCAACTTTCAAGGGGAAACCACATATTAAAAAAGCCCACACCCAAAGACCAGAAAGAGGAGAGACTCATAGGCAGGATGTTCCCTATTACAAAAGTGGGCTCCTAAGGTGGCTGGAAGGGCTGGCAGGCATGCTGTCCTGCACCATGGCGCATTATCTAATCTGCTCCCCCACACACACTTTTTTTTTTTTTTTTTTTTGACAAGATCTCTCTGTGTAGCCCTGGCAGTCCTGGAACTCATTCTGTAGACCAAAGCGTGCCTTGAACTCACAGAGATTCATCTGCCTCTGTCACCTGAATATTGGGATTAAACGTATGCACAACTATGCCAAGCCTATCATTTGGGACTCTTAAGGATCCTGTGTGGCTCCCATCTGACAGAGAAATTGGTACCCGGGGCTGTTAGGCTGGCTGTTAGTTAGTAGTTCCAAGCCTGTGTTTTTCTGACCACACTCCTTGGATCTTCAAAAGATTCAGGGCTTGAGACGCAGGTTTTTATCAAGGGATCTTTTCTTTGCTAAATCAAGATACAAAATTTTAAAGTAATAACCAAAAGGAATAAGAAAGAATTACTGTTTCAGATCCTGGAAGGCAGAAGATCAAATATCAAGAGGGAAGGCAGTTGACCAAGCTCTAATGTGAGGAAGAAATTTTCATGTCTTTGCTTCCATGAGTCATTTTCAGTATCTGGAGAAGCAGGCCACACAGAGGTTTTGGAGGGGAAGGTCTGAGGTCCAAGTGGGGTTGAGCAGGCCTAGGAACTCCCTGAGGATAGAGCTCTGGGGAGGACTGATGGGGATCCCTAGGGAGGATGCTCTGTGGTATAAGTAGTAGTCTGGGTCTGGGGCTGGCCCTGGGACAAGCGCTCAGTTCACCTCTGCCACTTCCTTGTGCCACATTTGCAATCTGCTGGGGTTAGGTGACAGTCATTCAGGTTAGAAGCCCACCAGGGCTATGGAAACAGGTGTGAAAGTCAGTCATCCTAAAACAGTATTGAAGCAGTTTGATGCAGGCCCAGCCCGGAGGGAAAGCTGGGTGGGTGGGGCGGTGATGTTAGAGATGAAAAAAAAAACCAAAAAATCCATACCCTTTGAACCAGAAATTCTGCTTCTGGGAACTTCTCCTAAAGAAATAATTCAAGAGAAAGAAAACACTGTGTTCATGAAGTAGCTCTTAGAGTTTAGCCCAAAAGAGTGGAATACAGTGGAAGCTCCCCAAACTCTGACTAATAGGAAAACACTTATGGGAACCATGTCTGAAGTCTCCTGGGAAATCTTTATGCAGTCTAAGAAGTTACCTATAAAACTGTCAGACAGGTGTGATAGCACATGCCCTGCCCTTGGGCAGTAGAGGAAGGGGAAACAGGAGTTCAAGGTTATCCTTGAGAGAGTGAGCCCAAGGCCAGCCTGAGCTACAAGAGACCCTGTCTACAAAATAAACAAAGAAACCTTTCCAAGTGTTGAAATTATAGGAACAGTTTTCTTTCCTTTCAAAATGTTAACATATGACTGAGTTTTCTTTAATGTGTAACATATAGCGCAAAAGAATGGAGCAAACTATTCCATTTCCTTGAGGTCAATAGTGACCTTTACAGGGAACATGGAAACAGAATGTGGGGATACATCTATAATCCCAGGTATCTGGAGGGCTGATGTAGGAGGATTGTAAATTTGAAGCTAGCCTGGGCTACTCAATGAGACACTGTTTCGAAACAAAATTTCGAAAAGGTAGAACACTTACTGAGCATGTCCACAGTCCCGGTTCCATCCCTAGTACCAAACACAAAACCTCAGTACAAGGACCAAATTTTAATATTTAATTTAATTTTAATATTTGCCAGATATTTGGCTCTTTTCCTCTGCACTATGTTTAGTACAGTCTGAGAGTAAAACCCTCTTGCTCGTCTAAGACACTGGAATACTCTACAGCCACACTGGCAGCTAATTCAGGTAAGTGCTGAGTGGGGCACAGGAGGAACTTTAGGCTCAGGGAAGTTAAGTAATGCTCCCAAGGTCACACAGAATAGGGCTTACGGGCCTACTAGTCTTTCTTGGTCACTTTTTTCAATTGCCTCCACGTGAGTGGGGACAGTCCAAATCCCAAGTTCGAATTCACTTATTCTCCCTGAATCCCAAGAGCTCTGATGACTTAACTCAGCATGGCTGGCCTGACTCAGGGGCTCTTTGGTAATTTTGGTCTTACACTAAAAAAAGCATTTGTGCATTTGTATTGTGTGCACAACTTGCAGGAGTCTGAGGTTTGCTCAGGGGACTGGGAATGTGTGTTGTTTAAAGATACAAGGTTTTCACTTCCTCTGTTGTCCCTGAGCACGTGGTTAAAAGTGCCAGCGGGGTGAAGGAGATCTCTTGTCTGTGGTACACACTACTTTATGTGCTTCCTGAAATCCCGAAGTGAAACCCCTCTGCTGCTCTGGCCACAAGCAGACCAAGGAAGATGTGGTAGTCAGCTGAGGAGCTGTCATGAATGCTTCTAAATTATCTATTCATAGTCACGTCTCCAGGGAATGATTTTCTAGGAAAAGGCAGTGTTGCTTTCTAAGAAAGAAACCGAGATCTTACGCAGGAGATAAAATACTGTGAAGAGCCTGACTGAGGCTGCTTCCTAGAGCGGCCACCCCAGAAAAAAAAAGTGTTGATAAGGGGATCGCCCTCTGTTGCTTCTGAGAACTTGGCTCTGCACACATGCTCTTCTGCCACCTGGTCAGCACCATCCTCTTGCTAGTGTAGTGCTGGGGTTATGACAGCCCGGAGCTGAGGTTTACATCTACCTCCCCTGTACTGGTCTCTAGGCTCTGTTCCCCCATGCTTCAAAGAAAATTGGCCTGGCTTCTACTCAGGGTTCTGGCTGCACTCTGCCCTGGTGCAGGTGGTCTGACAGAGGTGTCAGTTGCCACAGAATCCCAATCTCTGATTTCCAAGGGCAAGGCTTTTAGAAAGCCATGCATGGTAGTAGCTGTGTGTGAGGTGGTATTCTCTACAAGTGACTAGGCTCATATTGGAGGTAGTCGTTAACTGACCTAGAGACTCTTTCCCTATGGCTCAGGAAAGGCCAGATCAAACTTACTCTCCGTGTCTTCTCCACATCACCACATGGCAGCCGCTTCACAAAATCAATGCCAGTCAGTGGAGTACCAGTCGGAGGCAGGAGGATAGAAGCATCCATCATGAGATATTCCACATTCATGGGCTTTATCTAGGAGAGAGAAAGCACAGGAAGCCTCAGAGAAGAGTCTGCCTGTACCTGTACTACAAATGAGTGCCAGCTCTGAGTTAGACTGGAATGCTTTCAGCCTGCCAGATGAGTGGCAGGCCTTTTCCACTTTTCAAGTTGCAGCTTAATCCTTCATTTAAGCCAGAGGGTCCAATGACCACACAGTGGTGGATGCTTGCTTTCCTTTGTAGGACACAGTAAACACTATCTTCTTCAAATTTCTCTATTCACAGCAGGGTGGTAGAGCCATGTTCCCAGGCTACTCTTGGTGCTGGCTTTCCGGTAGGGCCTTCTCACAGTACCAATTTGCTGCAACTGCTCCTACAAATGCCAGAACCTCTCCAGGAAATTCCCTCTCATTCTGCCATGGCTTCGAAGACAGCAGTGAGCCTCAGGGCCCATTATCCTGTTAGCAATAAACCTGAGTTGCTAAGTAAGGGATGTTAGGAGGGTCAATTTGGAGGCCTCGTTCCAGTCTGTGTCCCCCAGCCCAAGAGCAGCACTCAGGACAGTCACGTTAGTTGGCTCACAGGCCAATTTCCTAGGAGCAGCTGAGGACTGGGTGTGTCACCCTCGTGTTTCTGGAGAATTCCAAAACTGTGAAGCAGAACACGCTATAGACACTGGAATAAAATAAGCAAACCCCAGGAAGCTTCCGGTGGGGAGGGATGAGGGGAGGAGAGCGGCTTCTGTTTATTGGCCTTGTACAAGCCTGCTGCTGGGTATTCACATCTGGCTGAGGCAACTCAGAAGTGTGGGCCCCACTGCACAGATGACAGCCAGGCTCAAAATGTAAGAAACCTGATGAAGGTCAAGAGTTAGGAAGCAATAAAAGCAGATAGCAGATATCACGGGAGACTCGAAGTCCCAGCTTTTCCAAGTCATAAATACCATGTAGAGTTTCCATTTCCAAGTCACCAAGAGTACTGTGGAGGACCACTCAGGAACAGAAGTCTGCACTAGAGGAGGGGAAGGATGAATACCCATGGAAAGCTCTCACCTGAAACGGCTGGTCTGAAGGGGAAAAGTCTGAGTGCCCTAAACTTGACAGGGTTATGTGGGCCAATAAGGTCCAGGCACAGCCATGGCAACCCATATGTCACAGGAGGTATGACCTTGAAAAGGCTCCACTGATGCCTCAGGGGTGCAATGACAAAAATGAGGTGAGGGCCTTGCTGCCAGAGTCCTGGAGACAGGCTTGAAAGCCAGGGAGCCACTTAGCTGTGCTGCCTGCCTTTTTCTTTCTGACACTTTAAACACTTAGTTCATTATAAATGTCCCCATCACTTCATGCTTTGGTGACTTATGTCCATGAAAAAGCTCACTTATCATCTATTTACCTACTGCTACTTGGGGGCTGATTCTGGGGATGCAGAGACAAACAAAATAAAAAGTGGCATCACCACAGTCTGTCTTCTGTACCCCAGGGAGAGGCAGGGACCACAGGGGCACCCCACCCATACTCTCTAGAGGAGCAACAGAGAGAACCACTTGCCATGAAAACCTGGCTCTGCCACTAGCAGGCTGGACAGTCTTATGAACATTGCTCAGCCTCCCTGACTTCCATTTTCCTCATCTGCACAAAGGAGACAATGGCAACGGCTCTTTCCACAGGTAGACTCTAGACTGAAGTTCCCAGGGCTGGGAGCGGTGGTGGTGAGGGTGGAGGGGACAGACAGACAGAGAGAGAGAGAGAGAGAGAGAGAGAGAGAGAGAGAGAGAGAGAGAGAGAGAGAGAGAGAGAGAGATTTGAAGCAGCTATTCATAGGTGACCACCTTACAGAGTGGACTGCTTAGAGCTTCTCTGTCTATGGAGAACTGGAATGCTGCAGATTCAGAGCCACATACCTTTAGCTTCCTTAATAGTTGCTCTTTGCTCACCTATGTCTGACCACACAACCTTTTGACTACCAAGTGAAACTTTTGGGGATGTCTTAATCAACACAGCCCTAGCTTCCACCATCCTCAAAGCTAAGGACATTATTAGATAGCACCTGAGACCTATAGTTGAGACTTGCCCCTGAGACTTTGGTGGAACCTGCCACCTGATGTCCCCATTGATGTATTTAAAAAGTGCTTGGGTTTATGATTTTGTTTTGTTACTATATGTGAAACAAGTTCCTTTTCAGAGGATTGATATAGTCACTTACATTTGGATTTAAACTCTCTTATTCTCTTTAAGGTGAGAACTGTGTTTTGTGTCAGATTAAATATATATACAACATGGCTCTTCACTCTAGCAGATGTCAGTCCTCAGTAAAAGGCCACTCGTCTTTGACTGATACCCAGGTGATCCTGACTACCTTACACATACAGTACTGTCACCTCCTGCAGCACTGGAGCAGCACTAAAGGCCAATTTCCTAAGGACCAGATGGGGACTAGCATCCGTCGCAGGGTCCAAGCTGTGTCACGTTAGTGTTTCTCGAGAATGTTAAACATTGTTTAGGACACACCTATCATAAACACTGGAGTAAAACAATCGAAAGCCAGGAAGCAGGAGAGAAGTGGACATTTATACTTTTTCATGTGGTCCTACCATGAGGCCTGCTGCTGTGTATTTCACATCTGGCTGGGGCAACTCTAGAGGTATGGGCCCCACTGCACAGATGACAAGCAGCCAGGCTCAGTATGTCAGTAACCTGCACAAAGGCACAAGGTTAGGAAGTGATAAAAGCAGACACTTCAGGGGGATTAGAATGAATATAATCTTAAATCCTAGTGGTGGTGGTGATCAATTTATATCACTACAAGTCTATGCCTCTTGATCAGAAAGGCCCAGATGGGCAGAGCCCTCTGAGAGTTTGGCAGGCACAAAGGTACACACTAATCTCCATATGTTCTGGCCCTGTACTTACTGTCATGCTCCTGTACTCATCCTCAAACATGTCCAAAAATATTTCTTCTCCCTGCAAAGAAAAGAAGGGTGTGAAGAGAAGCTTATTCCTACTCTATAAACACAGCATCACAAATGCTGGGCTTCACTTTTGAGACCATCTGTTTTTCATTACAAGTTCTTGCAAAGTAAAATACACATGTGAACGTGAGTACACATGCACAGATGAAAGGCCAAATATCAAATTGCACCGCTCAACGTTTTCCTCCTCTTTGAAAGCAAACTGAGCTAGAGTTCTTCTTTCAAATAAGTTAATTAGAGCACAACAACAAAAATAAAATACAGAATTAAAACATAGACAAAGTTAGTATTTCAAGTTAACATCATTTACTTCTCCAGAATGGGTGGCAGTGAGAAACACTGGTTAAGCCTCCATGTTATACATGTGAGCCCCACCCGTGTCTGGGAGGGCATCATGACCAGAATTTAGCACTCAGATTACATCGCTTGTTCCATTTGTTTTTGAGGGAAGTCTTGAGGTTTGGCTGTTATGGACAACGACTGCCTAGGACTCCACCTTGGGCAAAATCCAGCACCTTCTGTTTCACTGTAAGAATGGGATGGCAAAGGTGCCAGCAAAGAATAGGATGGAGCTCCTGTCTGTCAGGCCACTCACTGTGAAGGCAAAATAATGCACAGAAAAAGTACAGCCTAGAGCCTGCCACTCGCTGCTACTGCCTTGCCTCATGAAGTCAGAACCACACTGTTTCTCTGGACTGGGAACAAAATGAAAATGAAGCTTTTCTTCTGTTTGGGACCAGGATGCAGCTTCTGGGAAATGACTACTCCACTGCACTTCCCAGGGGTAGAAAACTAGAGCAGTCCTATTGGGAAGAGACCCAAAGAGGATGAGGGCCAGCCCCAGGTTTCTTCTCTCTTCAGCAGACTAGAGGGGCATGTTATTGCTTAAAGGCCAAGTGGCTCTCTGAAGGCCAGCTGGGGTTTTCTCCCCATGGTGTGGTGGCTCACAGTGGTGCCCCTTTGTCTGAACCTGTCTACAGCTTCCGCTGGATCAGGTCACCTGGTCCTGGCAAGGAAGAGTTCTCCATTCCAGGATCGATCAGACTTTAGCTCCATTTCAATCTGACAATGGCAGCAGGTGGTGTGGCAGGCAGCAGGAGAGTGAGGGTGTTGCCACCTCCCTGGTGGGAGCTGTCTTAGATTTATTTAGGGGAAGCAGGACCAGGATTTCTGAACATTGGAGCCACTCCAAACTCGCCATGACATAGGGGTGAGGGGCTCACTACGCATCTAATCTGCCTCAGTTTTGGACTTCATAGTTCTTCAATGACTGCTGCTGATGGTGTCTGCTGATAGCGGCCCAGCTATACTAAAACATGCCTCAAGACCCAACCCAAAAAATCCAAACAAAACAGTTAAAACTGGACATTCTAAAGTAAACACTTGAAAACCTGAAGGTTAATGTCTCTAAATTCTTTAGGTCCTAGAGGTCACCTTACAAACTCAAGATAATTTTTCAGATGCCTGCATGAGGTTTTTTTTTAGCATGCTATATTTATAGACATTACACACGTATATAATTGATAAAATCATGGGTGATTCATAGTAGTTTTCTATGTATTAGGATACATAACTCACAAATCTATGACTTTTGTCTTAGGCATACATCTCATAAATTATAATAGATTCACAAGTAATTGATAAATGAGTTGCCATAAACTAGCAAGTCCTCAAAAATTTTATTGTTCTTATAAGAAAAAACTAAAAGTTTAGAGGCCACAGCTCGGAAGACTATGGAATTAAGCATATGTGCTCAATGTTCACAGGTGTAAGAAAATAACTGAAGGGCTGACAAAATGGCTTAGCAGGTAAAGGTGCTCGCAGTAAAACCTGATGATTCAAGTTTGATCCATCCCCAGACTCCACACTGGAAGGAGTACACCAAGTCTTCAAAGTTCTCTATATGCACATCTGAGAATGGACATAGTGATACGTGCGTGTAGGTGCACACACACACACCCTGAAGAGTGCACGTAAGACTAGACTCCAGCATCCTATACTCCATGAGATGCCCCGTGCTACTGGCCACCTGTGCTGCCAAATACCTTATAGAAGTGCCGTACAAGGTGGACACTCTCTTCTCTCGCACCCTGTTGAAAAAGAAGTAAGATGTGAGGGATGCAGGTCTGAGGGGAAATGGTGGGTGACTCAATTAAGCAGGGGAATAGATTATTGAATACAGTTATGCCTCTGTTCTAATAAAACACAAAATTCTTTCACCAGTGTGTGTATGTATGTGTAGGAGCAGATGAGAACAGACATATCCAAGAGTAAACCCTCAGCTTCTCTTTTTCACCTCTGCACTTGCTACATTCTAAAAATTATGAAGGGGAACAAAAAAATGATAAAAGATAGTAAATGTGTATTTTAGCACACACACACACACAATCTCACACACACATACACTCACACACACAGGCACACAAACACACACTCACACACACACACAAACACACACACACACAGTTGCACACATCAAAACAAAACACCCAGCACTTTAGGTCGATATGTTTCTACATGTATACAAGCTTTGTCACACAAAAAGAACATCTGGCACTCCTGGAGCTAATCCAGAAGCAGATAATTCCAAAGAAGCTATTGCAATGCAAGCATGTGGTCCAGATGGAGGAAGGCACCTCTGGACAAGTGGGCTACAGTAGTACCTGGGGGTACTTCTTTGAACTATGCTCGTGATGCTGTGGAACAGGCAGTGCCAGCAGCTTCCCAGCTGACTTCCTCATTTAAGAGATAGCACAGGAAGCAAAGGGGAAGGCATAGACTCACCTCCAGACAGGCCAGATGCACATCCTTGATGATGCAGCCGGAGCTGGTCAGAACTTGCTGCTTCAGGAGCAGGCAGCTCAGCTCTAGTGTGGCTAACCGGATCCTACCATCTGTAAAGCACACCAGGGTCAGCCCAGTGCCCACCCGACACATGAGGACCTTGTTCTCCTTCTTTGAGGGCAATCATCACCTGACACACAGTCTTGCCTAAGGCCTCTCATGTCTAGGGGGACCCAGAGGGAGCTACACATGCCAACAAACCCCCTTCCCAGTAAATTTCCCATCTGTCCTGGGTCCCTTTTATCAGCTAAGGAAGAGAAGGTGGGAGAAGGCAGGAGGCCATGCGACAGCTGTGCCTCCAGCATGTTTCCCACTCCAGGTACAGGCACAAAGGCAGCAGCCGACTCTGGATCATACGACTCAGTGGAACTGGGCCTTCTCTCTTCTAGAATGAGCATACTACTTGTTAGGTCTCAAACCCAGCACAAGTCTCACTCACCCCCCCCCCACCTCTTCCCTTCCCCCAGCCTGATCCCTAAATAATGCAGCCATTTTGACTAAGTCGGCCTCTTGGCCCAGGCCACCTCTCTTGGTCAGCAGCTCCTCTCCTGATCTTCCTCCCTTTCTCTCCTCTCATGGTCTGGTTTAGTCTGCTGGTCATGTTCAGAGTAGACCTTCCCCTCTGCTGCTTTCTCCTTTATATCTACAACAAAAATCTTCTCTGTGCTTTAGGAGTAGTCAAGACATAAAAAAGGTTCTTCTTTTATTTCATGTTTTCATTTACCGCCCAAGCTTGTGTGCCCTAGATGCTCTCACCTCTGCTCAAAGGGATCAGGTGACAACAAGCAAAGGGGCCCCGTGGAGACAGTGAGGCTCAGTTTTACAGTGTGCCAGAAATGCTGGGCACAGGCTCTCCATATGCTGGGGTGTGGCAAGGACAGAAGCATTGGTGGGGCTGGAATGGATGGCATGATAACCAATACAAGCTGCTCCCTTTCCTTGCTGACCTTGTCAGCCTTCCTAAGTGCCCCCCCCCCCCCCCCCCCCCCCCGCCTGAGCATACTGGGTGTTTCCTGCAGGGGGTGTTTACACAGCATCAGGCTCCAGACCAGGATGCTAGCAGGATAACACAGACTTTGCCACAATTAACAGAAACCCGACCCAGACCAGCTTAAACTATTTAAGCAGAAACTGACAGACAGGCAAACACAATGGCTGATGTATAAAATCTGTTAGGATGATGGGGGAAGAGGAGGAACTGGCATCAGGTACAGCTGAGCATGAGTTTCAAATAATGTTTTCAGGACTCCATGCTATTTTCTGGGTTGGAAAGGTAACTACTTACTACCGGAAGCCACCTCTTTCCTCTGAGGGAAGCCATCCATTTGCCCAATGTAAGGCCAACTACTGTTAAGCAAAATGTCCCATGGGTCTTTGCATTTTATTTGTAAGGAAAGGTGGAGGTGTATAAGGAGAATGAGGGAACAGAAAGTCTCTGGGCCTTATCCCTGAGGCCTAGGACACTGGAGCTCAAGCAGCGACACTCCAGTGACATACTACAGAAACCAGCCCTTTTGCTAATGCTCTGTAGGCAAGGATGAAATAGAGAAGGAAAAATACATGCAAAGCAGGTCTTCCTTAGCATGATAAAGCCCAGGGCAGGTCCCGGGTCGTGGTTCCCCCAGCCCCACTAATGTAGCCTCTGCCCCACCCACTCTAGACCTTCCATCCCCTCTCTGCTCTGAGGTCTAAGTGCCTATCCAGAGCAGTCTTCCTCCCTCTGCTGGCCAGCAAGCTCCTGGCCCAGAAAAAGGCTCTGCTTTCTTTAAATGGAGTTCTCAGCAAAAGCTGACCTCAATGAGTACCCAATATCTTGAGTCATATCCCATGTCCCCTTTCTCCTGGCCCAGAGTCCTGGGCTGTCTCTTCTTTGTTACCTCTAGATTTGAGCAATGTCACAGGGGCTCAATCCATGACATCCCTCTCTCTTCATCTAGACATTTACAGACCATGTATGTTGGTCCCAGTGCAGGCCTTGTCCTGACCTAAGCCCCTATCTCCATAGTCTACAGCTTCTGGGATGTTGAAGGCCATCAGCTGTGGCTCTTGGCTAATATGTAGGATACAATCAGAAAGCATTTATCCTGTGAGTAATGCTCTGATACCTGCTGTCATGCTGAGGCCACTGACCTGGTTGTCCTGGTCCTCCTCCCACTTGCTAGCACAGACACACACTGCTCCAGTCACTGCTTGACCAATTCTGGTTGATCTGGTCTAGGCTTACCACACCGGGCTGCTCTGACCATAATCCTCATCCCTAGGCAAACATGGTTGGAATGTCTCCCATGCATTCATTCATTCTAGTAAGCTTTCTCCTGTCTCTGCAGAGGACTCACCATGCAACTGTGCTATGGAGGTTCTGTGCAACCTGAGATATTTAGCAGTCTCCTGGACTTTTA
This sequence comes from Phyllotis vaccarum, assembly GCA_033318265.1. Lineage (NCBI taxonomy): Eukaryota > Metazoa > Chordata > Mammalia > Rodentia > Cricetidae > Phyllotis > Phyllotis vaccarum. The sequence goes on along the minus strand of JARWLC010000016.1, from coordinate 74,026,030 downwards.
CCCACTTTTAATGGCCAGGAACATTCTTAGTCATTCTAATCAAAATGTCTCCAGTTATCATCACATATATTCTGAAAGAAAATTACCCCAGCTGGGAAAGCCTTGTTCAGAGCTTCATTCCACTGCTATCATTGCCTCTGTAGTCTGGCTTCAGATGGGTGCTGGGTCAAACCACTGGCGACATGGGGCACAAGAGTGTACCCTCACCCAAGCCTTCAAACCTGCTGCCCTCACTCAGACTCTCAGCCTCGTTCATTCCCACAGTATGGCCCTGGGCTTCCTAAAGAGGAGAGTCCCCGCCATGATAGATGTGTCAAGCCAAAGACCGATGTAGAGGGAGAAAGAGGGGTGACTACAACAAAGGCCGAGACAACCCCACAGACAAAGTCCTGGTTCCAATAGAAGGCAAATGCTAGTTGGTGCTAGGGACAAAAGAAAGGGCTGAGATTTCTCCAGATCCAGAACCTAGGGCTCGCTAGGGAGGGGTACCTGGTTGGGCAGCATTGTTCATGATTCGGATGAGCCTCTCAGCCAGCAGATGGTTGTAGGTGGTTTTCTCAGCTGCACTTGGCACTGGAAGCTGGATTCGCTCTAGTTTCTCGGGATTCATGCCTGGAATGGAGAAAGAAGAAAAATGGCCATTGACAAAGCTGCCTCAGTGAGAGTCTTCTTCCTAAAGACTTTTTGGAGGGGAGTCCTCAATGTCAGCCTGGGTTCCTCTTCTATGAAGTCAGGCCTGGTCACTGCCTTCGTATAGGTTTGGTCTGGGTTCTGTGTACACTGAACATGCACAGATATATTAAAATATGCATTTTCTGGTGGTGGGGAGATGGCTCTGCTGGTAAACTGCTTACTGGACAGGCATGAGGGCCCTAGTTCAGTCCCCAGAAGCCATGTGTGGCATATACTATAATTCTAGCACTAGGGAGATCCTTGGGGCTCACTGATCAGATAGCTTGGTCCAACTGGTGAGCTCCAGGCCAGTGAGAGATCCCGTCACAAAAACACAAGGGGAACAGTGCCTAGGGAACACCCAAGGTTGTTTTTTAGCCACGCACGCATGCATGCACCATACAAAACATATTCTTTATTGCTATTTGTGAATGGGACATCGACTTGGTTTGATAGTTAACAGTAACTATGAAAGCCAAATAGAATATTTTAGCCAATAACTGTTGATTGGACTCACTATGATCTGAGGACACTCTCTATTAGAAACAAGGGCTGGCAGGCACTTAAGCAGGGCAATTCATTCCTGTGTCTGCTACATCTGTGGGCCACATAAGGGCAACCCTGCATTGGACACTCTCCAGCCCTGTAGACACACACACCCAGAGAAACAGAGATGATACATATGAGGTGCCAACAACCACAGTTTTAAGCTCTCACTAGTGAACCCAAAGAGTTGAATGGGATGCTCAGCACATGCTGGCAGCAGATTCTGAGCTGGGTGAGGCAGATGGCAGCTCTGTCCCTGAGAGGCAGATCAGAAGAGAGAGGCTGAATTAAACCTTTAGCCTAGGCAGGTGCACAAATAATAAGACTCATAAAGTATATCTATCACTAAGACACAAAGAAATTATTTTTTCCCCTCAGGGGCAATGAATAGTGTTTAATAAAATAAAATAAACTGTGGGGTAGAGGGTGGATAATGAAAGGAATGGACAAGTCTGTAGCCATAGGTCATGATATTATTTTTCCTAAAGAAGTGCCAGGAACTGGGATGGCAGGAAGACCTGCCTGTGTTGCTATAATGGTCCAGGCCTGAGGCAAGGCTCTAATTCCTATCCTCTCATATGACACAGTGCTTGAGAAATACTTGCAGAAATAAACACAGTGCTTGACCCAAGCATGAAGACCCCTGTAGATTGTTTATGCCTGAAGCATAGCTTTTCCTGTTATTCTAGTGTGTGCGTGGGGGGGGGGCACTTCTCAGAACTCTTGAAATATGGTCCCCTAAGTACTAGGTGGGACTTCATCTCAAACCTTGACAAAATAGTGGAGGTGGCACAGCTGGGTTCCCAAGGAATCCTGCTTATGTACAACACTGATGCCATAGAGCAGAAACGACTTGGGGGGGGGGGGGGAAGAATGGCCTGAGGGTTGTTGTGTAGGACTCTCTCACACCCACAGTGTGGCTTTGAAGCTGAACTTGTAGATTCTGCACCCTGATGCCAAGTGTCTGAGTTGGAAGAACTCTTACATGGCAAAAATGGCAACACGATCTTTTTGGCCTTTCCTTTCCTAGAGGTATCAATCCTAACCCAGTATCTCTCCTTCCTTCTGTCTGTGGCTCTAGGCAAAAATCTGGCTGCGTTTCCTCCCTAGCACAGCTGCACTTTCGCCTTTAACCCCTCAGTTCACAGAGACAGTAACAGGCCCAGAGGTGGTTCCCCTAGAACATAGGCAAGCTGGAGTTGGGGTTTGAGTTTCCAGATGGAGGCCCTTTGCTTCTTTCCTGGGATTGCTCTAGCTTTCCTTAGACTTTCTGGGACATGAAGAAATCTGGGACAAAATCTTCTGGAGACAGGAACCCCTCTAAGGTCTTTTTTTTTTTTTTTTTTTTTTTTTTTTTTTTTTTTTGCCATCTGCCGGGAGGGTCCCAGATCTCTGAAGCTCTCACTCTGGGCCAGACATCAGGTTGAGTGCCCCCCCCCCTTCCCTTTGGCTCAGTGTGATTCTTCGAGCTTTCCCAAGGTCAAGAGCAAGCTGGAAGCACAGTGGGGCCACCTGTAGCTGCCTCCAGAGGTGGTGACACCACTCATGGGGAGTTCACTATGAAAGCTCCATTCAGGGGCTGTGTATTCCAGGGCTCAGCAACAGTCACCACCTCCAACCAATCAAAAGTTCAAGTTCTGTAGGCAAAGACGGAATTTTCTGGAGGAAGGGTAGGATCCTATTGTAAAGACATTCTTTCTCCTGCCTGCCTGCACAGGAAAGACAATGGATACGTCAAGTGGGTTCAAAGAAGAAGCTTGCCCAGGGCTACAGAGTTAACAAACCCGGAGCCAACTCTGTCTTCTGCCTTTCTGTCCCATATCAAAGATCCCTGCTCATCAGTTCTTCCCTCTCCCTGCCCAAAGCATGTGTGCCATGCTATTTAGCAATGTTTTCAACACAAAGTTCACTGGAGTGGATCTTAGAAGTTAACTTTTTTTTATTTTGAAAAAGGACTCACATGTACCCTCAGACTGACTTACAACTCTTTATGTGGCTCCGGCTGGCCTCTCATAGCAGAGGTTATAGTTATGTGCCATCACACTCTCATTTTATTATTTAAAAACTGAATTACATTTATTTATGGGGCATAGGTATGGTGGCCAGAGGACAATCTATGAGTGTTGGTTCTCTCCTTCTACTGTGTGGGTTTCTGGGGACCCAAATTTAGGTTGTCAAGCTTGGCAGCAAGTACCTTCACTTGCTGAGTCACCTTGCCAGATTCAATTTTAAGCAAATCTGGCCCACTACAAACAACACAAAGCACAACTAAAGAAACAAGAGTTCTACAATGTGACAACTGAATGAATACAAGAGAAAGTTACCAGAGAAACAGCTGGAAGAGATGAGGCCTGAGCAGTAGGTGAGGTGAGGACATCCAACCACACGCCAGGAGACAGAGCCTGGATTTGTTTTGCCTTCTCTAGCAAGCAGTGCATCACCAACATTCTTTGGAAACCAGTGTGTAGAGACTTGCTTGATTGAAAGAAAATACTGCCTGACAGTGTTGAAGAACTAAGGTCTATGATGTTCACCCTCACAGTCCGCTTGATTAGACTTGGGATTACATAGGAGACACAGATGTGTAACTCAGACTGAGAGGCCAGCTCCCAGGGTCCACTTCAGTCATAAAAGGAATGACTCAGAGTAGCAAAGGGATAGAATTTGTTATCACTTTTTTAAAAATCTGGGTTAATTATTAATAAATCTCTATCTGACTGGTAAAATAAGGAAACATACACGCCTTCTGATGGTAACTTTCTCTTTTACTTCTTAAAAATGGTCTCTGAAGCTTTCTGTTTCCATCCAGCTATATATCTTCACACTGCTGCATTCAATGCATAAACTACATATTTTACTTTACATACATATGGCCATATATGTTTTTACACAGTTACACCTATTTTCCTATGTCTTCACATCTTTCTTTTACATACATTCTCTTCTACATCCCTTTTTATACAGTTTCATCTTCCTGCCTCCACAGTTACAGATCTGTGCACAGCCATAGCTGTTCATCTCATGTGCACAGCTCTCTCACCATGTAACATTTTACACTGATCTTACACACTCTCATACAGCTCTTTGCATAGTTCCTATATGTAGCAACAGCTTTTTCACAGCTTTATCTCTCACACATACAATGCTTCATTTACATCATTCACTCACTCTTTGCGAATCTCTCTCTCACTCATTCTCTCACATGTCTCTTACCCTCTCTTTACTCTTCTTTATCATCATCACCATCATCTCTCAGTCAGCACAGACACTCGCACTCTGCACAGCTTCATCCCTGCACTGCTGCTGCTCTCATACACTCTCATCCACACACACTCATTCCTCCTTTCTTCCCCTCACATTGCCACTGCTCCCGCTCCCTTAGCCAAATTCTGGACAATTATATGTTACATTTCCAGGGCCCAACCCATTCTTCCAACACATGAAGTCATACAGTAATTCTCAGGCTAGTAAGTTCACAAAGACTGGCCAGTGTAAATGCTTGGCCCTGCACGTAACTTATTTCCAGACAGAGAAAGACACTGAAATTCAGGACATAACAGTAACAGTAGCAAGTTGAACCCTGAGTGATCAGGGCATCTGCAGAAAGTCAACTATTGCAAGGGGGAGTTTGTTTCAAAACAGCCGGCCATGATTTAGCAATTAACAGCCCCTGGGAATTAATCTTTATATATTTTCTCCAGAAGTAGTTTAGTCTGTTTAAATTTGTTCTAAAGTTTAAGATTAGTTGTCTTTGAGACTGAAAATACTGTTAACTTTCCTGAGTCAGTAAAGAAGAATATTCTGGTATATTTCTATACATTAGAAATGACTATCCACAACGATAAGTGTGCCCAGAGATGGGCTACCAATGGGCTGTGGAAAGACTCCCACAGCTGTTCTGGTAGGACAACCTGTAAAATACTGGTTGCCATCTGCTGTATATTCCCATGATCCTTATCTGGGAGGGTGTTTTCATGGAGGCTTAACAGAGAAGGAAGACCCTTCTCCAACCATCCACTTCTGGACTAAGGATTTGATGTTACTCACTCTTTGATGCTACAGACACAATGGACTGTATCCATCAATCCTTCTTCCCTTCCATGGTTTTCGTCAATGTTACGACATGACAGAGACATGTATGCCAAAGATAAGATGGCAACAGGTGTGACATGTATGCACCGTGGCTTTCAGTTACAGAAAGGCAGGTTCTGTGGCAAACACAGTATGATGCCTTTGCCAGGCATTTTCCTCTCTCTGAAATAAGCTTCTGGAATAATAAATATATTGTCTTATGTGCTCAAGCCTCAAGTGCCTTGAGACAGTTTCCAAAGAAACCCTCACATGTACACAAGCCAATGAGAACTGCCTCCCAGCAGGCCATGTGCTTCCTCATTCCCTTCCTGCCAATGGTCGAGATGGAGGTGAGAGCAGAAGGACTCAAGGTCATGGCTTAGGCTGGTCCAAAGAGTTCATACGGTGCAGAGGGTGTCACTTCCAATGGACTAATTCAAAGAACCCAGAAGGGAAAGGAAAGACGAGATTCCACAGGGCAACTAGTGACTAAACCTCCCTCTCAACTCTGATTTCTAGATTCTTCCTTTTTAGCTGCAGTGCACACTCATGTCAACGGTGGAAGACGCCCTCAGAAAAGTGATATAAAAGAAGCAATGGAGACCTAATGGAAGACTAGAAGGTAGCAGGCAAACACATCAACTCAGTTTCTGTTTCATGTGACCACCAGCTTTTCCCTGGCTGTAGTGTATAGGCATTGCCAGCTCTGGAAACTTTAGGCCAACTATTGTGAGTCTAAGCAGATGTTAATCAGTTTCCAATGTGCTTCCCATGCTGGGCTTGTGTCTGCTGCATCTGTGTGGTGTTTTGCTGCTTCTCATCCCCAGAGCCTTAACACCTGCTTTTCAGCTTTCCCATACCTCTAGTGGTGTTGCAGAAACTTCTCAACAAAACAAAAGAAAAGAAAACGGATCCCAAAGCCCAAGTGCGTCCTGGTTAAACAGTGGGACTGGGGAGGACAATGAATGAGCTCAGAGGCTTAGAAATACAGAGCTGCTCAACACACAGCCTCCACTCAGATTGGGTCAACCTTGCAGATACTGAGCAGAACTCATCATGTGGCCAGCTGAATCATGACACCGCCTTCCTCATCAGGCAAGACTTCCCACTGTGGCGGCTTGGCTCATTCTGGTGCAGAATCTCACCTATTCACATTTCCTGGAAGGCCTGAGCTCACATTTGGTTTCTATTAGCAAGGCTTTTAGGTTGAAATTGTCTCATAAGGGAAAAAATATCTACTAAAAAGAGGGCATCTTGTTCAGGGCCTGCTTCAGGGGAAAGGATATGAAAAAAAGAAACCAGAATCAAGTTCAGATGACCAGAAAGCCAGCCGACCAAACAGCTGCCATACCAAGTCACCAAAGGCAGCCCCTGTGCTCTGGCCAGGCTGGCACACCCAACAGCTTCCCCAAAGAGCTGGTCTCTGGGTGTCAAACTTGAGCTTCTCCCATTTTTCTTTAAAATGGCCCATTTTTACTGGTTTTGAACATTATTTGTCACAGAGAAAAGGAGTCAGGAATTTGGTCATCACCCAGATCTCGCCCACCTGCATCAAAATGAAGGCCCCGTTCCCAGCCTTGAGCCTCTCCTGTCTCCCCTTAGTGGCTGACCATTAGCACAAAGTACTTTAGCCAACTGTAGGAGTCACTCACTACTGACTCATTCTCTTGCTGGATCTGCACCCTCACATTCAGTTCCGATGTCCAGTCTATCAGCATCTTCAGCTCTGACTCCCAAGCCTGTTAGAGATCTTCTGGCTCCATTTCGGCAGCCAAACTGTCCCCACTGCTTCCCAATGAGTTGCTCTCTAGCAGCGCAATCCCCACCCTGAATAACCTACTCTCTACCCACTAACTAGAAGTTCCTCTGGAAACTTGCAACTGAGGATATTCTTTCTGTTTTTTCTTGCTTTTTTAAATTACTTATTATATGTGTACATGTGTTTGTTTTTCCTGCATATATGCCTGCACACTACAGTTAACAGATGGATGTAAGCCATCATGTGGGAGCTGGGAGTCAAATCTGGGTCCTCTGGACCACCAAGCCATCTCTCTAGCCTCCCTGAGGACATTTTCCTACTTTTAAGTTCTCTAGGGGTTTTCTACTGTACTTGGGATAACCCTGAAATCTTTCTGCATGGCTCCCTGGCCAGCCGCCTTAGGCCTACACCCTGCTCCTTGAATACTCTCCATGCAGGCCCTTTCCCTGGAGCAGTCTGCTCCATTCTCAGCCCTGTTCTGAAGGTTTCCCTGGCTGCTCTGGCTAGTAAGCTGGCTCTACCTCCACCACTCCTGGCTCTACCCTCTCATTCCCTCCTTCCCTTCCCCACATTAACTTCTCTTCTTGTCCACTTGGCTACAGTCAGGCCAGTCCCAGTTCATCCGACAGTGCCTTAAGGGCACAGGGCATATGCTGGGTCTCACCAATCCTTACCTTGTCCTCGTCTCCCACAGCTTTATCTTCTGGCTGGACTATTAGAATCCATCCTGGGGGGTGTAGAGTAGGTAGGAAACCCTGGCTCAACTGTCTTTCTATAGTCACCACAGCTCATAGGAACACAGCACAGGGTTGCTTTACTTCCTTCTAGGAACAGCTCCAGCCTTCTGGCCCCTTGAACTATCTGGCTTATTAGCATGTTGCTTTTCTACCTAGTGTATATGTGACCATCACAGATTTGTCCCAGGCTCAGTGCATCCTGTGGCTCTGCCCTTTGTCAGCTTTCCTTTTGGACACTTTTCCTTTGAATCCATGGTTCAAGAATGCCCAGGAAGTCGTTCCTTATTCCTGTAAGCAGGCTCTTACCTCCTTGTGGGGCTTCCCTATTACATGAATGCTGCCTGGGCCAGACACAGAGCAACAAATGCCAGGCTAAGTGCATTGTTTAGCACACATGTTCTACATGTTTTGGTTTCAATAACTCCTTGAGGAAACTGTTCATAAACTTCTTAAATTTTTTTGTATGTATTTGTTTTACTTTACAGGTATGCATGTTTTACCTGTAGACATGTATGTATGTGTGCCATATGCATGTTTTACCTGTAGGCATATATGTATGTGTGCCATATGCATGAGTGATGATCCCTCTGCAACCAGGGTTATAAATTGTTGTGAGCCACTAAGTGGGTGCTAGGAATTGAAGCAGGGTCTTCAGTAAGAGCAATAAATGCTCTTAACCACTGAACTCTCCAACTTCCTCATGAACTTCCTGACACAGTCATTTAGACTAAGGAGATTTGAGATAAACAGTAAGAACCAAGGCAAACACGGAAGAAGGCTGCACAGATTCAATAGCTCCAGAGTTTCCCACTGCATGCCCTACAGTCTTGGTCCCTTAGAATGAGCTCTGCCTATGCTGATGCCATCGGGCTCTGTCACTATCACCAGTTCATCAACCTTGTCACCTCTCGCTGTCATAGTCATCATTTGCTAGTGCACGCAGGCCTCACAAACGCATCTACCTGGTTTGTCAGTGCACTTCCAGGACTGTTTTGTTTGTTATTGTCTAGGTTGATGATGACTAAGCTAAGGACCTACACCTACATCTCCCACTCATAGACCCCCAATATTAAACACAGTATCTAGCATCTAATAGATGCCCCAAGATATGCAGGGTATGCAGTTCGGACTTAAACTCACCATCCTTCTGCTTCTGTCTGCAGAGTGCTGGGCACACAACTGCACCCTACCAGACCTGGCTGTAAAACTTCTCCATATGGTTTAGCTATATGATTCCTAGGTATTTCCCCAAGAGAGAAGGAAACGTATGTTCATACAAAGACTTGCATACAAATATTCAAAACAACTTTGGCTGGAATATCAAAACCTGGAAACAATAGAAAGTTTATGAGCAGATGGACAGAAAAACTGAGGTACATTCATATGATGGCATACTATTCAACAAGAAATGAACAGACAACAATATGAATCTCAAAATTATTCAGCAGATTGATAGGAGCCATATAAGAAAAGAATATATACTGCATGACTGTTTATATAAAATCCTAGAAAATGCAAAGTTTTACAGACACACATGCACACACGCACATGCACACACACACATACCTCAACAACAGGGAACAGGCAGATGGCTATTGTTTGTGGAGGAGGATCTGAGAGGCAAAGGAAGAACATGAAGGAATTTGAGAGTGATGGACATGAGCACTGTCAGAATTTAGGGAAGGTTTCATGAGTGCTTGCATTTGTCTGAATGATAAAGTTGCTCACTTAAATATGTATATTTTATTATATGCTGAATATACATCAATAAGTCTGACGGTGGCCCATGCCAACCCTAACCCCTGGGAGGCTGAGGTAAGATTACAAGTTCAATTTCTTGCCATAATAGCAAGACTCTGTTGCCCAATTTAAAAAAAAAAAATCATGTCTTAATAAAACTGTTAAAAAATATGCCATGGTTTACAGACAATACAGGTGGATTTATCCTCCTAATTCAAACAACATAAAAAATGAGGCTCAGCGAACTTTGGGCAGGACAATAGGCCCCTGGGAGATGAAGCAATGCAGTGGCTAGATCACCAGGATAGTGTCCTACATGTGGTGTCCAGGCTTCAGCATGAAGAGGAAAAACTTTAGTAAGCCAACAGTTTCTCTGAGATGAGAAGGCAGAGTATGAGCGCTGGGGGGTCAGGAGGCTGAGATCTGTGGGGCTACTTGGGAGCCTCACAGAGACATAGAAAATCAAAGATAGGCAGGGCTCCTTCCTACTGAATGCATGGAGATCACATAGATCAAAATTTATAATAGAAACTTCCTTAAAAAGAGAAGTGTTAAAAATTAATGATAATTTATTTTGAAAAGATGGCTGAAATGAACAGAGAAAGGGGGTGTTTTGGAGTGTAAGGCATCCTGACTGTGACAAGATGTGCTAAAATCTACAGACATACATGTAAAAAATACGTTCATTTTACAGTATGCTAATGTAAGAAATAAAACAACTTATTTTAAAAGGTCAATGTTACAGGGTTTGGGAAATGGCTCAAATGTTGAAGTGCTTGCAGTGTAAGTATAAAATTTGGAGTCTGGCTCACCAGATCCATATAAAACTAGATGCAGCAGGGTCTATTTATAATCTAGTGTTCCTAGCCTCACATATGTAGCAATGAACAAAAGAAGACCTTGTTTCAAACAAGATGGAAGGTGAGTTTGAGACACACACACACACAAATTTAACCTTCTATTTTACAAAGCCATAAAAAGAATATGCAGGAAGCAGCAGAATGCATGAAATAAATCTAAGAACAGAACTTAGTGAAATAAGAAAAAACATCTAGAATATCAGTAAAATTGATAATCCTCTGGTCAAAGTGATCAGAAAAAAAGATGATGTCCAAATGATCAATTCCACAAACTAGAGAGGGGCACAAAGACCCTACAGACAATGCAAGATGACAGAGGAGAGCTACAAATTTATAATAATAAATTGTACAGTTTAGATGAAATGACAAATTCCTTGAAAGATGCAAATCACAAGTCACTTAAAAGAAAGAGCTATTCTTACATTTCCACGGTGGTTAAACTTGTCCTTCATCTGGGTGTGGTGAAGCACACCTGTAAGCCCAATACTTGGAAAGCCAAGGCAGAAGGGTTGCAAGGCCGAGGCTAGACCTAACTCATCTCAAAACTAGGAAACTTTTGTCCTAGAAGGCCCCTTGTCCAGATAGCTCCACTGGTTCAAGGCACACTGAGAGAAAACATACTGCTAGCTTTCTTTTTCGTCTTCTTCCAAGAAACTATGGAGGATGAATTAGCTCCTAGTCTACACTTTAAGGTACATGGCTGCAGAGCGGCCAGATAAGAGAATTGCAAGGTCTATAGATCAGTGTTATCCCTAACAATGAGGACTGCATATCTATCTGGCTCAGTCGGTAGAGTATCGCCCTAGCTCAGATGAGGCCTCAGCACTGCCTAAACGAGGAGCAATGGTACACCTGTAACTCAGCAGTGCATGCTCATCCTTAGCTACAAAGTGAATTCCAAGTCAGCCTGAGATGCATGAGATCTTGCCCCCAAAAAGAAAACAAAAACTGTAATAGGTTGAAATGTCCATAAAATTTCAAGCAGATGACATTAACCTAGTGTTACTTAAGAACATTGGAAAGAACGTTGGAGAAGGGGATTTCTGAGGACCCTCATAGGTGGTGATTAGGAAAAGAGATAACAGTAAGAAAGTCTACAGCTGAGTCTAAGAAGGTGCAGACTCTCCAGGGATGGGTACTCTCTCCGCACTAACTAGGGTGGCTCTTAGGCTTCCAAAGAAGAGTCCAGACACAGGGGGGACCCTAACAGAATGTGCTATGATACCATCCCCAGCCAACACCGACCTGCTGTGAAATAATCCTTCTGTACACTGTGAAGATTTATCACTCAGACTGGTTTAATAAGAAGCTGACTGGTCAGTAGCTATCCAGGAAGTATAGGTGGGGCAGCCAGAGACAGAGGACTCTGGGAAGAAGAGCGGAGCCAGAGGGTCACCAGCCAGACAGAGGAAGCAAGACAAATGCCCCATGCCTTGGGCAGCACATAGAAGAATAGAGATAGATTCATTTAAGTAGCTATCACCTAAGCATTTATAATTCATATTTAGTCTCCATGTCAGCTAACTGGGAACTGGCAGGCAGGAAAGAAAGTCAGTTCACTTTGGGCACAGGGCCAAGCTGCAGCCATCTTGGGATTGACTAGGACCAAATTGGAGCCCGGGAGAGGAGGCTTATCAGTACTTATTGCCAAAGTTTCTAATAGTCTTTTCCAGTCTCTCCTAGTTCTTCCCATCAGCTTCACGGCTCCTGTGAGGTGCCCCTGAGGCCTTCGCATAAACTTTTTTTTTTTTTTTATCTCCATGAAAGTTAGGAAGTTTCCATTGCTTATCCACAGGAACATGGAGAGCTCAGTGAGTAGCACCAGAGTTCTGCTGCTGCTCCTCCCTCCGCCGAAGGTCTAAGAAGGGAGTCCTGGAAACCAACCATGGTGGAAAAGTAGGTACTGTCCAGATGCTCCACAGAGCAGGTACAGGAGTGGGGAGGGTAAGGGACAGACTGGATGTTCTTGAACAGCCAAGGGCAGAGTCACAGTAGTCTCACTGCCAGGTGCAATGAAGGGCGGACCACAAAGCCGCAGGGCCCTTGACCCTCGCAGGAGCTGATAACTGCAGGCCTGACAAAATGCTCACTGAACATTTGCTCTTTGCTCCTGCCTTAGTTTCCATCTCCACCCCTATGGAGACACCCTGAGGAAATCAGCTAATCAGACATGTCAGAAAAGGAAAACAGGCAAGCTGAAGAGAGACTGTCAGGGGCAAAGGAGCCAAGTACCAATGGCCATAGCAGCTGTGGCTCTGATGGCAATGCTAACAGCAATAGAATGGTAGGGTGTGTTTATGGGGATGAATACAATCTGGTGAGGTGTGCTGGAGCACGGAATGGGGGCATTCAGCATGACTACGGAGCCTAGGGGGGAGCAGCAGCTATCATGGAACTGCTGGGCTCCTAGTAATGGATAGTATCTGTGTGAGAGGCAGTGAGCCCGGTGTTGGGGGGAGGGGGTCATGAGGGAAGGGAGGAGACTGCATGTATGGGAGGGAATGAGAAACAAATCAGCAAGAATTGGAGCCTGTCGTGCTTTTAAAGTCTCAGGCATACGGCTGGGCTAGTATACATGGGGCTTTGGGTTCCATCTCTACCCAAAACTACAAAAGGAGGTGGAAGAAGAGGAAGAGAGGGAGGAGGTGGCGGTGGCATCAGGCTAGTCTTTAACTTCATTATAAGCATAATCATTTTCACTGAGCAGAGCGATGAAGAATGTCCTTCTAGAGAGGAAACAATGGAGGTTGCCTACCGCTAGTTACTAAGGAGACACCAGGCTAGTTATGGTCCAGACATGCAGCAAAGATGACAAGCACTGTGTCAACCCTTGATGGTGAGAGCACAGGCCCGGCAGCAGGCCACATAGATGCCGACTAAAGGCTACAGGTGCAGTTGATTGTCTGCTTAACTGAGAATGCACAGTCCTTAGAGGGCATGTGAGCAAGTGATGTGGAAGCTGTCTTGAAGAGAAAGTCTGGTGGGGGGGGGGACGGACAAAGCAGAGAGGAGGAGTATCGAGAATCAGGTGCTATTCACGTTGACCTAGAGGTGTGGTTTTTAGGTCCTGAGGACCCATGTATGGGGTGTAGCCAGGCCAGTCTAAGATCCGATATATTTTTCCTTCCTGTTTGTTCCCTTGAGCTCTTGGAGAGAGGATCTGACCCATTACCACCACCATGTGGACCAGTCCAACTTTCGAGGAATTGCTCTACGGTTCAATCTTTTTATCAGTATTTCATATAAACCCCTTAATAAATATTAATCTTTCTATATAATCAGTTGCTAGTGATTAATATCTACTTTAGGGAGGCATTTGCCACTAGATGGTTTTAATTTCCATGACTAATTATTTAAGAATAACTGAGCTTTAGTTCTGTTATGACTCTAGCCATTGGCCATCACAGCAAACATCACTTAGTAGACATCTACTCCCAATAAGCTTAGTGTAAATCCCCTGCAACATTACTTGATGTCATGTGGCAATCTATACCAACTCCAGTTCTTGTGAATATCCTTGAGGAAAGTCTCCAAACTCGGTTATGGGGAGCTAGGTGGGCCAATAGTAGAAGCTGCTTCACTGGGCATTAAGGAGGGACTGGTGCATGCCAATGAACTGTCAGCCCTGTTGGAACTGGAGCCTGGCCACACAGCCTGAACAAGGGAAGCTGGAGAACCACACTTCTCTTTAAAAAGGAAACCTAAGCTTCCACCCAAGTCTATTTTAGCACTGAGCCCACGGCAAGAACATCAAGTATTATAAATAGCAAAACCAAGGTTCCAATCTGACTGGTTTTACTCTGATGTCAGGAAAGTGGTCATTGGTTAGGTTAGTTGTAAAGCAGAGAGGGGTCTGTAGAAAGCCACAGTGAGAAGCTAGCCTCACTGGGTTAGACAGCCACACTTGAAACCACCCCCACTCCCTTATCTCATGCCTGAGTCATCAATGCCTGTAGCATCAGTCTACAGAAAAACACCTGAGAAATTGTAATGAGGCTGAAAAAGAGCATTGTAGGAGTCACCTCAGAGGTCAGAAAGGAAATTCCTTCCCAAAGTGCCCTCCCCCTGCACCAGTGAAGAGGAAGAGGGCGCAGAGCATAGCACTGTGTCACAGACATTAAAGACCGCGAGGAGCACGCCTACCTTTGTTATGAGACATGGCGTAGAGGAGGCAGAGCACAAATAGGGCATGGTAATCGTCATCGGGGCTGTCCAGGGCATGGTACACCATATCCAGGAAGGGCCTGCAAAAGACAAGAGTCTTTAATATTCTGGCACACAGTGTACATTTTCCCTTAGGCCATTAGCTTGTGATGAATGTAGTATGTACCTGGTCCAGAACCAGGCAGTGGAAACACATTCATACAAATGAGAGAAGGGCTATGACCTTGGAAAGAGGCTATCTAGAGGAGAAAGTGAGAGTCCTACTCTGGGGATGATAGATACAGTCCCTGTTCCTTTGCACTCCCCTGCCAGCAGGCAGAGACAGCATAGGCACACATCATCACTTTAAGGAAAGATCAAAGAATAGAGATGAGAACAGGATGACATAATGGATGGATACTACCTGGCATAGCACAGACAGCAACATGAGTAAGTGTAAAGATACAGCTGTGGAGTCAGACGGCTTAGGTTCAAAAGCTGCTCTGACTTCCTCCTGCTACAAATCCTCCGCTCATTTCCTTAAAAGCCCCCACCTCCTCAGCTGCACAGAAACATTCTGCTCAGGAGGCTGACTGGAGGGCCTTGGCCTAGGCTCATGCACTGTATCTGATTATTATACTTAGTATTTCCAGGATACTTCTCCATAATTTCATTCTGGCAGTGTCATGGCTCAGCAATTTCTTGGGCCAATATTCCTTGACTAGAAGAACTGATAATGAGGTCTCTCACCTCCTGTGCTCTTTGGGTAAGATACAGAGTTGCCATAATCTGGGAAATCCACATCCCAAGGGCTGTCCTTCCCAGGGTAGGGCCTTGCCTGGCAAGACTCTTCAATAAGAGACAAAAGAATAAGCACAGGGCAGGTGACTCTGATCCCGTCTGAGACTGCCCCACTGAATGCCAGGCTGAAGTGAAGGAAGCCATGTTCTCCAGAGAGTGAACAAGGACATATTTAACCCAGAAGTCACATGGCTGTAGGCAACATGGACTATCTAGGAAGGCTGAAGACAGGAGTGTTAGAGGAGACCCTCTGCTGTGGAATCTTCCACAGCAGCATGAGGATTTTAAGCCTTTGGTAGGGCAGTGTTAGAGCTGGAGTGGAGGAGGCTCGTCTACTGAGTCACACTCCTAGCTCCTCACTTTATCCTGATGCATCAACACAAAATATCAGGCTGAAAAATGAAAATAAAGTAGTAGTTAAAATGTACTTGTCACGTTTCAAATGAACATGGGACACATAAACATTAAAAGGAAGAACATTAAAGCGGACATTGACATTCTCTAATTTCCTGGTGCCCAGGTTGGTGCTCCTCCATTCAGACCTGTCTACAGCGCTGTTGTGTGTACATTTGGGTTTTGAGTTTTCAGCAACAACTCTGCCAAATTTGAGGAGTATAAAGTGTGAGACATTTCTTGTAAACCAGCTGCTTGCAATTTGGATGATATTTGCACTTGGGAAAACCACAAGCAACCAAGCACAATAACAAAGGGAAGGCTTGGTGGATGTGCTGCCTTTATGTATGAAACGGAGTACTGTGAACTATTAAGCATGTGTTTACTAAGGACAATGGTGTAACAAAGATACTGGCATTTGATATTAGACAGTAAAAGGAGGAATGACACATGACAGGTGTGAGCGAGGAAAGAGGCAAAGTGCCCAGAAAAGTGGCTATGAAGAAATTTTTAAGAAATAATCAAATCAGAAACGTCTGGGACCATTGGCTTTTGTTTCCCCACTTTTCAGGATGTGTATCATTTGTATATCTTTTAAAGGTTGCTGAGCTGAGTCTGTGGTGCACACCTTTAATCTCAGTACTCAGGAAGCAGAGGAGGAGGGGGAGCTCTGGACTTTAGGTAAGCCAGGGAAAGCTACTCACAAAAACTATCTCAGAACAAAACAACAATAATATTGTTTTCTTTTTGGGGGGCGGGTGGGTGTCTTAACAGTGCTGGGAAGTGGGCACTAGGGATGCTGTCTCGTCTCAGTCTCAGTGATACGGAGGACCTGGTTAAGGCCTGTAGACAGCCTTCCTCTAAGCACCTGCTAATTAAAAAGAACCCATTCAACTCTAAGAAATCCTTCCATTCCCTAAAATGCAGGAAAAAAGAAGTCATCAGGTCCAATAGTCAATCACACATAACATCTTTGTTTCCTTCTCACTTTTACGAAGCTACAGTGTTACCGTTTCAGGATCATGACTCCATGCACTGGATCCTAAAATCTGCATATCACCATGAGGTCAATGGGGTTGAGGGAAGGAGCAGCTCATGTACTGTAAGCATCCTCTGCTGTTTGTCATTTGTGGTTTTCCCAATTATTCATATTCTAACTAATGCCGGGCCAGGCTCCTAGCCTGCCTCTTCTATGCTTAGAACAACTTCCTTCATTTTCAGAGCTCAGACATTACACCTTGTTAAGAAAAATTGAAAAAGATTTTGTAGGTTACAACTGGCAACCCACACCATGTATTAGTCAATGATTTTTAGTTAATGAAAGAAAAAAAAAAAAGCCTGTTCTCTTGTACATATGCTACTAATTAATCCTCTCTGTTAGACAGCCAAACCCTGTCCAAACAAAGAAGAAAAATAAGAACTGGTAATGTACATGGCTCCACTAGCAGCAGGATACTGGCCTACTTGATGGAGGGTCTGGTCTCTATCCTCAGCACCACCCACACACTCACCAATCAACAAGATATGGAGGAAAAAACCCTGAAAATAGGTGTTTCAGTAATTTAAATTGGGTTTACAAATGGGGTGTGTGGAGGGAGTCTCCTCCTGGCCACATCTTGAGGCTTTAAGAAGTCAATGTGAGGCAGGGAGACCAAAACCCACTAACACCAACACAGAGTGCTGCTGAGGCCTGTGGAGTGTGGCTGCCTAACAGGTGAGGAAAGAACCCTAAAATGAAGATGTCCTCTAGCAGCCCCCTGCAGACTGTGGGAGCAACCCTGTGATGTAGTTGGTGAGCCTCAGTAAGACTGTAGGGTAAGGTTCAAGAACAGCTCCCTAGAGGTAAGTGTCAGGGCAACGGGCCACAACAGAAGGCAGCAGATCAGGGATTGAGATGGGAACTTTATGCCTGACTCTCCTGGGAATGGCCTCCACCCTTTAGACTCAGCCTACTTGCCAAGTGCTCCACAATGGTAGTGTCCTGTCCTGGACACCTTCCCCAAAAGATAAGGGTATGATCACATGACAGCTCTTTTGTCATGTACCTCAAGAGCGCATGCCTCTGGGTGTTCACCTTCCCCAGCAGCCCCTAGCAGAGCCCTGCTGCCTACCTGCTCCACTGTGTGCTCTCAGAGCCTGTGGCAGCACTCTTCTCCTCATCTGTGGTGTTCTGCTCCCGCACTGAGGCCGCAGCAGTGGCCAGCTCGGAGAGCTTGCTACGCTCCATGATCACCATCTCAATCTCTGGAAGCAAACACGGAGCTAGGTGAGCTCAGCTGACATCAACAACATAGATTCAGAGCCTCCTTAAGGTCTAGACAAGCATGTGTAAAGCACCCCTGGCATGCCAAGCAAGTCTCAGCAGTGGGAGTGACACCAGGACCTGTCTAGCCTAGGCCTCTCTCTGTTCATCCATCTGAGCAACACCAAGACTGCTCAACACCAGCCCTGACTTGGAAAAACACACGAGTAAATCATTTGTTTTATTTCCTGATTTAAGAAGATACTTCTATGATTGTTACCGTATTTCCTTTCCAAAGGGTTGGAGGCAGTTCAGAAGACATGTGACTAGCGAGTCCTTACCCAATTCACTGGACTTCTCTGGAGCTCTTACAGCTCTAACAGGACAGAGGTCATATTCCCCCTTTCCACTTACAACCTCTGGAATTAGAGGCAAATTAAGAACCTCATTTTGCTTTTTCCAATTCTGCAAGAGAAACTTACAGCAACTGACTTAAAGTGCAGTATATATATTTTTTATTTTCTCAAACATTAAGGACCACTGAGCGGAACTGTCAAAAGCAGCACTATGCTTCCTGGGATCCTAATCCTTGTCATGTGGTCTTGGGCTGAGCGCCCTCCCCTGCATCTCCCCTGCCCCAGTTCCTTCTTGTTCTCATTGGTTCTTCACACAAAGCCAAGTGACAGGAAGGGGAATAAGTTCATGTCCCTCCCTCTCTCCCAACGCCTTCTCCTCACACCCAGGAAGAAATTCCAGGGGAGCAGACCATGGTCCAAAACCTCCTACGCCTGGCCCTGACTGCCTCTGATCTCACCTCCTGGCTTTCTCTGCCTTGCTGGCTCCCTTCTCTGGCCATGTTAGGCTTACTGATGTCTGGCTCTCAAGTAGACCACACTTTCTCAGACATGGGTGTTACTGAGTTACATCTTCCAGTGCTCAGATTAAATGTCACTTGGAGAAGCCATGGTCACTCTCCACACCTGTTCTTTTCCTTAGCTCTTTTAAAGAGAGTACTGGCTAAACTGTGTACTTCTTTCAGATTTTACTTCCTTCCCAATGTCCTTTTTGTTCTAGGATCTCATGAAATCCATCAACTGTGCTTAGGCTCTTCTGGGCTGTGAGAGTTTTTCAGACTTCTTGATTTTGATGAACTTGGCAATGTGTGGGGTCCTGGCCAGAAATTTTGCAAATTCCAGGATTGTCTGATATTTTTGTTGTCTGATATTTTTCCCCTATCCATTGGCTGGAGCTTTGGATTTTGAAGAGCAAGACCACAGATGGAAGTATCCTTCTTGTGACATCACAGCTTGCATAAACACTGGCAACATCATCTTAAGACTGGGTTTCAGTACTGTACTGGGCATGCTCCAGTATCAGGCTTCTTGGTGATCACGTTATTCTTCTCCTTTTATATCATGTTCTGTACAAGAAAGTCCCCACATAAAGTATTGTTGCTGCTACTATTAGCAGTACAGGGGCTCGCTCATATCTGAGACCTTGGGCATGCTAACAAGGTAGCAAAGCCATTAGACCAGTGGTTCTCTGATGAGGGAATGTCTTTCTGTATGCTGTGAAATAAAGGGACTGTTTTGGCCATGGCAAGCACCGTAGAAGTAGGCGGGAAATCAGCATAGATAGGGAAGCAGGGCAGAGTCAAGGGAGACTAGATCCAGATGCCCATGAAGAAGCATGTAAGGAACACAGGTGAGCCACGGGCCACATGGCAGACAAGTTAATGGAAATGGGTTGAATTAAGATGAAGGAGCTAGATAGCAATATGCCTAAGTCATAGGCCAAACAGCATGAAATTAATATAAGCGTCTGTGTGTTTCTTTGGGACTTTGGGATTGCTGGTCAAGAGAAGCAGCAGTGAGCAGGTCTGAACTGTGGGACTAGGTGGGCCAGAAGCCTCATGTTACAGTTCTCAACCCATGGGTCATGACCCCTTGGGAGCTAAATAGCTTTATCACGGTAGTCACCTAAGACCCCTGTGAAAATGCAGAGATTTACAATTTCTCACAGTAGCAAGAACACAGTTATAAAGTAGCAGTGAAAGTAATTGTGTGGTTGGGCACAATATGAGGAGCTGTATTAAAGAGCTGCAGCATTAGGAAGGGTGAGAACTGCTCCCTACCTCAGATACGGAGCCCCTCAACTTCATGTGCATAAATTATTTGGAATTCTTCACAGCAGGTGTGTCCCCTGCCCTCACCCCTTTTTCTGTCTCACTCTTGCACTGGTGGTTCCCTATTGTCTTCCTTGCTTACCCTGGGCCATTCTCTACTAGGCCATGGGCTCTGTGAATGGATCACTGCCTGCCTCCAGTACAAACGGGAAGCTTTGCTGCAGGCAGGACCAGTAATGGGTTTAGCAGCTGTGGCAGGGGTCAGGGTCCAGAGCCTGACAGTCTACAACTGATGTTCACAAAGTTCTCCCATGGGAGATGTCTGCCTCCTCCCACACTCTTTCTGGGTTTTCTTAGCCCCTGGGATGGAGGCAATCCCATGTTTTCTTGGGACTCAGGCCTCTGAAGGCTCACTTTGGGGGAGCCTCTTGCTTTCCCCATTTATTCTAAAGCCAGATGCTAGGGTCCCCCACAAGGCAGGGACCAACAAGTAATCTCCAGGGGGTATGTGGACAAGCACTCTCTGTGGATTATTTTGTATGTATCTTATAGACACTGGGTGATAACTCTAACCACAGAGAAAGCCTGTTCTTTTGTGCAATGAGGCTAAGTTTAAAAAACACACAAGCTACTGGGCAGACAATAGAGCAGGCAGACAGTACTCGGTCATGGCTGGCCATGGCTGAATAGGGAGACGGCTCCAGTCCTGTATGAGGTGCCGGTTTCCCTTCCCTTGTTGCTTACCAGTTCCCTGCAATAGCCGGGGGAAGACGGTGACTTCTTCCTAGTCATCATCTTGGGGTTCTCTAGGGGGAGGTGCAAGATGATTTTCTGGGTAGGTCTTTTTCTCACACTTAACTCTTTTGTTTGCTTTATACTGTATATATCGTAACATGGTCATGTCAATACGCATAATTTATAATAAATGGGTTTGGTCATGATAGGTGCAGGCTTCTATTTAGTTTGTATCTACTTGTATTTACTGAGAAAGAATGTCACCAACACGTTTGAAGTTTGCCAGGCTATGACACTGGCCTTCCCTTGGCTCTGGCCTCTAACCTCTGACTGGTGATCCCAGGCCCAACTTTCGAATGCTGTGAGCTCACTTCCCCTGGCAGAGCTCCACCCTGCTTGGCTGACATGGTGGGAACACAGCTCCCGGGACTCTGGGTCACAGAGCCAAGTTCCAGTGTCGAGTGTGAAAGACAAGCTAGCACATCACAGTATTCCCCTTTCCAGAGTTTTCATGTCCCTGACACCGTCAGGATTCTGAAGCAAGAGAAGAGTTTGAGACAGTCTAGTTCACTGCTTGTCTGACAATTTTCCAAGTGATTCAATAACTTTCTGCTTTTTGAAATGCTGGGGATAGAACCCAGGGCTTTGCACATGTTAGGCAAGTACTCTGTCACTCAGTCACGTCTTTAGCCATCAAGATGAATCTGAAGGGATTTTCCCAGGGCATGCCAACATGGTGGGCAGGTGAGCATAGAGATGCTCTACGTAAAAGTAGGTAAATTCCAATTGTCTGCCCATGTGGTCACTTGGCTACCACAGAGGCCCCTTTCTGGAATTCTAGGACTTCAAAAACAAAACATCTGAATTGTTCAAAATCTAGCACCAAATCGGAGAAAAGAGCAACTCAGAAGCACAAGAGCTCTCTGTTCAGCCCATACGAGTAGAAGCTAGCACAGCTGTCTGTTCCTATCCAAGAAATGTGGCAGTAGAAGCCCCATCTTAGACCCGGGTAGCTATGTCACCTTGTGCTTCCAGCTATTCACCCAACCCTACTAAGTTTTCCCTGATTTGGACTGGGCACTACCATGGAACAGATGCTCTGCTCAGGTTAATAATTCCCCAGATGGCTATAGATCAGCTCTGTGAAGTCAGAACAGGCCTTCCTCTTCTTGTAATCAATTTTATCCATAAAACTTTTACAGTGAACCTTCTTACCTGGGCTCCAGCTCCCTGTCCCCATGAACTGGGAACAGAAGTGGCTTTTGGGGAGAGGGTCTAAGTTTGTTACAGCTTTGAAATTGATTTCACAGCCATCTTTGTGGGAGATTATGTTGTTCCATTGTAAATAATTGTCCTACCCACTGGTTTAATAAAAAGTGCTGATTGGCCAAAGGCAGACAGGAAGTGTGGGCGGGGCTACCGACTAGGAGAACTCTAGGAACAGGAAGAACAGAGCAGAATGCCAGAGAGAAGCCGGAAGAGGCAGAGGACAACTATGCTGCTTTGAGAAAAGGTACCCAGCCCCATGGCTGAACAAGATGAGAGTAATGGGTTAGATTAAGGGTAAAGAGTTAGCAAATTGTATGCCTGGGCCTTAGGCCGATCAGCCTAAAACTATTGAAAGCATCTGTGTGTCTCTGTGGGTCTGTGGGTCTATACCTTGAAGCTAGGCCCGAAAGTCTGGGCCAGAAACCTCTTACTACACATCTTTAAGAGGACCTTTCCTGTGAACCCTTCTTTATGCAATACAGATACCTACAGTGGTCCTGAGCTGCTTTCTAGTCCACCTCGATCTGTCCTTGCTGATGCTGGACTCATTCTAGAATAGCTAGCTTCCACCAATAGGCCACGTAGTGCGCTCATGTGACTCAGAGGCTACCAATGGCCACAGATAATGCTAATGGCAACTCAAGGGCTCCATTGAACCTCAGTTGTACTTTGAGACATCCTCAGCCCCATCAGCCAGGCTTCTGTTTAAATGAGAATGGCTTATGTTGAAGGAATAGCTCTTCTTAAAAGATTAAATTGTGGATGCGGGGAGGAGGGGTACATATGTCTATGAGCATGTATAGAGCCAGGAGGCTATTGGGTGTCATGCTTTATTATTATGCCCCATTGATCTGCCTGCCTGTCCCTCCCTCACAGCAGTGGAGCTACAGGCATTCACAAAAGCACATCTGGCTTTCTCCTTGACTACTGGGTATTAACCATCTTCCCAGCTCTAATGGGCTCATTTTAAAAAATGTTGTGCCATAATTTAGCCTGACAAGGTCCTTGGAGCCTGGAGGATTTTTATCAGGTACTGAGACTATACAAGACTCACAAGTCATCATCCCCCACACACAACCCCCAGCGTCTCATACATTTGAATTCTTGGTCTGTGGCATTGTTTGGGCAGGGTTAGGCTGTGTGGCTTTACTGGAGGAAGTATGCCATTGGGGACAGGCTTTGAGATTTAAAAAAAAAAAAAAAGAGTTGAATTCCTAGTTCATTCTCGTCATTTGCTACTTGGGGCTCAAGATGTGAACCCTCCACTGTTCCTGCTGCCATTGCCTGCCTGTTGTTACACTTTCCACACTGTGATCATAATGCATACTTACCCTTCTAGAACCTCAATAAGAGAGAAGTGTCAAAAATGTATCTATCAAACTGCTCTGCCCCATGAACAAACACAAATTTGACTTTTTTTGAGAGAGAGTGTGTCTCACTATGTAGTCCAGAGCCACCACACCTAGCTAAGTCTGCTTATTTTTACAACATACACACACACACACACACACACACACACACACACACACACACACACACACACACACACACACACACACGGGGTGGGGATAATTTAGGCAAGAGGATGAGGAATAAGGTGGGACAGAGGCATGTGGAACTGAAGGGTTCTTTTCTCTCTGTACAGTTTCCAGTGCTAAAACACTAAATATTTTAACAAGAAAATTATGTGTGTGTGGGGGGTGTGGGGGGTGGGATGAGGTTAGATATGGTCAAGACACATTGTACAGGTACATTAGATTGAAAAATAAAAATATATGAAATTGTATCAACAAGAAGACTACATTAAACCCAAAGGGAAAGGTCAAAGTTTCTTTAAAGTAAATACCGGGTCTACCCTGAGGTAGAAAAGCAGTGGGTCAATCCCAGTTGCTATGGATGAACAGTTGACTATACAGCCTAGTCTGGAAGACAGATGAAATACTGGGGTGGCATGACAGATGGAGAAGTATTACAAATGAATGCTCCACTCATTACTTAAAGAATGACAAGTAGCTGAGTGACACAATTCTGAGGCTGTGTTTTGGCTTCTTACAGACCTCAGAAAGTAACTGTGTTGGAGAGAAGGCTGGGGGTTTAACTATGAGCACAAACATAATGGGAGCCGAGAAATATAGAGATGGGCTTTACACGATTTCTGTGTGCATCTAAAATAATAATGCATTGCTAGGCGGTGATGACACACACCTTTAAACCTTGCATTTGGCAGGCTGAGGCAGGCAGATCTCTGCAGTACTGTAAGGCCAGCCTGGTCTACAGAGTGAGTCCTCGGACAGTCTAGGCTATTGAGAAACTCTGTCTCAAAACAACAGCAGCAACAACAAAATCAATAAAAATAATGACGCATGTCTTAGTTCTGACCACTGAAAGGACCCAAAAAACAAAACAAACAAGCAAACAAAAAACCCAAACTATCCCAGGAGCAAAGAGATCATTCAGTGTCCTGATTTGGTCATCAAACCACTGACCACAG
Organism: Phyllotis vaccarum; assembly: GCA_033318265.1. Lineage (NCBI taxonomy): Eukaryota > Metazoa > Chordata > Mammalia > Rodentia > Cricetidae > Phyllotis > Phyllotis vaccarum. The sequence goes on along the minus strand of JARWLC010000016.1, from coordinate 74,001,446 downwards.
AGAAACCGCACTTTTCAGAGAATAGGCCAGGCATGGGCAGAGATGTGAGATGAGCGTGGGATACATATCTCCTCATGTCAGAAATTGACCCCCCCCCCCAAATGACAGGGGGCTTAACACACCATAGCCAGTTTGAAAGGATTTGCAAGGGCCAACTCTGGGGCAATTTAAACACCGGAGTAATTAAATATGCTAGTGGAATATAAACCAAAAAAAAAAGTAAGTCCATGCTGATAAGAAGAAATAAGCCACTGGCTGGGAAGAAGGGATCTTGTTACAGAGGAATGACAAGGACTGACTGTTAAACATGATAAACGATGAATCAGATGAGAATTAGCAATAAATGCCTTAGTCTAGGGAAATTCTGAAGACGTGCATGACCTCCAAGTGTCTTCTAGGGGCTGTATAGAACTTGAAAAGAGTAATTCTATAGTGGAAAAGTAGACCAGCTCTCAAGTGACCAAAATAACTTTCTTGGGAAAGTTAGAGGAACAACCAATGTGAAATCTGAAAAGGACACAGTGTCACCTGACTTACATTTCAGCCAAGAAGGAAGACCTTCATCAGACAGAGATCTAATGAGGATCATTTCCCTAGAACCAGTAAATGGTTCTACCATTCAATTATGTTGACCAATGCAGGGAGACTGAATTTGTAGCCTTTCTGTGCACACTGGCAAAATTCTGTCTCAAAAAAAGGAAGTACATACTTAGCCTGTGCAATAAGGACATTTTTAGGCCAACAGAGACAATAGGAACACAGATGGGAAAGAGCTATGAACTGATCATAATGGAGTCAAGAACCCTTTGATTTTTAGTAAATGCACACTGAAGCTTTGGGAGGAAAAGGCCATTGGATGACAACTGTGCATAGCATGGACATATGTGTGTATGTGCCTGTGCTGGGCAAGGGGGAGAGGGAGAGGGGGGAGGAGGAGGGGAGAGAGAACACAAAAATTCAAAAGAAATAGAAAATAGCAAAATAGGAAATGGGAAACTGAATAAAGTAAATAAGTATTCTTTATATATTTTTCATAACTTTTCTTAAATTTGAAATAATTTAAAAATAAACATTTGAAAGATTACTACTATAAACTCAAAACTAGTATAAATGCAAAATCTCTATAAACATATACATGATGAAGAGACCTAGTAATGTGCATTTTAAAGGGTAACTCAGTCAGTAAGCACCCGAGAGGTTCTGAAATCTAGCAAACAAGGTCAGCTCTGCACAGCCACGGCCCATCTCAGAGGCTCCCTGACACTGAAGGCCCTGAGAGAGGCCACGTGAAGGAACAGTGCTGGCTGTAAGCAAGAGTGTGTGTGTCTATCTTGCCATATCTCTGGAACACTAGGACACAGGCTCGGGCCCTTCAAGTACAATAAAGTTATAAAGCTTACTATGAGGACAGAAAAGATCCAAGGAGGGCTGTGGTGGTTCATCTGTCTGGGTCCACCAGGACAGTAAACAAGACTTATTTGGTGGATAGCTAGGGTAGTGTTGCCATCTGCATGTAGCTTCCTGGAAATCCTCAATGCTAAGAAAAAGTGACGGCCAAAGAAGACAGAAAAAAGAAATCTGAGCCAAAGGAAGAGACACTGAACAAGGGGATGCTGAAAATGGAAAGAATCGGCCATGGCATTCTTGCAAGCCCAAACAGAAGCCTGTTCACAGGGTCCTTTTATACCAGATGCCCACGAAAAGGATAAGCACATGTTTTCCTGGTGCTGAGGAACTCTGCAATGAACTTTATGTTACTGTGAGCATCATTAAAGTAAGTACATTTAGAGTTCACATCTCCGCTGAGAGCAAGGAGGCACACATCAGGGTGGGTACCTGCCCACTTATGCAAATCCCTGGGTCCACCCAGAATCACCAGAAAACAAATGTCTAAATAACTAAATAAAATTAGAAGACAGCCAAGGGCTAAGGATTACTACAAGTAATCCTTTTTTTCTTTTCTTTTCTTTTTTGTCATTATTGATTGTTTTGCTACAAAATAAATAATGGAAATTAAAAAAATTAAAGTATCAAGTTTCTAATGTGCATTGGCACAGTCTTTAATTCAACAATGTAAATTCAAACCATTCGCAAATCCAAACCTTTGAGAGCTGATGGCAATGCATCAAGGGGGAAATTCTTCCATCCTATGAAAAGTAGTTTTATATAAACATTATTGATAGCATGGTATAAAATTATCTTCAGGGAGTGGTGAGATGGCTCAGCAGTAAGGGTGCCTGCCACATAAGCCTGGTGGTCAATCCTAAACCCATAACAAGTGAAAGGAAAAACCCATTCCACAGCTGTCCTCTGGTCTCTACATACACACTGTGTGGCATATGCACCTGCATACATTACCCTCACTCACTCCTCTACACAAATAAATAAATAAAACTGAAAAATCTTGAGGCTCTCTTGTATAAGAAATATATGAAAAATTAACCAATTTCACGTTTATACTTGGGCCTCATCCCTAAGATAACGTTATTCTTAGTATTTGAAATATCTATTTTGAAATCTGAAAAGTTGGTCATCCAAAGCATTTTGAAAAAGAATCTTCAATTTGTTCTTTAAGAAGAAAATGGCAGAGAGTTGGCTCATAAGTTAAAAGGTCATACTGCTTTTGTAGAGGACCTGAGATCTATCAGTTTCCAACACTGACACGGGGTGGCTCACAATTGCCTGTAACTCCAGCTCCAGGGAATCAGACACCCTCTACTCACTTTTATGGACACCTGTACTCCTGAGTACAACCTCCACAGAGACACACAGGCATACACATAAAAAAAATAAAAATTTAAAACAAAGATGTACCAGTAACAATCTTGAGAGAGTTAATTCTAAATAGGAAAATTTAGCACTATTATAGCAATGCTATTGTCCTATTAAAAATCTATTCAAATATTTATATAAAAACTTTATGTCTGATAGTTTTACATAATAATTTTTTAAATAAATTTAGACTTTGTATTAAAATTCTTACAAAGACTGGGAAGCAGAATGACTTATTCCTGTTACTCAAGAGAAGCATCTTCAAGAGCAAGTGTGGTACACCTTTCTTCCTTTAGCTTCCTCCAGTCAGAGAAGCAGGAATATGCCTGAAGTCTGCCATAGCTCTGGAAAGCTCAGCGCTTCCTTTTCTGCTGTGGCACTCAGCTCTATCCCCAGTAGCACCAGTGTCCTGATTAAACAGGGCTGAACAGGGCTTCATGCTCCCCTTCCTACTTCCTCATGTGCCTTTGCAGATATTTTGGTCAAATTCAGATTCATCATTTATATTATATTTATCTCTTCATTTCAGGTATTGATTATTTTTTATTTGAATTTATGATAAAAATTTCCCATACTTTGAAAAGGTAGTTTAAAATTTTCCATTTTGTACATATCTATACTGTTTGAATGTTAAGAATACCTATACTATTATTTCTTTTCTGGTTTTTGGGGACAGAGTTTCTCTGTGTAGTCCTGACTGTCCTGAAACTTTCTCTGTGGACCAGGCTGGCCTCAAACTCACAGAGATCTACCATCACCTGACTGTCCTATTTTTGGGGGGTACACTAGACTGGTTGGCCAGTGAGCCAGCCTGTCTGTCTACCTCCCTCATGCTGGAGTTATAACAAAAAATGCAGAGACTCTGCAGGTTAAGCTCAGCAAGCCTGTCACCAATTGACCTATCTCAACCCTGTAGGATTCTACTACGGGTCCTTATAGGAGAGCAGTCAAGCCGATGTAAACAGGCAGGGATAACAGGGAGTTGTTTGATGGGGGTACAGTCTCAATTTTGCAGGATGCAAACAGTTCTGAAGATGACAATGATGGATATACAAGATGGCCTCCTTAGCACTGCTGACATATACTTCCATTATTTTCCCACAATAAAAAAGAAACAGAAGGTAAAGAAGAAAAAGTAGGATGCAGGAAAAGACAGAGACAGACAGATAGGTGCCGTGCAAGTGATGGCAGTATTGGGAGAGTTGGGAAGGTCAGGACACAACTCTGGCCACATCCTGGAGCTCCCCCAGCCTCTGACACACTGATTTTTCAAGTAATAGCAGTAATTCCCTGACGCGCCTAGGATGACGTACACCCAACCTGATTAATATTTGGTAGGGGAAGTGCTTTTCGAGGAAATGGCAGGCAGCATATTGCAGTAGCCTTTGACTTCTCAATCCAAAGATTTCCTCCATCTGAATCCTCTATTCCAGAAACCACTGAAAGACAGACAATGGAGGGGAAGGGAAAAGGACTTCACAGGAAGGTCAAGGGAAGGAGAAGGACTTGCTCCTGGTTGCCTAGGTAACCAGAGAGTGCTGTGATTGGTTGACTGTGAAGCAGGGTTTCAAGGTGAAATTGGTGAGGGCAAGGGCAGAGCAGGCAGGCCTGTGTACCCTCCTTTGCTTGTTGGTAAGACTTTCCAAGAGCGGTCTCCTGGGTTTTTCAAAGTTTGCCCTACAAACCTCAACTCTTCTGTTAAGTCTGCATGAAAGGTCCAAGCAGAAGCTCCCCCTTACAGAACCAGGGCCACCAAGTCTCTCTCTCTGTATTGACAGGTTCATCTGCATTCATCTTGGTCATCAGTGGCAAGTGAGCCCTCCTGGGCTGGGGGAGGGCTTGCTGGGAAAGGCACTTGTCATAAAAGTGTGAGGGCCTCAGTTTGAATCCCTCAGTTTTGTAAGATGCATAGAATACTGGAGAGTGATGCATACACAAATAGTCTCCCTTAACACTGCTGACTTGCACAGTTTACAGTGCATAAAAAGCCAGACTCAGCAGCATGGGTCTATAATGCCTATGCTTCCATCATGAAATAAGAGGCAGAGACAGGAGAATCTTGTCAGCTAGCCAGCTTGTTTGTACACAGCGGCAAATCACAAAAGCCTGTCTTACAAGCTGGAAGGTGAGAACAGACAACAAAGCTGACCTCAACATGTGTGTTGTGGTCTGCATGCAGAGACATGAACATGAACAGAGACAGGAAGAAAGGAAATAAGAAAGGTCTGGAGAAATTGTCGAGGGTGCAGGCTCAGAGTACTCACGCTTTCCTCTATGCTTCTGCCCTCCATCTTAACCTGGGCTGCTAATGTGTCACAAGCAGAATGCTGCAGCATGGGAGTTCTCACTGTAAGAGCCTCATGAAGGTAGTTCCACAGGTGAACATGTGCAGCAGAGTGTCAACTTAGCTAACTAACAAAGCTGCTCAAGGCAGGCCTGGGATGCAGACTGCAATATCCTCACACAAGTTAAGAATGAGGTTAGGTTCTATTTCATTCCAGAACAGACTTTTCAAAAGGGCAAAACTGAGCATCAATCCCAACTGACCGGGCAGGTGCTGTCAGTCTTGCCTTCTACCACCACTGCAGGCCTCGTGAGACTCCGGGAAGAAAGTCTTACTTGTTCCATAGGCAAACCCAGCACCCAGCCCTACTGCTCCCAGGACAAGATGGAGTGAGTCCATCTCTCTGGCAGCTCTCACTTTTAAGTTACTGCTCTAAGCCAAGCCCAAATGGACAGCCATTCCAGATGAAAGACCAGCTAAAAACAAGCATGGGCTGGGCTGTCTGACATCTTGGGCAGAGCTGCTTCGGCTAAGGGATGCCCTTCTTTGTCTTTCTTTAATAGTCCATTTCTGCAGAGACTAAAGTGTTGTGGGTGTAATCTCATGGCCTTGGAACAAGTCTCCCAGGACTTGAGAACTACGGGATAGCAAGTTTCTTTGTACACTGGAGATGGGGAAGGTTAGGTTAAAGGCACACATTCATTTCACACACCTACGTTTTCTGGGTTTACGTGCAGAGGAAGTGTGAATCTGGGTGCTACCATTCAAATAAAGCTGTGGCAAGCTGTGACTTGTGAAATGCCCTTTTTCCTCTTCTGTTTTATCTTACCTTCTATACAGTGAATTTGACACCAGAACGACAGCAGACAAGGGGGTGGTAGTGAATGCCAACATTTGTATCTGTCACAACCACACTTAATCACCTCCTGATGCAGTCCCAATGAAGGGAGCTTACTGGAGGTGTAACACAAGGAAGAACAAGTGTCCTGGCCACCTGAGCACAGCGGGAGAAGGGGAGAGGCTGGAGTGCAGCACCCAGCGCTCTCATTCCTAAGGAAAGAGCCACTGTAGACACATGACCAGGGCCACATCTGGCTTATATAAGGATGAAAGAGACTGACACCTTCCCAAGTGACAGGATTTTAACAGCTATGTAGATCTGTCCAAACATAGATGCAGAACGAGGAACATTCCTTAACAGCACCTGCAAACCTCAAAGACTCAAAGATCAGATAGACCCTTTGGAAAGCTTTAGAGTGTCAGTACACTGACCTGGTCTGTGGAGACTTTATATATTTATGGTGAAATGAGTGAGAAATGACAGCCCATCATGTTTTAAAATGATTAGTGTATTTGAGAAATTAAAAGGGCAACAAAATGGCCATGGGGGTCACCGGAAACCATGCTTGGCTGGCTATGATGTCTGTGTCAGCTGCTTCAGCTGACCTCTGGAGAAACTCTCGGGCTCTGTTTGGCACAATCTGGCTTGGTAGTCTGGAAAACTCACTCTGGGAGGCTGGTAACAGTGTCTACCCCTATACAGGGACAGGACTCAGCACCATACCCACACTCTAAGCCCAGCAGCCTAAAGGATGTAGCAGCCTAAATCAGAGGCCTATATCCCCTTTGTGCAGGGACTCGACCTTCTGGCTGACAATCACATTATGGTGTGGGACCAATCCTGACCTATCCATACCCCTGTTAGTCACAGCAGTGGCTGGCTGAAGAACATCCCTTAAAAGGCCTGGAACAAAGGCAGGAGCACCTTTCCAACATGAAATGGACAAGGACACAATGTGCAAAACCAGATACAGACCCATCTGCCCATCCTGCCCGATGCCACTGCACCTTGGCTAGACCCGGGCTGTGAGCTGATAACTGTCTTCCCAGCAAAAGCCCTAACATAATTGAAAATAAACAAATATAAGTGAGCATGACTTACCTTCTGTTTGTCCCTCAACCCTTTCTACTAAAGTCATACTTATAAGCAAAGGGTTCCAGGACCCAAATGAACCAACTGTATCAGGTAAACCAAAAAGTACAATGCACATGAATAAAAGCAGTCAGAGACCTTGGCCTTAGGAAGTCTGAACCACCAGGGGAAATTCTGGTAAGATTCAATGACATGTGATTGTGACATTCACTGACAGTTGCCATGATAATCATTATGGGAGCCAACAGGCTAAGATGACAAGGTATGCACTGGCTGTAGACTTATACACAGATCTCAAAAGCAAACAAGCCCAACAGTTCTCAACCTATGGGCTTTGATCCTTTGGAAGGTCCAATGACCCCCTGACTGGGGTTGCATATTAGGTATTTACATTACATTCATAACACTAGCAAAATTACAGTTATAAAGTAGCAATAAAGGTAATTTTATGATTGGGGTCAGCACACCATGAGGAACTGTATTAAAGGGTTGCAGCATTAGGAAGGTTGACAATCACTGCCCTAGTCAGTGGTTGATGCAAAGCTCTGCATGGCATGACTGTGTCAGCCACTTTGTCTTGGGGGCTTAATAGCTAGCAGTGGTTTGTAAGGTTCACCAGCACAATGTTCCCCCGATATCACAGCTCAGTTGGGATGCTCCATAGAGGTCACTTTTGTCCCAGGAGATGTGGGATCTTCCATCCATCCAGTAGAACTCCACCAAGCAGAGTCCCATTAACACCAATACCCAAGGGCTCCTGCTGAAGGCTCCTTCTGAGTGGCTGTAAGCCTGGTCTATGATATAAACAACAGGCTATTTCAAGTATTTCTCCAGCCCCAGAGGGTTTTAGCATCTACACAAGAGAAGGGAAGAGAGGAAGGCGGATCAATCCTGCCAGGACAAGAGTAGAAGGCAGGTTTCTGTTGACCAAGGGCATATACACCACACAACTGTGCCTCACTCTGAATAGATGGACTTGTAAAACTCAGTTGGAAAATCTGGAGGTTGTATCTAATCATGTGACTCCAAAGATCCTCCAGAAATTAAAGACATATCATCTTACCAAACATGGGCCCCCTTTCCTTCCCGTAGTGCACTGGACATACATCAGACTCCCATGTTAGCAGGAGTGAGAACAGCAGCCATATGGTGAATGAAGATGGTAACAGTAACAGCAGCAGCAGCAGCAGCATCAAATACTTCTAGAACATTTCCTAAGGGTCTGGTGCTATTCTGAGGTTGTCAAATGCACTGTGTGATTTAGGCAATGCCATAATGTGTGACTATCTTTTTACAGATAGGAAATGTTGCTCCAGGTCACACTGGGTAGGACTTATACTAGATGTGCTGTGACACAAACCATAGCTACCTCTGAATGGCTGGGCTGTGCAGACCAGAATGAGGTACACTGGTGGGTGCCAAGATGAGCAGAAGCACCCAGGGAACACACAAGGAGCAGGAGAAAGGCAGGACACAGAAGCCTCGCGACTGCGGGGGTTGGCGTGGGTGAAAGGGCCATTCCCGGGTACACTCACCTTCACGCTCCCCACTTGTCTTCATGCTTTTTGAACCACCCTCTGTACCTTTAGCCTTCTCAGCGTCTTCCTGGGCATCTTCAGTAGGCCCTCTCTCTTCATCCTCCTCCTCCCCAACGTTTTTGTAGTTGGGTCTCTTTTGCATCCGCTTCTTGCCCTTGTGCTTGTTCATCTCAAGGGACCGCTCAAGTGTCTCAGTGGGCTTAATGAAGCACCGGATGCTGGGCTTGGCCTGGGTGAATCCAAGAAAGGCAGTGGATGAATTGGGATGATAGAATTTCAGTGACTGTTCATTCACAATTTCCAGAGGTTCTGCCTTAGCAAGTTACTTCCAATACAACTAACACTACTCCTGAGTTGGTGGCAGGACTTTTAAGAACACCCTACTCTTCACTATGAGGAGGCTAAAACATCAGCTACCATTTATGGCTTGCAATTCCAGGCAGGCCTGGTGGCATAGGTCTATAATTCATGCTACTTAAGAGTCTGAGATAGGATGATGTCAAGTTCAAGGCCTGCTTGGGCTACAGAGTGAGTTCCAGAATAAGCTGAGCAACTCAGTGAGACCCTATCTCAAGAAAACAGGAAGGGCTGGGATGTAGCTCAGCAGTAGAGTGCTTGCCTGATACGTGGGAGGCACCAGGTTCCCTCCTCAGTACCACATTCAGAATGTGTGTGTACACGTGCTGCCTTTAACCATATGCCACTTCTCTGCACCCCAAGCACCAACTGTCCACACAGCAGAAATTCTGCTGTTTCTGTCTGTGTGTGCCACCTTTTCTGGGAGCTCAGACTGGATCATCTCATTCATAGTCTCCAGCAACCACAAGAGGCAGTACTGCTGTCCTGCTTGAGAGTACTGGATGATCTTCCCAAGGTCACTACAGCAGGAGGCAGCAGAGCCTCAAATCTACACACTTCCTTCATAGTCGATATTCCAGTGATAGCAAGCTGGTATGCTGTGGGATTATACTCTTGTACACTGTAAATATTTGTCACTCCATTTGGTTTAATAAAATGTTGATTGGCCAGAAGGCAGACAGGAAGTATGGGTGGGGCTACCAGACTAAGAAATATCCAGGAAGAGGAAGAGCAGAGCAGAGATGCCAGAAGATGCAGGGGAAAGAAGGTAAAAATTAGCTAATCATGGGGTAAAGGTTAGAAAGCAATATTCCTGAGCCAAACATGGCAAACAGCATGTAAATAATGAGACTTTGTCTCATTATTTGGGACTGCTGGTCCAGATCTCAGGGCTAGGCTGGGCTACAAACTTCTGGCTACACTGGTATTGTTATTAACATATTTTAGAGGGGGAGGTTTCAAATGGCCAAGGCATGCTATGGACTAGACTGTTATCTTGATCTTTCTGCCTCTACCTCCCAAGCAATAGGCTTCTATCACTGTGGCCAGTTTATTGACTTCTATTAGCAGTGGGTAAATGTTACAGGGTTAAGTAACTAGAATAGCAGCATGCCTTCCTATTACAAAAGCAAGCTGGTCATGTGCCAGCTCTCCGTGTAAGGAAACTTGCTAAGTGTCAGCAATGAGCCAAAGTCAGACCAGTTCCCAAAGAAAATGTTTCCTCTAACCTAAGGCAGAGAAAGGCAGAAGTCTCAGAGAAATGAGGAAAGCCCCTCCACCAGTGTTTATTCCCCGTACTCCCACATCTCTGTCTTTATGATATACAGAAATTATGGGTTTATTTTACAGGTGAAGAAAATCAAGGCTTGGAAGAGCTGACTGTGTTCAATTCTGCTAGTTCTGGAATGGTAGAGAATCTGTCAGCTCCGAAGCCCAAACGATTCTTCAAAGAGTAGTACCTTACCCAGAAGCCAGCACGGTTTTACATGTAGAGCTCTTTAAATGTGTGTATAAAGTGGAGGTGCTGGCACATGCAGTAATGCCAGCACTTGAGAGATGGGGCAGGAGGACAAGAAGTGAAGTCATTCTTAGCTACAGTGCCAGCTCAAGGCCAGCCTGACCTAAAAAAGGGACCCTTTCTCAGAAAGGGGGTAGGTATGTGGGGCATGTGCATGGTACTGAACACAAGGGGTACAACCTCGGGAAACTGATGAAGAAAAAGACCTTATTTCAGGAGCTTAAGGCCAGACTGAGTAAAACAAGATTCCATCTCAGGAGGAAAAAAACAATAGTATATCCATGCAAATATACTCATCTAAAACGGAGCAAAGACAAAACGGAGAAATGGATTTGTCTGGGTCAGGATTTTGATTGAAGTGTTATCTTTCCAGACTCTGAATGTTCAGACATAAATTTGTTATTTAAAAGAAGTTTTAGAATAAACTTTTCCATTATCTTGGCATGAATTATCTTTCTTATGAATCTGCCTCAAGAGCCACCAAGTATATTCTGAAGGGGGAGGGACACTGTACCTTGCCAATAAGTGGAATGTGCTCAAGGAAAACAGATTAATTTCAATAATGTCCAAAATAAAACCCATTTGAAATCTAAATTAGCATCCAAATACAAACATTCATTTTTATTTGCCCATTTTGGATTATTCAACCACAAAAATGACAGATAAATTGAAGCATGATTCTACTCTCCAGGAAACCCAGATAATGTATTGCCAAGTTGGAGAACAGGCATTCTAAGCACGCACCACTTGACAGACAGCATCCATCAGAGCTCAAGCAAGATGCTGTGTGATCAAGTACAGCCCTGGGATGCATTCTCCTGGAATGATCCTAAGATAAAGGGGTTTGCTTCCTCCTATCACCATCTTCTTGTGGTGAGTTTTAGAACATGCCACACACACACAGATGGCTATCAGACACAGAAACTGAAGCCAAAACACACAACAAAATACCTACAAGCTGAGGACAGAGATCCACATGGATGGCTGTGGCAAGTCTTCTCCAAATTCTAAGGGGCTTTAATATTCACAGCAACTGGCAGGATAGAAGGTAGCATAGAGGGCCTGGGGATGTCAGAATTGTCTGAAGGCCAAAACAACTGCCTCAGCTCTCTGCCCAAAACTCTGGCCTTCTAGAATCTTATGAAATCATGGGTATAAAGTTCCTGCAGACTTGGGCCTGTAGTTCAGTGATAGAACCCTTGTCTAGCATTTGTGAGTACTCTTGGTGGATCATAGGTGGCGGGTAGGGGGGAAACAGAAAGAAAGAGAGGAAGGAAGGCAGAGAGAGAGAGAAGTTTCTTCTGAGAGTAACAAAGAGTTCATGTGCAGCACCATAGACACTCTTCCCTTCCTAATCTCCAAAGGATTAATTTGAGGGAGCAGTAGGGCTCACTATGATCAAAATCACTATATGAAATTCTCAAAGAACAACAAGTTCATTTTTTATAAAGGATAAATTTTCTCAGCTTTCCTGAAGGCTGTGATTCTTTAATACAATTCCTCATGTTGTGGGGATCTGTGGAATATATTTTATATTTAATAAAATCAGTCTGGAATATCAGAGAACAGAATCACTCACAATCAAGCCATGAGGGTCAGAGAGTGGTAACTCATGCCTTTAATTCCAGCACAGAAATGGCCAAGCAGTGGCTTATGCCATTAATCCCATCACTCAGGAGGCAGAGCTCTTTCTATATTTCTATGAGTTCAAGGCCTAACAACCCAACAGTAGTAGCTCACACCTTTAATTCTAACTCTATGATTATGATGCAGAGTTGAACCCAGAAGTGAAACAACTGGGAAGAGAAGATATTTTGGCAGGTGTAGGCAGACATTCAGGCATACACTAGGAGCGACCAGCCAGGCTGAGGACTCTTGAAGACAGCATTTACCCTGTTTGGCCTGAGAAGTTGGCTGGGTGAGAATTGACCGTGGTCTATTTCCTCTCTCTGATACGCCAGCTTTTCCTCAATATCTGGCTCTGAGTTTTCATTAAATACCAACAAGAATTCATATAATATTTGGTGCCAATGAGAGGCATAAATTCTTAAAAAAGCCACTTGCCAGTCAAAGCAACATGTGGCCAGAGGAGTAATTCCAGCTGGCCAGGCTTTCTGTTTGGACAGAGCTGGTCACCTGTGTTTCTTCTCCACATTCCTCTAGGTAAGTTTTCAGATGGGATGATCATCATAATGTTATTATGAATATTATGTTTGAATATTTCTGCTTTATCATTGAAAAAGACAGTTAATGCAAATGCCAAGAAGTCGTAAAAAGCTTGTTAAGAGAGAACACAAAAATATTCAAACCCAAACAGAGGAATTTAAAGAACTAATCTCAACATTGTCTTATAATATTATACAAAAACAGCCCAAGGCTTTTAAACAGCCAAGATTAGTATATCCAGTAACTTTAAAGAAATCACAAAATGATAAAAATTGTACAGAAGTTATATGGGCTCTGGTACAAATATTAGAATTAAGGAGAATCAAGGAAGCAATCATCACTTATGGTAGGCACTCACCATTTGTAAAACAAATGTTAAATTCTTGGTCAATATGTAACCAAATTATCCCAAAGGACTGGTTAGATATGGTTACTGCTGTTTTGGAGGCCAGGCGGCTTTTTACAATGGAAGACATGGGAGAAGGAGGAAGCTAAAAACAACAGAACAAAGAAGCAGAGATAGAGGCATATAAATCTCCCAAGACCAACTTCTTAGAGAGGGAGATTATGCTGATATAGAAAAGCAATCACTATATAATGAGCATACCCTAGATTTATGCTCAACGGCAGCCTGGAATGCATGGGATAGAGTTGAAGAAATTAGAAAGAAAACTGAATCCTTTACAAAAGTATTTAAGGCCTAAAAGAAACTTTTACAGTCTTTTGCAGAGATTAACTGCAGCAGTAAACAGAATGGTGCCAGATTCAGAAGCTATGCAAATAATAATTGACTCTCAGGCGTTTGAAAATGCTAATTCACAATGTAAAAGAATATTTAGACCATTAAAAGCCAAGGTCAGTACCATTGGAGGATTGGATTCATTTAGAACCACCTTGTAACTGTGATGGTACCTGGTTAGGAGAGGCTATTTCTAGAAGTATAAGAAAAAAAATCAAAATATTAAAAGTTACAATTGTGAAAAGCAAGTCACAGAAAGAGAGATTATAAAGAAGGTGTTCCAAATAACAGTGTCTTTGTTAGGAATAATGTCAAGAGAATGTTCCTCACTTCTGGAGTATGCAGAAGGTGTGAAATAATGAGGTATTGGAATAATTAGTGCAGGCCAACAAGAGACAGACAAGGTACTTTTTGCCTTTGTGAAATGCCCTGAGGGGGCTTTTGAAAGCCCTCATATCAAATCCAGTTCAGTCTTACCCTGCCATTGTGGAGGAAACACCTTCCCAGAAACCAAAGCCTATTCTAAAAAAACCCACTGATCTGGACAATCAAAAAAAATCTATAGAAAAGAAAACAAAAAATTCATGAAAAACCATAAAGCGAGTATTTTGGCAACTTCTATAAATGAACAAAGGCAAAAGTTAAAAATACAATTAAATGTATGTTGTCATTGAAGGCTTGGTGAACACAGGGGCAGATGTAACAATAATTTCACCAGAACCTTGGCATCCAAATAGGCCCCTTCAGGAGATAAATGTTTTTGAGAATTGGGAGTAAAACTGAGTGCAAGATGGCATGAATGTATAGAGACAGAAGGACAGAGAGGAAAATTAAAGCCATATGTGGCTAACATTGCTATGAATTTATGGGGACAAGACTTACTGCAACAATAGAATACTCAGATTAACAATCCTCCAATCTCAGAAATAAACCACAAACTAACATATGTTACTGGGGAAAAAATTAGAAGGTATCACGAAAAACAGTCACTAACCATTCAGGTTGTACAAAAAAAAAAAATAGCTGCTGATCTTTCAAAGGTATCTACAGAACTATCTTTAAAATGTTTAACAGAGAAGCTTATGGGTTAAGTAAGCCATGGCCTTTAGCAAAAGAGAAATTGCAGGCTTTAAAGCAGCTGTTACAGGCGCAGTTAAATACTCAGCATATTGAAGAATCAGCTAGCCCTTGGAATTCTCCTGTATTTGTTATCAAAAATAAAGCTGGAAAATGGTAACAGACCTAAGGGCAATAAACAAGGTGATCCAGCCAATGGGCTCTCTACAGTCTGGAATTCCTTTGCCTTCCCTGTTACCTAAAGGATGGTCTATTACAGTTATTGATTTAAAAGACTGTTTCCTTACTATACCACTTCAAGAACAGGCTAAAGAAAAATTTGCCTTTACAGTGCCCACCTATGATAATTCTTGGCCTGTAAAGAGTTATCAATAGAGAACTCGCCCACAGAAAGAATGTTAAATAGCCCTACTCTGTGCCAATATTTTGTAAAAAAAGCCACTAGAAGTAATACGTACCAAATTTCCAGTCTATCATTTACCATTACATGGACAACATCTTATTTGCTGATTCAAATATCGATACCTTAGAAAGAATGTTTAAAGAAGTGAAAAAAATTAGCCTGTTGGGGATTACAAATTGCTCCTGAAAAAAATACAAAAAGGAGATTATTTAAGATACAGAATAGGTCGACAAAAAAATTAGACCCAAAAGGTACAAATCAAGAGATTTCAGACTCAATGATTTCCAAAGATCACTAGGCAACATTTCCAATTTACAAACTACTATTAGGATAAAAATTGATGAACTAGATAATTTGTTCAAAACTTTAAATGGTGACAAGGGCTTAAATAGTCCAAGAGAATTATCACCTGAAGCTGAGAAAGAATTGGCTTTGGTGGAAAAGAAATTACAGGAGGCACATGTGGATCGTGTGGATTCAGACCTCAATTCTATTCTAGTTATCTTGCCCTCTAAGCATTCTCCTACAAGAATTTTAATGCAAAGGAAAAACGTTATATTGGAATGGATATTTCTACCACATAAACCAAGTAAGAAATTAAAGACATGTGGGAAATATTTCTGATTTGATTTTTAAAGGAAAATTAAGATTTCATCAATTGACAGGAATGGACCCAGCAGAAATTATTGTATCTTTAACTAATTAAGAAATTGACCAATTATGGGCAGAAAGAGAACCTTGGCAAAGAGCCTGCAGTACTTTTTTGGTAGAGGTTAACACCAGATATCCTTGAAGCAAAAAAAAAAAAAAATTATAAAGAAAGCCAACTGGATTCCTCATATTGTATAGGATACACCAATTTCTGAAGCCCGTACATTTTAAACTGATGCAAACAAATCAGGAAACGCTGGTTACAAATCAGAAAACGTAAGTAAATTGGCTCAAAGCCCTTATATTTCTGTTCAAAAATCAGAATTATATGCTATCATAATGGTATTACAGAACCTCTTAACATAGTCACTGACTATCAGTATGCAGGAAACGTTGTTTTATACATTGAAATTGCTGATTTTATTAATGATGAGTAAAAATTAACTTCATTATTTATTCTGTTACAAGAAATAATCAGGACTAGGACTCATCCCTTCTATATAACACACATTCACTCCCATCCAGGTCTGCCAGGTCCTTTAGTACAAGGTAATGATAAAATTGATAAATTATTAATAGGAAATGTGCTAGAGGTCTCAGAGTTTCATAAAAAAGATCATTTCAATAGCAAAAGTTTAAAAAAAGATTTCTCCATCACTTGGCAACAAGCCAGAGAAATTGAAAAAAGGTGTCCCACCTATTCTTTCTATAACCAAACTGCATTGCCAGCAGGAAGTAATCCTAAAGTATACATAGAAATGAAATCTGGCAGATGGGTGTGTTTCATTTTACAAAATTTGGAAAATTAACATAATTACATCATATAATTGCTATGTTTTCAGGATTTCAATGGGCAACTGCTTTGAGTTCAGAAAAGACTGATTCTATAACCATATACTTGCTACAGCTGTGGCCATCATGGGAATACCTGTACAAATTAAGACTGACAATGCTCCAGCATATGTCTCTAGTAAAATGAGACAATTTTTGCTTATTATAATATAAAGCATAGTACAGGCATACCACACAATCCTACAGAGCAAACAGTCATAGAGAGATCAAACTGAACTCTAACGGATATACTAAATAAACAGAAAGGAGTAACAAAGATTTCCAGAAATAGACTACATAATGCTCTATTAACTTTTAATTTTCTCAAAGCTAATGAGAAAGGAACAACAGCTGCTGAAAAGTATTGAACTATAGAAAAAAATGACTGAGCTAAATCAGCCTGTTTACTTCAAAGATGTACTGACCTCAGAATGGAAGCCAGGGTATGTGCTATGTTGGGGAAGGGGTTTTCCTTTTGTTTCCACAGGTGAAGAAAAGTTATGGATACCATCAAAAATAATAAAGACTTGATTAGAACTGGAGAAACTTCACGAAAATGAGAAATGATGGCTCACCCATCCATGTGACAATTCTTTAAATTGGAAGAAAAACAAAGGGTTGGGGCAGGGTTTTGTTTTTGTCTTTGCAGAAAACTAGAAACACCCATCTTCAAGAAGTTAAAAGACCTTGAACATCTAGATGTCTACAGCAGAAGGAAGGCTATCCAGAAAAATTCACAAGCAAAAGAATATCGGATCCATTAGTACCAATATATTGTATAGGGTAAAATCTCACTGTCTAACATCTATATCTCTTTATTTGTAAAAAAAAAAAAAAAAAAAAAAAAAAAAAAAAAAAAAAAAAGTTGAAAACCCAGTTCAATTATAAATTAAAGTTGACTTTGGAGTTGGAGTGTGGCTCTCTCCTTCTCTAAACTCAAGCATACTTGTTAAAGGAAAATGTAAAATCTCAGTATCATATCAGAAGATCCACCTGATATGGGACAGAAGAATAA
Organism: Phyllotis vaccarum; assembly: GCA_033318265.1. Taxonomy (NCBI): domain Eukaryota; kingdom Metazoa; phylum Chordata; class Mammalia; order Rodentia; family Cricetidae; genus Phyllotis; species Phyllotis vaccarum. The sequence goes on along the minus strand of JARWLC010000016.1, from coordinate 73,984,161 downwards.
ATAAAAATAAGAATAAATAAAAATAAAAGGCTTTCCTATTGTTACTAAATCCTGTGCTGTATAAATGTTCATGTCAAAATTTATAAGATTATATATATATTAAACTTTTTGTCATGATATTGATGTTTACATAGAGTACTAATTAGTTTAGAAAATGACTTTATTTAGCTTTCTATAAATTGTGTTGGGTTTTAGTCTCTTATCAGTTTTCTGCAGTGATCTATAACAATACCTAACTGCAAATTTTGAAGTATCCAAAAGGAAGATGGGGCCCCACAACAATGATTTCACATGAACTCTGACAAAGCCACTAGGCTGACAATCACCAACCAAAGATTCAGATTTGGACTACAAACTGCTCAGGACAATTTTGAGGTGGCTCACTGAGATGAATCAGCTTCACAGACTACTCTAGCTAGGACTTGAGACAAGCCGTGCACTTTTCTGTTATGCAGAGACTTGACAACAAATGAGACAGCCATTGGACTTGACAATTACCACAATTTTTTCTTTACAAGATCCACTAAAGATGCTGTTGTCCCCAGACAGCAGGAAGTAAATTTAAGAACATGATGCCCACACTCCCAAGAGGTAGGGTAGTTGGTTTTTGGTCTTTCAATGGATTATAGATGATTGTCATTGTTTAGGGTAATTGGTTACAAATTGTATTGGTTATGGTTAAGAAAAATGCTAAACAAGAGAGATTAGATTCAGGGTTCTTGCTTGAAAAACAAAGGAAAAAAAGGATATAGATATGATAGGATATAAGGGTAGATTATTGAATCTACTTTTAAAAAGCAATTACTAGCTTTAAATATTTTACATTGGACAGGACTCTTTTGTATATTAAATACAAATTGTGTATATTGATACAAAGTTGAGATTAGTTTTGTTATTGTACATATATTTCTATGCTTGTTCAAGGTATTGTATTTATACAGTTCATCTAACAACGTAATACAAATTGCTAGCCCTTGAAAGTTCTTATTACCAACTCACTAGGATATAAAAAAAATGCAAGTTAGTAGTTAGACATTACAATCAAACTTATAGTCATATTAGATATGTTTTCAGGTCAAGCAAAGATATCTTTTATATGAACAGGTCTTTAAACGCTTCAGAGATCTACAGAATACAGCATTAAAGAAGTTTTAATAACCTAAGTTCTTATTATTTTTATGACAAGGAGACATTTGCTCCTGGCAGCACCAATCTACTTCAGAGAACACGATGGGCACTGAAGAAACTCCATTTGGAATTGACCTTCATTGTGGCAAAAGTTAGCCACTGAGCGAGAAAGTGCCTTTGCCTCGACTGCTGACAGTATGGTGTCCAAAATGGACAAGCAGGATACACACACACACACAAGAACAAGAACTGAGAATCTTGCCAGGGCAAGGTAGAGAATATCTTTAAGAATATCCTGTCTCACAGAAGTCTGTCAGATATACTAGGCCTTTAGGCTGAAGATGGATACTTCAACACAGCAGAGGAAACCTGGGTGACTGTTTAGGCAGCCAGGTGATTCATTTTTTGAATGAAAGTGGAAGTTGCTTGCTTTGCTATATGACCTTTGCCTTCTACATTACGTTGGTAAATTGCTATGTGCTGTTTAAGTTTGCAGAGAGCCAGCTCTGAGAGCAAGGAGGCTCTCTTGTCCCAGACTCCAGTATACTTATTTCAAGTGTCCTCCAAGGTCCCTTGTCTGGGAAGAGCTAGGCCCTTGTTTCTCTATCACGGACAGGGAGGAACAATAAAGTAGTCTGAGAGTAAGAACACTGTACCCTTGAGAAAAGCTAAAAAGCCAACTATTTCCAATCACATTTACTGATGTTATCCTATGATATAAAAATGCCTACAAAAGAAATGGGAAGCCAGGGGCTCATTCATGAAGAAAATGCTCCCCTCTACCCGGAAGTCTCAATAGTCTCAGCAAGCTTCCTGGGTCCCTCCTGCTGGACGACTGTATGCACCCACTCTGATGATGTTAATAACTACCTGCTGCTATTTTTCCTTTACTGGGAAGCCTCACCTGAAGGGATGCTCTGCTCCACCCAGAACTCTCAGTTGGAAACTTCTGCTGGCTACCTCAATGAGGCCCCGCAGTCCATTTCTGCTGGATGTTTTAGCCCTCAATTTGATGTTGCTTTTGTTTGCCCTCACAATTAGGCTACTCCAGTGGTCTCTCCTGGATGCTGTAAGTCACTGATTGGATGATGCTTTGCCATCTATCTGATGCTTATCTACCGCTTGCTATTGAATCTTTCTTATCCAAAGCTGAAATCAAAGCACTGGAGATCATTCTCTGCACCATAGAGAATATCTTTTCACCAATGAGTCTTCAAAATCTTCTTGCAGGCTACAAGGAAGGCATTCCAGGATGAGGTATTGAGAACCCAGCAAGTAGTCAGCAACAACAATCACATGGTATCAGACGCTAGAGAAGCTGGTTAAATCCACCTCCTGGGAGAGCTGCACTCCCTACAGTATGAAGAAAAACTGATGTCCTACAACTACCAGGTGTGTAGAGGGCCCAGAAGGGTAGGTGTCTCTAGGCAAGAAGCAGGGTTCCTCTCACCCTGTGTTTGTCCCACAGTCCCCCAAAAGGTAAGACACCCAAACCAGAGCTAGGAGGTTTCTTTGTTTAAGGATTCTGGTGCTGACAAATAAGATGCCTGCTACAGGGGAAGGGTCTGATTCCTTCCCTGGGGGCTGTTATTTCAATTCATTTCATCACAGGAACCATGCCAACCACTGGGAACATAGTGAGAGAGAAAAAGGGCCCCACATTTCTCTGCATCAGTACCTGAGTTCTCCAGTGATTCACAGGCTCCACATGCCCTCACCAACCTCGTTTCTACTTTATACACTTGCCATTCCACTCACTATTCCTCAAACTCCAGATACATTATGTCTTGAGGCCTTTATACTAGCTATTCATTTTAACCTCTATGGTTTCCTTTCTTCTATCCTTCAAATCTAGGTTCACAGGTCGCCTTCATACTACTGAAGGGCCAGCAGTGAATACCCTATTGTGACTTGTCACATCTCCTCTTGGCTGCTGCTTTCCTGGAGCCTCATGTCTGCTTGGTATGATGGTTGCTATAGATATCACTGTTTCTCTCTCTTCCTATGAGGCAGGGTCCTGGATTTACTCACTGGTGTATCTCCAGGGCCTAGAATGACCCCTGACCTGAGGGAGACACCTACAGTTACCTTCTGAAGAGTGGTAACTGACCCACATTGAGTAATTCCAAGTCTTTAAAAACTGTAAGCACCCAGAGAGGTCACTCTGTAATAAAACTCAGCAAAGACCCAGGACATACACACCAGAAGCAATGACTGTCTCAAGGGTCTATCCCTACCCTGATCCCTTATCTGACCAATGCTCAGTGCAGACCGTGGAAAGTCCCCATTTAGCAGGCAATCTCACACCACCTCCAACTGCAGAGCCTCACCACCCATGTGGCTGTCCCCAGGCTGTTGCATCATATCACAGGAAATTATAGAAAACTTGGCTAGGATCCCCTATCTCATCCCTATCTACTTTGGCCCCTCAGGTTTTCCCTGTTAGACCAGGAGCAGGGACATGGTCTTCATTCCAGGCCACCTTCAGCTCTGGTAGAGGCTTCCTGTCTAGAGTCTCAATACAAAAGGACTTCTGTCAACTAGCTACCCAGCCTCACTTCCGTCAGGGAGAGTCCTTAAAGCTAAGGCAATGCTGCCCTACTTGATGCATAGGACATGGTACACTCTGGCTTTTCCTTCAGCAGATCCTCTTATAGGATGTTCAGAAGACAGTGGCTGTATAAAAAGGACCATTCTAAGGTCCGATTCTCTTGTAAGAAATGCATGTGACTAAGTTAGTAAGCCCCTGACCCTAGAGGTCTGTTTGTTCCTTTTGGTATTCACAGCCCTCACACCAAAAAACTATGTGTTCCTTGGAGGTCCAAACTCAGCTTGGAGGGCAATCTCCTGCAAAGGCACAGAGCAGGACACCCAAATCTCAGAGTGACTCCAAGGAAGGGCAAACAGTACCCAGGATGGTCACTGACATTCTAAACCAGCAAGCACATGACCCAGAGAAACCAGGTTCCTGTGGCTTCAGATGTCAGCCCTTTATTCTGATGGAGTTTTCTGCTGAGTAGAAAGCCCAGCTACCAGGAACGGCAGGAGCCACAAAGAAAAGTGTAGCAAACATGTAGGTGCATGTGCACTCTTGGACCCTCAGGGAATCACTTGGGTACCATCCCAACTGGCTCATCTGACATTTACAGAGATAGTCACTGTCTATTTTGGAGAGGAAAACCTACTCTGTCTCTTAGTCCATATTCTGACCTCTCATCCTGGCACATACATTTGTGGTAAAATATTGGTGGTTAAGTTGGGGAGTTCAGAGGAAACACTAAGGTCTTGCTAACGTCGGTGTTTAATCTAGTCTGGGGGGGTCTGTTACTGTCTCTGTTGATGCTTTTCCCCTTCAGGCCTTCGTCTGCTTCTGAAGTGCTTCCCCAGGTGCCTACTGAGTATGTTTCACTTTGGACAACAGTGTGCCAGGCCATGGACGTGAGCCCCAAATAAGGGGTGAGGTTATTGGACAGCCTCATCTGCCATCCCCACACTAGCTGGTGCTGGACTTAAGAACAAAGACTACTCACAGAAAGGAATCCTCACTACAAAGCTATGCTTGGTACTCCAGTTGTACAGGAGGCCCTGCTACCATCCTGCTGCAGAGCACTTGGCTAGCACAAACAGCTCATGCTGAGGTTTTCCAAACCTCACAGGGTGGACTCAAAGGTGACTCGGGTGCTCAGTCTTCATGACAGGGCCACAGAAGACCTTGTGCCTCTGCTGCCTCTGTCATCACTGCCTTGTTTACTCCTGCACCTGAAGTTATCTAGCAGGCCGTATGACAGCAGGCCTCTATGCTCACAAGGGTGGGACCCAAGTGAGGTCATGGGATACATGGAGAAGGAATGCAAAGGCCAAGGGAGTTGTGCTATTGAAAAAAATGGGAAAAGATCTCTTTCTTAAAAGTACTCTGCAGGGCACATTCATGTGGTTGAATTAGAAAGATGATAAATCAAAGTCCTACCAGCCTGTGCTACACAGTAAGTTAAAGGACAGTCTGGACTGTATAGTGACACTGTTTCTGAGTGGCAGGGAGCACCTAGAGGTAATGAAGCATATCCCCAATTTCAACCCATACTCACATACTCAAACATTGTGTGGTGGTCTGAATAAAAATGGCATTCAAATCCCAGTTGGGGACCGATTTAGAAAGGAGTAGGAGGTATGGCCTTATTGGAGAAGGTGTGTCACTGGAGGTAGGTTTTGGGTTTCAAAGGCCTAAGCAAGCCCGGTCTCATTCTCTCTGCCTCTAACTTGCAAATAAAATGTAAGCTCTCAGCTCCTGCTCCAGTGCCATGCTTGCCTGCCTGCTACCTTGCTCCCTGCTATAATGTTCACAGACCAACCTTCTGAAACTGTAAGCCAGCCTCCAATTCAATGCTTTCTTATATAAGTTGCCTTGGTCGTGCTGTCTTTTCATTCTTAGAACAGTGACTAGGACAGCATGTTTCCTCTGAAAAGAAGAGCATGCTCTGCATCAGAATCCCAGAGAGATCTGGTCCTCAGTAGAAGCCAAAAGATGGAGATGCACAGGAATGCCAATTAGACATTCATATGCCTATGCTGATGTGTGTTAAACTTAACCCTAAATTATAGCCTTTCAGAATAATTCTGCCTCCCCTCTGCTTCTCTCCAATTTTGGTTTGGGTTTGTGAAAGGTCTGCTGGTAAAAATGAAGCAATACCAGTAACTTATCTACAAATTACAGGAAGGAGAAAGTAGGGTGAAAAAGACCAAGAAACTTAAAACAAGTTTGAAGAACCACATCCTAGCCAGGCAGGAAACAACAGGAGACTGTTCCCATTCACAAGGAAGGAGGGCCACTCACACAGGACTATGCTAAACAAGTCACAAATGACAGTCATCTTGCTAGCTGTTCTAGGATTTCCAACTGCAGACATCAGAGGGTGGGGCTTTGATCTTATACCCACAGAGAACCAAGCCTCTCAGGAGCCAGCTCCTGCAGTTCTGCCACTCATATAACCAGTGGGTATGTCTCCCACAGTGGAGGCTGGACCTCTGCCCCAAGAGGAGGCCATGGGAAAAAAAGGGCAGATTCCCTAAGGACCATCTAACAGGGGGCAGCTGAGAAGTGGCTAATAATCATTTTCTCTGTGCTTTTGCTTAAGCTGCAAACCAGGGCCTGTGTGCAGTGTCCCGCTTGTGGTCAGGTACTATAGTTCTGAAGGCATCACCATGAGATAAAACAGGGACAATCTCTGTATTATTTTTTACAGATGCATGCAAATATACAATTACCTCAGTAAAGTGTCCTTTAGAAGTCTGGACACTAGCTAATGAACTAATAAAGAAAATGGGTACTGAATTCTTAGTCATAATGGGACATTTATATCATCCTTTTCAAAGTGCAAGGAATATCACAGAGAAGGTGGGAAAAACATAAGAGCTAGAGGATGAAGCAGTGTGATATGAAAAACCATGTTCCATGCATGGCATAGCCGCTGCACTCATGAGCTCATTGTGTCATGGAGTCAGGAGGTCTCACAAGGCCCCATCCCCACTGATGACACGTGGGCAGTTAATGGGAGTGGGGAGCAGAGGCTCTGGCTCTGAAGGTCATAGCCATGTAAGAGGACTTACTGACAGTAATGTTCTGGGAAAGGGAGAAATGTCTTCAGTGGTGTATCCTCTGCAAAGGGGCCTGTGCTCCTGTATGCAGAACTACTGAAACTCCCTGGTTATGGGGAAAATAAAAAGGGAAATGAAAGCAGAAGCAGAGCTGGTTGGGAAAGGGAAGCGGATCATCAGGAGAGGGATGGGGACAAGAGAATGTAATGGGTTAGATAAGATAAAATATTTTATATGCATTATGCAAATGTCAGTGTTATCTGTTATGTATAATCAGCATATGCCAACAAGAAATGCAGAATTAAAAAAGAAAATGGGTATATACACATATTCTTCAGGCTTTAGCATATAAAAAAATTGGAATAGCAAAATGGATGAACCCTGAGGACACCATTGTACATGGAGTAGAGAGAAATGGGTATAGAGAAGTAGGTACATGATTCCACTTCTTTATGAAGCATCTAAATCATCAAACTCATAGAAGAAGAGGGTGGGATGATGTCTGCAGGGAGAGGGCGGGGAGGCTTCAAGAGGAAGAAAGTTTCCGTTTTACCGGTGGCTCTGGAGCTCATGGAAAGCAGGCTGGCCTACAAGATGAATGAGTTCAAGAGACTGTGAGGCACTGGCCTGCTGGCAACAATAATGCACAATACATTTAAAAGCTTGGTAAGGGGCTGGGAGATGGTTCAGTCAGTAAAGTGCTTGCCATACAAACACCAGGACTTAAATTTGAGTCCCCAGCACCACATTAGAAACAGATGTCATGGTGTGTAACTGTACTCCCAGAGCTGTGAGGCAAAAATAGTTCCTGGGAGCCTACCACTTGTCCACCTAGCTGAATCAGTGAACTCTAGGTTTGGTGAGAGAGTTGTCTAAAAAAAAAAAAAAGTCCAAGAAAATGGAAAGCAGTGGAGGAAGATATATGACATCAATCTCTGACCTCAACATGCACATATACATGCTCATGAATACTCGTACATGCACACACATACACATACTCACACACACACGTACACACACAGAGACACACATGCATGTACACACATACACACACGCACACACATATACACATACACACACATACATATACATACACACATACACACATGCACACACACGCACACACACAGAAACACATGCATGTACACACATACATACACATACACACACGCACACACATAAACACATACACACACATACATATACATACACACATACACATGCACACACACGCGCACACACACAGACACACACATACACACATACACGCACGTGCACACACACATACATATACATACACACATACACACACACAGGTAAAGAGAACGACACTCATATTAAATGCTCTTACCACACAGGAAATAACCTATGAAAAGCACACTCCAAGAACCCTGAGTGCATCTCTTGCAACCCCCAGTCTAACTTCAGCACTGCTGAGGGAAGACACCCTGTAAAGATAATGCCACACAAATATTCCAAAATGACCTCAGACATTTTAAACTGTTATAGATACAAATGGGAGTATGTACTAGCAGCAGGCTGGGTGGAGACAATGCAAAATTAGTAACAAACATGTCTCTTGGGGGCAGCCTCTGAGATGGTTCCTGCAGAAATGTGTGTAATTGGTACCAGATTGTTGGACCACTCACTGGTCTCCAAACCTCTGGACTCATAAGAGAAACTCTAAGCTGGTAGCTCATGAGACTTTCTTTGGACCACTTCAAGAACAAACCAGGCAGCCTGAGGGCCAGGCTGCAATCTGCTGGCAGTTGCCTAGCACTTGGAATCTACTTTCTCTCTATCTTTACTGACAGCCCTTGGAACCACACTCACCTTCCGATTTCTAAGTGGGATTAAACAACTTGCTGAAGGTTACCCAGCTAGTAGGAGGCTGGACAACTGGCTGGGCTCTGTTCCTTATGCTGCATTGGTTCTGCATTACTGCAACCACCGGTCAAACCTACTTAAGAAGTTACAGAAAGGTCTGGAAAGATGGCTCAGCTATTAAGAACCTTTAGTGCCCTTGCAGAGGACCACAGTTCAATTGTCAGCACCCATGGTGGGTGGTTCACAACCACCTGTAACTCCAGCTCCATGGGATCCAACACCTTCTTCTGGCCTCCACAGGCACCTGCACACACGTACACACACAAAAGCCTTCCATCTACAGTATCGCATTGCACTCATACATGCAGAGGACAACACAGGTTCTACTATGTTCCTCATATTCATGTGGGCCCCCTGCTGGAGCATCAGTAATGGAGATAAGACCTCATGAGACAGTCCTGGTATGAGATGCTCCCTGCTTCTCCCAGATGCCTGCAGGAGCTCATGTCATAGCCTACGTAAGTGCAGACATGATAGCAGCCACAAGGAAACCTCTGAGGAGCCAAGTGTGAGGTCCTTTCCAGCTCTGGACGTGAAGACCCAGGTGGGTTGGAAGGAACCCCAGATGTTTCCCTTACTTAGTGTGCAAAGGGTGATGCTAAGCTCTGCAAAACCTAATGTGGTTAGACATACTTAGTCCATAGATTTTAGTAATTACCTAGAAGTCAAGAACTTCTACTTCTCTGGAAACAGGATGACTTGAGAATATGGCATCCATAATTCCCAGAATGACTTCAGGCTGGGTGAGACAGCAGCTGGCTCAAGGAAAAGCTGCCCAGACTGCTGTACTGGCATGCCCTACTGTTCTCACACTGGGCCTGCATCACTCACAGATGGTCGTTATCCAACTTCTGTGGATATATGTGTCTTAGATAGATTATTCTCTCAACTCTCATTCTGCCCCATAAATAGTGTCTTGTACACATAACATCTAAGGACCATGAGTCATACAATCCACTCAGCAACACTGATCAAATCCGCTGCTGATACTGGCCTCCAGATTTCCCCAGGTGCACATCTAAAGACTCTGACTATCTAGTATTCTCTGTGTCTCAGACCACCTCATATATCATGACTTATGTATAATAAAAATGTTGTTTTATTACTTCAGAGAAATATGGATTAACAAAACAAGTACTGCTTCTTATCAAATTGTAGACACCACCCAGGGTGACTTACAGAACTTCTGGGAACATCCTGCGCAGGCTTTGTGTATGCCTCAGATAGATCACCATTCAGAATGACGTCAGCCAGAGAGTTCACCAGTGGGGCATGATGTATAATGAGGAAGACCTAGTGAAAAGGGAAGATGGGATATGCATTGAGGAGCTCAGTCCTCTACTCTTCTCCTTCCTGATCCAAAATATCCAGTCTGAGGATGGGTCCCATCCCATCAAGGAAAAAGCAGCCCCTCAACTCTGGAGGGCTTCTCCCTCACCCCCATCCCCGATCAAGGGGAGCATTGTGGGAAGGGAGTGGCCAACCAGTACACTCCTTCCTTTCCATGGCATGCTAGTGCCAAGTTCTAGCATAAAACCAATCAAGGATTAGTAAAGGGGCAGTGATGCTGAGATTCCAGCACTGGAATTATCCCAAGCCCTGGTGTGGGTTTCAGCATGCTGGGTCACAGCAGTGTTGTACGTAGATGCCACAGGAGCCAGAGGTAGGTCCAGTCAGGTTATACCTGACAAAGCAGAAGGCTCTGGTTGTCACCCACCTTGCTGTCCTCATGTTCAGAAGAGTGGCTGTAGGAATCAGGGTGTTCAAAACTGACCCGTCAAGTTGGCCGAGACACATCCACAACCTTGTTTTAAAATGCTGAGCCAGTGAGATAGCTCAGCAAGCTGGGACCTGAGTGCAATATTCACAATATCCACAGTAGGGAACTGACTGTACAAAGCTGTCCTCTGACCTTCATATGCACATTATGGTACATGTGCTAACCCCTACTTCATGCTCATACACATTAATAATAAATTTTAAAAATGTAAGGAAGACATCAATAGTATAGTGTATATCTACCATATATATGGTTCCCTGGCAGGTGGACAGATCCCTGCCTATGGATATATTCTTGAGTATGGATGGATTCCTGCTTGTGGATGGATCTCCATGGGCAGATCTTTGCCTGCACAGATCTCTGCTTGTGTACTAACTCTTGCCTATAGACAGATCTCAGCAGATATATGGATTCCTACAGGTGGACAGATCCTTATGGGTAGTGGCATATAGTGCTCATTTTCCTGGGCATGGTAGAAGGGATCCCCACAGGAGTAATGTGGAAGTGGGCCCAGGCCAGGCTATTTGGAGAGGCAGCTTGGCTTTAGATGGCATCACTTGTACTAAGTTAATGCCACTGATGTGCGTTTTCATGGTAGCAATGCGGACAATATTTGCAAGCATGCATCAATTTTACAGAGACGTAGATGCTTTAAGGACACAGCATTCAAGTTTCCACACATTTAGGCCATATTACAATTAAGCTAAATGACTGTAGAGGGGAGGAAGGAAGAAAGGCTAAAGATTTTTTCTTTTCTTTCCTTCATTTTTGTTTTTTGTTTGTTTTTAAGACAGGGTCTCACTGTGTAGTACTAACTGGCCTGGAATTCATTGTATAAACCAGGCTGGCAACAAATTCACAATATCTGCCTGCATCTTGAGTGCTAGAATTAAAGACATGAGCCACCACACCCAATTAAGGCTCAGGACTTTTACCGTAATGTTTGTTGGACATTTATTTATTGTCGTATTATGTTGTGGCCATGTGAGCACCATGGTGTGTATGTGAACATCAGAGGACAGAGAGAGGGAGCCTCTCTTTTTATACCGTGTAGTTTCAGGTCAATTTGGGGCAGCAGACTTGTCCTCAAGCACTTTACCTGCAGAGCCATTTTGTAGCCCAAGATTTTGAGTTTAGAAGATGTCTTTTTAAGGGCTATGAGGTCTAAGGAACAATGAATTAAAGTTCTGTTTTGGGACGTACTGAGAGAAACAATGCGTGGCCTGAGTCCCTGTCCTTCTCTAAGACACTAGGAGATGCTTCTCAGAGAAGTAGCTGAAGGAGCAGCCACAGGAGCTGGTGAGCATGATCCTCAGAGGAAAAGCCTGCTTATGTGATGCTCCAACAACTGACAAGTAGTGAGAATGCGTTTCTTGGTTGGACTCCTATAGTTGAGCAACTGACCTATTTGGGTTCTGTCAGCAGGGGACGCTGACAAGCTTTCAATAAGTCAACACAAAGGCCTGCCAGAAGAAGTTGTCCTGTGCTGGCTGAGGTTAATGGTACGAAGGGGCCTGAGACAAAGCAGGCCTCAGGCAGAGTTGTGAGCAAATAGAGCCTCCAGAACAAGGTTCTAGGATGCAGGCAGTGGTCAAGCTACATTGGAGCTAATCAATCTCCCCTCTGTGGGAAGATGGAAGCTGGACCTCTTCTCGGGCCATCAGGAGCCAGAGCACTCCAAACTTGAAACAGTAAGGGAACCAAGTAGAAAGAGATCTCACTAAAGGGAATCAACCCTGGCACCATGGCAGACATGGGAACAGAGTTCTAAGCAAACATCTGGCTACTTGACAGCCTGCTAAAGTGGCCCATGAATCTGGACTGCAAGTCATAAAAATATTTCTGAAGTTATGTAACTGGGTCACCATGGAGTTTTTCCACTTCTTGTAAATATTACATAATTGTAAGATGTGAAGGAAGAAACCGTTGTTTAAGGAAGAGGCAGGCCAAGTGGCTTAAGACTCAAATCTCAGGTTCTGGCTGTAGAAAGTGGTCTGAATCAGAACCACTACAGACCCTCTGCAGACAGTCCCAGGCAAGGCTGTATGCCAGACCATGGCTGTCAGTGTACATTGTCCAGCAACTGGGGTTCATTTCTAGGCACTGTGAACGAAAGGCCCACAAGTCCCACCTCCAGGGTATGGAGAGCATGAGCCAGTGTTTGGGAAGCCTGGCTCACGGCAGGGGTGCCAGGTATCATCTCTCTCTACGCTTTCCATCTTCTCCCATGAGGCTGAGTCCTGCTTGACATACGGAAAATACAACACCCTTTCTCTGGGTTGGGACTTCATGTCAAGACAGGCACAGAACTAGTGAAGCACCCTGGCCACACCACGGGCCCATGTGTGTTGGACACAGAACAAACATACCTGGGAGAGAAGATAGAGGGATACTGGCAGGCTGATTTTGGGGCGTTCTCCTCCCTAGTGAAGGACAGAGGAAAAAGAGGTGCCTTGGGTTACAAAAGGCAGACACAGAACACAGAAGACCCCAAGCCCTCAGTTCAAACAAGAAGTGCAACCCCTCCCCCACTGTGCTAGTCAAAAGCCCACCCTGGGGTAGACAAGCGCAGCTTCATCTCAGTTCACACGGAAGCTAGCCCTTCCCTTGGAATCCTGCCCCACAGCCCTGGCTTGGCAGCTGACTCAATGCAGGAGCTTCTTCCTAAGTCACAGAACGCTTGAGGACAGGCTCCTAGCCTATTTCAGGGAGACACCTTTGCAACAGGAGAAGTTGGGACTTGGGGCCCTCTGGCCTCTAAACAAAAACAAACAAAACCCAAATAGACAACAACAAAGCCAGCTCCTCGTCTGCTCTCAGCGTCAGGCCAGTCCTGTGAGAGTGGGGACCTTTAGGACCCTGGTCTTCGTGATGCTCTCTTAGAGCTGCTCCAGTGTGAAACAGTCGCGGCTTCCTTTTGCTGCATGACTTACTGATTGGAAGAATGCCCATGCTCTAGGTCTAAAAGGAGTGCCCTGCCCTTGGGACACGTCTAACAAGGTCCCTTGCAGGGAGACAGCTGGTGGTTACGTCCCTTGTAAGGCTTCTCTGCTGGACACATTTGTGTCTTCTTGCTCCCTCTCACGTCAACCTTGGTTCTGATGGGACAACTGAGGACTCGCTCCCTGAAGCGGCTTTTCTCTTAAGGATCTGGGAACAGTCCCCATGGTATCACTTAGAGAGAGCTTACACATGCAGATCCTGTCCTAACCTAAGCCCACTGGGCCAGAACCTCTGAGGACAAGGGGTTCCTAGGAAGTTGCCATCCCTTACCGCATCCTCAACCCCCATGAAGGTCTCAGGCTGACAACTTGTGTCTAATCAGGGGACCTTTCCCTGAGCATGCTCCAGCACTTCCTGTGCATTTCACATGAAGGTTCCAGCGCTGCCTGATAACGGTCTGAGAATAAGCTCTGGTGAGACCAGAGAAAGCTTGAGGGAGAGGGAGAGTAGCGCCTCAGAGAAAGGCACACAGGAGCAGAGGCTGCCTCCCTCTGATATCAGCAATCTTACATTTCTGGTCACTCATCAAAAAGGGAGAGCCAATGGGCTCTGAAAGGCCTTTCCCTGGTGTAAAGCTTTGCTACCACCTCCCTGCAAAGGCTGCTCCAGCAAAAGGCAGCCCTGACCCTCTTAGAAGATGCAGACTTACCTTGTCTGGGTTCTCCAGTGAGTACACATAGAGTGGCAGGAAAAGCCTGTTGAGCAGGTGATCTGTGAGCACATCATTGAGGAACTCACAGTTGATGATCAGGATGTCATTGAGATAGTGCAGGTGGTCCAGGTGCTCAGCCACCAGATCACTCAGTTTCCCCCGATTCCGGTGCCTGTGAGACAAATGCTCTTTTTAGCCCGGAGGTCAAGGTTTGGGCCCTTCAGCTTAAACAGAACACACATGAGGAGATAGATTCATTCACATATCCATTTAGGTAAGCTAGTGTAGATACTGCCCCTGATGGGAAGACAGATGAAAGAATAATATACAGGACCACTGAGAACACTTTAGAACTCCTGGGGCTCTTTCCCTGGATGGTCTTGCCACCACATGGCAGGGACACAGAACCAAACTACACACTCCTCCATGCTCGTAGCTTCTGTGATCTTGCAGCAAGTAACAACCATGCTGCTGCTGTTTCCAGGGTACAGTCAAAAGGACAGAGTCAAAGCAGCCACAAACAGGCTTTACTACCTCCAAAGCAGAAGGTGGGCAAAGAGCAATCAGTTGAAAAGTAGGGGCATTGTGTCTGCACCAGCATTACTACTACAGGTTACAGACAGCATTTCAGAAGGCAGGAGACTTGGAAGATAAAAGCCAGAGGAAAGAGAAGGTTCCAATGGGGCCACCACTAATGAGCACCCCACTACTGACACTTGGGACTTACCACCTCACAGCCTGGCTTGCATGGTTTTCTCTTCCATTGCCCAGTCAACCTAGAATTTGCTTAATATCATTCTAGAAGTAACATCTATCAAGCAGGTACAGCAAGCTCAGATTTGCTCTCACATAATTCAGGGCAGTTATTCCATAGTATAAACACCCTCACTAGACACTGATAGGGAATCCACATTGCAAAGCCCAAATATCATGAGAATCTATGAACTATCCACCATAGACCCAGAATGAACACACACACACACACACACACACACACACACACACACACACACACACACACACACACACACACACAATGTTCCGTTCCTCTCCCTTAAGATACCATCAACAACTGGCTTTTCTGGGCTTTTAACATACCTCATTTTTTGATGCTTTCTTTTAAAACTTTACTTAAGTAATGTGCATGGGTGGGTTTAATGGCATCAGTCAGATCTAATCTAGTAGCTCCCCACCTGAGAAGACACTGTGTGTGCTACTGGTGACTAGGCCTGGGGCCTTGTGTGTCCCGGCTGGTGGCCTGGTCCACTATGTAGCCAAGACAGGCCTTGGCTTTTGATCTTTCTGCTTAAGCCTCCAGAGTATCTGAGAGGGCAGGCCTGAGCTACGAGGCTGTGCTTGAGAAAAGCAGTATTGGTGGTTCTTTCTGCAAGCAGGCTCCCGGCTTCTGTGAAAGCTGCACTCACTTCCAGCCTGTGCCCTTTTAGATGCTGCTCACTGACTCCCTGTTCCCACACTACTTACTGAATAACTAGAACTGACATTCTCATCACTGGTCACTGTAGATGTACATTCCCCCCTGAAGCACATGCTTTCTGGAGGACCAGCGACTCCATCCACACAGGTTCTCATTTCCCAGAAGGCCCATCAGCCCCACCATTTCTAGTCTTGCTTAGTTCCCCATGTTGGATTACACATACTGCCTCGCTCCCCTTGTGCAGGAGACCTCCTCTTTGGATCCCTCCAGTGTCCGGACCCAGCTACACATACTTTTTACAAGGTTAGGCAAGGCCTTTATTTGGGACAGTGGTTCTCAGCTGAGGGTGAAGTAGTGTCAGGAAGCATTTTGGGTTGTCCTGACTTAGAGAGGTGCCATTAGCCACTAATGGACAGAAGAGGTCCTGCAGGCCGCTAAACATTCTGCAAGGCACAGTGGAAGTATAGCAATCAAGTGCTCAGTCAGATGGTCAACAGTACCAAGACAGAAAAGCCCACTGTGGACCTTCAAGTCATCACTCTGAGGACAAAATCACCACCATCATCTTAAACTATTGTTTAAAGTTTTCTTGAGATATGATTCACTTACAATAAAACTCACTCATCTCACATTTATAATTTAATGGGTTTTTAACGTTTTTGTTTTTTTTCTTGGAGTGCTACAAATTGAACTCAAGGCCTCAGCAAGTACTCTACAAAACCCCATGTATGTTCATCACATCTGATTTGAGAACACTTTTAATCTCGTCTGCCAAAAGCCCTGTACTCATCATTAGTGGCTTTCTGCCCCTGCCACAGAACACCCCCTCATCCTGTACCCTAGCCCTGGGAAACCACACCAGTCTACTCCGTCTTTAGACTTGCTTCTTCTGGGCATTTCAGTGAAGTCATAGGCTGTGTGTCTGTTCCCCTCTCAAGGCAATGCTTGAACATTTATCCATATCATAGCATGTGTCAGCATCTCAGACATTAACAGTTAAATACTAGTCTACTGTGTGCACAGACCACACTTTGACCATTTTGTGTCTGTATAGAAGGAGGGCAGTCTATGTGCATGTAGTTGTATGTAGATACGTGTGTGTGCAGGCTTGGAAGTCAGAGGTCAAGCTCAGGTGTCACACCTTTTGTGTAAGAGGGTTTCTCACTGGACTGGAACTCACCAAGTAGGTTAGCTGGTCAAATAGCTTCCAGGGATTTGCCTGCCTCTGCCACAGTACCAGCATTCTCATGTGGGTTCCAGGGATGGAACTCAGGTCCCCAAGTCCATGAGGAAAAGGCTTTAGCAAGTGAACCATCTGCCCCCTATATTTTGGTGATTCACAATCCTCATCTGATCAGCAGCCTCGAAGCCCCAGCTAGGAAGATATACCCCAGTCAGTGCCTATCTATCCAAACTCCCACTGTCCTAAATATGTGGGCAGAACCTTTTGTAGTCCGTGGAGTCCCCACTCTGCCTACACAGGGGTCAGCGCTGCTCTCTGCTCCACTTTTCCTAGGTGGAAACAGAAAGCCCCCTTCACCACCCTTTTTCCACCGAGACCACTGGAGCACTACTTACTCCTCATCTGTCTGCACACAGTTGTCAAGTTCGATCACGTGGCTCCCAATGAACCAGACCAAATTGGAGAAGTATGGGACAGCGGTTTTGTCTCTGATGTAGTGCAACATGGCCTGGTTATCCACTGAGAAGATTCACAGAAGAAGAAACAGTGAGCTACCAAAATGACTCAGGGACAGTTTTACAAAACACCCAAACAAACCAAAACCACCATGAAAAAGCCTTACTACAATCTGAGACTCTGTCTTTCTTGGAAATACTTGTAAATGTTTATCTTATTCATCAAACAAATCAATGCTGATACTATTCTCTCAATGAGCACCCTCAGTTGTGACTTTTATAATTGCAGGTGGCTCTGGAGGCTATGTATCAGCAATGGGCAAGACCTAACTACACTCAGAATGCAGTACTCTCAAGGCAAGTTTCCTGTGTTTACTTGTAAGGCAAAATCAGAAAGAGGAAAACTAGAGGTTAATAACTTACATGACACTGGAATAAGGAACAGGAATCGGCATTGGAGGAAAGGCAAAAACAGACAACAGTTAACAGGGTTAGGAACTGGGAAGGTGAGACAGCAGCCCAGAGGGACAGAGCCTAAGCAGGAGGCATCTAAACCAAAAGACACAGAAGTGAGCAAGAGAAAACAGAGCATAGAGCAGTGGAACCAGCTGTGCATGAACAAGGTTGCCAACTCAGAAGTCTGCCAGGTGCAAACTGGGGAGTCAGACTAGCCCAGGGAGGATAGATGCTTCTCAGCCTTTGACCACCTCCTCATGGGAGTGTGAGCCCAGAACAGCCAAATGACATCTTCAAGTCAGAAATGCACACTGTGCAAAAGCTCCAAATCTTTAAATATGTGCAAGTGTGTGTATATATATATGAATACATATACACATACATATATATACATATATATATATATACACATACATACACATACTTTTTGTTGTTGTTGAGACAAGGCCTCTCTATGTAGCCCTGTTCATTCTGTATTTTTTTCCAAGTCCATCTGAACCATCTAAATATGTGTTTGAGGGCTGGTGTGTGTCTACAGACCCTCAGTTTTTGACTTCTGGCTGGCTCTGAGAAAGACTCTTAAATTTAAATATCCCCAGGGCTGGGAGCCCTCCCTAGCCCTTGACTGGGCATCTCAAGTAACATAAGTAAGAGACCTTTAATGGCCAAGAAATACAGGCCCAGCTCCACTGTGGTTACTACAAGGAAATTCACTGGGCTTTAGGCATTGTCTTAGAGGGGCCATCCCAGCTCCAAAAACCTGCAGCCAGTCTGTGTGCCGGCACAGGCAGGGCTCCAGTAAAGGCTCCCTACTGAAGACCCTATGGAGCATTAGGTACATCCTGAGAGGAAGGAGGAATCTGTTAGAACTGGCCTTGGTGGCTGGCTGGGAATACAATAGTGCCCCCTGCTGCTTATA
This sequence comes from Phyllotis vaccarum, assembly GCA_033318265.1. Classification (NCBI taxonomy): domain Eukaryota; kingdom Metazoa; phylum Chordata; class Mammalia; order Rodentia; family Cricetidae; genus Phyllotis; species Phyllotis vaccarum. The sequence continues at coordinate 73,965,671 of JARWLC010000016.1, read as the reverse complement.
ATGTGAAATGCTCTCATGCATACTTAAAATATAAAAGTGTAATACAGTATATTTTATAAGACAAAAACATAAAAATTGAAAGCAAAAAAAAATCTAGACAGTTTTGCTTCATTAAACTATCCCACGACCCACAAATCCCACACAGACTTCTCATGATATCCTCTGTGGGAGCAGCAGGGGCAATACTAGATCATGCAGTACAAAGACTTCCATAATGAATAGTGATATGCCTGCAAGCCTACTGTGAGACAAGCAGCCATGGCTCATATGAGGCAATCTCTCCAGTGACTCAGGAACTGGGCTCAGCACTTGGCCCACCACTTGAGACCTGGGTGCAGAGAAAACTTACCTTTGTAGACATTCAAGGTGATAGTTCTCACAGCAATTCGAACCATGCTCTCAGGGTGATTGAAGAACTTAATGGCTTCGGTGTACAGGGCAAAGTCATTGGTGTGCTAAAACAGAAGATGGACCCAGAAGTCACAAACCCACAAGACAGGCCTGCTCCTAAAGCCTTCTGAAAATTGTCAGGCTAAAATAAAACAATGATGTCACCATGATGGGAAGTGAGGAAGCCAGAGGAGAGAAAAGGGTCCACAGAATGTCACACAATTTCTTGATCTGCTCTATGACCTTTAACTATGTTAGGAGGTATTTCCAAGCCCATGTCTTCATAAAACAGGGGTAATAGCACCACTTTCTAGCCTCTAGGATGAAATGGGGTCATTTCTGGTTCAGTGTTCAGCCCAGCACTTAATAACTACAGAGCACAGAACATAGTGCTAGTAACATCAGACCTTGCTTGATTAAAAACTAAGTTGGACCTAGTTCAGCAACTTTTGGGTGCTCTGCTGTTCTCCAATGGATAATACTAAAAGTGCAGCATTATCAAGAGGGCAGAGGTTCTCAGAATCCTCAAGCTCCTGAAATGAGACAAAGAACCAATGAAAATGGTTCAAAAAGACATCCCTCCTTAGCCTGAGAGGACAGAGCAGAAGCAGCCTGGAGGATACTTTGCTGCCCTCTGGTGGCCAGCGGAGGCACGGTGGTGGAGACCCTCTAGGCCAGCCCTTCCTGGGATGGAGCTGCAGGATCAAAGCAGCAACTGTCTTATATGCGTGATGCCATTTTAAGGACTGGCAATCGAGCATAGAAACTAAGTAATGGCAACTACTACCCTGGCTCAGACTCAAGAGGAAAGTCCACCTCAAAAACAAGCAAACACAAGGCCCCTGGATGACCAGTTCTCCCAGAGCTATGGCTTCTCTTCTCCTATACTCTGGCCCTCCCTCTGCTACGTTTTCTTCCACCAGGGATAGCCTTTGGGTGAAAGCTGCTCCTGGATACGTTTCCAACCACCTACTGTGTGCCAGAGACAGGGCTCTACTGCATTCATTTCTCAAGTGCATACATATTTTGTTGCTCTTGGCTAGCATTTCCTCCTGAGAGACTATTGAACCATGAAATTCAAGCTTTGGACTGTTGCCATAGCAACAAGGGTTGATGGATGGATTTTGCCGTAACTTAAAAATAAATAAATAAATAAACAAACAAATAAATAAATAAATAAGCAAGCAAGCAAGCAAGCCGGGGGATCATGGTCTGACTTCAAAAGCAGGCTTTGGGAATGTGTGACAGCCACTTAGGAGATAACTGCCACACAAACGTGGCTGTGTGACAGTCAGCCTTCAAGGTAGCCCCCAAGCATGTTCACCACCTGTGTTACACATGCTGTATCTATCTACAGAGAGGAAGATTATACCTGTATGATCAAAAAGTGTGACAGAAGTAAGTGTGGGACTTGTGAGGCTGGCCGCAGAAAGCAGCACTGTTTGTTATGGTCTGCTGGGTTACTCACTCTGTAAGAACATTTGGTCAGCCCTGGGAAGAGGTCCCTAAAAAGGAGCTGTGGTCTTGCATGCACAGCCAGCATCAGATAATCACGCTGACAGTAAAGTAGATCTTCCAACACCATTCCAGACTCCAGGACATTAGCTTCTTAGGATACTGGGTAAAACAGTCCTACTAAGCCAATCCTGAAGTCCAGACGCACTGAGAATAATGTGATGCGATTCTGATCAGTGAGACATAGGGTGAGGTCTGGGGGAGGGGACTTCTAAGAAAGTGTTATCAAAAAGTACAAGAAAAGAAGTGATATTAGAAATTCTGACAGTAGCTTGTCAAGATGTGATTTCAGGAGTTGCAGCAGTCACCCCATGGCCATATGGGACCAATACTGAACACATGCTTGTTGCAGTTACTGGGCAGGAAGTTGAGAAAGCCTGGGGCCCTGGTACAGTGAGCCAGAATGAATGGGCCCAGCACAGCTGGTGTTTGGACTTTTAAGTACATGAACTAAACTGACTTTATTCTCAAGCCCTTTGGAGCTATTATAATAGAAGAGATGGATTTATCTAAGTTGCTGATATTTCTGCCAAGGAACGTGAGGGGCACAGGCCTCCAAGGACAGCAAGTGTATCGCTTCATACAACTCTGAAGATAACATCTGATTTAGTCCAGTCTCTGAAATCCATTCCAGCTATACAGTTTCATCTCATTTCTCAAAGGAGGAGGCTCAGGGAAGCCTGGAAGTTCTAGGTCACACAGCAAGGAGTAGAAAGCCATGCCTAAGTGGAGTTTCTGCTGCTTTCAATGGGATAACCTCTGGATATTTCCCTTCCCCACCAAATAAACTGAATTTTACACTGAAAATAGAAAGGCAATTTGTTCAATTAAAAAAAAAAAAAAGTAGGGCTCAGTAGTAAAGAGCCTATGTCACAGTCTTGAGGACCAGAGTTCCAAGCCTAGCACCCACATAGCAAGCCTGGCACAGTCTTGCAGGAGCCTGTACCCGCTAAGACAGGCAGGGAAAGGAGGGTGACGAGGCCACCAGCCCCCCTGGAAAACACAAGCTCCACCTTCACAAAGAGACCCAAAGTAACAAAGCACAGAATGACAGAGGAGAATTTTCAGAGTCCTCACCTGGCCTCCATGTACCCAGAACACACATGTACACATGTGTGCGTTCTGCACACACACACACACATTTAAAGACAAAAAATTATTTTAAGTATGTCAAAGCCTGTGCTGAAGAAAGTGCCTTGTAGACAAAACTCCTGACCATGCTTGATACCTGCTGGTTACCACTCACCTCATTGTAAAAGAAATGGACAGTGTGGTTGTTGAGCTTTAACGAAAGTGTTTTCAGGAACGATATGTAATAGGCCATGATCTCTTCATCAGAAAAGTCAAATTTATGGACAATGATCGAATTTACATAGTTATTAGACAGCAAATAATCTAGGAGAGAACACAGAGTGGAACAGGTAAGCTCGTGCTAGAGGAAAAAACCAGCAAAAGCTGTTGGGTAATAAGTACAGGAAGTCAACCAGCTGAGCACAAGGGGCAGCTTAACCTTTACCCGTCAAGGCAATGTACTAACAGGACCACTTGTAAGGACACAGGTCTGCCAAGGAGGAGCCTGAGGCCTCTGTGAGCCAAAAGGGACAAACCCATGTATGTTTTCTGTTCACTGCCAGCAAAGCTCAGTATGGAGCCTAAGGCAGGAAGAACAGGCATGGGGTCACTGTCACAATCCACCTACAAATAAGAGTAAAAGGCGCCTCATTTTAATAAGAAGATGCCCTACATGGCCACCAAAAGACATTGTCATGCCTGAATGCCAGAGAGGGCTGCACATGTCTTCAATCTGTCTACCTAATGACAATTTTATAAAAGTCACTGCATCCCCATCATGTGTCCAGAGCCAGGTCAACCACCTCTTACCTGGTGGTTCTAAGGGGACCACATTGACTGAAGATGGTCACCTCTGTTGGGAAGGCTGGCCTTGTCAACAGAGCATACGCCTTATGAAGGGATACACCCAAGGTGGTGAAGGCATCAATGCTATCACCACTCACCTAGCCAGCAACATCAGCCAAACCAACTTTAGTGAGCAACATGGTGTAAGATATTGCAGCCAGCCTGACCTTATGTCCCTGATAATGACAGTTCCTGAGGCAGCTCTCAGGGTCAGCTCCAAGTGAGGCCAGGAGGGTGGAGTAGGGTTCTAAAAATCTTAACACATTGTAAAATGAGTCATGGTTACAAGTGCTATGAGTAATCTTGCTGTATGTAGAAATGTAACTGTATATACCCTCAAGTTCCTGAAAAAATTTAACACAGAAGTATGTGAACCTCAGGTATCCGGCTAGAGGGATATGATACAGATGCATGCTTTGCAGGGCCCACTCAAGTAAAAGGCAGTACATTTGCAATTCCTCAGGAAGCTTGTTCATACCCTTGTGCTGTCAGCAATGCCCCGCAAAGCAGGGCCCACTCTAAGTCTCATTCTATAGACTTGTGAACCTGCTTGTGAACCTTCCATAGAGAAATCGGACAGGCTGAGTGTTGCCTGTCCTGGCCTCTCATCATCTGAATGTTGTCACACTGCTGTGTGGGAGCTGTATTACCCCTTAGCTGCTGCTGTGCAATATTCCACTCTTTAAACCATCCAAAACTGATTTATCCACCTATATTTACCACGTGACACAAAACCTAAGTCCTTTTGATAACTGGAATGCTTTTCATGATGTGGCTAGGGACAACTGGGGAAAGACAATGGGCTGAAATGAGGGAGGATGTAGGACATCCTAGTGAGTCTTGTATTTATAGGCCACTGTTCCTGGGCCACAAATGGCACAAAAACTAGCAGCTTCAGGTATGTGAAAAGTCTCCAACTACATTCTATACCTGCAATAGCCACAGGGTTCATCTTCTCCCCAGAGGGACTTTTCTAGGTCTTCCAAAAGATGGCTGTGGGGATTAGGGAACCACCAGGGATCAGTGGTGGGGCCTGTTATGTGGCTGGGGTTTTTCTGCCCTATTACCTGTGGCTGATATCCTGTGGTATTCTGTTATAATAAACCTGGGACTGAGTAAGTAATCTCAGTCTCTTGGGCTTCTGTCACTTAGGTCACAAAACAAATAGGCAACAGTGGCCTCTGTGCAATGGCTCCCTGGAACAGTGTAATAGCGAAAACTTGGAAAGTACCTAGACACCCACAGCCAGATTCATTTGATGACAACGCAGCTGTGAGCCAGGCCAGGGAGGGCCACAGGCAGGAACAACAGAAGACAGAGGGGATGGGGGTGTTGGGAGCAGAGTAAGGAGATGGCTGAGTTGAATGGTGTGAGGCTGCACTTTTGTAATGACATTTTATTACTTTACAATGACTCTGTTTTTCTAAAATGAAGTAGAAGCAACTGGACACAGTGGCATATAACCGCAATCCTAGGTGAGGTAGGAGGACCGAGCCTGAGGCCAGCCTAAAACTACATAGGGAAAAACTGCCTTGAGAAGTGTCTTAATAAACTGCCCAGCAAGTTGGAGATGTGTCTGTCAGGGCTTCTCACAACAGGGCACCCACACATGTCATATCATTTTTGTATAGATCTAAAATGGTCAATGTAGATGCAGAGAACAGAGGGTCATGGGGCTGCGGGTGGAGGAAGTGGGGTGCTGGCTAAAGCTAAGTTCTCAATGGACAGAACATGGACTGTCAAAGACAGCTCTACTGGGCTCTAGCTGACTAAGATAGTAGGTCCTAGAAAGTGATAGAGAGGCCACTTCAATGTGTGTATGTCAGACCTCCAAGCTGCCACACCGAGAAGCTAGGACATCTAAAGAACCTGTTTTAATTTCTAGTCCTAGATGAGTTTCAAAAGGGTCACCACAATAAAACTCAAGGGAACCCTATACTAAAATTCAGACTCTGGAATTGTCCCAGCAGCCTCAGCAATATCCCTGGGTGTTCAGTTTCGGCTGAGCCCTGGGCCTGAGCCTCAGAGCTGGATCTTTCCCTCAGAGCTCAGAAACCGCACTTGTTTCTCATCCAGTGAAACAGAAGCTGTAACAAGGGAAACCATACAGAGAGACATGAATTAGCCCCATCTGTCAGACTGCGGTCAGGGGAAGAAGGTCTCTGTGGTAGCAGCACCATCTAGTGGCCACTGCTGAGGGTTCCCACACAGAAGCTCTTCAGACCCCTACCAGGCCCTTTTCCAGACTAGTCCCAGGAACTCAGTACTTGCCTTTGCTCCACACACTCCACCATTTCTCTTGCTCTTGAGGCAGGACCTGGGCTATGCTGCATTTGGAGTAAGTAAGCTAGCACAGAATGATGTCAAGCAGGCTCAGTCCCAGCTTTGACCTGATGCTCAAGGTCTGTTCTGGGGACCTCAGGGTGTCTATCAGCCCCTCTGAACTTGGCTCCAGATGTCAGCAGTGTACCCAGGAAATGCCAGCAGCCCACTGAGGACCACTGAGCTCATTCTCTTCTGGTCTGGAATTTCTAGAATGGTTACTTTCTAGATGTGAACCTGACGCAAACCTTCTTGGAGTTACAGTGAGAGCCCCATAAGCCTTGCCTCCCAGGGGTGGTTGTTACAGATGAGTAAACTGGGCTTACTGAGGGCAGGCCTGAGTCGGACTCCTGCTCTTTGGGTAGCAAAATAAAACGGAGTTGGGGGAGTGGTAAAAGCTCCCTGGCCCCTTCCTAGTTCTCTGAAAAGGCTGATTGGACTGTGTGAACCAGAGTCCCACCTGTGAACTACTTGCCATTAGGTCTTCAAAACTGAACCATACAGAGGGAATGCACCCCCCCCCCCAGACTCACTCAGCAAAGAAACCTTCCTTAGTCCTCCACAGAACCCTATGTACTGACCGCCCCAACACATTCACAGACTGCAGTTGTCACTTCCAGTGTGACTGAATGTGGTAACAGGGCTTTCGAGAACAAATACAACTAAATGAGGTTGCAAGGTGGGGTTAACCCTGACAAAATTAGTGTCCCCACAGGAGTTAGAGAGACCAGGGTTGAACTCTCTCTTGGCATCACTTTCTCACGGGTAGAGTCAGGTACAGCGAGAAGGTAGCTAAGATCTAATGTGTCCCCGAAGGTTCATGCACCATAAATAACCTCTGTTCCTGAACTGAGGCAGTGTGAGGAGGTAAGGCTTAGCGAGTGGTGTTTAGGTGACAGGGTGAAGCTGTCATGAGTGAGTCAATGTCTATCCAACGTGAGCTTTTCCTCTCCTGGCTCTGGACTAGTTAAAAGCAAGTTACTGTGGACTTACAGGATGGCTCAGCAAGTAAAGGTACTTGCCATCAGGCCTGATGACCTGAGTTCAATCCTGGGACCCACAGGGTGGAAGGAGAGAACTGACTTCAACATGCACTCCGTGTTATGTGCATGTACACATACACTCCAGTGCATATGTGCACACAAACACATAAATGTATAAAACTGTAAAGGAACACGAAGCTCTGCAATGTGAAGATTACCTACACTGTAAAGCTCACAATTAAAAAAAAAACCAGAATACCATGTGCTTAACCAGCACAGCACATATTTGGTCTCTCTCAGAGCCTCTTTGCCCTCACAAATACGAATGCCTCACTTTGAAATTCTTGGCCTTCGAAATCTTATGCCAAATGAAGCTCACTCCTTTAAATGACCTAGTTGTTCGGGTGTGGAGAGAGATGGCTCAGTGGTTAGAGCACTGGCTGTTCTTCCAGAGGACCTGGGTTTGATTCCCAGCAACCACATGGTAGCTCATAATCATCTTTAACTCCAGTTTCAAGAGATCTGATGCTCTCTTTTGGCCTCTGAAGGCATCAGACACTCAAACGGGACATAGACATATATGCAGGCAAAACACCTATGCCCATATAAAATAAAAAGATTTTTTTAATTACTCTGTCTCAGAGTTTCTTATAATAACAAAAAACAGACTGAGACATTGGCTGTCTACAAGCTAAGAAAACCCACACCAGAAACCAGTCCTGACTTCAGCTTCAAATTGGACACGCATCCTCCAGAATAGTGAGCAAACACGTTTCTACTGTCCAAGCCACTAAGCTCACTAGGGCAGCTGGGGCAGACTAAAGACCCAGGAAGCAGACATACGAAACCACCTGACACCTGGCAATGACACAGCAAATGGCAAAGTGTCCTTACAGAGCGATGTCTCGTGGCTGATGTTTTCAAAGAGAATGTTCAAGGTTTGTAACAGCTGGACACACACATAACGGCCCGATTTCTGGCGCAGAATGTTCAAGAAGAAAACAAACATATTCTTCTCCAGGAAGAAGCTGAGGAGAAAACAAGAAAGGGTCAGTGGGTAGATAAACTCATAGCTCCTATGTGTCAGATTGCCTTACACCAGTGGCAAGACCAGACAGCAGTGTCAGTGGCCACGCTGCCATCTGCAACTGAGGATAACACATGGCCTTCTGGCTCTCCTTGTCTCAGCATGCGAGGTCAGTGCTGGTTCCATGAAATGGCGAAGTAGATTCTGACAGAACAGGGATGCTCTTTACCTACTAAGTAATCACACAGCAGCCTGCATCGGGGTACCATGCAAGCATCGTTCCCTAGCACATACACAACCTGCATCCTTAACTCCCCCAACAAATCCTATTTCCTTTGCACTGCCATATTCAAGGGCAGGAAAACACAAGAACTAGGTTTCCCTTTAGAAGATGCTGAGTGACAGCAGAGCTTTTCACTTCTGTTGTCAAGTTTGTAGCTTCCCTACCTTTCTTCAGAGAACTTGAAGAAAGGTGAAAGCATTGACATGGAGAGACCTTATAGAGCCCCCAGATCTGCTTCTGCCTTTCTTGTGTTGGAAGGACATGTGTCTACACATGGTCAGGTACACTGGCCCAAGGTGGGGGGGGGGGTGCATGTAAAAAATAGTATCTTCAGTGCCCTTCCTTTAAGAAAGATTTTTTTTTCTATTTCTTTGCTCACTGTATTTGAATAAGGTCAGTTTGGAAAAGTTAGAAGAAATCTCAGCAATCAAAGGCCAGGGATATGGCTCAACTGGTAGAGTGCTTGCCCAGCATCACTTAAGGCAGCTGCCAAGGCATGCACTCGGGCAGTGGAGTCAGGACAATCAAAGTTCAAAACCATCTTGGCTACACTGTAAGTTCAAAGCTAGTCTAGAATACAGGAGACCCTGCCTCAGAGGGAAAGAAGGGAGGAAAGAGGAGAAACGGAGGAAGACAGAGAGAGATCGCTGTAGTCACAAGAATCTACTGAGTGACTCAGTTCTAGGTGCTGCTCCCCTCAACTATCAGCTCCACAGGGATGGGACCAGTGGCCTGACACTCACTATCACATAACTCTGCTCGAATCCATTAAGGGGTAAGTGAATGATAAAATATGTGATGTAGAATTTCTCTCTGTACACTGTGAATTACCACTGGATAATGAAAGATCTGTTTTGGCCTATGGCAAGGTGTCTTAGAAGCAGGTGGGAAATTCAAGCACAGATAAAAGGGAAGGAGGGCGGAGCCATACAGAGATATTGCAAGCTGCTGCCAAGGAAACGAGATGTAAAAGTACAGGTAAGTCACAAGACACGTGGCAAGATACGGATTAATAGAAATGGGTTGAGTTAAGATGCAAAAGCTAGCTAACAAGAAGCCTGAGCCATAGGCCAACAGTTTGTAATTCATATAAGTCTTTGTGTGATTATTTGGGGCTAAACAGCTGTGGGACTATGGGTCCAAAGCTCAGGCCAAACAGGTCAGAAATTTTTTACTACAAATATGATTTTAAAACAAAACAAACAAAAAACCTAACTAAGTTCTTTTCCCACTTGGCTCTAGGATCCCATCTGCCTGTACACACTCTTCCTACTGCATTTCTGGCATCTGACCTATTGTCTGCCTCCACTTAGGTTATACAAAGAAGTGACTCATTAGAATTATCAGCACACTCAATACCAAGGGTGGCCAGTGGGGAAAGCTGCCAGACATCACATCTATGCTTAGATTCTGCTGCAGGTAACCTAGTAGATACTCTCAAGGCTAGATAATTTTTATCTTTGTGAATATGGTGTGTATGTCTGTTGGGCCATGTATGTACATGGCAAGCATGTAGGAGTCAGTGGAAGGCTTTGGATACTGGTCCTCACCTTCTACCATGTTTGAGACAGAGTGCACTGCTGTTGCATTTGCCAGGCTACCTGGCCTGCCTTCCATCTTCCAGGCATTCTCTTGTTTCTGCCTCCCATCTCATCTTAGAAGTTCTAGAATTACAAACATGCTACCACACATACTTTTATATAAGTTCTGAGGATTCAAATTCTTGCTTGTAGGTCAAGTATCTTTCCAGCTTCAAGGCTGAATTTTTTGAGAAATTCTTAGGGGAATAGGAGAATGCTTGGAGAAATGGTTGACTCTGGGGCACCCAAACTATAAATGAATCTGGAGTATCTTATAGTATCACAAAATAAGAAAATATTTTAAAAAGAAAGGAATTAAGGAGCCAACAGGGCAGAGGCCCTAGTGCCCAAAGCTGGAGCAACCGAGTAACTAGTAAAGAGCACAGTACTGGGTCCTCACCTGCAGTAAAACTAAACTTGCACACTTAGCACTTCTTCTTCTTTTTGAACAAGGACCTCTACACTCAGGCTGAGCAGGGACTCAGGATTCTTCTAACATGGCTTCATGAGAAATAGGGTTAGAGGTAGGCATCACACTAGCACACCTGGTACTCAAAAGTTTTTCTAAGCTGACAAATAGGTTCCATTGTAGAAAGAAGGTGTCAAGACACAGTCTCTAATCTTTAATCTGAGTGTTTTTCTCATTTAAACAACAATAAATAAAGAAATTCTTAATGGGCCCATTTCTAAGCCACACTTCACTCTAGGCACCCATGTTTTCCTTTAGGGATCATGGTGTGTCTCGGGCTCACACTTAAGAAGTTTGCATTTTCCACAGAGAGCTGTCCTGCAAACAAGTCAAGCTAACAAACAGGAAGCCTGGGCTAGGAAGGCAACTCACTGGGTAAAGTGCTGGCCACACAAGCATCAGGTCCTGAGCCTGAATCCAGAGAAGCCTCATAAAAGCCAGATGGGGTGGTGTGCACCTTTAACCTGAGAGCTCCTACATGGAGAGGGGAAGCAGAAAGAATTCTATGGAAACTCGAGGCTCAGCTAGCCTGGCATACAGAGCAGCGAACTGAATGAAATCCTGTCTCAAACAAGGGGAAGGCAAGAACCCACCCTGAGGTTGTTCACGTGTACTGGGGCAAGTGAACCCATAGTCACCATCCTACGCCTCAACACACATATAAAACCTGTGTTCTTGGCTGTCATAACCCAATCTCAAGTCCTTGCACATTAAGACTTCAATACAGGTACAGAGGAACCCTGGTTTGCAGCCTAAAAAGCTGTGGGAACTTTTTCTGGGAACACCTCTGTCTTTCACTTGTATCATCCATGAGGTCTGCATGAGAAATAGGGTTAGAGGTGGGCATCACACCAGCATATCTGGTACTCAAAAGTTTTTCTAAGCTGACAAAAAGGTTCCATTGTAGAAAGAAGGTGTCAAGACACAGTCTCTAATCTTTAATAGCCTGACCTGAGGCTGCTGGCCTAAAAAGTATAGGATGGGAAGAAACTTCTTTGTGAACTCTGGGTAAGACAGACCCCCTCACTGTCCACTAGCTACATATGGGGACACCAACAGAGGTGTAGGCCGGGGGGGGGGGGGATTTGCTAGGCTGTCCTCTCAAAACTCAGCACTGTTGCTCACCCTCAGTCAGTACACTAGGAGGCTAGTGAGAGGCTCAGTGGATAAAGAGCTTGCCTTGAAAGCATAAGTTCAGATCCCTAGGGCCCCATGTGAAACCTGGGTGGCTATGGCAGCCTGCCTGTGATTCAAGTTCTCAGGAAGCAGAAACAGGGGATCCTGAGGACAAGCTAATGCTGTGACTCTTTAATACAGTTTCTCATGATGTGATAACCCCAACTCTAGTGGGTTGCAAATAATTATAAATAATTGTCGGGCCTACTAGTTTAATGAAAACGCTAATTGGCTGAAGGCAGACAGGAAGTGTTGGCGAAGCTACCAGACTAAGAAAACTCTGGGAACAGGGCAGAGATGTCACACACACCAGAGAAGCAGATGCAGAGGACAACTATGCTGCTCTGAGAAAAGGTACTGAGCCACATGGCTGAACAGGATTAAGAATCATGAGTTTAAGAGCAAGAGCTAGCAAATTATATGCCTGGGCCCCAGATCAATTAGCATACAATTAATATAATTGTTTGTGTGTTTCAGTGGGACTATGGGACTGTGAGTCTGCCGGTTCAGGCCATGAGGCTAGGCCAGAAAGTCTGGGCCAGAAACTCATACAACAAATGGCAGCCCAACGTAGGTAATATACACGCACATAAAGCTGGAGGAGGCTTGAGAACAGTCTGGAGCACAAAATTGGAGCCAAAAGCAGATTCTGAGTTGTGTCTATCAAGTGAGCCGTGGTAAAGAGACTGAGTGGTGTATTGGAAAGTCTAAATAGTTTAGACTATGTTAAAAAGTATACGTAGGCTTGAGAGAAAAAAGAAAAAAGAAAAAGGATAGAGAAAGTCCTTAGAGAAGAAATAGAGTAAAAAAATAATGAGCCAAGTAAAGATGGAAATTACAAAGAGTATCTGGATACTGTATGTTATTGTCTTTAAGTTTTTTGACTGAAAATGAAGTAGTTAAAGTTGCTAAAAGACAGTTGATTATAAATGTTGATGGATTAATTTTGTAAATTAGTTGACTTTAAAACTGAAATAAAAAAATATGCTACTTTGGAGAAGAGGTTTTCTTTTTATTTCCACAGAAAATGAGAGGCTATAGATTTATTCCTGGTTAAAGACAATAAAGTTTGATAGAGGAAGACCCCCTGAGAAGTCTCCAATGGAAATGGATGGCCCAGATGATTCAGCATTTCAGAGCACCTCTGTAAAGTTTCCTCTGAGCTCTGCATCCAAAACCACTTCAAGGAGACTGGCTGAGGTGACCCAGCCCTACAGACTACTCCACTAAAGACTTGTCCATAATCCTACATTTTTCTTTGCATCCCCATGGGATTGCTAGTGCCCCAATTCAGCATGAAGTAGCCTAGAGAACAACACCCACATTCCCAAAACATGGATTATGGATGTTTGTGTTTGTTAACAGTGTTGTTTATAAGTTGTTATAGGTAATGGGAAAAAAGGATATTAGTTTAGTTTAAGAGCAAAAGCTAGCAAGTTATATACCTGGGCCCCAGGCCAATCAGTGTACAATTAATACAAGTGTCTGTGTGTTTCACTAGGACTATGGGACTGTGAGTCTATGGGTCCAGGTCACGAGGGTAGGCCAGAAAGTTTGGGCCAGAAACTTCATACAACACCCAACCATAAAATTATTTTTGTTGCTACTTCATAACTGTAATTTTGTTACTATTGTCATGTAACATAATGTGTGTAATGTAAATATCTGTTTTCCAATGGTCTCAGGCAATCCCTGTGAAAGGGTGATTTGGTCCCCACAAAGGGTCACAACCCATAGGTTGAGAACAATTGGTTTAGATTGAATTAACAAGCTTTGGATTCAGCAAGGGACCTTGTTTTAGTAAGTTAAGTTAAAAGTGATAGAAGGCAACACCTGACATCAACCTCTGATCTCCACACACATGCACACTGAGTGTGAACACATGCATGTACAACTGCCCACATATATGCCCACACATGTTCCAACATGCATACATACCACATATATGCACAGTCAGATCAATAAGTAAAATAAAACACACACTAAGGGCTGGCCCTCAGCAACTCCCTTGGGACAGGACCTTTCTGTGAATTTGGAACCTAACTATCTGGGGCATTCCTCTTGCTATGGAGTAGATGAGAGGGTACAACTTGGAATGCTACCCACAATATCTTCAGCTTTTCTTAAACTGAAGAGAGAAAGTCATTTCCATAGTTCCTCCATTTTTGGCTTGTACCCGTGCAGGCTTTCAAGGATATTCGCTGTGGATATTTAGGTGAGATGGAATCAGCATCCATTTCTGATCCATGGTGGACACTTGGAAAACACTCAGGAAGAGGAAGAATAAGAAAACAAAAGCCATGCAAGCCTTACTCGAATACAGAGCTGTCATTCTGATCGCCCCAAATCAGGATCTCAGTGATGGAACGAATGGTCTCCACCAGCAGGTTCCGGTTCTGTTCTGTGACGGTGGTGTTTTTAGTTAGAACATGGTACAGGTATCTAGAAGAAAGGGAAGAAACAAGAGCTTACACAGACTGACCTGAAGTCCAAGTCCAAGGGCCGCTGGCCACACTCACAGCCCAGTCGTGGTGTTTAAGTTTCTGTAACACAATTTTCCAATCAGATGGAGACAGGAGTCACTACCCAAGAAAAATGGCAGAAGGAGCTCTGAAGCATCACATGCCAGGGACATATCTTTCCAAGCTGAAGCAAGAGCACTGCCCTGCCCGGAAACTTCAAGGTGCAAGAGAATCACAGAGCTGGCAAGTCAGAGGCTCCTTGGGTGTGCTTGGGGCCTCTGCATTAGAACAGAAGGAAGAGCAAGGGTGGCGTGTCTCACAGTCCGTAGTGACGGACGCAGAGTGGTAGTAGTCAGTGCAAGTAGATGACATAGGACTCAAAGCGAGGCCAGTGTTGAGATTGTAAGAGATGGAGTTATAGTTCAGGGACCGTGGACCCCACAGTCAGAGCCTAGGACAGTAAACGCTACTTCTCGTTGCCCATGGAAACTAGGACTCAGGCTGGACAGGGTGAGTAACTCCTGTCCAAGGGGCACAATCTCATGTGCTAAACCTACAGTGAAATGGGTGGGAGAGGCCCAAGCCCAGCACCTCCACCTGTCAGGGCCTTAGGCAAGAGAAGAAGAGAATAGAGGGACTGTCCCTCCTACAGTTCAGAAAAGCTGAAACAAAGGCAGAACCATGGAGGAGAAGTAGTTAGACCTAGCTGCCCTCAGCAGCTGCGCCAACTTCTTGTACTAACACTGTGGTTGTCTGTTATATTTTAAGGACAGCCTCAAGTGTTTTCTGCTCTGTGTTCTCACTGTGCTAGGTGGGGAATGAACCTCCAGCCTAGCTAGATAAGGCTCTGTTACCAAGCTACAACCTCCACCTCCCCATCTTTCATTATTATACC
Source organism: Phyllotis vaccarum (assembly GCA_033318265.1). Classification (NCBI taxonomy): domain Eukaryota; kingdom Metazoa; phylum Chordata; class Mammalia; order Rodentia; family Cricetidae; genus Phyllotis; species Phyllotis vaccarum. Next base: position 73,950,652 of record JARWLC010000016.1, on the reverse strand, counting down.
TTCTTGCGAGACAGAGTCTCAGTAATTTGACCCAACTGTCCTTGAACTGGCTCCGTAGGCCAGGAAGCCTAGAACATGTGATCTCATCTCAGCCTCCCATACAACTGTGATTACAGTCATGTCCAGCCTGCAGAACAATTTTTAACATGCAACAAGTACCAAAGCCCTCCCAAAAGATAAATTATCTAACCTTAGAACCCAGGTCTACCCACAGTGTTGCATGTGAGGATACAAGGCCCACTTTCCTCTACACTAATGTAACCCAGCATCTGAACTGCCCTGGGACAAACAGTAGGACCTAATTACAAATCTTTGTGTCCACTGTGATTCCAGTGCATACCCTCCATAAGGCTCAAGGAACACTTTCCCAAGATTGTGGTTCACAGGCCTCCTGTACCTACCTCACCTGTTTAAGCCATTCCCTATGCATTCCTATGCAGCCCCACTGAATTAGGCTATTGGGTGAGTGGATTAAAAATGGTATGTGCATGTGCATACCCGTGTCTTGCTGAGGAGCAAACCTAGGGCCTCACACAAGCTAAGCCTGTGCTCTACAACTGAGCTATATCTCTAGTGTCCTCCACCTTGAAAAGTTTGACAGCTGCTACCCCACTCCCAATGTGGCCACTGGTCCATAGGATGATGGCACTTTCCCAAGGACAACATAATACTGGCAGTGTAGATCAGAGAGGAGCAGATTTCTCTACTCTGGAACATACATACATATCTACAAAGAGAAATACACACAGTGGCATCATATATCATACTCCTGCCTCACCCGGGAAGCAGTAATGTGAGCAATTAGTCTACTTTGAGGGCCTCCAACTATAGTAGACAGGGACTGACCTCAGTTGAGTGAGCTGTCTGAATAGACTGCCCTTTGCTGCCTTATCAATCAGCAATTGTTGTTCATATTCAAGGCTCAAGCTACCATAACTCAGTGTAGCTTTCTTTGGAGAAAGCTTTTTCACTCTCATCCTCCAACCATGGACCTGGTTGTCTCTCTTTTCTGGCATCTCACCCCTCTGTGAAGTACTGGCCTTGAACTTGCTCTGTAGCCCAAGTAAACTAAAACTTGTGATCTTCTTATCTGAGTCTTGCTACTTCACAGAGCAGTGTGCTCAATGGTCTGTCTCTCTGGCTAGACTGGAACCAGGTCAAGCAAGTCATTTTAATGATCTTGGTGACTCCAATACACTCCAGAGTAGCTGGTACACAGCAAGTGTATCTATATAAAGGCTGAATGAGGCAGAGGCAGTCTCCACTAATAGAAGCTGTAGCATAGAATACAAGACTAGGTAAAGTAAGGGTTCAAGTTAGAGCACAGAGCTGGGATAAAAAAACTCATTAGTCTTGGAATCTAACAATTTTGGGTTTGACCCTTGGCCCTGGTACCTTCTAGCTGTGGTCTAGAACAGGCATTTCACTTCATCTCTCTGCAGCTGTCTAAATACAGTAATAACCACAAAGGGCCTAGCATACATGACACACAACATATAAGAAGCTTAGCTGCTACTGTTATACTGTGATCATTATAATGAGGGATATTATGAACATCTTTATTAGATTACACAATACCAGTGATGCTGGAAGGTGATATCAGGTCCCAAATAGTCAGGGAAAGAGAGCCACAAGACAAAAATAAGGTGGAAAAGAACCAAGGAACTTAGAGCAGGAAGTAAAGTTTGTGGGTCACTTCTAAAGAAACAGTAAAGTATGTGGTGTATCACAGACACCTGCATTAGCATACCTAGGTCTGCTCTATCCTGAACTAGGATGCCTAGTAATATCTCCATTACTAATAGCCTGGTGATGCTAGCAGGTTACTTCATCTCTGTACATTAGTGACCTCCCCTGCATAAAGGAAGCACCTGTCATTACAGTGGCACTGGACAAAGAAGATAAGTAAAATAGAGATAACTAAACTGGGTGTGGTGTGCACATCTCTAACCTCGGCACTAGGGAGGCTGAGGAAGGATTGCTTTGAGTTCAAAGCCAGCTTGGATGAACTACACAGTGACACCTTCTCTCAAAAGTTTAAAAGGAATTCCAGCGTTCAGGAGGCAGGCAGAGGCAGGTGGATGTCTGTGAGCTCCAAGCCAACCAGGGTTATAATGAGACCCCACCCTTTGCTAAGAGGGCGGGGACGGGTCACTAAAGTACTACTTGTTATTATGACAGCCTCTTTTGTCATGTAATCACTTTTTAAAGTCCTATTAGAGAACTTTTCTCATCTGAATTGATGGTGCAACCCCGATGAGCCAATGACCACCTAATAAAGATTCCAGTACCAGACATGAGAGGTCCTCTTTAAGTTGTTGGCCAGGGCCATCTAAGAGACCCCCAAAACATACAGCCTGCTGTTGTTGCCCTTGGTTATCCCTTAGAGGTAGAAGGTAAGTTCCTATTGCTGAAGATACCATGAACTTCAGAAACTGGGTCCAAAGACCCCTGAGCTAGAACCTCCTTGGGAACTAGCATTCTTGGTAAAAGAAGGCAAAAGGGAGGCAGCCAACAGTCTTATCAGCTATAAGGCCCATGAACCACATCAACCACTAGCATGCCATGATACTCCTAATGGTGCAGTAGCAGCAACACACCTTGGTGGTAACCAACAGCTTTCTACGAGCACTTAAGACCTGCTCAAGAGGGAGACCATGCTTGGTACTGAAACCTAGCCAACTAATCAGTGCTAGTTAAGACATGGCTATTAGAGAAGCTACAGACACTAATTTATTACACCAGCACAATCCCAAACCATCTATAAGCATTTGTCCTTATACCCACAGATAAGTGTAGTCTTCACCCCACATCAAGGAAATGCCTCTTTGCAACAGAGGAGACCACTACACAAAATCACATCAAAAATGTAGAGCTGTAAAGTCCAGTCCCAACAGATACTTCAACAAAACATTCCTAAAAAGAGGGGCTGGGAAGATTTTAAGAGCCAAGAGGACCAGGGAGTTTGCTGTGAGACTGACTCCTAGTGTGGTAGTTTGAATGTAATTGGCCCCCATAATCTCACAGGAAGTGGCACTATCAGGATGCTTTGTTGGAATAGGTATGGCCTTGCTGGAGGAAGTGTGTCACTGTGGGGGACAGCTTTGAGGTTTCCTATGTTCTAGATACCACCCAGTATTACTACAGTCGACTTCCTGTTGCCTGGAAGATATAGCACTCTCCACTTCAGCACCACATCTGCCTGCACATTGCCATGTTCTCCATCATGATAATGGACTAAACTTCTGAAACTGTAAGCTGCCACCTCAATTAAATGTTTTCTTTATGAGAGTTGCTGTGGTCATGGTGTCTCTTCACAGCAATAGAAAGCCCTAAGATACCTAGTAATTATCAGAGCTATACCCACTAAGTTTCACCAACATGACTGCCCAAACATGAGCTAAACAAGGATGACACCAATGGCCTTGATGGAAAAAAACCCAGAGGCTCAAGCCTACACAAAGAATTACAGGCAAGTGAAGAAAGCTGGAGGCACGAGAGGTGGTCCTCCCTAGAGAAGAGCACAGCAATGGGCTGTCTGCTGTCAGACAACCCTGAAAGCATACATAGGAATAATATTATATAGACTAACCACGTTATATTTAGCAACACATGCAGTAACAATTAGTGGAAAGAGGCTGTGGATTTGAAGGCAAGAGGGGAGGGGTATGTGGAAGGGTTTGGAAGGAAGAAGGGAAGGAGAAATGTTGTAATTAAATTATAATCTTAAAAAGGAAATTCTATTAGAAGGCCTATCAGATATGAAGAACAGGTCAGTCAGGTAGTCCTCTGAGGGGATTCTAAGAGCTCCCATGAACCTGGCATCAAGTAAAGGTGACCCAAGCACAGATGTGCCCATAGTTATCACTGTACAGGCCAAGACAGAACCTGGGGCCCAGCAGCTACCTCCAGTTCTCTGGTCAGCCCCATGGTTGGGAGGCATGCTCAGAGTTCACATGTCTCACAGCCTCTCCAACACTTGCTCTCAGCCTTTTGTGATGGTGCAGTTCTGTAGAGTTCCATGGTGCCCTGCAGGGGGTTTACCTCAGGAAGACCAAGATGGTGCCTTCTCTCACATGTTTATGAAAATGTGCACTTCACCTTTGGGGCAAGACCAGTTACAAGACTTTCACCCACTTTATTATCCTTGGTGATTTTTACTTATTAATTGAACTTATTATTACCCTATATATAAATCATTCATTTATTTTATATATAAATTAAATATTCCAGCTATCTTCCCCAACTGTGGTACTATGACCACAGATTTGAGACTGATCTGACTGGAGAGACCAGGAAGGAAGAAACATTCATTCTTGTACAGAAAAGTCAGGACTGGGTAACCAGTACACTCTAATGAAGACACACCCGCAACCAGGCATTATTATACAGCTGAATGAGGAAGCAGGTCAGGTTAGCTAATCTTGGTAGGGATTGCTATAGGGTAGCAGATTTAGGCTGCAGTTACTTGGGAGGAAAGTGCTGTAGTTAATAACACTTTCTGCACATACTGTCAACATCTGAACTCCACATGGGAAGGCCTTGACCCCAAGAAAGATTTGTCATTTCCATTGGTTTGAGGCTTTGAGGTCCTTGACATACAGAGATGCACTTGACCCCATACTGGTTTGCCTTTAAAGTGTGTGGGAGGGTCGGGGGCAGGCACGTGTACATACAATACACACATCAGAGGATAACTTGCAAGAGTCAGTTCTCCTTCTGCACTGCCTTAGGGATCAAATTCAGGTTGTCAGGCTTGCACAGCAAGTGCTTATACCCACTGAGCTACCCCATCAGCCCTCTGCATTTTAATGGAATAAAATTTACCAATCTTTCCTTCAGAAAGCACTTTGAAACACCATCTTATTTGTTCATTTACAAATGTATTTATTTAACTATATATGTATTTGTGCATGTGAATGGGTGCACATATGCCTTAACATGTATATGGAACTCATAGAACAACTTTAGGGAGCTGGTTCTCTCTTTCCAGTGTGTGGGTCCCAAGGTTCAAATGCAGGTCATAATGCTAAGCATGCACCTTAACCCACTAAGACTTCTTGCTGACCTCTAGACAGCACTTATTATACAAATCTTAAGAGATCCTTTCCTATGCTGTTCATGAAGAGTCCTGTTTTCTTGTAACAACATTATCCTTTGCATACTGACTTGAGTACTTCTGGAAGTGGTTTGGTGGATGGTACCAGGTATCAGCCACACTACTGCATAACTAGGTGGCCCACCGTCACTTACTAAGAGGTCCTCTCTACTCTCCACTGTCAACCTTCTTCATTAATCAGGTGACCACACATGTGAGTTTCTGCGGTTGCTCTAATTCTACTGATAAATTTGTCTACTCCATGCTAATCCTACGCTGTCTAATAATGTAACTTCATAAGTCTTACTATGCAGCACTGTACACCCATTTCCAACTTCCTACATTTCCATAAATATTTTTAAACTATCCAAATTCACACAAGAATACCTGCTAGGATCCCCTTGACACTGCCCTAAATCTATGCTAAATTTAGAGAGGTGACATCTTTACAGCAATCTGACGTCCCTCACATGTCTTTGATTAGATTTATACCCAGGCAGATGCTTCTTTTTCTTCCTCCTCTTCTTCCTCTCCCCCGCTCTCCCAGTCAAACTCAGGATGTTGCACAAGTCAGTCACACACCGCCACTGGGCTCCAGAAGCTCCTCGGCAGAGAGTGGATAGATACAGTACTGTCGAGCATGCTGACATTCCACAAGTCTGTTGCTGATACACAGACAAGCCCACCAGACTTCAAGTGCTAAAGCCTTACGACAGTGACACCTGTACCGTACCCATCTTTTTGTCTCTGCAGTGCCCATTACATGGCTTTGGATAATGTTTTAGGAAGAGACCCTTAAAAATGTTTAGCTGCAAGTAGTGGGGGGGGGGGGGTCTGGCTGGATTAGGACCAAGTACTTCAATACTGTATCTCATTTCTAAGCTTTGAGAGAGAATGTTACTAAAGTACCTTAGAGAAGCCAGGTCTAATAACTTCCTATTTTGTAACATGATGTGCACATTAGAGGGAGTGAAAACTTTGACAACAGGAAAAGGGAACGGGAACTGTCAGCTGCTCTGCTGCCCAGAGGTGACTCCTTGAAACTTTTCTTCTGCTTACATAGTTGAGTTCGTGTTAAGTCCACCTTATGTCATTTCCTCCCATGATGCTAAAATAAAAGCATGTTTGATATTGACAACTATTTGCAATTATCTAATGAAAAGAATGTCCATAGCAACATCTCTTCCCTCTTCCAAGAGCATTAAGATTCTCTCCCTTAGATGAGCATAAATGTTGAAAAGACTTCATGTGCCAAGCTGGGTCCCTATCTAGATTAGTTTCAGAAGACAAAATCGTAACTTTGAGCTTTAACTAGAGCAAATAGAGGTCACTCTTTTACAAAGATAATAGCTGTTACAGTGGTGTTTCTCCCTTGAACTGTGTGTACATTTGAATCACATCATTCTAAAGACAAGTATGCCTACTATTGCAAGGACTGGAGTTGGTCCTCTGGGAGCTGAGTGGCCTATATCACATGGGTGGAGCCATGACCAAAACCAGGCGATTAGATCCCAGTCTATTATAGAAAAATGCAAGTGATGGTTGAGTCTGTGGCTCAGTTGATAGGGTATCTGCCTGCCATGCACAAAGCCTTGGATTCAATCTCAGCTCAACATAAAAGCAGCCACAACGGCCCACACTTGGAGATCCCAGCACTTGGAGATAGATACAGGAAGATCAGAAGTTCAAGGCCATCCTCAGCTACATAATAAGTTGGAGGCCAGCCTGGAATATTCAAGACCCTGTCAACCCATCCCCAAAACAAACAAACAAACAAGAAAAAGAAAAATCCAGGCAGTAAAGTAAATAGAGACAATATACTTATAAGCATTGCATTTAAATGGGCCCAGTAGGAAACCAAATACACAAAAAACAAAACAAAATCTCATAAGCCATGAACTCTCTCCAATGCTAAGGACAAAGGTGCTATGAAATGTTCTTCTGGCCATGACAGACCTTTACACTAATGATCTCTCTGCAGTTATGGTCACCTGCATAAGATTAACCCATGAAATAGGCCAGCTTTCCAGCAGACAGTACTAACTGTACACACAAGCACGAGAGGATGTGTTGGGGGACAAAGAAGGTGTGGGAGAAAGATCTCCGGAGTAGATGTACTCAAGATGCATTGTATATGTGTATGCAATTGCCAAAGTATAAAGATATTCAACAACAAGAAAAATAAAAGAAGCATGAAAATAGTATCTGATGGTAAGAAAGGGCCTTAAGGTCATCAACCCCAAGAGAAGCCTAGCAGATGCGGAATCTCAGTATCAGACCCCCGCACACTGGCGTGCTTACAATACCTACACTGGAAACCTGTAGCCTTCTGCCAGCATGCGACCAGTGCACCAGAGGTTCATCACCAAGGACTCTGGATGTAAACAAATCTGCCTCCTCCCCAGAGCCTGCCTTCCCAAGAGCCTTATTTCACAAGTTAAACCCCAGCTGTTCAAGAAAGCCTATGTCAATGGAATCAATGTTATGTTCATTTCAGAGAAAGAAACCTGGCCCAAGCTCTCTTGAGCAGTCAGTTTCTAGGGCTGGCTGTGAGTCTGATATCTTGTACTCTACATGCCTCTAGGATGCTCCTATTGGAAAATCCAGAAACTTGTCCACAAGCTGAACTGGGAAAGGGGGTACATAGCACGACAGGAGAACTGATAATTCACCCCCAAGTCACACTCACCTCCAGATCGTAACATCTTAGGTACAGGAGAGAAGTGGGGAACACTATGTCTGTTTGGCCTGCTCAGCACCTGAGATCCTCAGGACAGTTGTCAGAAAGTCTCATTCTGGGCTTTGAACTCATCTGGTCAGTGTCCAGCATTCAAACCAGCACAACCAAGAGGCAACCTATACAAGGTGGATCAGACTGGAGGATGAGGGGAAGGTGCTGACAGTGTGATTCTGGTGAAACACCCCTAGGGACATCAAACCAGGCCAGAGAGTGGGACAGAGCCTAGGACACAAGGTGGGGGTGTAGGCAGGGCCATCTGCCCTAGAAAAAGCACAGCTCCTGAACAGGCGCTATTTAAAAAAGGCTGGCCAGGAGCACCTCTTTGCTTTGCCCTGTGACTTGCTGACCACTTACTATGTGTCTGGCTCTGTATTGGACAATTCCCATCAGAACAAACACAGACCCCCTGCCTTCACAAAGCATCCTGTACACTTGAGGAAAGATAAGAAAGATGAACACAAACTAATACAATTTTTAAAAGTTTTTTAATGATTTTTTTTTTTTTACGTGCATTGATGTTTTGCCTGCATGTATGTCTGTAAGGATGTTGGAACTCCTGGAGCTGTAGTTATAGACAGTTGTGAAATTGCCAAGTCAGTGCTGGGAATTGAACCCGCGTCCATTGGAAAAGCAGCTAGTGCTCTTAACTACTAAGCCGCCTTCTCTCTCCAGCCCTTTAAGAATTTCTTAGGGCAAAAGACAAGCCTGTGGAACCCTGACTAGCTTCCTGGGGATCTAACTAAAGCTCAGGCTAAATCTTGGAGAAGCTACAAGACCTGGTAGCTAATCCACTTCCAGAAAAGAAGACAATGCATAACTCTCACTGGTTAAAGCCATTGGCCCTTTGTATCAAAGCAGCAGTTACTTAAGGCTAGAGCTAGGTATCTGGATGGGCAGGAAGAAAAGAAGGGAGGGCTGAAGTGAAGAGAGCAGAGGTAGATATGTGTGCTGTGTGAGAGAAGGGCCATCATATAATAAACTTGGATTCTAGCAGCTGCCGCAGTAACCTACTAGGGTATGGCTGCTGTCTTCAGTGGCTTTACCCTCTCCAGCTTTTCACCTTCCTTGATGTTAAAGGGCCCTTACTGTTTGCAGTATAAAGTCTCAATTCCCTAGTGTAGTTTTTAAGGCTCAGTGGGATCTGACCTTAGTGCCTAGGGTCCTACATCTCACTGAACAATTGACTCTCTGCCAGCGCAAGCTACTCACTCAACCTTTCAGGAGGATCTCTCAAGGCAGTCTCGAGTCTGAGATATTCCCTCCCCTCCTACCCATCCCTGCCACCTTACTACCTGGAGATAACTACTCATTTCTTAGGTCCTGCCAGTCTGCATTTGGAAGGGTATGCTCACCTAGGATGGTCCAGTGCCTGTACTCCGAAGCTCAATGGGTAGGGAGGAACAGAGTCTAAAGCGCTCTGTGGCCTACAAGAATTTAGCCTTCACATATATGGCTGACCTGGCAACTGAGATCTCCAAGCTCTCAGGCTGTCTTATCCAAAGGTGAGTATCCCAGGAACAGATAAGGGCTGTGGGCCAGCTGCACAGCTCCCATTCTTTGGGTGAGATGCTGCTTCTCCAGGGTACCATCCCCGTTCTCATTTTCTGTGCTCTAGCGGGAGTGGAGCTGGTCCCCATCCAAGGATGCGGGAGTGAGTGAGCAGGCAAGGCAAGAGGGCAGGACTTGAGCAAGGAGAGCAACATGAGCCCCAGGTTGAGAGGGCCATTCTAGACTTCTGACAACATCGAGGAAAGCAGAAAAAACAGGGGAGTAAATAGGTACATGCATGAAACTGACAAAAAAAAATTTTTTTAAAAAGAAGAAGGAAGTCTCTATTCCCATTTGGATGGCTAAGCTAACAAACACAACAGGAGCCCAGAACCCGCTGAGAATGAGACCAGGAGGGGTGGCAGATTCCTGACAGCTGTGTCAAAGCTCCTGCTCTCTGCCATGGTATAGCTAGAACATACCGCTCAGTAACAGGAGCCAATGACTCCACTAGCTCTAAGAAATTTAGCAGGATCGTCACTTGGACCACAGAGTAAGTTGTTAAGACAATGATGATGTAACAAAGTCCTCCATTCAATATAGCATGCTGGTAACAATCCAAGGACCCCAGCAGTGGAGGTTGTGCTTAGTGATAAGCATTTGTCAGCTAATGTCAGACTTGTCACTAGTCTGGGCAATAAACTGCCAGTGATGTGACTATTCCATCTGCCCCCTAAGCGACCAACCCAACTTGGTAAGTAAATAACTCAGGAAGAGTTTTTTACTGTTAAGCAAAAGTAAAACCCTGACACACAGGAAAGTTTCCATTTTGTAAGATGGGTGTGCTGTGACAGACAGAAAGAATATTGTTTTCTTTTCTTTTTCTTTCCTGGAACTCACTCTGTAGACCAGGCTGGCCTTGAACTCATAGAGATTCACCTGCCTCTACCTCCCAAGTGCTGAGATTAAAGACATGTAGCACCATTGTCTGGCTGAAAAGAGTCTTTTTAAAGCAGGAGTTGGGCATTTATATCTATATGGGCATGTGTGTCATAGTGATGTATGTCTTTAATCCCAGCATTGAGGAGCAAGAGTTTGAGGACAGCCAGGGTAAGACCTTGTCTCAGTCCCCTTACGCCTCTGTGACCCCTGCAGAAAGAAATATAAAAACCAACAACTAAAGAATTCTATTCTCAATTTTCTTAAAATCTTAACCTCTTAAGACTCTGCTAGATCAAGGCAAGAATGTATTGGCGGCCAGGCATGATGGTGCATGCCTGGAATCCCTATCTAGAGACTAAGGCACGTGGATCATGAATTCTAGACCAACCTTCAATATCGGAAGACTATGGGCTTTTTGGTTTGGTTTGGTTTGGTTTAAAGGATCTGGACTGTCACTTATAACCAGGAAGGTGATTTGTGGTTTGCTCAAAGCTTTCCTGGCTTTAGCACTCAAGTCCCATTCCTGGGAAATCCTCCAGTTCAGGACAAACTTTAAGTGTTCATCGCCTTACATGTCAAAAGCCTCTTCCTACTGACAGCCTTGCTTCCTATAGCTGCCAACCCCAGCTGGATCTGCCACAAACCTGACTATGCTCATAGTGTGGCTGCATCATATGGTGACTTTTCCCCATTTGGTGGATTCTGAGTGAGTGTTTCCTCCTCCAGGAAGATTCTAAGGTATTCTACAGACCCCTGGGCCTGCTGCAGTTTCTGCGTTTGACACATAGTAGAGTCCTGACTCCACTGTGGTCTCCCAGAAGAGCCGGCAGACTCCCCAGGGAACTAACTGCTCTGTACCCAAGATGCTGACTATCACAGCCAGATGAAAGGAAGTATAAGCACTGGGGTAGGCATTAGCTGTCTGTGGGACCTGTTTCCAAGTCACCCTGGAACCTTAAGCCCTATGTCAATCAATACTCAGGTTCCTGAGGCTGTGATAAGGATTAAACAGATCAGCTTGAACCAAGGCAGGCAAGCTCTTTTTCCAGTGACCTCTACAATGAACCTGAGAAGTTCCGGGATATTAGGAAGGAACCTGAGCCCCCTTACATTCCCAGGTGTACACTGGTTGGCCAGCAAAGATGCCCATTGACCATGACATGTAGCTCAGTCAAAAGTTCCCTCACACTGAGAAGTTTTATCCAGAAAGACAGTATAACAAGGAAACTAGAGCAGAGATCTGATAGTCTTCAGATGTTTCATCCTTGGGACAGGTGATCTAAGCCCCCTGAATCTTAGCCCCCATGTCTATATAATGGAAACAATAGAAGATCCCAGAACTCATAGCCTTGTGATAACTAAAAGAAATCAGAAAATCTTCAGCAAGACAAAGTAACACAATAAATGGGGATTTAAAGCAGCTAGAGTCTGAACTAAGGGAGAGTGGGCAGGTGTTTGGGCTGGTAGCAGGCCCAGCCCTTCAGGACAGACCCTCCCTTCACAACCATTTCCACCCACACATTCCTCAGATCCTTCAGCCTTCAGCCATTTATCCACACCACACTCCCTTTCTGGGCCATCTGCCATCCCGGTTAAGATTTCTGCATCCCTACTAACCCCCGACTCTTACTTTCGACCTCCTTCCTCTCCTTGACTTCTCTCTCCACCCCAAAACCATCCTGTTCTCCATACTTGGAGACCCATAAACATGTATTAAATGTTCGCTCCCTGACAGAAGCCGGGATCAAATGAGAGGCCCCCATCTAAGTTCTAGCTCACCAGTCCTTTCTATTGTTACCTCGACATCCTCCCATGCCCTCCCTTTACTTAGCATTAGAAACCTTGTGGGCTCCCCTCTGAAAAGAAGCTACTTTCTTATCCTGCTTTAGCACCCTACTTCCAATTCTCTCCCTGAAGCTCCCCAAAGGTCTCTATCTTCCATTGCTCTCTTAATTTGTCACCGCCCCCATTCCGAGGCTCTGCCTGAATGTTCTGCAACTCTTGTCCAGATTATTCTTTTTCTTACTATTTATTTGTTTGTTTATTTATTTATTTTTAGTATTCTTTAAGTAACCACTGAGTTCTTACTGTACACTAGGTATGTGCTACATCCTAGAAATACATCTGCAAAGAAACCGAGCAGCCTCTTACACCTTGGAAGTATCTGTTTAACAAAAGCTAGAAAGAAACCACAGAACCATAGAATGTCTTCTATGGGCATTATGAATGAAACCACAAGACAGAAATTAGGGTGGACTGGGAAGGCTTGGCTACCCCTATTAGCCACCTGCTATGTATCAATACCAGGTCAATTGCTTTGTATGCACAGCATCACCTAGTCCTTGTACAGTTCATAGTTCCCAATTGGTAAAAAACAGAGATAAAATATGACCAAGGACAATGCATTAAGTGGCTGAGTCAAGGTTTGAATGCAGGTCTAACCCCAAAGCTATCCTCTTCTATGTACATTCCTGTGTCCCCGGGACTCTGTCAGCCACCTGTCCTCTCCCAAAGTGCTATTGTTGACTATCCCTCTAGATGTCCTTCTGAAAATACTTCGTTCTTTTAATCACTCTTCTTTTTAGAGCACTTGTACATGTTCTGCGCGTTTTGTTCATTTTCTTATCCAACCAATCCTAAAAATAACCACCGAAAGTAGTACTGTCACTCTATTCGTTTCACAGCTAAGGAAACCGAAGCTTCAATGCATACTTCTAAATCCAAACCCAGATGTGGCCGATTCCGCGGCCTCTGGCTCCTAAACTATCCACTCCAAGAAATGCCACCTTGAGACGCTCGTCAGCCCCCTCCTCCTCCATCAAGACAACTCCAGTCCACAACCGAAAACTCATTGATGCCCTTACTTTTTAGGTTGGGGGGGGGTGTCTAGAAACTAAAAAATCATGCGACTTGTCCAAGGTCACAGGGCCAGGAGCCACAGGGTCAGGGTTCGAAGCCAGGTACCCTGACTCCAAAGCCTCGCGGACAAACAGCACAGTCCCCTTCCGCGGCTACCCGGTCCGCCTCGTACATCGGCGCTCAGCGAGGCAAGCCCGCGTCCGGGCATCCGCGCCCGGCCCCGAGGCCTCCCCGTCGCGCGCCCCGCACACTCACTTCAGGTGGTCCAAAGAGTGGATGTTGCGGGAGGACTTGCCATGGCCCCCGCCCACCCAGCTCCGCGAGCGGCCAAACATGTCCGCAATCCAGTCCCGTCGCCCGCCTCAGGTCTTCATGTCCGGTCCACCCAGCGGCTCGGAGCCCGCGGGGACATCTCAAGCCCAGCCGGCAGCGGCGGGGGCGGCGGAGAGACAGCCAAGAACCTTCCTCCCCGGCCCACAGCCCCACACTGACATTCAGCCGGAACCGGCCGTTCGACCGCCGCGCTTTACGGCCGCCGTCGCGAGGAACTCTGGGAAATGCAGTTCTCGAGTGAAGCTCTCGACGACGGGACTCCGCGAACGGACTACAAGGGCCGGCAGGACTCGCGCGGCCGTCGAGAAGAGGCGGGGCTAAAAGAGGGGGGGGAGGAGGCGGGACTTCGTCGTTGTGGGCGGGAACGGAAAACTTGTGGGTCCAGCGTTAGGGGACAGTTTGCTAAAAGTGGGAGAAAACACTGATTGTTAGCTTCGTGATTAGAAGAAGAAGAGTGTGTCCTGAAACCCCAGCTGCTAGAGAGTCTCAGTCAAGAGGTCAGCAAATTGGAGAATTGGCGAGATTTAGTTGTCTTAGAAAAAAAAAATTTATTATTTGGGGGCGGCGGGGGAAGCGCGCCGCGCAAGCACTTTTGGAAGTCATAGTATAACTTTTGAAAGAAGGTTCTCGCTTCTTTTCATTTGGGTTCTGGGAACAGAACGCGAGTATTCAGACTTAGCAACAAGTATCTTTTAACATCAAAGTCATTTTGAAGACCCTAACTTTCAGTTTCGTAAAAAGTTGGGGGTGTGGCTTGTGCGTTATGGGTTGAATCGTCAAGACCACAATAGTAAGAATTAAATAAAAATAAAGACATTGGCATAAATATGTGATTCGCTATTTACTTCTCACAACTCTATGCGTTGGATGCTGTTATTAACCTCATTTTACAATTCAGGAAACTGAATCACAGAGAAGTCAGGCACTTAATATGTGGTAGACTCAGGATCCAAGCTCAAGTATCCTTATTTGCTTCCGTCAACAAAACAAATCAGTAAATCCCTTCTTCCTTTTGCATTTCTGTCTTGAAAAAAAGTTGGAAAGATGCAAACAACAATGTACCAAAGCTAAACACAATATGCTTTCAGAAGTTTCCTCTGGGAAATGTCATTTCCCAACATAACACAAAAGAAAGAAAGAAAGAAAGAAAGAAAGAAAGAAAGAAAGAAAGAAAGAAAGAAAGAAAGAAAGAAAGAAAGAAAGAAAGAAAGAAAGAAAGAGAGAGAGAGAGAGAGAGAGAGAGAGAGAGAGAAAGAAAGAAAGAAAGAAGAAGAAAGAAAGAAGAAAGAGAGAGGGAGAGAGAGAGAAAGAAAGAAAGAAAGAGAAAGAAAGGAGGGAGGGAGGGAGGAAGAAAGGGAAGGAAGGAAGGAAGGAAGGAAGGAAGGAAGGAAGGAAGGAAGGAAGGAAACGAAACTCCAAATCCCCGAATTTCCCTCTTAGGTTGGAAATGGACACCCTGGGGAAAGCAAGACTTTGTGGTTCAGCACAAAGTCTTGTGCTCGTTTCTTCCGTTCATAGTTATTTAATGGACTTCCTGTAGTAGCCCATTAACTATCCTAAGAAAAGAATTGAGTCCAGAACCAATGTTCTCTCCAGTGCCTGGGACAATATTTGGCACATAGTAGGTTTTTAAATTAATATTGATAGAGTGAGTAAATGATGGCTAGAGAAATAGAGGCCAATGCCAGGTTAATGGTTTCCTCTGTAACTGAGCTAGAGAGACAATAAAAGTCACAAAAGAACAAGAGCAGGTCTGATCCCCCAAGAAAACGGCCCAGGCCCAGCAGCTTTGAGGATCCATTTCTCTGGAATTTGGTTTTCTCATCTGTGAAAAGGGTACATAATACCTTGCCTTATCCGGTTCCTATGCAGTGTGGCCTTAGATTAAAGACCTATTAAGAGCTGGGGCTAGGCTAGGTGAGATGGCAGAGACCTTAATTCAGAGCTCAGGAGGCAGAGGCAGGTGGAAGGATGTGAGTTCCCAACCAATGTGGTCTACAGCCAGTTTCAAGTCAGCCAGAGATTACAGCAAGTGTGTTTTTGTTTTTGTTCTCAAAAACTGAAGATGCAGCTCTTGCCTACATCCTGCACACATAAGACCCTGGTTTTGATCCCCAGATGTTTAGACTCCGATGGAAAGCACCTCTGACAAACTTATCCTCCTAAGGATAAGAAGATCGGGAGTTGTCGGTGACAGAGGAATTTAACTTAGCATTTTAAAACTTGAACTACAAAGTAAAAAGAAACAATAAGCAACCTACTTGGCGGGAGATTTGACATGTCTTTGGTGCTCTCCATTTAGGAGTCATAAAACCCTAAAATGCAGTCAGCTGTCAGAGGCACTCACCCTACCATGAAAAAATAAATAAAAGTGCCTTGGGAATATATACGATTGTCAGTGTAATGAGCTACGAGCCTTCTCTACCTGGCTTTATTTAAAATGGGGAAACTGAGTTCCAAAGAGGTGAGGCACTATACCTAAATACTAGGTGCAGAGGTCAGGGAGTGCCAGCTTCAGGAGAGCAATTTAGAGACTGGCACACCTCCCATGGGGCGGAGCAAAGGAGTACCCGCCCCCGTACAGATCGAGCCAATGAGCATGGAGCGTTGAGTTAGCCAATTAATGTGGTGAGCATGAGACTGGCCAATGAGAGCAGGGCCTCTGGGAAGGCGGTGCTGAAAGCTGCATAGCTACGCGGCGGCCGCAGCGATGGGCCGTGAGCCTGCGGGGGCGCGGACCGAGTTTGAGAAGCGGCTCGGGGAGACGACAGCGGGTATCCGGCCTTGACTCTGAGCTGCGCAGGGGTGCGCGAGCGCGGCGCACCGAGCGAGCCCCTGGCCACTTCCAGGGGGTGTCCTGAGGGGCGAGCGGCCCGTGTGGCCCGCATCTTGATCCTGGGGTTCCGTGACCCGGCCCCGAGCATCTCGGGGTGGGGACAAGGCGCATCTTCCGAGGCCGCCCGGGGCCCAGCGTTGTCGCCACCGAGCCCCGGGGCGCCCCTTGGATGGCCGAGCTGCTCCCTCGCCGGCCGCCCGCGCGCCGCAGCGGCTGAGGTCGCTGGGATCGCCCGGCCGCCGCTCCCACCACCTGCCCCTGCATGCATGTCAGGCACCCGGGTCGCAGCCCACCTGGACGCTCTCGGCCCCCTGGTGTCCTACGTGCAGCCGCCGCTGCTGCCCTCTATGTTCTACGTGGGCCTGTTCTTCGTCAATGTGCTGATCCTCTACTACGCCTTCCTCATGGAATACATCGTCCTCAACGTGGGCCTCGTCTTCCTGCCCGAGGACTTGGACCAGGCACTGGTGGACCTCGGCGTACTGTCCGACCCCGGCTCTGGCCTTTACGATGCCGACTCAGAGCTCGATGTCTTTGATAGATATTTGGAGTAAGGTCTTGATTACGGTTCCCCACTTGCCCTCCACCATCCGCAACTCTTGGCCTGGACCAGTCGTCCGTATCATGCCACTGCCATTAGTTGGGGGCACCATCTGGACCGGGATGGGACCCCAGGAAGAGGCCCCGTAAGTGCCCTTGAGATGGGGATGTATTGCGGGGGAGGGAGAAGGTAGTGTCTTCAGGGAAGACTTATATCTTTCCTCCAAGCCTCTTATTTCTCTGGCCACCTCCTGTGGGTCTGACTCGAATGCTAGGAATAGTGGAGTCTGGAGAGATTCCCCCAAGGAAAGGGATCCAGGATCTACTCTAACATTTGGAGTATTCATGCAGTTTACCCCCATGATTTGTGCAAAAAGATTTGTACCCAAAACCAATTGAGGTGGAGCTGTCAGCTGCTCTCCCTAGTCTCGGTCTGTCTTGTTGGTGACCTTGGGGTTTGGGGAATTCTTACTTGTCCTAAAAGGATAGACTACTGTCTTAAGAGGCACTGGTCACTTTTGTTCTGTGGCCTCCTGAGGGACTAGTCAAACTCAGGGGCCTCAGGCTAAGGCTGGGAGAATGGAAACCTTCAGCAAACAATGCCACACTTCCTTTTAGTGCGTCTGTTGCTGTGTTTGGAGTCAGGTTTCAGGGCTCCTGGATTGATCCGCAGCTCATATCTGCAGAGGCTGTCCTAGGCTGCCTCTGTGGACCAGGCAGGCAGTTTTGAGCTGCCCATGGCTTTGTCTGCAGTATTTGCAAGGCCCCTGGGACCAGCAGAAGGAACCACAGGATGGTTTGCACTGAAGACCTGCCTTTGAGCTTCTGCCAGAAGCTTTGTTATGGTTAGAGTAATGTAAGTCCAGGAAGCAGTGAGGCTAAAGTCTCCCAAGCAAAGGGGACAGCTGGGCTATGCGAGAGAGAACATTTGGCCAGGCAAGCTGCTGGGTCGGGTCCAGTTATAGGGCAGGCCTAGCCCTATTGCTGGGTAATGTTGAAATTTAGCAGACCATAGAGCATGAGTGGCAGTGAGGGGGCATATAGAGCCAGTGAGCAAGGGCTACTTTTAGATAATAGACATTAATGTCGCTCGCCCCAAGGAGACAAGTTACCCCTTCTCTCTTGTGTTACCCGATGCTAACATTACCGTAAGAGGGCATAGGAGGGCATCTTAGTTTGGGATACTATTCCAGAATACCATGGTTCAACCAGCAAACATTCCATTCTCATAGTTTTCAAAGGGCACTGATTGTACTAGAGGGCTCCACCTCTGTGACCTAGTCACCACAACATCGTTTCAACGGTGGAATTTGGAGAACACTCAGTTTATCTGTTGTAGAAATAATGCACAGTAAGCCGGAGATACTTGTTGACAAAGCAAG
Organism: Phyllotis vaccarum; assembly: GCA_033318265.1. NCBI lineage: Eukaryota > Metazoa > Chordata > Mammalia > Rodentia > Cricetidae > Phyllotis > Phyllotis vaccarum. The sequence goes on along the minus strand of JARWLC010000016.1, from coordinate 73,932,434 downwards.
ATACCTTTAAAGACCTTTCGGTTAAGTTTAGTGACATCTTCACAGGAGCCAAGTGCAAGGCAAGACGTGTGCATTCCTGCCAGTCTGACATTCATTCTTTCATTGAATAAATGCCTATTTATTGAGTACTCAGCGAACAAAGACGATAGCACCTGTCACATAGGCCTTCGAGGAGGAACAGAGTGGGCACCTAGAAACACAGCAAGGCGTTCAGGGCTCTACTGTTGTGTGTTCCTTGCTATTTACATAGCACCTGACCTCTGGACAATGCTCTGTGAGGAGTGACCACGGGAGGGGACGAGGGGGTGGCTGCTTTAATTAGAAGGTCAGAGAAGGCCTCTCTGAAGGGATGAAAATGTGGGCTGAGCCTCATATTGAAAGAAGGGGTCAGACAGAGCACTCTGGAGAAAAGCAGTCTGAACAGTCTAGTGTCCACACCTTGAGATTGGGGAGAGATGGCTCATTCAGCAGCTGGAGACACAGAAGCAGAAAGGAGGTCAGGGGTAGGCCTGGATGTCACGGCCAGGAGCAGCTAGCATCCAGTGAAGGTCCTAGGCAGGGTGTGACACAGTCCGTCCATCTCCTGTTCTCTGTACGGGCAGCCCTGAGCAGAATGTGCTGAAGGCCAAGTATAGGAGCAAGGAAGCCAGTGAGGAGGCTGTTAGTTGTCAGTTGTGAGGTGACAGGGGGTTGGACAAGTTAAGATCAGTGCAGATGGGCAAACAAGTGCCCACTGGGAACACCTAAGAGAAACAATCTCTGGGATCCATTCGGAACTCGAGCAGAGACCACATAGCCATTCTGGTTCTAGACCCTCTGTGTGTTCCCTTAGATAATTGAACAAGCGTTGGTTCTTCTTTTCCTTACAGAGTCTAGGCTGTGCCCCTGCATCTCTGTCCTCAAGCCAAGTAGACTCTCAGACAGTATAACTTGGTGGAAAAAAAAAGTCTTATTTTATCTTCTTACTATATCAACAGAAACACTCGTGCTTCCAAATGAAAACATTGGCATATTCTAAGCTGAAAACCCAAAGCCCAAATGCTTTGACATATTTTGCAGCAAATGCTGTTTGAGCAGAAACACCAAGACACTCTTTGGGACACTCTTACCTGACCCTGGGGGTAGAGACGATAAGGGATATGGAACTGGAGACTAATGGAACCCACACACTACACTATGTGTCCCCCAATCCAAGCTAGAAGACCAGAAAGGCCAGCCCCAGAGGATGCTGGAGGGATGAATGACCAATAGCAACCTGGAGTGAAGTGACCCAGCCTTACCTCCTGCCTCTTTTATAAGCAGAGGAGCCCCAGGGACCAGGCTTGCCTGTTCTCCCTCATGTTTACATGACACCTGTGTCCTAACAAGCCAGGACAGGAAACACTACCACAGGGCATGCCAGGAAGCGTTAGTCCAACAAAGGACACCCACTTTTGCTTCTTGGGTTTCCCACCTCTGTGTCCACCCATGGAATCCAACTTCTCATCCATTTATTGGGCATTTATTTGAGGAGTCAATTTGGAGTCAGGTTAAGAGCAGTAACTCCAAATTCAGATTTCCTAGATTCAGATAGCAGTACTAGCCATAGTTTGGGGGATGCCATTTAACTCCACACGTTAGTGGCCTCTTTTATAAAACAGAGATAATAAAAACCTACCTGTTGAGAGTTGTACAGACACCCTCCACCCCCAGCCCCCTCTCCCCACACACACATAGTAACTTCCCATGAATATTAGCCTCTGTTACAGGTAGGTGCCATCTGGAGCCAACTGCCCTCTCCTACCTTGTGCACGAGTATTTATGGCCCATGACTAACAAAAGTATCAGCCCCATGAGCATGAGCTCAGAGAACATACCCATTGGTATGCACACACTCATGCACGCACACATACATGCACATCTACCTCTGTCTTCCTGCCTATCCGAGACCTAGAAACTTTTCTTCATGACCATAGTTCTCAGAGCACTGGTTCTGGAGCTCTGAGTGGCTTCTAGAGTGTTCAGTGTGGCCTAGGGAAGTAGGGGATGAAGCTTCTTGCTTTCTGGGGGAGAAGACTAAATACATGCCTGGGATCCTTGGGCATGGGGAGTTAGTTGGGAGGTGCTGACAGTTCATCTTCTAGGTTAGAGGGATAGCATAGTTTCTTGTTTCAGCGTCCTAACCGGTGGCTGGTGCCTACTGGACCTCCCTTGGCACGTGAGATGCTGTGGAAGACGCACTGTCTCTGGCCTGGGAATGGGGATGTTGTAGAGTGTGGGATAAGAGTGACAAACTCCTTGATCTGGCTTCCTGCCAGCTCGGGTGTCTCAGCTGGGGATCACAGATGCTTTCTTGGCCTACCTTGCCAGATTGTAGCCAGTACCATCCACAGAATACCCAGCTGAGCATGCCACCGCCGATCTAGGATGCCCATTACTTCTAGGCACCCATATACTCAGCTTTCAGTTGTGGGAGACCCACAAATAGCCCGTGAAGCTGGGTCAGGGTGAGGATCAACAGGACAGGAAGGAAGCTAAGGATCTTGTGGAGACAAGGGGATCTAGAAGTGTGAGAGGCAGGTACATGCCCTGGTCTGCCGTGAGATGCCCAGGGGACTCCTGGTCACAGTGCTGCAGCAGTTCTGACCATCCCTTTGGGAGGAAAAGGATTCCAGGCCAGCTGAGAATCCAATGGTAATCCAATGGCTCACGCCCTTGGCTCTGGGTTAACAAAGAATGGAGATTCCAGCCAGAAAAGCAGGGCATACATTACTCACTCCTTCTCGCTTTGGGAACTGTGTAGCTCGATGGTAAACAGGTGGGCTTCTGTCAGACACTATTACTGCCTTCATCCTGGACCTTCAGAGAGCACCAGCTGCATTTGGGAAACCAAATCACGTCGAAAGAGACAAGGTCTCACTATGTAGCTCCAACTGGCCTCAAACTCAGGATCTTCTCGCTCCGCCTCCTGACTACTGAGTTAACCCAAACTTACAAATAAAGAAACTGAAGACCAGAGGGTAGGGGACCCAGAGAACAAGACCAAATGAGGCAGTGGTATTTCCTGCACAGCACAGTGGCCATCAGGGAGCAGATTTGCTGCCCACAGGGATCTGTCTCCCTTATCCCCCTTCAGCGCCAGCTCACAGCTTCTCCAGGCCCATCTCATCTACATGCTTGTGCCTTTTTTTCCTGGCTTCATCTAAAAAACTTTTAGAAAACGTTTAAAATTCCACACTTGCAGCAAAGTTTTAAGGAAGGCTAACTTCTGTGCTCCATTCAACAAAGACTGCCAGTGGGCGTTCTGCTCATGAGCTCAGTGCAAGCTCACATTTTTCTGTGTGTTTGCACATGCATGTGTATGAGCAGACACATACTCATGTGGACAACCATGTCATAAACCATTTGAGAGTGCATTGCAGACATGGCATTCATTTGTTCCTGAATGTTTTGCACTACACTTTCCAAAAACGAATATGCTCTTGGTATCCATAGCACCATTGTCAAAACCAGCAAAATTGTGTCTTTGAGATGGGCTGCTTCTGTAACCAAGACTGGCCAATGACCTCTGACCTCCCTGTTCTACCTCCCAAACACTGGGATTACAGGTGGGTACCACCATGCCTGGCTGGAATCCAGAACTGTGACAGGGACCCATGGTTTTATTCATATATTATCTGTCCCAGGAATGTCTTCCACTGCACTCCTTATTCTGGACCAGCTCCTCAGTCTGTCTGTATCTTGGTGACACTGGCAGTTTTCAAGAAGCCAGTCTGACATTTGTGGGCTGTCTCTGCCTGGGGTTGTCTGGTGCCTGTGCTCTGGCTTCCATTCAGGTGACGTGCTTAGCAGGAAGGTCACGGAAGAATGTGTCCCCAGCTCTTTGAGAGGCACACATGCCCTGACCCATTACTACCTGTCCTTGGTGGTGTCAGCCGGACCTCTCCACTGTGCAGTTACTGCTTTAATTTTTATAGTTTAATAATACCAGTGCTTCATTTTTTAAAGTCTTTTTAATGTAAACTTTTTGTTTCTCCGAGATGGGCAGTTCAGGCTGTCTTTGTCCTCACTGTTTAGCCAAGGATGCCCTTGGACCTCTTATCTTCATCTCCAGCTCCCAAATGCTGGAACCATAGTCCTGGGTCACAGCACCCGCTTGATGCTAATGGATATGCACCACAATGCCCAGTTTACATGGTCCTAGGATGGAATCCAAGGCTTTGTGGATACTGGGAAAGCACTCTACCAACTGAACTACAACCCCAGGCCCTCTGGACTTAACTTTACTTATTTTGGGGTGTTTCCTGGCTATCCAACCCAGTGCCTCACACATCCTAAACACACACCCTACTGCTGAGGTACACCCCCCAGACTCTGTGATCTATTTTTAAAGAATGCTATGTCACTGTGAGAAGCAAAGCACCCTCTCCTGGCATAGATGAAAATAAATGCCAAAGTCATTAACTTCTGGCCAAGTAGGAAAGCCAGCGATGTCAAAGGCCAGGACCAGTTTTATGTGTTGAACTATTACTACTAGATAAAGGCTCCTGGCATCAAGCTGGAATTCTCTCTGTGAAGTAGTAAGACTTGACCAAGAGCTGCAGAGCAATGTGTGTTTACTGTGAAAGTGAGGTTGTTCCGGCCGGCTCCTAGAATTTTTGCAATTACACTTGGGGTTTAAGTCCCAATTTACCAACATCTTAGACAAGTGACGTCACCTCCCCCATGCCTCAGTTTCCTTCTCAGTGAAAAGGGAATAATAGTATCTGCTTAGGAGCTTGCAATAATTCAGTGGGGTGGTGTGCAGCACCATGTGGTGAGTTAGACCCAGGGAACCCCTATCCCCAGAAGCCTTTCTTCCTTCCTGGGATCCCTTACTCTTCTGGCACCAATAAGCAGTAGAGAGCATCCCTGTGGACTGCTGTGAAACACTGGTGATGCTTGAGTGTCAATGACACTGGTGCTCTTGTCTCAAAAGGAAAACCTTCCCAGGTTTCCTGCCTGGTAGGAAGCTTGACTGGGAGGTTAAAGCTGGGTGCCTCTCCCACATCTTCAAAGCTTCCCCTGAGCGTCACCTTGTGATGTTGCTTGCCTGGGAGGAGCTCATTAGATAGTGAGGGAAACTGAGGCTTGGGGAGTTCAGTGACTCGCCTTAGATGCCCAGCTATGAGGTAGCACGTTGGCCCTCACACTTTTCCCACTTGTCCAGAGTTTCTGAAGTGAGGTGTTGGGCTGGAGGATTCCCTGGAAGGGTAGTACCAGAGGAGTCAGGCTCATGGTGCCCTGATCTTCCCGTTTTTCCCTTTCTCTGCTCCAGGCATGGTGACAGATGAGTGGCTCCCTCGTGTCTGTCTCTTTAGTATTACTGCATTACCTTTGTTAGGACGCATGCTGGGTTTTCCCCCATAGCTATAAACATTTCTCGGCATTTTCTTGAGACTTCTTGTTGTGATGGGTGCATGTCAGTAATCCCAGTACGCAGGAGAGACTGGGGCAGGAAGATCCTGAATTTGAGGCCAGCTTATGGCTATTTAGTGAGACCCTACACCCAAACAATAAGAGTACTCCTGAATTGGGCCAGATGAAGTGGCTAGTACCTCTAATTTCAGCACCGGGGAGACTGAGGCAGAAGCATCAGAGTTCTAGTCCAGCCTGGGCTACATATTGAAACTGTCTCAGGGAGCGGGGGAAGAGTTGCAAAAATACATTGATGAGATGGTTTAGCTGGGAAAGGCTCTTGCTGCCAAGCTAGTGGCCTGAGTTAGAGCCCCAGGACACACATAGTGGAAGGAAAATGCCCAGGCATTCTAAATAGGAGATAATCAGCCTGTCCGAATAAGTAATGTCCAGGTGATGTGTGTGACAAGCCTTAGGAGCTGTTGGGCAGGCAAATGAGGGGTAGTCAGGATGGCTCATAGTGATGAGCACTCACAGCCAATGTGGGGATGGAATTCAGGCCCACGGAAGCTGTCTCTCATCCAGGACTGACCCATGTGAAGACAGGAGGCCTTTTCCTTTTCTGTCTTTGCAGCTGCCAGGGAGGTGGCCAGATGCTACCACACCGTTGGCCAGGAGCCTCATGGCCTCCTGCTGCACAGTCTGCCTCTAGTGCAGAGATCCCATATGACTGCAAAACATTTGGGTATGTGGAGAAAGGGATGCACAGTGGGTTTCTAGAAGGCTGCCTGTAAGAGAAGTACTAAGTCCATTGCCCCAAGAAGGCTGAGTTCTGTTCTTTCTGCCTGCCACCTAAGCTGTTGTTATTTAAATTTATTTATGTGCTCAGGGGTGGGGATGTGTTATGTGCACAGGTGGAGGTCGGAGGCAAACGTGGAGAAGTTGGTCTTTTCCTTCCGCTATGTGGGTCAGGCTGGGTGGCATGTGAGTCAGGAGGTCAAGCTTAGTGGCAAGTTTATCAGCTGAGCCATCTTGCTGGCCCCTGAATTATTCTTTTAATCCACTCACTGTTTAAAAGATTTATTATGTGTATGTTCCTATTTGAGTTCATGTTATGTAGTAGACCATGGAGGTCAGAAGGGGGCACTGGAGTCCCTGGAACTGAAGTAGTTGTGAAGCACCACGTAGGTCCGGGAACAGAACCCCGGTGCCCCTTAAGAGCAGCAAGTGCCCTTAACCACTGAGCCATCTCTCCAGTCCTTAAATTGGCTTTTAAGAGAAAAATAAGCGTTGAAAGGAGAGGAACTTGTGTGAGCAGGCACCTGTCATCATTGGCTATAACCAAATGTGCTGGAAGTCAGTGCTATCCACTAAAACCTATGGCAGGGTGTGGGTACAGGGACAGAGCTCCTGGGACAACATCAGCAGGTGCTGAGACTGTGTGTGTAGTCACAGGCACCGGCAGGGAGTGGGGCCCCTAGGTGGCTCCTCTGCCCTGCCTGGGGCCTCCTTGCAGTCAGCATCCAGGAGTGTAAATCTCAGTAAATTACTATGCTTCAGGCTCCTCAGTGTGAAGGCTTTCAACAGAATTATGTCTCCCCCAGGGTTCCTTGGAGGGAAGGGCTGGAAGAGCAACTATAAATGGGCTCTGGTGTGAGGGGACAAGGTCTTTCTAGAAGGTCCAATGTAGCTGTAGCCCCTGTTTCCCACAGGTTCTGTGGGCAGATGGGAAGGGGCCGGAGGAGTGGAGGGCCTGTCTTTGGGGGATCAGCGGGAACTAGGGAAGGTTCCTGAGCCATGGAAGACTGTGTCCCCTCTAATAGATGAGTCCTAGCAGAGGATGAGAGACACTTCAGCCTATGGCTCCCACCCCCATCCTGGGTGGACCTCCAGCCAAGCCCACAGCCTTGTCCCATGGTTGGGAGTATTACTCCAAGCTGAAGTTACTCACAACTCAACACAGTGTCTGGTGCCCCTGTCTTCTAGCTTGGGGCCCAGCATGTGACACACTGGTGTGCAGAATCTGAACAGGGCCTGTTGATACACAGTACTTGTTTTGTTTGTGAAAAGAATATCATACTAGAGGGTCCAGCCAGGCCTCAAACTCACTCAGTTCTTAATCTGTAGCCCAGGCTGGCCTCTACCCTGCCATTCTCTGGCCTTGGTTTCCTAGTGCTGAAATCAGAGGACCAGGGCATCACATCTAGGCAGAGTTCTGTACTTCTGAGCTGAACATCTTTCAACATTATCTTACAGTTTCTGGGCCTTGATGCCTTTATCTGTTCAAAAGACATAGCACCAATTCATAGGCTGGTGAGGAGGGTAGAGATAGCCATGGGCCTAAGTGTTTATTTGGGAAGAGATCTCAGGAACTCCATGTGGAGGGTGGGAAGTGAGGTAGCAAGGTGGAGCAGGCAGGCACTAAGCAGGTTACCATTGTAGTCTGGGATTCGGTCCTGCTCAGAAGCCCAGGAGCCAGAATGGGCATAGGATATGCTCATGTCACACCAGGAACTGGTGAGGAGGTTAGGGTGCTGGTACACTGTCTTCCTGGCAGTCCCTGGTGGGAAGCAGCTTGCTGTGGAAGGCATTGGCGATCACTTCTTACAACTGGGGCCAGGCATTCTCTGGAAGCAGGACCAAGGCGCCCAGGGTTGGGAAAGGTAGGTGGAAGAAAGTACAAGTCACATGACCAGATCGCTGGGTATGGTGGCAACCAGATTGTGATTGTCCCCATTTGTTACCAGTGTGTGCCGGTGCTGTCTGCCCTACTTGGGCAGCTGCAGGAAACTCACCCTGCCTCTCAGCCTCTGTTTTGCAACCTATGGAATGGGGAGAGGCACAGTTCCTGGTGGAAACAGTTATGCCTGTTTAGTGGCTCTTGGAAATAGGTTGGCGACAATTTTGTCAGCCACAGTGACTGGAGGTGCTACCAGGTTTTGCTGGTTGGGGCTCAGGGATACGCTAAATATGTGATGCCTGTGGTAGCCTCACACAGCCCTGGATGTTATTCAGCAGTACACACTGCATGTTTCACATACAATGATCATTCCATCTGATAATCTGTGGTGTTTGTAGAGGGAAGAATCCAAGGAGGCTAAAAGAACAGGTGACCTGGTCACCTTTGGAGAGATGCTGGTGACAGCTAAACACGGCATTGAGGGGACTGGAGGAGAGACCTGACACAGGGCAGGGCGTAAAAGTGATGCTGCATCATGGGAACAGGAGCCAAGTGGGGACATAGAGTTGACAAGCTGGGTTGAGTGAGCCTTCCTGTAAGCACAGTGCTTTCCTGGTGAGATGGGAGGCACTGACCACTCCCTGGAGTTTGCTCAGCTGCCCCGGCTTGACCTCCCTCATGGTTGACTTCCTCCTCCAGCCCCAGAATCTCTCCCTACCTCCTGATCACCCGGACAGCCCACCTCTCCCATGGAAAACTACCCTGGTTCCCCAGGACCTCAGAAAGGAAGCAAATCCATTACTAAGAACTTGGAATAAAAGCTATAGGTAGCTAGGAGTGTAGCTCAGTTGTTACAAAGCCTACTCAGCAAAGGGGGGTTGGGGTGGGGAGCATCTGCAGTCTGAGCACGGGGCTTCTGGAGAGTCCTAGACCTTAGGGATGAGAGCAAGGTCCCGGGAGGTACCCCAGGCAGTGGTGCAGCTGCCCCGTTGACTCTTTTGTCTTTTTGTGTAGGCTTGCTCGTGCCAAAAACCAGGTTCCTGCCCCAACCCAGGAGCATGCCAGGAGAGGTGGGGACCCAGTGCCAAGATGAGAGGGTTGCCAGGCCCTACAGGAAGGAGAAAGGCTCCAAAGACCTCACCTGCCACCTGGTTCTCAGACCCCTGGATCAGGCTTGTGACTCTCTACCTTTGTGATGGATGTTTCCAGGAACCCAGCCAGAGGTCATCACCTCTCTGCACTTCACCCCAGCTGCACCCGCCTCCCCCACTTAACCTCTGGAAAGGACACCATGGAGAGCTCAGGTGGGATGCAGACTGACCTGGGCCGCTCCCTTCAGCATCCTGGGACGTGGTTGAGCCTTAAGCCTGGGTAGGCTTCCGACACGAGACTGTTGATCATAGTTTCAGAGAGTCACTCTGAAGAAGGATATGCCAGGGCCCAAGGTGGGGCTTAGCCTCCCCAGGTCAACAAAACTGAGATGCTGCACTGGGGAAGGCTGTGTCTGGCTAGAAATCTATTTTTGGAGGTGTGAGTGGTGTGGAAAGTGTGTGTGGTGTAGATACCTGATTTCCTTAAACCTGTTAAAAGCAATACTTATAGGCTGACTTATTTCATTAAAAAAAAAATGTAAGCAATTACAACCCCTCTTGTTTGGTTTGAATTTTGGAAAGGGGACATTATCACTGGCAACTGGCAAAAAAAAAAAAAAAAAAAAAAGAAAAAAGAAAAAAAGTCAGATGGCTCAATGTGGAGATGCAGCAGGGACTAGGGAACTCTCTCTAGAGAGACCATCTCTTCCCACCGTCTGAAAGCCTGAGTTATGGTGGGGAAAGCTAGGGAACTCTGGAGAACTTGGGCCTGAGTCCCCCACACAGGGCGAATGATACGCCTCCATGAACAACGAGTGTGGGACTGGATATAGTGGTGCACACATTTAATCCCAGCACTCAGGAAGCAGAGGAGGCAGATTATCTGCAAGTCCCAGTCTAACCAGGTGTAAAAAGTGGGCCCCAAGCCAGCCAGGGCTGCACAGAGAGACCTTGCCTTAAAAAGTGAAGAGCGGGAAAGAAGCTGGGAATGTAGTTCACTTGATGGAATCCTCACCTGGCTTGTACAAAGTCCTGGGCCCCAGCAGCACATAAAATGGCACAGTGGAGTCAGGTGGTGGTGGTGGTGGTGGTGACTTAAGTCTTTAATCCCAGCAGAGACAGGAGGATCTCTGTGAGTCTGAGGCCAACCTAGTCTACAGAGCAAGTTCCAGAACAGGCTCCAAAGCTACAGAGAAACCCTGTCTCAGGGAGAAAAAAAAACCAAACCACCCCCTCCACACACACACACACACACACACACACACACACAACAAAACAACACCAAAAATAGGCACAGTGATATGTGTTTATGATCCCAGCATTCCGAAGACAGAGACAAAAGAATCAAAAGTTCAAGGTTATCCTGGGATACATTGAAACCTGTCTCCAAAACCCCAAAGAAATGGAGCCGTCTTCTCTAGTCTGAGTACAGATCCAGCCCCTCCCTGAAGCCATGTGCAGTTAGGGCATCATTACAAACAACAGATGGGGGATCCTGTGACACATCCCACCTCTCCATGATGGGAAAATCCTTTTGCAGCAGAGTGCAGCTGAATTCCCCAAGAAAGCAGTTTTTTGGCTCTGAGGACAGTCATATACATAGGAAGAGAGACATACTCCCTGGGAGAGAGGCCTGGAGGAAAGCCGAAGGCTGGAGAGGGGCTTGGATTCAAAGTGTACTGCATGTACACCCTGCCAGTTCCCCAAGAACTGCTTCTCAATCACAAGTGGGCTAGTAACATATTCTAGCATACTATGCCCCATACCCACAGAGATCTTTCAAAGGGGTCATGGGCCTAGCTGTTATGTTGACTCCTTCTCTATAAATGCCAAGTTTCTAACATGGACCCACAACTTCCATACCTCTTGAAATGGCACCATGCTAATTACCAAGAGGGTCTCTTCTAAACGGAGGCATTTCCACACCAGCCCTTCACTAGTGCCTAGCCCTCCTTGTGCCCAGGAGCCCCCGTCATGCACGGCCTGGCCAGACACACCTACTGCTCTGTCCAGGTGCTGTCTTCAGTTTGCTAAGATGTGTCCAGCACAGGAGCCTCGATTGTCTTGCTCACTCACGAGTCCTCACTGCAGTTACACAATGACTAAGTGAGCTGGTGCTGAGGATTAGCCATCCCTCCCACACCTACTGAGCACCTACCATTTACAGGCTCCTGAAGAGGTGTAGAGGGCAGAGGGGTGATCAAAACAGACAAATCTCCTGTTCCCCCAGAGCTCACATCTAGACGGGCAGACAGCTAAAGAGAATATTGAGATGGAGTTGGAGAATGGCGTACAGGGGGATAAGAGACAGATGATCTGCCCAAGGAATGGTAGAGTCCTGTAGAAAGTCACATACAGGTCAGGGAGGAGCCTTCCAGGCAGACACAGGAATGAAACACAGGGTGGAAGAAAGAACAGCTCCCACTCTAAGGAGGATCGCAGAGATCCTCCTGCCTCTGCTTTCTAAGTGCTGGGATTAAATGTGTGTGACACCACACGTTAACTTTCTTTTCCTCTTCAAGATTTATTTATTTTATATGTATGAGTGTTATGCTTGTGAAGGTATGTGCACCTATATGTATGTGCACCAAGTGCATGCAGTGCTCATGGAGTCCAGAAGAGGGCATCAGAACACCATGCCAAGCACTGCTTTCATCTCATACATTTTATTATTATTTTATTTATTTATTTATTTATTTATTTATTTATTTATTTATTTATTTATTTATTTATTTATTTATTTATTTATTTATATTTTGTGGGCTGGAAAGATGGCTTAGTGATTAAGAGTGTGTGTTGCCTTTGCAGGAGACCTGAAGTCTATTCTCAGCACCTACATGGAGGCCCATAACAACCTGTAGCTCAGTACACACATGTCAGAAGAAAACTTGTAGGAGCTGGTTCTCTCTTTCACATGTGGGTCCTGGGAATCAAACTCAGATCACCCTGAGCTATTTTGCTGACCCATTTTATTAATATTTTTGTCTCCACATTAAGCCTTTATATAATCCAGTGAAGAGGATTCCATGGCTTTGCCCATTTTACGGATGGGGAGGCTAAGGCACAAAAGACACTTGCCTGTATATATGGTGAGATAGAGCATGAGACCAGACAGTTCAGCTAAGAATTGGTGTTACCCAGTCCTCGGTTACCTCCATTTAGGAGCCAGAGGGCTTAAGACGCTGTCCAGCACACAGGATCCAGAACCAGTGAAATTTATTGACATTTACTGTATCCCTGGTACTATAGTGGGTAACTTACATAAGCCAACCCATTAATAAGTGACAGCTGTGAGCAACTTTTGGCATCTCCAGACAGACTAAAGGCAGAGGTATGGGGTCTGCCTACCTGACTGGCAAATCCAGCAGATATCTGCCTTGGAGAATGCCTCGGTGCTATCCCCCTGTGGCCACACAAATGAAATTTCCATGTGACATCCCTGAGTCTGACACCTCAGCACAGATGCCCTCTGCAGCTGGATCTGTCTCTGAGAATCACCTCCAAGCTTCCATGCAGACCCTCCTCCTGAGCCCTCTAGTCTAGTTCCCACTTACTGGGATGCAAGGCTGGTCCTAATGGTATTAGAGCTGGCACGCTGGAACCATACAGATGGCTCTCTATGCCAAGGCAAGAAAGCAAGCTGTCACTGTCCCAATGGGACAGTGGTGCCTGACCTCAGGGTAAACAGGAGCAGTATTGCTGGCGCCACTGCAGCTAAGGCCCACCACCTTGCTACAGAACTGTTCCCAGGATGCACTGGGGCAGTAGAAGAGGAGGACAGTCCCCTGTGTACAGGGGCCATGGCTTCAGCCTTCAGCCCTGGGAATGATAACTTTTCACTGAAGCTTAGGAGCTACGAAGATCCTTGAAGAAGATACAGGATCTGGGCAGAACTGGACTGTACGGTGTGCACATGGACTTGCTGCATGTTCCACACTGCTATGCAGCCACCACAGTGTTATGAGCAGTATGCAGACGGTCTCTGCTGGCCCGTGTCCCCTTACTTTACTGTTTTCCCTCACTGGGTAGCCACCCTATAATACAGACACAGTGCTATAAGGAAGAAAGCCAGCTCTCCTTGGAGAAGTCCCCAGCTACCTGTCCCAGTAAGGACCCAGGGCTCCCAGTCAACCTGTGTCACATGTCAGACACATGCCTTAAGATGATTCCAACCTGGCTTCTAGCTGCCCCAGGTGACTCCAAGGGTTGGTGGGGCCAGGTGGGCCATTTCTTCTGAGTCTGCCTGAAGGTCAGGAGTCAGGACAGAATAGAAGTGTGGGCTGTCTTAGGCTTGTGTGGTTTGGGTGATTTCTTTTGCATTTGATAACCAGAATGGAAGTTATTCTCAGATAGAACTTGTGGGATAAACCAAGCCCCAGAGCTTCAGTGAGAGTAGCTGGAATGTACTTAAAATGTAGTGAGTGTGAAGATACAACCTTCCTGTCGGCAACCATTCTCTAGCTCTTGGTTCATATCCAGAGTCTCGGCTGGGCCTGGCTCAGCCTTGACTGAAAGTTTGTAGAAACAGCACCACAAGAAGAAGGAACTGCCATTGACTTGCTGTCACATTTAGAAGTCTGTAGGCCAGGGCCACCCTTAGTGTCTTCAGAGTGCCCAGCTGGCCTTTTATGGGGAATGACAGGGTTCTGTCTTCTTACCAGGCCAGCCCTGGCCTGGCCAAGGCAGCTGTTTTGCTGTTTCAGTTCCGCACTCTGGTCTGGAACGTCAAAGAGAAGGCCTTTGGCCTCCTGGGCGAACCCACTGAATACAGCCCTAGGCCTGATGCCAGTGCTCACAGACGCCAAATGGGGCTGGCTTCCTACTTGGCACTGTAATAGTCTAGAGCTGCTTTGAGGGCCTGTAGAAGAGCAAGATATATGTCCATTCCTCATCTAGGCAGAGTCCAACCCTGAGCCTGCAGGGGCAGGGTGACCAGAGGCCATTTCGTAGGATATGGTCCACAGAAGAGCTGAGTCCACAGAACCTGGTTCAAGGTCCAGTGTGGTGAGTGTCCCAGAGTACATACTGTGGGAATCAGGAGAGACAGATGAGTCAATGACTTTGCACAGGATGGGCCTTGACAGCAGAGAATAGTGTATGAGAATGTGGGGGCCTGGAGGAGAACTGTAGCACAGGTCAGAGACAGAGTGGACCCAATACCAAGAGGGGAATTATAGGTGACAGGCTCAGCCTCGTTTCTAAGCCTCCCTCCCTAGTTTTTAAGCCTGACTTAAAAAGGAGCTTCCTTGGCCCAAGTCCCCAACGTCTGGAGACACCTGCCAATTTGGAGACAGGATAGTTCCAGATGACATATGGACCCAGGACACCCAACTAGCCTTGCTTGATGCCCTTGGTCCCACCTCATAAGGACACTGACCCAGATGTCCCTCCGCTTCTCCCTTCTGGAGTTCAACATGGTTACCTTGTTCAGGGCACAGTAGGGTCATCTCAGGCTGATCCGGGAATCCAGCTGCTGCAAGTGTTCCTGAACCCCAAAGGGGATAGTGGGTGTCCACATTCTGCAGAGAGGACATGAGACCCCAGGGCTGGGTTAGAGGGGAGGTTGCCAGGACTCCCCAAGCTACTCACAGCCCCACCTCCCATTCTGAGTAAAACCTTAACCACACCCCACCTGGCAGCATACAGACCAGCATGGGTGAACAGGATGCCAGGAGGCCTCCTTTCAATCCTGGTTTGCTGTGTGACCTTGAACAGGTCTACTCTGCCATATTCTCTTTAGCTATAAAGTGGGATCCTATTGGGGTTTCAGTCTGTCCTCCACAGGCTCACGTTTTGAATGCCTTTCCCCAAGACTGGGACACTAATTTGAAGGCTGTGAAATCTTTAGGAGGTGAGACCTGGCTGGCAGAAGTAGGTCACTGTGGGTGGACCTTTGAAGGCAATAGTCAAGCCAGTTCTGGCAGCTAGCTGCAAGGGAGTAGCTGCAGGCACAAACACTTGTAACCAATGCCTTCCCACCACAACGGGCAGCACCCTCCCTGTGAGACTGGGAGCCCAGATGCGCCTTCCCTTCTGGTTGCTTCTGCCAGGTGTTATGGTCACAACAAGAAAGGATTCTAGAGATGCTACTATCTATCTCAGAAGACAGGCACAACTTCAGATCAAAGCCACCTCAAGAGCAAAAGGGACTGGACATCAAACATCACAGTGGCGTAATAAGAATAAGTCTGAAGCTGGCACAGCATGGACATCTATAGTACCGGTACTCAGGGAGCTGTGGCAGAGGGCTAATGGGTTCAATTGCAATTCTGCTTCAAAAACAAATAAATAATAATGGGTCTAACTATATGAAATTGCTCTTTTCAGACTAAGAAATGACAATTTCATATGGTTTACCCTGATGAGATATTTATTGAGTGTTTTATGAGGCAACAGTGTCCTAAAAGTTTAGGACTGGGGACATGGATCAGGTGTTGGATCACCTGCCTAGCACACACCAAGACCTGATTTGGATCCCCATTGCCACGTGAGATTGGATGTGGCAGAGCATGCTTATAATTTCAGCACTTGGGAGGCAGAGGCAAGAAGTTCATCCAAGTCTTCACAGCAAGTTCTAGACCAACTTGGGCTACATGAGACCATTGGACCTCCCCCCACACACAAAAAAATTGTCTTTCTGTATCTTGACTGACTTGACCAACTCAAGTCTTCTCTGCAGATATAACATCCTTGTCCCAGAGATGAAGATGCTAAAGCCTGCAGGGAAAATTCGCTTGCCTTCCCAGGTTAGTATACTGCTAGACAGGGTTGGGTTTGAATTCTAGAGTCACGCACAAATCTCCAACCCCAAGGGCAATGCAACTCACGCCAGTGTCTCCACTTGAGGGCACTTCTGAAGGCTGGAGGCCAGCTGCTGGGCACCGGCAGCCGTGAACTTGTTGAACTGGACACTGAAGAGAGAGGCCCATGCTCAGGCCTGGCTACTCCCCTCCCAACCTTTCCCATGATGCAGGTGGGAGACCCTCCACCTCCCCAAGTACCACTGAACCCCTACACTCACTCCATCACCCGCAGGGACACCATGTCTGGAAGCACGTGTGCCAGGCTCTTGGCTCCTGTGTCACAGATGCAGTTATTGTACAGGCTGCCGGCAACAGAGGAAGAGAGAGGGTTTGGTGTGCTGGGCTAGCTCAACTGAGATGCCTGCTCCATTTTGTCTGTCCATCTAATGGACAAGGTTCCTCTGTATATCCCTGAGCTGTCCTGGAACTCCTATTAGTCAAAAATGACCTTGCACTTCTGATTCCCCTGCCTCCACCCTCTGAGTACTAGGATTACAAACATGTGCCACCTGTAGGGGATTATGTTGTTTCATAGTAAATAATTGTCCCACCCACTGGTTTAATAAAAAGCGCTGATTGGCCAAAGGCAGGCAGGAAGTGTGGGCGGGGCTACTAGACTAAGAAAACTCTTGAGAACAGAACACCAGAGAGAAGCCAGAAGAAGCAGAGGACAACCATGCTGCTCTAAAGAAAGGTGCTGAGCCTCATGGCTGAACAGGATGAGTCATGGGTTAGATGAAGGGTAGAGAGCTAGCAAGTTATTTGCCTGGGGCTGAGGCCAATCAGCCTAAAACTATTGTATGCATCAGTGTCTCTGCATGTCTGGGGATCTGTGGGTCCTAAACCCTAAGGTTAGGCCCGAAAGTCCGGGCCAGAAACCTCATACTACAGCCATCAAACCTAGTTCTGGGAATGGTATGAATCCATGGCCTCATACATGCTAGGCGAGCACTCTGCCAACTGAGCTACGTCCCTAGGCAGGCTCTACCATCCCATTTTACAGATGGACTAATTGAGGCCTAGAGAGCTGAGGCCATGTATCTGTAGCTCCATAATGAGTTCAAGAAACTATAGCATGGAAGGCAGTTATACACTGGGCTTGATGGCTCAGGTCTGTAATTCACTGAGGCAGAGAGATTACAAGTTCAGGCCAGCCTGGGTTAGATGAGAGCCCCACCTCAAAATAGAAAGGTTGGTTTATTATTACTGTTATTATTGTGTATGGGTGGTTTGCCTTTATGTGTGTGCAGTGCCTAAGAAGGCTGGAAGAGAACAAGGGACCCTGGGATTGGAGTTACAGATGGCCGTGAGCCATATGTGTGCTAGAAATTGAACCCAGTTCCTCTGCAAGAGCAGCCAGTGCTCACAACAGCAGCCTCTCAGAATAGAAAGTTAAAAGAAGGCTGGGGTTGGAAGTCAGTATAGCGTGCTTGTGTGGTACACATGAAGTAGCCCTGGGCTCCATCCCCGGTAACACACACACAAACACATGAGTGCAATGTGAGGAAAAGGGGGAGAAGAAAGGAAGATAAATGAGAGAGGGAGGAAGAAGAGTGTTTCCCAGCCCTTGGAAACTCCAAGAAGAACAACTTCCCAGGTTCAAAGCCATGCCTCTTTCTATCTGCACAATTCACTCCATTCCCCTCCCGCTACTGTTGTTCATTTGACAAACGGGTAGGAGGGAGAGCCGGTGCGTTCTTGCTTAGTTCATGCAGCGGAGTAAATGTTAGCCAGAGTCTCACAGTGTGACACACAGAAACCACTGAGGGCCACATGAGACACCACAGAAGGAATGACCTGTGCTGGCCCCAGAAAGAAGAAAACCTGGAAACGTCTAAGACTCTGGGGACTTTGAAGTTGGAATGAATTATTTTGTACTGTGAGATAGCCATAAGCCATCTATAACTCCAGTCCCAGGAGATTGGATACCCTCTCCCGGCCTCTGCAGGAGGTGCACACACAGCTATAACACCTATGCACATAAATTTTTTTAAAATGATAGTTTTCAATTAAAGAGAAAGTGAGCTGAGTACCACTGTTCATTGCTCTCCGCTTCTTGGTTCATAGAGGCGATGTGACCAACTGCCTCCTGCCGCCTTGCTCCCTACCATGATGGACCGCACCCTCACATCGTGAACCCTAATAACTCCTTTTGCAAGCTGTCTTTGTTATGTGTCTGGTGTGGTGACAGGAGTAGCCAGCAAGCCTGCCTGTGTGATATGGACTTTCCTGGCTTCCCACCCTCCCATCTCACCTCCCATCCCTCTATTGGGAGGAAACTTCAGTCACCTCGGGAGCCCTTCTGCCCCTGGAAATCCATCCTCTTTCTTGCTTCCAGGCTATTGTGTCTGCTGTTCTATAGAGCTTCCCACACAGGGCCATGTCTCACCATGTCACAGCACCCCTGAAATAAACTGGTGACACCCCACTGTACTCTCCTGGTACATGCCGATTCCCTTCCTAGAATAAATCACTGCCAGAAAAATACCTTCTTTATGTCTGTGCTCTTAGTAAGCAACCTGAAAGCAAAGGCATCCCATGGATTAAGTTAGGCAATACTGTACACATAGCATACTTTGTGGTGTTAGGTGGGCACCAAGTACATATATTATGAATTGTGCAATGCATAACCTGTTCATCTGCACAGAAGACTGGTTGGAAAGATGTAGGAGTAGCTGCCTCCTTAGAGATGGACAGAAGTTGCTTTTCCTAGAACATGACTCTGGGGAAGGAAACTCTTTCCCAGCCGGTCAACCAAGAGCTGCTAGTGCTGAGCTGAAGAATGGCTGGGACTCTGGTTCAAGCTCAAGTCCCATCTCAGTTCCTACAACCACACCAGACTTGCTGAAGAAGTTGGAGCCGCTACCCCGAGGCCCACCAGGAGGGGGCAGTGTAGGCACTGACTGGAATAGAGATGGAGCTCTCAGAAGCTGGCACTGGGTAGATGGGTAAGGAACAGTCATTCCACTGCTCACTAGGGACAGACTGGGTATGACATGTGATCCACTGACATGATTCTTACTTTCCAGATGAAGAAACAGAAGCTTGGAATAAGTAAGCAACATGACCCAAGACTCTGGTGATGTTCATCTCATTCAGGAACTCACCAACACCTGGTGACCTTGCAGTGAGCCAGAGCAGGCCATCTTTCTGACCTCCATTTCCCCAGCCCACTCAGCAGGGCACCCACTCACCTCAGCCTCAGAAGGGACTTGGCTAGGGCCGGCAGGGCTTCTGCAAGTTTGCAGGCACCCACATCGGTGATGCTGTTCTGGGATAGGCTACAAGGACAGAGAGGAAACTGTTCAGGAATGGAAGGCTCTCACATTCCAATCGGCCTCCATTGCTGTATGAGGTTTCTGGCCTAGCCTTGTGGCCCAGACTTCCAGACCCACAGTCCCATAGTCCTACTGAAACACACAGATGCTTATATTAATTGTACGCTGATTGACCTGGGTCCCAGGCATATAAGCTCTTGCTAGCTCTTGCTCTTAAACTAACCTGACCATGCAGCTCGGTACCTTTCTCAGAGGAGCATAGTTGTCCTCTGCATCTTCTGGCTTCTCTGTGGCCTTTCTGCTCTGTTCTTCCTGTTCCCAGAGTTTTCTTAGTCTGGTAGCCCCGCCCACACTTCCTGTCTGCCTTTGGCCAATCAGTGTTTTTTTTTTTTTTTTTTTAAATTAAACTAGTAGGCGGGACAATTGTTTACAATGCAATATCACATAAATCCACTACACTCCATCATGATGCTGGAAATGCACTACTTCACAGGGGGCCTGTAGCCACAGCCCTGTGATAGCCAGTCTTGGGGAAGGTCATGTGTCATGTGGATGGACTCACAGGAACCACACACACATATCAAGGTTTTGCTACAGAGAGTGGGTGACAGGGTGATCTACAGAGGTAGATGACAGAGAGTACTTCCCTCTCCCCCTGCTCTCTGATTTGATAGTGACCCTTTCCCCTCAGACTGTTTTCCAGCACTCTAACTACACACAGTAGGTGCTTAATAAATGTGTACGTGCCCAGGAATAGAAAGGTGAGAGGGAGGAGGGAAGGAAAGCTATTTCATGATATACCTAGACCATTGTAAATTACGGAGACACTGACACTGCATATCACATGAATTCTTGGGACAGTTCAGGCCTTTTAACTTGGCTTATAACATAGAGTGTTGACAGAGCTTTTGTTTAAATATTTTGCTCGTTTTGTTGTGGGAATTGACCCAGGGCCTTATGCATGCTAGACAAGTGCCCTACCATTGCTGTGTTCACAGTGCTTTTCAATTTTAAAAAATTATCGTTGTTGTGTGGAGAGGTATGCTGCCATAGCGCATGTGTGTCAGAGGACAGCATTGTGGAGTTGTGGAGAACTCACAGGAAGGAGCTGTGTCTGTAGAGGCTGACTGACAGGTGGGAGCTGATCCACAGGATGGGGTGGGAGAGCTTTGGAGACAGCCACTCCACGACCATCTCCTGTCAGAACAAACATTCTGTGGCTAATAGATAAAAACCTCTTGGAATTTATTAACTTCACAGACCACTGGACTCCACAACCCCAAAGCTAAGGCTGTCTTCAGACAGCATCTTGGGCCTGTAGAGAAGCTTCCCTCCCTCACCTTACTACCCGCCTCTCTGACGTACCCACCAATGGAGTTTTGGTTTATTTGTTTTTTCAAGACAGGGTTTCTCTGTGTAGCCCTGACTGTCCTGGAACTCACTCTGTAGACCAGGCTGACTTCAAACTCAGATATTCCCCTGTCTCCGCCTCCGGAGTGTGCTGGGATTAAAGACACACACACACACACACACACACACACACACACACACACACACACACACACTCACACACTCACACGAGGAAGAAGTCTGAATGGATTAAGCAGTGGCTGAAGAGGAGAGTACATGAAGACCCAGAACAGAGTGAATGGCGGAATGGAGGGCAGATGTTAGGTCGGTGGGAAGGCAGGCCCATAGTGCTTACTTGAGTGTCTCCAGGACCTTGAGCTGAGGAAAGATGGCCGAGAGCTTCGACACACCCTCGTCCCCAATCTTGTTCTCACTAAGGGAGTCCAGGCTGCAGGTAAGGTCAGATGGTGGTTATCAGCCCTCCTGTCCTAAATCAGCGACTCCCAGCCCTGGCCCTCCTCACCAGCTTTTTTCTGAGTTGATGGGAACTGGCCTGCACCACCTGGGGGCGCCATTCAGCTGGCCAGGGGCCATGGCTGGCACCATGCACTAGAACCTCAGCTTGGCTTTGCAGGACGCCCCCCACCCCCACCCAGGTTGTCAACAACCCTAAGCTCTTGGAACCTCAAATGCTGAGCAGCTTCCTGCTCCCACCTGTCTGCCCTTTAGGGTTGCTGAGAGCGTGTACGGGGCTGTGTGGGGAAAAGAATTTCAAAGCTTGCGAAAGAACTCCAAACCTTTTTTTTTTTTTTTTTTTTTTTTTTTTTTTTTTTTTTTAAAGCTGGGGATTCCCATCTTCTGTCCCTTCTCTCTACTAGGGGTCACAAGTCCCCACATTGAGGTCATCTACCCCCCACTCAAGTTTCCCCCGGTGAGAAAGTAGTGGGGAGCAGAGGAGGAAGGAAACACGACTCCCCGTGTGCCCTGGAGACAAAGTCTGGGCTTGTCAGAGCACGGGATAGGGGAGATGGGGGAACGGGAGGAGGAGGGAGGCAGGGCTTTTCAGAGTGCAGGATGATGGGGTCCCAGGGCTTGTGGGGGGGGGTGTAGGGCTAGGGTAAGGAGGGCTTGTCAGAATGGCCAGGGTCTGTAACTCACTCCAGATGCTGCAGGGACGAGAATGACGGGAGAATCTTTACCAGTGTGGGAAAAGCCTGGGGGCCCAACACCGGGCCCAACCTAGGAAGCAACGGCAGAGGTCAGACATTGAAACAGCCACAATGGAGGGCAGGCGGGAAGGATAGTCTGAAGCCCCTTCCCTGTTTCTCCAGCTTCTCATCCCTGCCAGCTGGGCTCCCGATGCTCCTGCTTAGGACCACGGAGAGGCCCGCTGGAACTTAGACTTCCTGTCCGGCCAGTTCTCATTCTGATGTCTGCACACACTTACCCTTGGCCTATGCTGTCCTCCCCAACTTCGTCCCCAGGGACATCGATTCCCAGTGTCACACCAGGTTGCTTGTCTTTGTATGTTTATATATGCTGGAATTAAAGATGTGCTCCACCAGTGTCTGACTTGTTTTTTGCATTTTAAATATCCGAGCCCCCAGCCCCCTCCGTGTGTGTGTGTGTGTGTGTGTGTGTGTGTGTGTGTGTGTGTGTGTGTTCATTCATGCACATACATACAGAGGTGGAGTTCTTACTTAGCACTTAGGAAATGGAGGCAGAAGGATCCTCGGCCAGTCTGGACTACGTGATACTCGGTCTCAAAAAGAGTGAGAACAGAAGAACGAGAGAGAGAGAGAGAGAGAGAGAGAGAGAGAGAGAGAGAGAGAGAGAGAGAGAGAGAGAACCATTTCTTGAACACTTAGCACATGCTAAGCCTGCTAGTCAAGTTAGGTCTCATGTAAATCACAGCTCGGAGCCGAGGGTCTTCTTACCCCCATTTTACAGATTAGGAAACCAAGGCACACAGAGGTGAGGTAATTTATACAAGTTCACACAGCATGATTGACTAGATTTCAAACAAGTGAATTAGATAAGGACAGCACAGTGATCATGGTCTGGTTTCTAGAAAAATGACTAAATATATCCAGTGTAAAGGACTTTATTCTAGATTTTAGTTAAAATTATAAAAATATAAATAAAAAAGAACTTTTATTATGAAATTACATTTCCAAACCTTTAAAATTTATTTTTATATAAGTGTAAAGGTCCGTGTACTATATATCTCATGTAGGGTGGGGGGTGGTGGCTGTAGGTGCCACCAGAGCTGGAGTTAGAGGCTGTAGTGAGCTGCTCAATGTGGGAAGTGAACTTGGGTCCCTGGAAAAGCAACAAGCACTCTTAACCTCTGAGCCATCTCCCTAGCCCTGGACTTGAGGGTTTTTTTTGTTTGTTTGGTTGGTTTTGGTTTTTGGTTAATTCATTAATGAATCAGCTTGCCTGCTTGTTTACTCACTGTGTACCATCTTGCGTTCATGCACCTGTGTGTCATGGCACACCTGTGGTACAGATGCAGGAGGGTTCTCCCCTCCTGGGCTCTGACTGGTTGTATCACTGGCATGAATTCTTTTGAAATAGTCATCTGATAAAATAAAGGCAATTCCAGCAGGAGATCTTATGATTGTTTTCTGAGGTTCTCCCCTCCCCCCACCCTCTCTCTCAAGCTCAGGTTGGCCTTGTCAACCTCCTGCCTCAGCTCCCGGAGTACTAAGCTGACAGGCACACCATCACTTAATCGTTGTTTGTTTAAAAGAACATATTTAGTGAACGTCAAAAGATTAACTGTAATAGTAACTTAAATTCATTCTAGAGTGTCCTCCACATCTGGAACCCCAACCGTGGAACTTCAAGATTTAGGGAAAGGCCACAGATTGGAACTGGGCTCAGCCTTTGTAACTTGGGCCCTTCAGTACTTAGCCATGATCTTGGGAGGCTGTTGGAAAGCCTCCTCCTTCCCTCCTTCCCCACCTCCTCTTGTCTGCAGGTACCAGACCAAGGCAAGGAAGCCCTGAACAAACAGAAGTCCCCATTTGCATAGAGGGCACTGAGGGCACAAGACATTAGTTCATAGTCTGAATTGAGAGGTAAGAAGTGCCCCAGACAAACTCATGATGTGAAAGTTCAGAAAGAGGCTAAGAACCCTGAGATACACAGGCAAGGTGTCTGCACTCAGGCCAGCAATCTGAATTTGACCCCCGAGACTGGCATGATAGAGAGACCAAGCTCTTGCAGAGTGCCCTCGACCTCCACAGGCACCCCACGGCATACGTGTGCACACACATAGATAAATAAACAAACTGTGACTTTTAAAAAAGAATGTGGATAGAGGGAAGTGAAAGGCTGGGTGGATTTTCTGTGTGGTGTAAGGGAGAGCATTCAGGGCAGATGTACAGCCATGGCAGAGGCCTGAGGCTAGATCTCATCTTGTTTCAGGAGACTAGAAACCAAAGGTAACATAGGGTAGGAAGAAATACAGGGTAGAAGGAAACTGAGGAAGAGGGTGGAGAGGAGATAAG
This sequence comes from Phyllotis vaccarum, assembly GCA_033318265.1. Lineage (NCBI taxonomy): Eukaryota > Metazoa > Chordata > Mammalia > Rodentia > Cricetidae > Phyllotis > Phyllotis vaccarum. The sequence goes on along the minus strand of JARWLC010000016.1, from coordinate 73,908,338 downwards.
GGGTGATGAGGTGATGTACCCCCCCCTTTTTTACAAGCTCTCTAGCCTGGACCTCCAACTTGCTTTGTAAGATGACCTTGAGCCCCTGGTTCCTCTGCTTCTAGCTTCAGCTGCTGGGAGAGCAGGTATATGTCATGCTGGGGTTGAACCAGCACTTGATACATACTAGGAAATATGCCACCAACTGAGCCACATGTAGCCACCCCCACCTCACACACATGTGGGAGTTTTCAGTGGACTGATCAGACAGCCAAAGAGGCCTGCCTGCAGGATGGAGACGTGGAGGTGGCTACTCTAGACACCTAGAATAGCCCTTTTGTTTCCTTCCTTTATTCCTCAGAACTGTCTCGGGGCTTCCAGCTTATATGGGTGGGTGTTGGTCTGGCTCTAGCCTGTTCCACTTCGCAGCCTCCGGTACCCAGAGCGCAGTTCCGATCTCCAGGGAGGGGCTTTTTAAGCCCAAAATAATTCAAAGCCAGAAAGCACCCCGTGGCTGTCTTCAGACATTTCCTCTTTTAAGCAATATTTTTACCTCTGTACAAATTTGCCATCTTATGTCCTGTTATAAACAATAGGAGTTGGTTATTTCTGGGGGGTGTAGGGGAGCTGGCATCCAGTAGGTGCCAGCTGGGACTGCACGCAAATCACTAAGATCACCTAGTTTCGGTTTCCAAATCTGTCCACTGACTGTCTTCCTGGGCAACTCTTCCCATGAAGGCTTTGTGTAAAAGGCACCAAGGATCTTTGTTTTGAGACAAGGTTTTCCTGTGTCCTCCCAAGTGGCCTAGGACTTATTAGCTTCCCAAGTGCTGGCCTTACAGGTGTGATCCGCCAGACCTGGTTGGGTGGACCTCATCTCTAACAGGATCAAACACAGGCTATCCTGGTGCTTATAACTGTGAAGAAACCATGCCATCTCTAAGGTCTCATTGTGCTTATTTGTAAACGAGAGATGACCTCAGTACCCTCTTCACACTGTCTTAGTTAATGGGCTAAAAATGCTTCCAGTTGAAAAGCTATGTTAAAGCTAGATGTGGTCATGCCTGTAATCCTGGGCACTAGGCTGGGCTGAGGCAAGGTGGAGCCAAGTTCAAGGCTAGACTGGGCTAAATATTAAAACACAGCTGAATGGTAGAGTGCTTGTTTAACACACACAAAGCCTGGATTCAATTCCTGGTGCTACATAAGCTTGTGTGGTGATTATAATCCCAGCATGTGGGAGGGAGAGGCAGGAGGGTTAGAAATTTAAGGTTTTACAGCTTGGCTTGGCTATATAGCAAGTCTGAAGTCAGCCTAGAGTACATGAAACTCTCTCTAATAATTAAACAAACAAATAAATGGGTTGAAATGTAGCTCAGTGGTAGAGTGCTTGCCTAGTATGTATAAGGCCCTGGGCTCAATACCGAGCTCTGTGGGGAAGAGTTGTTTAGGCATCCAGACCTAAATGTAACTCTTGGGGTTACATTCAGTTGGCCCTAGCCCACTGAAGTTACACTCGCAAATTTCTCAATAAAGAACCTTCTGACTGAGGGAAGATTCAGAAAAGCAAACAGACTGAGGGAGGCTAGGTAGGGTCTGAGCATGCATGTGACTGGGAACCTGAGTAAGTCTACTCTGCACCCAGACTGGGCCCAGTCCCGGCAGGTAGTAAGGACACCTGAGTTCAGAGGGCAGTGTCCAGGCTATGCATTCCCCTGGGGGGGGGGGTTACATGTGGCCAGGAGACAGTGATCAGCCAGTCACAGGAGTGATGTGCAATTTCTAGCTCAGCAAAGAACCCAAACTGAGATCCCAGGGACACCTTTCTATTCATTCACACAGAAGGTCATGGTTTGGGACACACTGGGCTCATGACTCTATATTGCATTCCATCAAGGCTTCCTCTTTGGAAGCCCCTGTGAGCTCATTCCCAGTTTCTCAAGATTCTGTGATGATGTCATCTCCTTAAAGAAGTCCCCCAACCCAGCCTGCATGGGAACTTGCTAGCACATGTTCATCATGGACAGGAGTTTCTGCTTCTCAAAGAGCTTTTTGATGAGTGAATAAACATGAGTTCCTGTGTGTGCATCCAGAGTATGAATGTATGTGAGTGTGTATGTTCAAATGCATGTGTGTCTGAGTGTACATGTGAGTGTGTGAATGTGTTATATGTGTGTATGTGAATGTGTATAAGGTATGTGTGTGTGCAAGCGTGTGTGAATGTGTTACATGTGTATATGTATGTATGTTATATGTGTGTATGTGAATGTATGTGTAAGGCAGGTGTGTGCAATTGTGTGCATGCTATACATGTGCTTGTGTGTGAGTATATGAGTGTGTGCATTGTGTATGTTGGAGGGGGGGGTCATGTGTGTTGTCCTGAAAATGGGCCATTTCTCTGCTGTTCTGAGCATTGCCCACACCCACCCAGACAGGTGGAAGCTGCTTTCTCAGTGGTGAGTGAGAATCATCCAGGCTCTTCCCTCCCGCCACCCACCGTGCCTCTGGCCCAAGATCAGCTAAGAGGGCATAAACAACCTTGGGTCAGTGAGGCAATCACCCACTCTTCACTTACGCAAACTCTAGTTTCTTAAGGTCCCGGATGGCAGGGAGATCCGGAGCTGCATCCTCTGAGGGGTTTCTCAGCCTACAGAGAAAGAGCTTTGGTAAGTAGGTATAGCTCCACGATATGCCCCAGTGCCCAGGACTGCCTTCCTTGGAATCCGTTGTTGACCCTCCACTGAAAAGAACAACTCTGGGGGGCTGGAGAGATAGCCCAGTAGAGGAATTTGTACTGAGCTTTCAGAGAAAGAGAGTTCTGCTCATAACTGCCCGTAACTCCAGCTCTAAGGCAGCTTTGATGCTCTCTTGTGGCCTCACAGGCACTGCACTCAGACACATACGTATATGCATAATTAAAAATAAAATGCTTAAAAAAAAAAACAAAACAAAACAAAAAACCTTGGGGCCAGGCAGAGTGGCAGGAGCCTATTTTACCAGCTACTTGAGAGGAGGAAGGAGGAGGACCATACTCTGGAGGAGACCAGCTTCCACTACATCTCCATCCAATTCCAGGCCAGCCTGAACAATTAGTAAAACCCCATCTCCAAATAAAAACCAAGAGTGGGGGTGGCGCTCAGTGGTAGAGTGTACTTGCATAGCATGTGTGAGGTCTGGGGGTGGGGGACACTCAGCAACACTTCTTCTTTGTCCTCTGCACCTTGGCTGTTATGGCTGAAAGGGGTCTGGGCTGCCTGAGGGAATGTAAGGATCCCTTCAGTCATCAGATGCTGAAGGCATCCTTGTTAACCCCTGGCAGGTGACATCTCCCTAACAGGCTTAGAATGGGGCAAAGGGTGAAATCAGGGTACCTGCCTGGGTGGGACTTTAGCAGAGGGCCTGTATGGCCATACCAGGAGTGGGGACTCTGGTCAGGACACACATGTGGCTGATTTAGCTCACCTCCATAGCCTCGAACCACCTTATACCCTTTGCTCCTCACCTCTGGGTCCGCACAAGGTTGTCCAGGTCTTCCACATCCTTTGGAGACTTGGCCTTAAATGGTTCAATGGTGAACTTCTCCTCGGCTGCCTGGAGTAGCTGGGGCTCTCCCTGCTGCCGTAGGGACTCCCATAGCACCATTGTGTCACTCAGGGCGGCCCTGTGGAGGGAAAGCCTCAGACCCAGGTATGGTGACCAGGCTAGATCGCAATGGAGGCGTGGCTCCACAAAGGAACCTCCCACCTTCTCGGATCCTTTCCTTTCTTAGTTCTGTCTCCACCTCCCATGACCTCATCAGTTCATGTAGCTCTACCTGTCTTGAAAGGACACCTTTTCTCTGGCTGGCAGGAAACCCCGTGCTAAATTTTGGACACACCTGTGGCAGACCTTATAACTGATTTAAAATCTATTTAATGGAAATGTGGGAAGAGGTGTTCTGGAGATATACTGAAGTGCTCGGGAAAACACTGCAGAATGAACTTGAATGGGGCCAATGAAAGAATTTAGACCCATTTTGAGGGTACAGGGAGTCCTTGCAAGCACCGCTGGGGCCTGATCACATTCACATTCTGAGAAGGTTTCTCTGCTGCCTGAATACAAAAAACAGGTGAGAAAAAGGAGTCTGGAGACAGAAGCAGAGGAAGGAGATGCCTTTGAGCACAAGAAAATGGTGGCCCACAGTGCAATTTAAGGTCAAAACCAATCTGTACGCAGGCTAGGCTGATATTCTAGATGTGTTCCTGTGCCAGACACATGGCAGGTTTTCAAATATTGGTTTAAAAGAATGACACTCTCTCCCACGGGTTGTGTGGCTAGTGGCGACAGTTACCTTTCTCAGACCCTCAGCATTATCATCTTAAGTTCGGCGGGGACTGATCTGACCCACCTGATACTGTGCTCATTAAATAGGGGTCCCCAGAGGTACAGTCAAGTCCTGCCTGATATCCTGCCCACACCTGAAGCTGGTGACACAGCTGAGTCCCACGAGGTTCCCCAATCCAGAGGGCTCAATGCCAGTCTGACGAAGGTCCAGGGAGAAGTGCTGGCTGGCCGTCTCCAGGGCCCTGCCCAGTATGTGCACATCTGGGGGTGTGAGCCGAGTGCCCAGGAAGGAAAGGTGCCTAGGGAGCTGGTGTGCAACATGCTCCCAAATCCCAGGTTCCTGCGTCTCATGGGCACAATGCAGCAGCTCCAGCAGTCGTCCGTCCCGCAGTCTCCCCAGCCTCGGGCCCTTCAGGTACTTGGCAAGAACCTCTCGTTTCCTGTCTACCACTGCAGGCTCCACCAGAGCTCCCATGAAGTGGGCTTGAGGCTGGAAAACCAATCCAGCCAGGAAGCGTGGTACACCCTCCAGCCAGTTGTCATACGGCCTCTTCTTCCTTGGGGTCAAGGCCAGGTACTGTGGCAACTCCTTGTCTTTGATATCATTGCACTGTGCCAGCCACACAGCACCCAGGAAGCACTGTAGCAGAAAACTGGAGAAGGCTAGCTGGGCCTCTTTGGTCCCCAGGGTGGGCTGCACCAAGCCTTGGGTCACTGCCCAGGTCCTCACCTCCACTGATTGTAACTGGGTCTCTTGTAAGGTGCTTTGGTGTCTGCGACCAAGTTCCCAGGCCAGCTTGGCCAGCTCAGATAAGGCCCCTGGAGGACTGTCTTGGGCTGCTGGGCCTAGCAGGTTGACATAGAGTCCTGTAAGTGTGCAAGGCAGCTGGGTCTCTGAGCCCTGTTCCAGAAGGGCTTTGGAGAGCTGGCACACAGCCCTGCACAGAACAGGGCTGTGACTATGGGTGAGGAGAAAGGGCTGGCCCTCCAGGAGGCTCAGAGCCTTGTCTTGGTCCCCTGCTTTCCTTGACTTCTCAAAGTAGTGCCTCATATAAGTCTGGGCCTGTTTTGTAGAGAAGCTGGGTACCTCAAAGATGGCATCTGCCTTGCTCAGGCTTTGAGCCAGGCGGCCCCGGGGCCGGGCTGTGAGGAGCAAGGTACAGCCACGCAGCACCTTCCGCTGGAAAAGCCCAGCTAGCAGTCCCCGGAAAGAGCAGGGCTCTGGGGGCAGAGGTCCACATGGACCATTCAGGAGACCATCTTGGGCCTCCAGCTCCTCAAAGGCATCCAGAATAAGCAGGACACAGGCTGGTTGCCTCACAATGTGATTTAAGACCTCATCATTCATGACCAGTGGCTGCAGGCTTGGGGGGCAGAGCAGATCCCGTAGATAGTAGGTATCCCCTGGACGATCCAAGAAGTGACAGGGGACATAGAAGACAAAGTCATATTGTGGCAACTGGCCATGGGCCCACGCCTGACTCACTGTCCAGGCCCAGTGGCTCTTGCCCTGGCCTGCCTTGCCCAGCACAGCGACCACCTGTGTCTCTCGTGGCCGCCGGCGGTGGCTAACAGCATGAAGCACCTCAGTCAGGCCACCATGGACTAGCTGGCGCTCTGTCCAGTCTGGAGTGGCTAACTCCCTTTCCTGGCTTTTATTGCTGCCTCTCTCCAACCTGGCCCGCACCAGCTTGGTGGCTACCAGGGGACCGCTCAGGCTCTCAGGTTCCACCTGGTACTTGTCCTGCAGTGAACGCTGAAATTCTTTCACAGACTCTGCAAGAGCCAAGGGTGAGTGTGTTAGCAGAATGGGGTGCCTGGGAATGGGAGGGTGACCAGAGTCTCCCCCACCAATCTTTCCATCTACTTCTCACAGTTTCCAGCCACCAGCTCATTCATTTACACACACCCACACGTTTTTCTCTTTAATCCATTTCCTTCTGCCTTTTACATTATTTATTTATGAGATGGGGGATCATATAACCCAGACTGTTCTTGAACTCACAAAATAGCTAAGGATGACCTTGAACAACTTCTGATCTTCCTGCTTCCACTTCCTAAGTGCTGTGGTCCTGGGGGTTGGACCCAGAGCTTTATCTATGCTGAGTGAGCCATCCACCCGCTGAGCTGTATTCCCAACCTGCTTTGTGGCCTTTTGATTCAGAATTTTACTTTGTAGCCCAGGATGACCTTAAATTCAATTATTCTAGCTACTCCGTGTTGTATGCGCGCACGTGGGGGGGGGGTGTATACCCAGGGTGTCAAGCTTGCTGGGCACATGCTCTGCCACTGAACTGCTCCCCAGTCTCTTTAGTTACTCACTAGGCTGGGCCATTCATTCCTATGGGATTTGGAAATGGAGTTGGTTATTTGTGGATTCATCATGTTAAGTGAAATGAGCCAGGCTCAGAAAGACATATATCACATATTTCCTTTCATATGTGGATATTTGTGGAGCCTGGACCCATACACACAGATACATAAAATACATAGATACATGGTGTGTTTGTGTGTGTATGTGTGAAACCGTCACAGTGAAATCTATCATTTTGACAATGGGTATATAGTGGTTAAAATTTTAAAAGGATGAGATGGTTTAATGAGATAGCTCAGTGGGCAAATACACTTCCTGCTAAATCTACAAACCTGAGTTCCAACCCTGGCCCCTCATGATGGAAGGAGAGAAATTATTCCTATAAGATGTCCTCTGACATGTGTACTATGCACATGTACACACATATATACGCATATACACACATATGCACGCACACACTGAATAAGTAAATAATAGATAAATAAATGTAATTTAAAGCCCTTGGAAAGACAGTGGTGCTGATGAGATTTTAGCTGTTGGCAGAGTGTTTGTCTTGTGAGTATGAAGCCCTGGGTTTCAAAACCAGGAATGTGGTAGTACACACCTATAATCCCAGGAATTGGGAGGCAGAGGCAGGAAGACCAGATGTTTAGTTTTCCTTAACTACATAGCAAGTTGGAAAAAAAAGAAAGAAAACAGAAGGAAGGGAGGGAGGGAGGGAGGGAGGGAGGGAGGGAGGGAGGGAGGAAGGAAGGAAGGAAGGAAGGAAGGAAGGAAGGAAGGAAGGAAGGAAGGAAGGTAAAGACAGTGGGCATGGTGTTGCACACCTATAATCTAGTCCTTGAGAGGTTGAGACAGCAGAGATGTGAGTTTGAGCCTGAGTTAGAGTCAGTTCAAGGGTGTGAGCTACATAGTGAGACTCTAATGACATCGTCAGCCACAAAAAGAGTTGGGACTTGGGAGTCCATATGGGTGAGTTAAGTCCCGGCCCCTCCATTTGTGTGGCTATGAAAGTCTGTATGCCCTGCCATGCTTCAGGCCATGCCTCAGGCTAGTCCATCTGTGAACCGGAGAAGATACTAGAGTTGGGAAGGCTTTAACGCAAAGTTTAGGGGTGCACTTGGAAGGAACATCCAGTGCCTTAGCCTTCTCTCACTTTCCCTGACATCTTCTCTTCCACTGCCCCATACCTCCTTATCTATTCACTCACTCGCCTCTCTTTCATTCCATCCTCCACAAAGGCAAGCTCAGTTCCCACAGGTGACTCCTCGGAAGAGACTTATGTCCTGTGTATCACTGCTTGAATGGCCGAATAGCTCTTCCAACAGTGGGGAAATCAACTGTGTGATGAATGAATGAATACATACTGAACGGATGAGCAAGTGAGCTGACAAAGGGCTGGCAGAAGCGTGCAGTAAAGAGCTATTTTAACTTTCCTATCAGGTTTCCAGGACAGAGGGCTCAGCAGTTGCTCACCCGGCCATTTTGGAAGTTTGATGAAAGACTCAGGATTCTCTTGACATGGGGAAGGGAATGTTGTGTCCTCTGGAGATGGAGAAATAAATTCCAGTTAGAATCTGAAGGGTCCCCATGGACTTCTGTCACTATTGGGGGCATCCAGAGGACAGAACCACATGCCTGAGCCTCCAAGACAAGGTTATAAGAAGGCAGCTTAAGACTATATGAGATCTTTATTTTAGCCAGCTGTATTTAAAAGCAAAGATCTTTTAACTAGTGTTTTTAACCAATTGTGGTATCTGTAATCTCAGTACTGGGGGATGAGGTAGGCAAGTTTAGAGTCAATCTAATAGACACATATTGAGTTACAGGCCAGCTGAGGCTATACAGCAAGACCCTGTCTCCAAACAAAGAAAAACAAAATTAAAAGCATGGGATGCAGGTAAAGCCTGGGCTTCAGCTTTATGCTGGGTCCGCTTTCACACCTTAAGAATAAACAGGAGGCTTGTGGCTTGTGGCTCTGCTTGGATGGACAGACATGTTCCAGCTGTCACCCACCCCTCAGTCACGCTCCCTGCTTCTCCAGTCCTCACACACCCTTCCTCATGACCAGTCAGTCACCCATGAGTGTGACTTTCCCATCTCCTCAAGCAGCTCTGGCTGTCTGAGAAATAACCTTCCCCAAGCCCTCTCTGTCCTGCCCCCAAGGCCTCTTTCAGGGCTCCAGTCCTCACCCATCTCATTTATACAGGTCAGCGCAGGTTCAGGCATGCTGGGCAGGTCAGCTGCAGATGGTGCAAAGGGGCTGGTGGAGCCCAGCCGGTCTGGGGACCTGGGGAGGCTGGGGACAGTGAGGCCACCTGCAGAGACTACTTGATTAACTTGGGGCATCTCGCCTACACCAAAGGAAAACAGGAGGTTAAGAACCATTAAGAACTCATCCAGGAGAGCACTGGGACACCTCCACTTCAACTAAACTGTGGAGTTTAAACTGACTTTTCCCAGGGTGGGGGCACTGCGTCTTTTTAAAGGCTGGCTGTCTAATCAGAACTTCTTTGGCTGAGGAAAGTTGGATGGCTGCAGGTCCAGCGCCCAACTGCCCAGGGGTACCTTTAGCACCTACCCCCATAGACATTAATTGCCTAACCTCCTTAAGACTTCAGGTTTTAAAAAAAAAAAATCCTTTTGACAAGGTACCAGGAGATGTTATTTCCACCCAATCAAAGGCTAAGAATGCCATCAGGTAGCATCTGAGGACTCCAGCGGAGGTACCCCACTTTGCTGTAACCTGCCTGAGGGGTCTACCGATGTATTTGAAATATGCCCTGATTTATAACTCTTTTTGTTCTGTTACTATTAAAAGTTCATTAAGCTGTCCCCATGTTGTGATGTGGTATTTGGGGGACCATGAATCTGTGTTCCTGGCCATGGTAACTCATGTCTCTTATTGCTCTTGAGGTGAGAGGTTGGTGGGTTTGGGGAAGAGAGGGAACCTCCTAAGGAAGGCATTTCAGTATGAAATTGGGGAGGGAACTGTGAGTTACATCTAGTTCCCATCCATGAGGTGGACACAGTCAGCTCACAGGGTGTTCAGGACAGATGTTTCCTGGTAACTCCCATGGTGTAGTCAGAGCTCATTTCCCTATATGTTAGAAGTTGCTCCCTTGCTTCTGAGACACCATTGTCTCAAACAGAAACCGACATGTAACCCTAAAAGGAGGCTGTAGATTGAAGTGGAAGCATCCCCACCTCATCCTTAAGAGCCCAGATATGCCTTCCTAGGGCTTCTTGGAAGCCTCTCAGTGTTGGTTGGTCAACAGGCACCATTTAACTAATCAGGAAAAAAAAGGCAAATTAGGGAGAGCTGTGGAAGAATGCACATAAGACTGTGGGCATCACACCCAAGAGAGCTAAGAGGCAGTCAAGGCGTCTCTGTTTGTTTGACTAAACTAGCGAGCGGTATGCGTTTGTTTGTTTAAGTGCTGGGAAGATAGCTTAGATCCTGAGGTTGGCTCCAAGCATCCATGTTAGGCTGCTCACAACAATATGTAACTCCAACTCCAGAGAGATCTGTCACCTCCGGCTTCTTTAGGCACCTTAGCCATTCATTCTCACATGTGTGTGTGCATATGCCCAATTAAAATAAAACATTCTGAAACAGCTTTTAAAGGAGAAAAACTTTTAGGAGAGGCAATAGTGACACACAGAAGGCTGCCAGACTGGTCACATGTGCAGAGCACCTTGACTTTTGGGTGGAAATGAAGAAAAAGAAAGGTGTTCTAGGAAGTGAGAATTCATGAATAGGTGCTATGTCACAATTCCAAGTCTGCAATGGGAGAGAACAAGCGGAGGTGGGGGGGGGGGGAGGAACGAGAGACCTTTAGTTCTCTGGCTTGCACACTCACCATGGTAGATCAGAACTCTGGTGAGCCCTGTGACAGCTCCTGAGATTTGCCAGAGTCCCTGAGGCAGAGTGGGTATAAGCTGCATGTGTCCGATGGGGGTATCCAAAGAGGTCAGTGAGGACTTCGAGGGGAGCACTGCAGGAGACAGAGGTGGTGAGGGGATCGTCCACAGAACCCACCTTTGTACTTTGATGTAGTCATGTGGGGTGAATGTTCAACTCCTTCCCAAGGGGCTCTCATTTCCCCAGGAACAGCAGCGGAGCCTGTCTTGTCCATGGTAATATCCCTAGCACCTAGCACGGTGGCTGACAGAGCAGGAAGGGGTGTCAAGTGAACAAGGTTGGCGGGAAATTCCTCAACAGGATGTGGGTGGGAAGGGACCTTGAGGATGACACCACAGGGAAGGAATTCCTGTTTAAGCAGCCCCTGTCGGGTGCTAATTTCTCAACTATCTACCAGAAGGGAGGGAATACATCTTCTCCAGGACTTCAACATACCAGATGTCTGAGCAGCTTCCTCTAGGTCTATATGGCCGGGCACTGGCTCTTGATTGGACAGAGCGGGTGGTAGGTAGGGCACGGTGGAGAGGCTTGCTGGCCCCATCAGGAAGCTGCCGGTCAGTATGGGTACCACAGAGGGCTCAGCTGTGGGTAAGGGGTGGGTTAGAGACTGGATGGGTACCTGGAGTGAAGCAGACCTCCCAGGACAGCAGAGATCTTTCCCGGCAGTTAGAGGGAAAGATCCCCTTCTGGGGGCCTCATTTAGCTGGGCTAGTCAGCTGCTGTGCCAACCATGCTCAGTGTTTCCTTGTGGCTGGGCTCAGGGGCCTCCCTTGGAACCCCACAGAAAGAATTGGGGTCAGACTGGAAACACCTATGACTGGCCCATAGCCCTTCCCATCTTCCCCAGCAAGTCACTGAGCCCTTGGGAGACTAAGCGCCTCCATCAGCCTTCCCACTCCAGCTCTGTCAAAAGGGCAGGAGCAGTACCATGGGAGAGCTGAGAGATGGGATGGATTCTGCTTCCTTTATCAGGCTGGGGAATCCCTAAGGACTGAGGCTATGTTTCCATCATCTTAGGGGACTCTTGGAAGCTGCTAGGAGACAGACTTGGGGGAAAAGATAAATCTCCCACAACAGGACAGGCTGAGGAATCGTATCTCCGTTTGTACCCCACTCTCTCTCACAGCTGTGTGATCTTCAGCAACTGACTTTACCTCTCCGAGCTGTTTCCATCTCTCCCTCCCTCCTCCCTCCCTCCCTTCTCCCTCCCTCCCTCCCTCTATCCTGGCCTCCCCTCCCTTTCTCATCTCATTCTTTGGCTTTCCATGCTCTCTCTTTCTCTCTCTTCCCCCTTCCTCCCTCTGTCCCTTCCTCTTTCCTCCATGATGCTAGACTTCAACCCAGGGCTTTGTTCACAGTAAGCACACATTCTGTTCCTGAACTACTCCCAACCCAATCCCTGGTGTTCAATGGCAGCTTGTGCAGCGTTTAAGGAGGCCTAAGCTCCTCCTCCAAATGGGGCTCTCTGGACCACCTGCTCATCTCACCTAGCTTCATGTGCTTTGGGTCCGTAGGGTGCTCTTCTGGGGAGCCTGCAGAGAGAACCCTGAGATCAGTGGCCCTGGGTTGGGATGTCCCCAGCCATGGTGATTTCTTGGTTCCTAACAGGTCATGTGGACTTGAGAAACCACTCTGCACCCCCTCCATACTCCTTACGGTGCTTGAGACCAAATCTCTGCTCTAAGAATCTCGATAGGTTGATGAGAGTAGGGGAGAGGTAGAGCCCTGGACCACAGATCAGGTGAGGCTACAGCCACAAAAGTACTAAAGCCAACTGCTCTGAGCTCTGCCCAGGTTGCCCTATAGCCTGCCAGAGAATCTTGATACTTCCTCTATGGATGCTATACCCTTGTATGTGCACGCCCACTTCCAGACAACATTAGAAAGCAGAGAATGTTCTAACAGATCAGTGGCAAAAGTCATGTCCCTCAGCAAGAGGCCTGTAGAGCCAATTGTGGGGCAGCCACTCAAGGACCCAGCTTGGGCCAGATGTGAAAAACCCAGGACGCTGGAGGGCATGTGGCAAAGGGAATCATAGGCTATAATTTATTGGGAAGGCACCAAAAGGAGATGGGTAGATGGACGGATGGACCAGCTCAAGGCAAATAGATCCCAATATTAACTGCGGAACTGAAGAAGAGGGGAGATATGCTCCCTCACAGAGGGAATTACACCTTAGCTCTATGTTGAGGGAAGGAGGCAATGACACAAGCAGGGGATAGGTAAGAAAAAAAAGAGAGAGGGATGGAGGGAAGAGGGAGAGAAGAGGACAAGAAGGAAAAAGAGAGGAGGGACCTGTGAGATGGCTCAGTGGGTACAACACTTGAAATGTAAGCCTGGAGACCTGAGTTCAACCGTAGTGGTGGGAAGACAGAACTGACTCTGGAAATCTGTCTGACATGGATATGCTCACTATAGCATGTGCGTGCCCATACACACATTAAGAAAGAAGGAGATTTGTAGAGGAAGAAAGAGAGGGGGGAGCAAGTGGAGAGGCAGCAGGGTGGGGCCATTCTGAAGATAGATCCTTGGGTTCTTTAGCAGCAATCTAGAAATACACACCCCCAGGCATGGGAAAGGCAGAGTGAAATAGGATGTGCATATGTGTGTATGTGTTTGTATGTACATATGCATGTGTGTGTATGTTATAAATAATGTAAGTGTATGTTCATACGTGTGTTGATATGTGTGAATGTGTGGTGGATGTGGAACCCATGTGTGGACAAAGTTCTGACAAAGTTCAAAGGGAGTGGTGGACACTAACTGCCTTCAGTTCGTGCAAGGGGGTGCTAAGAAGAAATGCTAAGGAAGGAATGAGGTTTAGGCAAACTTTGCCACTGCTCATTCTTAGAACATTAGGTGTACAGCACACACCAGATTCCCTTACCCACCAGTAAATAAATATACGGGGCCTGGGGATGCAGTTTAATGTAGAGTGTTTGCCTGACATTCAAAAGGCCTGGGTTTCATCCCCATAACACACACACACACACACCCCAACGAGATATCTCAGAGCACCATCTGATCTCCCATAAGATCTGAGTTCAATTCCCAGAACCCACATAGTGGCTCAGAACCATCTATAACTCCAGTCTCAGTGGGTGAGAAGAGACCTTCTGGCCTCATAGGCACCAAACACACAGACGTGCATGCAGGTAAAACACTCATACACATAAAATAAATACACTAAAAAAGAGAAACAAACAAATTAGACATTGACTTTTCGTGGATGTGTGGTCAGGGAGGGCTTCCTGGATGAAGGCTCTGAAGGACCTAACTATGGGAAAAGAGGGAAGCGCTTCAGGAATGGGGACAGTGGGAAGTCTGCATGGGTTGCAGCATGGGAGAGAAGTGTATAGCCAAAGTAGTGTCTCATCACTGTGAGCTGGGAGAAGGGGAACGATGGCCCACACAGGCCTCTCAGAGTGTATCCTATGACAGCTGGAGGGTCAGCAAGGCAGGGACGCCCTAATGTACACGGCAAAGCATCATTGGCCAATAGGTGAGGACAGACTAAGGGGGCAAGAGACAGGGTAGGAGGCTCAGAGAGGTCTAAGAACCTAGCCAAGTCACACAGCCCATAAACAGCATATCCAGGATTTCAACCCAGTCCTGCTGAGCCATACCCATTGCTTAAAGTGAGCTCCCTCAGAGAAAGGGGAAGTGGGACTGAAGGGTCACTGAGGAACAGGAAGCAAAGCAGCCCACAGAGTCTCTACCAGGAGGAGGGACATTTGCTCTTGAGCTGTCTGTTTCCTCCCTGGGGAACGGTGGCAGGGGGCTGTGGGAGGCAGACAGGACATAATGGAAGCAACTGGGATCACAGCAGGTTGCAGAGCTAAGGAGGGACCAGATCTGAGAAAGGTCAGGCTGGGTCAAAAGGGGGCTCACTCACGTCTCTTCTGGGGCCTCTGTCCTGGTTCTACAGCGGCCTCCACGCTCTCACTGAAGCTCTCCTCCGCTCCAATGTGCTCTACTTTGGAGACACACCAGAGACCCATATCACAATCAGAGTTCCCAGCAAGGCTACACAGTCCCTATAGTGAGGGGATGTGGCTCTCAGGCATTTCCGTCAGGTCAGGAAGAAATTGAGACTGAGCCAAGATCAGCCTCCTCCGACTTACTGAAGAGGTCCTTGTTGAGGCCCTCCAGCTGGGTGTCCTGGAATATGTACTGATCCAGTTCCGCTGCCAGGGGAGGAAGTACACAGTCAGTCTAAAGGTCTCCTGGAAGTCCTACTGTGCATCAAGCCTCAGGCCATGTACCTAGGAGCCGCAATCTTTTAGATCTGGTGCACAGTAGGGTCTTTATAAATACTGTTAAGAATAAGTCAAATGAACAAACAAACAGACATTGCTTTTCATGTGCTTTTTGTTTTATTAGATGAGTAAAATATGTGCCCAGGGAAACATATCCACCATCATAAAGTAGCTCAAAGCAGAGCAGTCATGTTGGCGTTGGGGTTGAGTTTAAATTCTGTCTTTATTCTCCACTAGCTTGATTTGCTGGATAACCTTGGGCTGATTACTTAATGTTTCTGGTTCCTGTTGTCTCGTCTGAATGGAGATAAATAATGTATGCTATCCATATATGAACACAATGATTACAAGTATGTTTAAAACAGTATCCCGTAAGCACCCTATAAGTGCTGGTAATTTGGTATGTGACTTGGGGCTAGCGGGAAGACATTTGCATGGCCTGGAACTCACTATGTATGTGTGTATGTATGTGTGTGTCTGTGTGTGTGTGGTGTACATGTGTGTGTGTGCATATTTGAGTGCATACACTCACATGCATCAGTGCCATGTAACCTGTGTGAGGTCAGAGGATGACTGGCAGGAGTCAGCTCCCTCCTTCCACCACCTGAGTCCTTAAACCCAGGTCATCAAGCTTGGTAGCGAGTGCTATTAACCCACAGAGCTATCCAGCTGGTCCTGAATCCCTGCAGCCCTCCATCTCCTTTGGTCTTCCCTCCTCCCTGGAGTCCTCCTTCTCCTTTGGTCTCCTCCCTCCTCCCTGCAGTCCTCCCTCTCCTATGATCCTCCTCCCTCCCTCCTCCCTGCAGTCTTCCATCTCCTTTGGTCTCCTCCCTCCTCCCTGCAGTCCTCCTTCTCCTATGATCCTCCTCCCTCCCTCCTCCCTGCAGTCCTCCCTCTCCTATGATCCTCCTCCCTCCCTCCTCCCTGCTGTCCTTCTGTTCCAGCCCTAGTTCCTCTCCCTGGCTACAGTTTTGGTAGGAGGACCTTTTTTTGTTACTTGAGGTGACCCAGTGAGATTAGTGAAGGAGAATTCTTCCTCTTTGTCATTTCTCTGGCCTCCACCACCTTCTCACCGATGTTGGCATAGGCCTCCCGGGTCTCTTCATCTCCTTCTATGTCCTGCAGCAGCTTGCTGAACTGGTCACAGTTGATGGTGTCTGTGTCTGGCTCTGGAAGGGAAAAATCCCTAGGATGAAGCCTGGGAGTCTGGGAGGAAGCGTGATGGGATGGAGGGTGGCAAGTCTCTGGGTATCACGGGCTGGGAGCTGTCCGTGGTCCTGATACTTGCTGCCGGGTGGAGAAGCTCAGGAAAGGCCCAAGGAACAAGGCCCACCTGAGTTGAGCTCGATCTCCTGTTCCCCGGCCAGGTCCATCTGGTCATAGCCGTGGTAAAGATGTAGGGGGTCAGCATCGCTGTTAAGCAGTTCTAGGTAACTGCCCTCTGGAAGCCCCAGTTCCATGGTGGCACACAGACTATGGCCTGAGAAGAGAGACACTCAGATATCTCACAGGCGGTTGGAAAAGGCAAGAGAACATGAATAAAGGACAGCAGGCACTGAGGTGTGAGTTTGAGCACCAGCTGTGAGGCTTTAGTCAACACTTACCCTCTCTATATATCTGTTTTCTGCGAACATAGGTAGGGAATGGCCTGTGGAACCTTGAAAGGCCAAGGGTAGCCTTGCCCAGTGTGACAGTCACATGGAAGCCTTCCGTCAAAAAAAGCTCATTGTGTTGAGGATGGTGCATCAGAGAAGGGACTCTCCTCTCCCAGTCTGGATCCCCTCACCACACGGAACCTGCTTCTGCTCACACTCTGCTCTCCTTAGGTCTTGGCTTGGGGTTTCCCAATGCCTCCAGGACCATGCTCCCCATGTTTCTGCTTGATTAGAAATCCCCTCAAAACTTGACCAAATAGACTTTCCCCTCTGCCAAGATTCTAAAAGGGATGGGAGGCAGAGCTGACCCTGACAAAGGGTTCTTTTTAGCTGCCCCAGCCCAGGGCAGATGGCTCAAGCCCCATGGGGATGCATACTTAACTTCCCACCTATACCACCAGTTCATTTTGATTGCCACCTTGACAGAACCTAGAATTACCAGGGGGGCAAGCTGTGACCAATGCCTATGAGGGAGTTTATAGATTGCATTCACTGAGGTGGGAAGATCTATCCTTTTTCATTTTTAAAATAATATTTATTATTCATTATGTGCATAGTGTTCTGCCTGCATGCAGGGCAAAAGAGGGTACCAGATCCCACTATAGGTGGTTGTGAGCCACTATATGTTTGCTGGGAATTGAACTCAGGACCTCTAGAATCACAGCCAGAGCTCTTAACCTCTGAGTCATCTTTCCACCTTAAATGTGAGCAACACCGCTCCATGGGCTAGGAGTTCAGAATTTCACCAAAAGGAGAATTGGGGCTGAATACCAGCATGTATCTTTCCCTGCTTCTTGATGGCAGGTGTGGAGTGAGTAGCTTCCACACTCAATGGACCGCACCTTCAAACTGTAAGCCAAACCAAGGCTTCCTTAAGTTTTTTTTTTTTTAATCAAGTTTTTGTCACAGCAGCAAGACATGTAACCAATACAGCACCCTGCCCCAAGCCTGTAGCCATTCTCACCCACACCAGACTCTCCCCTAACCTAGAAACAGTGTAGAGTCAGAACTCCCACATATCCTGAGTTCCTGGCATTGGATGGCATGCTTCGCACATGTCACACATGTCACCTCTCAGGTGTCACTCACATCCTAACTAATTACGTACCTGTCTCTCAGATAAAGAACCAGATTGGTGTAATGGATGGGAGGCCACATCCTCTGCTGCCACATGGGAGGTGATGTCACTTGAGAAGGGAACATGTGAGTGACTAGACAATTTCCTCTTCTGAAGAAGTGTCTGAGTGCATCAGAGTGGGGGCTGCCTGTTGGTGAATGGGCCTTGTGTACGCTGCTCATCCCTGAGGTTCCACATCCACCTGAGAGAACATTCCCAGTACTTTCCACTATTTGGGGACATTTCCATCTCATAGTGGAGGGTTTGGGTTTTGTGGGATTTCTTTTGTTTCACTTGGGTAATGATCATGCTGCCACATGAAGCATTCAATGAATTCAAGATTTAAAGGCTCCCACAGTGCCTACAAAATAAGAGTCAAAGTATAGGCAGCTTCAAGTATGGTGGTAGCTGCTGCTGTGTTTCAGTTATAAAGATACTATTTTATGTGTTTATGTCTCTTGGTGTGAGCGAAGTGCCCAGGGAGGTCAGAAGAAGGTGTTGTAACCCTGGGAACTGGAGTTACAGAGAGTCGTGAGCAGCCTGATGTGGATGCTGGGAACTGATCTCTGGTCCTCTGGAAGAGCAGTAAGGATCATTAACATTTGAGACATCTCTCCAGCTCCATATAATTTTTTAAAATGAACAATACTGTGTACTCGCCACCTTGTAAGCTGTCTCAAATTGGGGATGAGGGCCCTATCTGAGAGATTATGGAAGAATATAAAGGTTTAGGATTGGGCAGCGGGAGAAAAGTGCCATAGACAAAGATAGATGAAGAAGGAAATGGCTTTCAGGTCTCGTGTCTCAGAGTGGGCAAGCAGCTCAGGAGCATGACACAGAGGAGGCTGGAAGAAGCTGCTAGTCTTAGTTAAGACTTTCACTTCCTTCAGGGGCTTCAGGTGATTATAAGAGGAAGAAGAGGAACCAAGGCACGTAAGCTGTATTGAGAGACTGGGTTGTGATACAGTTCAGAGGTAGATCACTTGTCTAACATGTGAGAGACCTTGGATTCCATCCCCAGGGAACACACACACACACACACACACACACACACACACACACACACACACACTCACACACACATATACACACATAACACATCACAAAAGTCAGTGCTGAGGAACTTTAGAGTTTAGAAGTGAATAGGAGGTCTGGGCATTTCCTTTGAAAGCAGGGAGATTGGAAGACCAATGTCTGAGACATTTCACATCAGGAATATCTGGAAATAATGCTATTGTTTGGCTCTAGGTTGCCACTGTGAATGATAAGGCTTCAAAAGTGGGCTTTGAATGAGGTCTGTGATATTAATGGTTTTGTTTTACAAGTTAATGCGTGTTTGTATGTGCATGTGACCATCACAATGTTTCTAAATAGAGCATATAACCCACTATTGCCAATAGCCCCAGTTCCTGACTGTCCTCTGCAGGCTTGCACTTCTCACAGTTATGACTTCCTCAGCTCCTGGTTTACATGTCTTGCCTTGGAGGCTGTCTGAGGTCCTTCTGGCTTGGCCTGCTGTAGAAGATGTCTTAGAATAGGATCGCTGGAACATGGGGAGTAGGAGTGAAATACTTGAAGCTGGGAGAGGAATAACCTGAGAGCCATAGATATCACAGGGAACACAGGGTTGTGTGGTGCAGGGATTCTACCCTCAACTAACTAAGGAAAGGTGACCTGAGATGCAATCGCTTTTTGGTGGTTCCCACCCTGTTTTCAAGCTTGTCCTCCCTGTCCCAGAACCCTCAACCATCTTGACATTTCTGTTCTAGCTCCCTAGCTCCTTTGGGCTCAGAGCAGCCAGCTAAACTGTGACAAGACACAGTAATTAGAAAAACTGGAAATATATTTGGCTTTGGTCTCTGGCAGCAACCCACAGAGGTTTCCATGTGGAAGTGGGGCAGAGGAAGCAGGGGTAGCCCAGCCATGGGACAGCTGAGTCCACAACAGTCCAGTGGCACAGGACCAATGCAAGAGTCATAGACCCTGAGATCCAAGCCCTGCCTGCTCTGGAAGGTGTGTGACTCTGGGAAAGCCCCTTACCATCTCCAGTTACCAAAGCTGTCATCTGTTAAATAAGAGGTTGTGGAGAACAGTGGCTTTCGAGTGACATTTGTCAAGGATTCCAGACCTTTAACAAGTGAGAAACAGTTGTTGGCTGAAAGAGCATTGAGGGAGACAGAACTTCTTTTCTCTAGAAGGGGCTCTACAGAAACACAAATGTAGCTGGGTGTGGTCAGACAGGTCTGCAATACCAGCTGCTCAAGAAGCTGAGGCAGGAGGATCATGAGTCTGAGGGAAACCTAGCCTTGATAATGAGACCTCAAACACACAATACCACAACAAAACCTGAGACCCAAGCCTGGTGGGAGACCCTGTAATGCTAGCTTTAAGTGGTAGCGGAAGACAGCAGGTTCCAGACCAGTCTTGGAGTCCATAACAAAAGGTAAAAGCAGGGTTGAAGTATATAGAGCAGTTACTCTACAGGGCCAGTCCTGAGTCCTACCCCCAGGACTAGAAGACAGAAGAAAACAGACCGATTGCCCCAACAAGTCCTCAGAGTGAAAGGCACCAACTTGCGTATTTCCAACTTCATATCACTTCATAAAAGATGAAAGGGATCTGCCAGGCTGAAGAGAGTCTGAGGAGAATGAATGGGTGAGTGCTGTAGTATACAGGGCAGCAAACCCACTCTGGAAGACAGTATCATTACAGACATGCATCATGACACATTGGTCCACACACATGGAATGTGCCCTACCAAGCCCAAGCTTCGACTTCGAATTTTAAGTCATGGTAACATGGACTACTCTGGGATAGAGGTAGGTAGCTGGAGAGGTTATGCATTCATGGACATTGTATATGAGAAAAAAATAACTCTGCATCTTATTCATAGTTCTTGGGTGCGGATACGGGCTGATCCTTAGAACTCGCTAATCAATCAGTGTAGCCAGTCAATAATCTCCAGGTTCTGGGAGGGACCTTGCCAAAATAATGATAAACACATACTACCCTCACACCCACATGTTGGAGGCCACTGGCTCCAGCTCCTCAAGGTGGCGCTATTATCTGGTGCTGGCCAACCCGCCTGAGTCGATAGAGAGCGCATGCGCTTGGTAATCTCGCGAGACTGGTCTGGTTTCTCCGCCTTTCCCGTGGCGTCATATGGGATTCTGAACTACGACCTATAGGAAGATGTTTCGTCTAAAGCAAGAGCCGTTTGGTCGTCTTAAAACCGGGTGCTTCCTGCCTCGTGGTCCCTTCTCTTCCTCTCTCCCTCTCCGCCCCGCCGTGCGCACGGACGCCGGCCCCGCTCCTGGGGCGCGGGCTCTAGGCCACGTGGCGGATGGCCCGGCCCGGACCACGCCGGGGCCTAGCCTAACTCTCTCTGGCCGGGCCTAGCCTAACTCTCTCTGGCTTTCCTTTTCCCCGCTGGGGGCCCGCTGCCGCTGGCTCTTGCGCAGCGGCCCCTGCCTCTCTGCCGGCCTCTCTGCTGGCTCTCTCTCTTTCTCCTCCCCTCTCCATTTTCCGTAAGCTGAATGCTCTCCCCCAAGATACATTAAAGTTATACTGCAGAAGGATCCTCAGTGTGTGCCGTGTCTTTCCTCGCGGGCGAGAGATAGGCGCAGGACACCCACATGCACATGTATACACACACACATACACACACAGAGAGAGGGAGGGAGGGAAAGAGGGAGGGAGAGAGAGGCTGGGCATGGTGTTAAGTGCCCTGGGAGGTAGAGATAGACAGAAGAACCCCAGGGAGCACACTGGCCTAATGAGAGCCCAAGATTCCGGCAAGAGTCACCATCTCAGAAGTGAAGGTGGACAGCTCTGAAATGACATCCAAAATTCATCTCTGGCTCCCACATACGTAGTACGCATGCACACATATAAAGAGAAAAAAAGAAATAGAACAAACAATAAAAAGGAGGGAGGAAGGAAATAAAAAAGAAAAGGAGAGAGGTCAGAGAGGGGGAAGAAATAAGAGGAGAAAAGGAAATACAAAGGAGGGAGGGAGGAAGGGGGAGGGAGGGGAGGGAGGGGGAGGGAGGAAGGGAGAGAGAAGGAAGGAAGGAGGAAGGAAGGAACGAAGGAGGAAGGAAGAAGGAAGGAAGGAACAAAGGAAGGAAGGAAGGAAGAAGGAAGACCAACAATCATTTCACGTATCAGCTCAAGTGTGGCCTCCAGAGTGCTCTGATCTGATACACTGGATGCTGGAGTCCATACAGATCCACCCGATGGGACAGTCTGTGACTTGGCTAGCAGCTTGTGGTTCCCAGAAGATCTCCCTGGGATTAAACCAAAGTCACACCACTTCTTCCGTATGATGTCTTTGGAATTCGAGTTCCACTCCCCTAACCCTAGCTTGCTGGTACTCAGAGGTGAAAATTAATGTTAATGTTAATGTTAAAATTAATGATGCCGTTAGGGTGGGAACCTCATGTTTGGATTAATCGCTTCCTGAGTCTGGAGTGGTACACTGACTTCATCTTGCCACATGACAGCTCCTTCATGCTAAAATGCAGCAAGAATCCACAGTCAAACTCTTGAATTTCCCAAAGTTCAGAAATTAAGCTCAACCTATCTCCACCCAACTTAGTTACATATACATCAGTAGTACATGGACAAAGACAACAGCTCACATTCAAGCATAGGTTCCTGCAGGGTACAAAGGTCTCATTGGCTCCTTGATTTAATTTGAGACACCTCAGAGAGTCAGCTAATAGGCTCCCTAGGGCATTGGCTACATGATTATCTCACTGCAACTGCATCCCCCCTCTATCCAGTTCTGTCTCTGTACCCCAGTGCATACACCTCACTCGGAGCCCAGGCAGCCTCTGCTAGGAACATCTCCAGCTCAGTGCTGGGTTCCAAGGGAGCCTCACCTCTGATAATCTATTTAAAATACTTGTTTCCCCAAGTATGAACTGGAAATCATTCGGAAACCCACAAAAGGCATCACTGTGGTTACTACAAGCAAGCCTCCTACACCTGTGCTCTGAGCCCTGAATGGGAATACTTGCTGAGCCACACATGGAGCAAATACAGCTTCCACAGGTACTGGTAAGTGGCAGGCATCTGGGGTCTAAGAAAGGGGAGAAGAGACAGCCTTGGAGAGCTGTGGCCAGAGAAGCAGGGGCACCAGCACACTGTCTATAACAGGAACTCCTACCCAGATACTAGCAGCCCAAGAGTTTCAGCATTCCTGTGGTAAGTCAGTGGCTTGAAAAGAAAAATCAGCGCATTTTCCTCGAAAGAAACCCAAGCCAGAAGCTGAGCAGGAAGAGGGAAGGAAGTTCTTATGGCTGCAGTTTAGCAAAGCAGGGACCCAAACTCCAGCCCCAACCCTGACGTGAATTAGGAGTGGCCCTGCTTTCAGGGAGATGATGGTGGAGACCCAGTGATGTCACAGGCTGGAGCACGGCTAACATGTTGCCTACAGGTCATTCCCTCTCACTTCCCGCTCCATGTTAAACCATTAGATGGTATTCCTTAAGCTAGCCACCCAGGTCCATTCCCTTATTTGGCCATATTCTTATGCCTGACTGATTCCTGAGCCTGATCACCAAGGTCTGGCTATCAAAACTCGTTATTTGGCTCTACCGACTAACACATTCAATCATGACTTGCACAACACAGACTTGCCCCTTTTCTCTGTAAAAACTACTCCCATGAGACACCTGCTGCTGTCTGTGACCCAAAGGTACCATTCTCCCTCCTTTGTCCCTTCCAGAGTAAATAAATCTCCTTTGTGCTGAGAATTTGGCATCTAGGGTGTTCAGTGTAGATTTGAGGTCTCAACCTGGCCTTGAACGAATTTCAAGGGCAAGAATCACATGTACAACATCCTGTGCCCATTTCCAGCCCTAGGTCTGAGGCTGAGCTGCTCTTCTTGCGGGTTTTGTCTGTTTGTTTTTGTTTTGAAAGACAGGGTCAAGGGTCAGGCTAGGTTCTGTGCCAATTTGGTCTCAAACTCATAGAAATCTCCCTGCCTCTGTTTTCAAGCCTTCGCCGACATACCTGATGTTTTTTCTAGAAGAGGAAGAGTCCGGAGTGGTACACTGACTTTGTCTTGCCACATGACATCTCCTACATGCTAAAATGCAGCAAGAAGACGTTCTCTCTGGGCTCTGATGCCTGACAAGTTTGAAGGCTTCATCTGGAGAGTTTAGCGTCATTTAATATGTGTCTCTCCCTCTCGGGATGTAATTACTATCCCAGCTTCTCCTCTTGTGGTAGGATAGCGTATCTAGAGTTGTGTATACCAGACAAGAGCTCTGTCACTGAGCTACAACCCCAGGCCTTGGTTTTTGTAACTGGTTTTCTTCCGAGACAGGATTTTCCTGCACAGCCCAGGCTGGCATGTTACTCAAGTCTCCTGTCTCAGCACTCAGCGCTGGTTATCAGTGTGTGCTAACTCTATCTGGCAGCAATATACATTTAAAACCTAGCACCCCCATAATGGTCATCCCTCATAATTGTTCTCTGCTGATCTGAAGAATAAATAACTAAAGCTGGGGCTGGAGAGATGCTTAAGAACACTTGGTTCTCTTGCAGAGGATTTAAGTTTGAACCCATGGCAGACAGCTCACAGCTCTCTGTAACTCTAGAGGATTCAATGCCTCCGACCTCTTTGGACAACTACACTCATATATATATATTCTCTCTCTCTCTCTCTCTCTCTCTCTCTCTCTCTCTCTCTCTCTCTCTCTCTCTCTCTCTCACACACACACACACACACACACACACACATACCTGCACTTAATTAAAATAATACAAGGCCATATAACTATCCTCTTACCGAGTAAACTCTGCCCCTTAGCTTTCCAGGGTGCTCCCATGGCTCTCTGCATTCTGCCATGTTTCCTATACTTCCTGAAATCTTCAGATCCAGTCAGCTACTTCTCCCATTCTGCTGGGTTCCTTTCTGAAAGTGTCTCAGCTGTCGTCTTTGGCTGCCTACTCCGTATTGTAGCCCTTAGCCTGGACCTCTCTGCAGCCTCATTCTCCTTTCTCTAAGTCAATTCCAGCCTATTCTGGATGCGGTTTGGCAATAATTTGGTTACCTTAGCATCGTCCTTATACTAACATTTTGAAGAAACATAAATGTGGATTTTATTGTTTGGGATGTTTATTACTATTGTTGCTGTTGTTGTTATTTTGAGATATGACCTCACTGTTTAGCCTTGGCTGGCCTGGAACTTCTTATATAGACCAGACTGGCCTTGAGCTTGCAAAGATCTACCTGCCTCTGCCTTCCAAGAGCTGGTATTAAAGGCATGTGCCACCATGCCCAGGTTGTTTGTTTAAAAAGGGTCTCACTATATCTTTCAGCCTCCTAAGTGCTGGAGTTACAGATAGATGTGCATTACTACATCTGGCTAAAATATGCTTACCTTAAAGGAAGCTACTTGGGTGGTAGAGACGACTCGGGGATCTCCTGAGCCACAAGAAGCCACAAGCCGGAAGAAAAGAACCAACCGACTCCCATAGAGTGTTCTCTGACCTGCACAAGCATGCCCTGGTCCTGGCCCCCAAACTTACACCACCAGATACATACATGAATGAAGAAGAAATAAATCTATTTGTGTGTGGTGGCTCAACATGTAATCCCAGCACTCTGGAGGTTGAGGAAGATGATGATAGTGAGCACGAAGCCGTTTGGCACTAGAGTAAGACTAAAACGTAAAAGAAATAGCTTTTTGAAATCAAAAGTCAGTAACGAAACAGATTCTTTGACGTCAATATTTAAAGCTAGCAACATTACAAATAGTTCATAGGCTGTTGAGGATGGTGGTGCACAGTTCACTTGTAACCTTAGCCCTTTAGGTAGACAGAGGCAGGAGATTGCCAGCTTGGGGTACAGAGTGAGGACCTTATACTAATGTCTCAAAATAACCCAAACAACTACAAACACACACACACACACACACACACACACACACACGCACACGCACACGCACACGCACACGCACACACACACAAATAAACATCAAAATCAGACATAATTCAAAGGCAGGTACAAGCAAGCTGAGTACACACCAGCACTGCCTACCAACACCACACATGGTCTCTGTGGTAGCACATTCTTCTGTCCTTGTGTTCAGACCCAGGGTGCAGCCAGTGAACCCTGAAAATGTGCCAACAAGACACAGGCAGGCAGAATGGAAGTCACCAGGGACCAGGGGAGGAGGAGTTACTGCTTTATTGTCCAGACTTTTCATCTGGGAGGGAAGTGAAAAAGTTCTAGAGACAAAGGTGGCAATGGATCCAGAACACTGTAAACATCCTCAGTAGTAAATTTACGTTGCATGTTTCCACCATGATTTTACAAAAATACTTTCTATTGCGGTCTTGAACCACCAGAAAATGATGATGCCGCCCGCCGCCATCAAAACAAAACAGCCCTATTGAACCAGCATCAACTTCTCTAGCACTGTGTTAAAGTGGCGGTGGCCCCGCCCCCCACTTCCCCCACCGCTGGAACCCCCAGCTCTCAGGGGACCTGGGACCAGAGGATGGCATGTTTGAGTCTAGTTGGGCTGAAGTCTAGACCTTGTCTCAGAACAGAGGAGAGAGAACCGAGTGAGATAGTTCAGTGGATAAAGGTGCCTATGGTCAAGCCCTGGGACGCACATGATGGATGAAGGTAACCAACTCTTGCAGGGCGGTCCTCTACCTCCATATGCGCATGCTGGCTCCTGGGCTTCCCCCATCTACACCATAATTAACTAAATAAAGTGCAATCGCATTTGTAAGTGAATGGGGAAGAGGAGGGAGAGAAGGAGGATGAGGAAGTGGCAGAAGTATAAGGGAGGGGGAGAAATCCCTAGCCTTGTTGGAGACAATGACAGTGAAGCCCAGATTCTCTCTTGACGATGGGTAGAAGATGGACTGTTCCCCCAGTGAGAGGTTTCCTCAACCACCACCTCTTTGTGATACATCTGAGGTGTGCATCAGCTCTCTGGAAGTCACTCCTGACACATGCTGGCAGGTTTTCAAAGCAACCGTGCATGACTCAGACAGTTGTCCAGGAATCACTCATGTTTTGCACATTTTGCAGAGGAGTGAGAGAGAAGGGAACCCACTTGTCAGCCAGGATAACTGAAGGCAAGCCTGAGAGTCAAATCAAGAATACTTCCTTCCCTCCAGACACAGCCTGTGATGCCACAAGGCCTCGGCACGCATTTTCAGAATGTTTGATAAATGTCTCTCACCATCAGATGATTTTTTTTTCTTTTGATCTTTTGTTTTACTAACGACCACGTCTCTCCCTGACAGCCTGTTCAGAACCCATTAGCATTCATGGAAATTCACATCTGCTACCCAGACAGCCAACAGGGTTCTCAGGACATCTAGGTTCAAATTCTATCTCTCTCAACAGCTTGCTATATGGTCTTTGGCAAAACAAAATCAAACATAAACATATTAATTAATAAATATGATTATACATACCATTATAGGCTATGTGTATAAGTATATATAAATTATTAAGTATTACTTGATTGAGTACAAAGTAAATTAATATATGTGAATATATTAACATGTTTTAAAAACAACAAACAAAGAACACTTTCCCAGACTCAGTTTCCCCAGATCACATTAGTGTCTCTCCTTGAAAGTCGTTAGAATCACCACGGAGGGGTGGTTTAACCCAGGTTCTCAGGCTATGCACCCAGGAAACATGGGTGGGACAGAAACAGGGCTTGGTAATCTGAGGCATGCCTGAGACCTTAGGAGAGAGGCTTGGTACCAGAGAGCTAGGCCTGAGGACCTTTCATCAACAGCCTCCCAGAAGATATCCCAAGCTTGGGCTGCTAGGACATCCCGCTCAGGACTTTCTCTCCACCCTTGCTCTGAGCCTCCAGGAAAGCAGGTTTTACAGACGCTCTTTGGCTATATCAGGCTACAAAAGAGGAATGCCCGGTTTCCTTAATCTGCCTGAGAAACCATATTTATGTATTTGGAAGCACAGATTCAGACTTTTCTAGGAAGTGAGGAACTCCTAGCGTTGAAAGCTCTGTGGGGGACTAGGTGCATGAGGCCTGGGGAGAAGAACGGAGCTGTGGAACTCTGTGCATGTTCAGGGTCCCATACAAATCTAGGCACAACGGCTGCAGTTCTAACTGCCTGGGTCTCCAGGTGAATTCTACCCACCCACTTCTGGCACTCTTTGCAACTCTCCAGAAAAATAAGGCAGGTAGCTCCACCTCGCCCCCTAGATGGTCAAACAAGTGAGGACATCTCCAGACTTCTGCACGTGTGTGCAAAAGTCCTCACAAGAAGTGCCCTGTACCCAGACCAGACGCCAGAGTGGTATGTCCCAAACAGGTAAATCAAGGTCCGGTGAAGGGCAGCCCCTGGTACAAGGTGCCGGGCCTTTCCCTTGAGCGTCCCTGGATAGATGCCGAGGCTTAGTGAGGTGTACACGGGCCCCACCCGCATCCCAGAGCGGCAGACCCCCCCCCCACCCCGCCCCCAGCCTTACCGCGAGCTCTGCGCGCAGCCTCCGGGCTCTGGTTCCCAGTTCCCCCGCACGCGGTCCGGGATCATAGAAACCTCCCTACCATCTGCACACCCATCCAACGTTTTCCAGCCTGGTTGTCTGACCTCAGGCAAATAGTTGCCCGCCTCAGAGTCCCAGATTGCCAGCCTTATCTTTAGCTGCTGCTAAGGGGGACACCTCCTGCGCGCGCGCGGCTGGTCCTCTTTATGCCGACCGCTCTTCAGCCTCAGAGGCTCTTAGGAGCTTGGGGCGGGCAGTCTTCTGGCAGCCCTTCACCTCCCCTTTCACTTTCTATCTGTACCTCCAGCTTAGGGCCAAAGATAGAGATAAGCACCCCACCCCCACCCCCCGTGCGACACCCGCCACATGCTTTCTCAGACACTCCCACATGTCAATCCAAGTTTTCTTAGGCTGATAGTCCCCAGTGGACCCACCCTCCAGGCAGACCTCACTTAGGCCAGCCCCTGCTTATGGAGAAGGTTCCAGATTTGAAGCAGTGGAGGCCACCTCACCTACAACTCTGATGGTCCTTATTTCTCTCCAACTCAGTCCAACCACAAAGATAGATAAGATGCTCCTTAGGGCGTTTAGACCCGAGGTCCACTTGTAAAGCTCTGAGACCCTTTGCTTTTCCAGAACATGCCTCCTTTGGAGAGGTCACTTCTTCTCATGACTGGATATCCTCACCTGCAGCTGAAGAACTGGTTGTTTGATTCTGGCCTCTCTCTCCACCTAAAATACTACCTCCCACCCAGAACCTCCAGCTACATGGTGCTGATCTGGGACACTTGCCACCAAGATTTAGGCAGTACATTTCAGGGTAGTCTGAGAAAAGTGATCCCGCCTCTTTTAACCATACAATAACAGTAACATTACACTAGGGACCTCTGAGGACAGTCAGTTACTATAAACTACCAAGTACTATTCTGAATGCTTTGCTTCTCACCATTACCCTACCACAGAGACATTCTTCTGAGCCCACTGTGTGACCGCTGAGGAAAACTGAAACTCAGAGATTAGCAATGGTTTAAATGTGCAACACAGATGCAGTCAGGAGTATAGCTGGGTAGTGAGACCGCGGCTCTGTCTTCAAAGCAGGTGCCGCACGACACAGTCAATCCACACCCTCTGTCCCTATACCTACTTCTCAAAAACCACTTGGAGTCTAGACAGTAGGATCTACCAGCTCTGTGCTTGCTAGCTACACTCCAGGCTCGATTATAGTTTTTGGGTGTGTCAAACTTCCCAGGAACGGGGTGGGAGTCTCCTATAGAGGTATACCTCAGTTGCCCAGAGACAGATCTGGGCTTGAGATGTAGCTCAGGGGTAGAGAAGTCTGTGTGCTGAGAAAGCCTCTTAGCCAGGCATCTAGATGTTCCCAATGTCTCTCAAGTGAAAAGAAGATTTCCCATTGCCTGCCTCCTCCCCCCCCCCAGTGGGACACAGATGTGTTTTCTTACCTTCACCACCAATTCACAGCAGGGACTCTGTCTGTTGTCAGAACCAGCCAAGACCTCACTGCGCTTATAAAAGGTCTAGTATCATCATTTTCCCCTATTCTGCCCTTTTACCTCGCAACTCCAGCAGGGCAAGGAACCAGTCAGTGCATGATGTGGAGGACAGAGATGCACAATGTTTGGGATTCAGTTGCCCCTCCTGGTGTGTTAGACTTCTCCAAGAAGGTCCTTAGATGCCCAAGAGAGGAACAGGTGGTCTCTCAGTGATCACCTGCCTCCCTTGACCAGTCAGGAGCCCAGAGTCTACCAAGCTCAGCCAGCATGCAAAGACAGTAAATAAGGGGCCAACTGAAAATGGCAATGGAGCCCAAACAGCTCACATCCTGTATTTCGATACCCTCTCATTTGCCCATGCTCCCCTAGCAACCCACAGCTTCTTATGTTAATTTCAGTTCCTCATTGCAAGCCAAATTGGGTGACCACAGAAGACTGCACATTGACTAAGACACTCTGAAATGATGATTGCTATGGACCTGTGCGGGTGCCAGCTACTGTCTCTGCCATCTTCTAGAGGACAGGGTCTACATCAGATTTTCATGTATGCCTACAGGACAACAAAGAGCTGTTAGAGAGGTGGGAAGTGCTGGGTCACCCTCATGGTCACAGAAAACAATTTTACATTTCTGGAAGGTCCATCATTTTTATTCCTACCTGCTGAATTAAAACCCAACTACACAGAGCATTAACTCTAACAGGGTAGCCTGGAAGCTAGCTGGTGCAGGGTGACTTAGTTGTGGTGATAAACATCATTGACTCACACAGGGAGAGAGTAAATACATCTTCATTCTGCTCATCCTTCAGGTGACATCAGTGAGGAAGTTCTGGTGTGTGTGTGTGGGGGGGTGAAGTTGTTTTTAACACTTCTCTAACACAGATGTACCTTTTCCTAAGATGGCAGCTCCCCGTCAGGGAGCAGAATCTGGCTCGAATCTAGTAACTTTGCTCTATTTTTTCCTTTAAAAATTACCTACTGGCTCTGGGGCTAAGGCTTAGTTGGTAAAGTGCTTGCCTAGCATACACAAAGCTCTGGGTTTAACCCACCACACAAACTGGATGTGGTGGTGCACACTTGCAATCCCAGAATTCAGGATGCAGAGGCAATGGAATCAAAACTTTAAGGTCACCCTCAGTGCTGTGGAGAATTAGAGGCCAGTCTGGCTATATCAGACCTTGTTTGAAAACGACACTGACCGCTATTTGGGTACTTTCTCTTCCTTGTGGATGGAAATAAAACTTTGAAAATGAGTTACAAATGTGAATGCTTTGGGAAAACATGTCAAGTAAATACTAGTGTGGGTAGTATACAGAAAAGGTGAGGACTGTGAGGGTGGCATTCTAGGGGCCAGCCCGAGGCAAAGAGTAACGTGGCTGTTCCTGGCAGATGGGTGACTTTAAACTCTCCAATTCTCACTTGAGAGCCCTCTTTTTCCCATGTGTAAAACATGTACATCAACTGTCTTTATATGGTGACAGTTTTAAAGTCATCATTACTGCTTGCTAAAGTCCCAAAAGGGAAGTATACAGACAAATGAGAAATTTTAGGAGTCGACTTGAAACAGTTTTGTTTGGTGGAAAAAAAACAGTTAGTGGTAAAATTTCACTATGTCCCATTCCCAGACTCATAACCTGGTGTCAAGATGGGGTGCTGGTGTCAGATACTCCGCTTTTCTAAGGTTGCCGCTTGTGTTTAGAAGCAGCTAGTTCTGATGACCCCGACCACCCCAGAGTCGCAGCACCAAGGTGGGTCTGTGTTACGATGGGGCTCAGCCTGAATACACCTGGCTGGCAGCAGCACCCATACCTATGTTCTAATTTGGTCTCTGGTCTCTCTACACCCTCCCTGACGCACCTAGATCCCAGAACCATGTACCACAGTAACAAATTAGAAGTGTGCCCATGCTTGTGTAGACAGTTACCAAACAGGACTGTGACAACAGAAAGGTCATGTTGAAGATACAGAGTAATGCTGGTACCCATCAGAGGTCAGCGGAGATGGGAAACAGTAGGAAAGGTACAGGATAGCGTAGACAGCATATAATCATACATAGCTTTCTAGGATGAAGTAAATGGAGACAAGGAATGGGAAGGAAGGGTCAAACCTGGGCGTTCTCTTCCTTGAAGCATGCATTTGGGATCTGGGGAGATGCTCCACTGGCAAAGTACTTGCTGTGCAAGCATGAGGACCTGAGCTCAGATCCTAGCACCCAAATTAAAAACTAGCCATGGTGTCCTGTATCTGTGATCTCAGAGCAGGAGGATCACTGGGGTTAGTTGTGAACCATCAATGAGCTCGAAGTTTAGTGAGAGACAGTGTCTCAAAGCAAAAGATAACGAGTGATTGAGGAAGATACCAATGATGATCTCTGGTGCCTATACACAGGCATCAACATGTGTATACACCACCCCCAACATGTACCGATGTACCACTGTACACGTGCGTGCACACACACACATGCACAAACTCATGCACGCACATGCGCACACACATGTGTATACATGTGTATACACCCCCAAAACATGTACCAATGTACATGTGTGCATACACACACACAAACGCATGCACGCACATGTGCACACACATGTGTATACACCCCCCAAACATGTGCCAATGTACCAATGTACATGTGTGCATACACACACACATGTGCACAAATGCATGCACGCACACGCGCACACACATTTCTGGAATTGTCTGAATGAATGGGTAGCAGTTGTTTAGACTGGCTTGATTTCTAAGTGGATAAAGATTGTCCCTTAGCATGCTATAAGTGCCTGGCCTCATGGTTCTTGATAAGCACATAATTCCAGCAGAATAAGTAACTGAGGGGGAGCAAATGAAAAAATAAATGGTAAGTGAATAGATAGGATAAAGGTAGTATGTTACAAATTAGGAATGCAGGAGTTATGTGAAATGCAACCTCCAAGTGGATGGGTGTGTAAATGGATTCACCCACCAGCAGAAAGGTAGGTAGCCAAGTTGCTATATAGGTGAGTGAATGGGCAAATAGAAAAACTAGTGAATTTGGTAAGTCAGTATGAGTTATAAATGAATTGAGAAGTAGATTAGAGAGTGTTGGGGGGCTGAAGGAAGTGTGCTGGAGGAAGACATGAGTGCCTAGGAGGTGACTATAAGGAAGGGGCCAGGTGAGCCACTCAAGGCAACAGTGACAGAATCAGAAATAGTCTCTGGCTGGGTCAGGAGGACACAGAGCAGGCTGGGAAAATCCTCTGTGAAGTGCCAATTTTCTCTTTCCGGTTCAGGCACTTCTCCTGTGACTCCTGGGCATGAAAAAAACCACAGGCCAACAGTTAGGAGGCATGCCAGGGGAAATACTGAATCTTACTTGAAGCCTGCCCCTTTCCAGGAATTAGGAAGCTTGCAATTGGGATCAGGGCAGGAGCTGGGGGAAATACCTGGAAGGGGCAGGGGAGCCAGTATGGGCAGTCCCTTCATCCTAACCTCCAAATGAGGAAGGAAGCTGGGGGGGATGTCCCTTTCCCACAAATCAGGTGGCATCCTAGAAGGAGACATTATGCTATGCTTACCAGAATGGAATCTACAAGAAGAAGAACCAAACCAGTGAGCAGTAATAAAGCAGTCAAAACAGAGTCCAGCGCAGTAAAAAGTAGCCCAGAGTCAGGAGCCTGGAAGGCATGTCCCGCCATCCAGAGGAAACATATCAAAAGACTTCCTAGCTCATTGACAAACCTGAGGCTGGGGCCGCCCTTACCTGTTCAAACCAGACCATGGTCACCTAGGACACCAGCTTGATGCCTCAGAATCAGAAGCAGTTGACCGGGGCTGAGAATGTTCTTGTCTGACATTGGATACTGTCCCTAACTCTGTAGAATAGTGACTCTGACTCTCCTGTCACCTCTGTTTTACAGCAAATTCTTTCTTTATCAACATTCCTTAGTTTCCCCTTGTGAATTTCTTCTCAGGGGCTATCAGCTATGCCTGGCTAACTTTGTCTGAGTATCTGCTTTGATTTCTCATTAGGCCCATTGAGTTTCCCAGGATGAAACCAAGAGTCCCAGACTTACTGGAGCTCCACTGGGGTGGTGTGCACACAGGCCAACCTCCCAGGACCTTCTCCCAGACATGACTTTCTTGTATGGTTGCGCTGGGGGCGGGGCACCACTGCTAATTGCAAATCATAGTTCAGGGATTGCTTGTCTTCTCTGGTAGATTTCCTGGCTCCTGGGGTTGTTCAGAAAAGGAAGCGGAGCAGAAAAGACTGGAATGGGTCTTTAGAACGGCTCCACACTCTTTAGATGAAATAGGCCTAGCTCCAAGGCACATGGTTTCTTAGCTTCTCTGGGCCCCCGCTTACTTATTTTTAAAGAGAGAATAGTGGTAGTTCGTGACCTATTTATGGTCACCATTTGTCTATCCACCCTCACACTCATCCAATAATTTGTCCATCCATCCATCTACCTACTCCCATAATACACACATACATACATAATACATACATACATTCATCCATCTATCCACCCACCCATTCATCTATCTACCTATCCACCAACTCATCAACCTATCTTCCACTCCACCCATTTACCTACCCACCCACCTACCCATTCATCCATAAACCAACTCCCACAACCATACATCCATCAATCAATCTACCCACTCCTTCAAGTACCTTTTGCTCCACCCATCCACATATTCACACCCTCCCTCACCTATCCATTTGTTCGTGCACACTAATTCTTTATCCACTCACTGCCACATATCCATCTATCCACATACCTATCTAATATGCATCCACTCACCCACTGTCAGTTCATCAATCATATATACGAAACCATTCAACATCGCTTACTTACTGTGTCCTTGGAATGATACCACATTGGGCCTCTGATACATATGATGATTAAAACATAAGCTATGTCTGTGTGGAGCTTTTTCACAAACATACTAAATACAAAAATAAATTACATAGATCTTTTTAAAAAGTCACTCTGAGCAGTGTGTGTGTGTGTGTGTGTGTGTGTGTGTGTTTGCACATGTGTGTCCTGCCCTATCACTCTCCCCTTTATTTCCCCGAGACAGTCTCTCACTGAACCTGGCACTGGGATGGCAGCCAGAAACCCCACAGATCCTCCTGCCTGTGTCCCCTCAGCAAGGAGGGATTTGTACAACTTGGGGTGCTCAGGGTAGGCTTTGATAATAAGATAATAATATTTGAAACAAGAGTTAAAGAACATTTTAAGAGGCCGGCCAAGAGGATACCTGAGGAAGAGCACTCCAGGCAGAGGAGAGAACATGCAAAGGTCCTGAGGCAGGCAGTGAGCAGATGTGTCTGGGGAACACTGGGGACAGGGGAGGAGATGCAGTAGACAGCAGCAGGGAAGGGGGCCAGAGAGATGATGAGAGCCAGAACATAGCAGGCCTTGTCATCTGAGAGTGACACAGGAACCAATGCAGTGTCAGAGCAGTGGAGGGGCCTAGACATTCCAAGTGAGTACAAAACCCTTCGCCAGCGGCTTCCCTTTGCCATGCCCTGTTCAGTTCAGCCAGTGTTCTTTATTTCCAAATCTCATGCTTTCCTCCCCTGTGGGGCCTCTCCTTCCCCATTGTCCATATGTACGTGTGTGTGTGTGTGTGTGTGTGTGTGTGTGTGTGTGTGTGTGTGTGTGTGTGTAGCCCTAGTCTGATACAGAGCTGGCAAACAGAGGGAGCAGGGACCTCTGTCTCTGGACCTCTGATGATTACATTCTGAGTCCACTTCCACTTTCTGAAGTCACGTGAGATCCAAACAAAATATTATACCCCCCCAGAAAGGAAACGGAGTTTAAAAAAAAAAAAAAAAAAAAAAAAAAAAAAAAAAAAAGGAACCGGTGTTCTCAGAAAGAAGGAATAGCAGGCCCTGAGGTGTGGGTGTCAGTGGAGGGAGGGAGCTGCCCCTGGTGGCAGCAGTCAGGATAAAGAGGAAGGCTCTCACTGCTTCCCCAGGTGAATGGCAGCCCCAGTAGAACACTGGCTGCTTGCACCCTGTTGGAAATCCAGAGAGATGGTATGGGGTTAAGTTTTGTCACTGTGTCTATGTTAGGAGGGAGAGAAGGGGAGCTGTGATCAGCAGAGGAAAGTACCACCAACCTGAGGATTTATACACAAGAGCAACCAACCCCAGCATTGTCTAGTGCTTCATGGTCATCAAAAAGCATTGAACATCCCCACTCAAGTCAGATTCAGGAGCACAGCTTGTCTGTCTTCCCTACTGGCTTCTGCCACTTCCTACCCTGACATCTAGCTAATCTCCACTGTGTGCTTTAGATGAACGGCATTCAAGGGGCTGGGGCCAAGGAAGAGGATGAGGATTGTTTCAACTGTGCCCTGCACACTGTAGAACTCTACAGGTACCAACCTGCAGGATGTAGCTTATGTCTCCAAATTGGAAACGTGATAGGTCAAAAGAGTCTGGAATCTGTGACCCTATCTTCATACCAAAACAGCATGCACGGAGAACATAATAAGCCCTGTCTCTGTGAACATGTTTGTTTCCAAGGAGGAAGCCAGACATGCTGGAGTAGTAAAGGATGTGAGCAGAGACAGCGACACTAGCTTCTCTCTGGACTGCAGAGGCAGAAGCAGGCCAGGGTGGAGCTCAGTGATGGAGCTCATGCTGGCACACACAAAGCCCTGGGTTCTATCCTAGCATCAAAGAACAAAAGAACACACTCGACTGTTAGCAGTACCCTTAAAACCAAGACACTAGGACAGGTGAGTTGGTCCAAGGGGTAAAGGTGCTTAGTTCAAGCGCTGGAAAGAACGTGGAAGGAGAGTACCAGCTCCCACGAGCTGTCCTCAGACCTCTCTCACAAAGAAATAAATGTAATAAAAAAAAATTAAGGTAGCCCTTCTCTTTCCTCATGGGCTGGGCTTCTATTTTTCCATGTGTCTGCTCCTGCCAGCTTTCTTCCTTTCCTTTCCAGCTTACATTTCCCTCCATTTCAGCATCTCTATCCCTTTGCCAGTCAATCAGTTTCTCTCTCTCTCTCTCTCTCTCTCTCTCTCTCTCTCTCTCTCTCTCTCTCACACACACACACACACACACACACACATACACACACACACACACATGCACTACCCTCTGATGTCCAGCTCTTTAGCCCCCATTCCCATGATCCCCTGTTCTCTATATTTTTTGACAAGGTCTTATGTAGCCCAGGTCTCACTATAATGCCAAAGATGATCTTGAATGTCTAATTCTCCTGCTTCCATCTCCCAAGTTCTGAAATTACAAATGTGCACCATTGCTTCCCATTTAAGCAATGCTATGATCAGACCTAGTGCTCCGTGTTTGCTAGGCGAGCACTCTGCCAACCGAATTACATTCCCAGACAGTTTCTCTATGTTTGGCCTGAAGTGACTAATCGTATCTCTTTCTGACTTCCCACTAGATGGTGTGTCTTCTGGAAGCAAGAGTCCCCTGTCCACTGTGCACCTTGAAGTCCAGTAAGATGGGGCTTAGGCAGGGACCAAGTGGGTAGTCAGCAGTATACTCTGAGGATGCTCTGCTTGGTCACCCAGATTTTCCAGGAACTCACCCTGCATCTGTACATAGATTTCCTTTTCCTTAGGGCTGGCCACACTTGATTGCCCTTAACTCAAAGGGATGCCCAGCTTACCTCCATGGTCCCTGTAGTTGGTGGTCTTCTGTACTACTGGAGCCTGCAGCCTGCTGCAGACCCAGCTTGAGCAAGCCAAATCCAGGTCCTGTTTCTCCAGGAGGGTCAGGGAAATCTTCCGAGCCAGAGCCTCACCATCAGGCTCATGGAGCAGAGCACAGTGGTATTCCCTGGAGAGGAGCTCTTCTTCCAGCAGGCCATCCAGGAGGGCCTGAACCTGCCTGGGCTGTTGGCTGGAGAGCAGTGTCCTCACCTGAGCCAGAATGGCCTGGAAGTGGTTCATGGTGGTGCTCCGAGGCAGGCCAACTGCTTGGAGTCGCCTCTCACCCAGGCTTACAGCATCCAAAACATGAAGTGAGACCCAGGATGAAGGAACCTCTGTAGTCACAGCAGCCTATTCCTTCCTAGGAATATTTCCTCATTCTTGTGCAGACCAGGGTGTCTGGAGAACGGAAATGATTTCACAGTGATTCGGACAGAGATAAGAAAATTTCTGCTTTTCTTTCTGCTCTAAACTTTTATTTATTTATTTTGATTAATTTCTTTATTTAGATTTTTTGAGACAGAGTTTTTCTTTGGAACCCTGGCTGTCCTGGAACTCACTTTGTAGATCAGGCTGTCCTCGGGATCTCCTCTACAGAGCTCCACCTGCCTTTGCCTCCAGAGTATCGGGATTAAAGTTGTATAGCATCACAGCCAGGCTAATTCATTCTGTCTTTTTAAAGTTAGATAAGAAGCCTCTGAAGAGTGTGGGGGAAATAATACAGATGGGTGCTTCTGTGTAGGCACCATGCAGTCAGAAGTCTAGGAGTCTGGTTTATCGGTAAACCTTCTGTTTCCTGATGGACTCTGGAGAGTGAATGGAGACAGCAGACCTCAAAAACCGTGAATTAGCTCAGAAGCCATCCTTCTGTGCATGAACACAGGCGTGTGTATAGAAGGCAGCTCCTGTTTGACAAGTCCAGTTTTGCTAACTTTGGCTCCATCCTCACTGACTACCATCTCTTGCTCTCCTCACTTCCTCCCTTTGAAACTTTGGGTGGTCTTCTCCTGAGCTTGTACTCTCCTACCTTATCTCGCATGCAACTAGAGTCCCCCACATCCATTCAATTCAGCCAGCTGGAGGCTTCTGGCTCAATCCTTGGTTTACACACAGGCTCTAGTCAATGAGGCTCCTGTGCTAGGAGAAAAGAATAACCCAAGAAGCCCCTCCAGCACCCTCCCTCTTAGGGAACTGACTCCCTACCTCAATAAAGCTTCCTTGCCTCATAATCTTCTCACTCCTTCGAGATGCTCAGAAAACCAACTCAGGAACCACTGGCTCAGAGTAACTTGAGTTTCTGAGGCCTAGTTCTTAGGGTTAAGCTTACTCGAACCAAAAATGGGCTCAGTTACACTTGCCTTTAATTCTCGGTACCTACCACCCAGATAGGTGCTCAAGAATCCCAAGTCTGGGGATTCTGTGGGAGTCGAGCCAGGGTACACTGAGAGGAGCCTGCCTCTGTGATATCCCTTAAAGTGATGGGTCTTGTCCTCCTTTCATGATGAACTGAAAGCCTGTGGCATCGAGGCTGGCTTCAGAACCGAGCCTTGAGGAGGACTCTAGTCCCCAGGCCCATGTGCTAATATAAGATTCTAGGTAAGTTAACTAGAACTTTTCTATCTGAAACAGTGAAATGGTAATTATAGTGCTTAATACTGGGAGAGTTGAATGAACTATTCTACCTGAGGCTGTCTGCAGGTTGGCAATAGTTACTGATTAACCATACACATTACTCAGTCACCTTAAGCTTAAACCAGTTAACCTCCTCTCTAAAAGACCTCAGTTAAACACCCCTGTCTCAGGTTGTCTCAAGAGAGATGATGTTTTCAAGGCACCTGACACTGGACTTCGGAACCCTTCGGGCACTGGCCATTCTCTAATGTCACCAACCCGCTGCCATGCTAAACTAGGGATTGGCATGACAGCCAGCCTGTTTTAGGATTTCAGACTTTCTTAGCCTCTGTCTGAAGTCAGAGGACAACTTCTGAGAGTTTCTTCTCTCCTTCCATGTGCGTGGGTCCAATCATCAGGCTGGTGGCAAGCACCTTCACCAGCCAAGGCATCTTGTGAGCTGCCCACCCAGCCTAGCGTTTAAATCACAGCAGATTTAAGAGTATTTTCACTTTCCTCCCACCCTCAGCCCTAACATCTCTCCCTTGAGAATGTTTGTTTGGTGCTAAGATTCTGAATGACGCCCACAGGACCAAATCTACTACGAACAGCACTGCAAACTCAGGGAAACACGGAAAACAAGTCTCAGCAGCAGGAAAGAGACTGAGGGGCAGGTAGAGAGAGGCAATGGGTTGGGCCATGATAATGTGAATATCACTGGTGAATTCTCTAGGGTGTGAGGTCAGCCTGTAGGCAGATCTCAACTACTGCTGTTAAAGGGCACCTAAGATTTAAAAAAAAAAAAAAAAAAAAAGACGTAGCTCACGTGGCGAAGCGATGGCTTTGCATCTACAATGCCTTGGTTTTAATTCTCCACACTCCATAAACTGGGTGTGGTGGCATAAGCCCAGAATGGAGGTAGAGGCAGGGAGATCAGGAGTTCAAGGTCATCCTTGGTTACCCAGTGACTTCGAGTCTAACCCAAGCTATATGAGACTGATGAAAAAGGGTGGGGGGAGGGGAAGGTAAATAGCATTTCTCTGAAGCGCTGAAGAAATGGAACACAGAAATTGAAGCATGGTGGTACATATCTGAAGTCCCAGTAGTTGGGAGAAAGACACAGGGTAATCAAGACTGGCCTCAGTTACCTTAAAAATTCACATTTAGCCTGAGATATATGAGAAACTGTCTTTTTTTTTTTTTTTAAAGTAGTTGGGAAGTGAACATAGAGACTAGTAACATATAAATGGCTCCAAGTTTTGTGGGCAATCTTTTCATACATCTAGCATGCGTACTGCACAACAGTATCCAAGAACTTCAGTCAAAAAGTTTCCAGAGAGATTTAC
Organism: Phyllotis vaccarum; assembly: GCA_033318265.1. Taxonomy (NCBI): domain Eukaryota; kingdom Metazoa; phylum Chordata; class Mammalia; order Rodentia; family Cricetidae; genus Phyllotis; species Phyllotis vaccarum. The sequence continues at coordinate 73,868,107 of JARWLC010000016.1, read as the reverse complement.
CTGAGGAGGGAAGGGAGGACCGCCCTGAATGTGGGCAGCACCATCCCATGAGCCTGGGTTAAATAAACAACAAGGGAGCTGAACACCCCCTCTCTCTCTCTTTCTCTCTCTCTCTCTCTCTCCCTCTCCTTCTTCCTTCCCCCTCTCTCTTTTCAAAGGATGCAATGGGAATAGCCTCAAGCTCCTGCTGTCTTGCTGTCCCCACCATGATGGACCATACCCCCTCAACCTGAGCCAAAACAGACCCACCCTTCCTTGCCTGGTATTTTATGACTGCAACAGAAAGTCAACCAATACAGATACATAATAGCCAAACTGTTGAATGTACAGATATGAGGGAAGTCATGTCAGCTGAAGAACACTGAAATAGTACATCACATATGGGAAATCCTTCCAGAGGGAAGGGAGTCCCTGGGCATGGAGAGAGTGCTCCTTCTCTCAGCTGAGTTAAGACTGCAGAGCTGGTCCATGGCTATTTATAACTTCCCACATGTATGATGCTCTACTAGCCAGATGAGTCACATGAAATTGTTGACACCTATCTTGATTTATAAAATGGCTTTTTATGGGTTAGAGAGACGGTTCAACCATTAAGAGCATGTACTGCTCTCGCAGAAGAACGAAGTTCAGGTCTCAGCATCCACACTGGGGAAGCAGCTCACAACTGTTGTACGTAACTCCAGCTCCTGGGGATCTGATACCTCCTGACCTCTACAGACATTTGCGCTCATGTGCACATATCTGAGATGCTCACATACACACAAATAACAGTTTAAAAATAAGCAGTTTTAAAACTTGTCTTTCTATACTATGAGACCCAAAATGGTGGTTGTGGTGGTGATGATGATGGTGGTGGTGATGATGATGGTGATGGTGGTGCTGCTGATGGTGGTGGTGGTGGTGGCGATGATTTGAACTGACTCTATTTCTTGTTGGGGGGCTGGCTATTTAATGCCCACAGGGGTTGATGCCTTCTTCCCCAAGGTATCTGGTTACTAGCAGGATGGCACAAGACCTCTGCTTGGAGAAACACTGCTGTAGTGCCTGCCATCATAATTATTTCATAAAAGGAGACCTGGATCTTGATCCATAGGATCTTGGGAGACTCCGAGAGGTGAAGCTTGGGGTACTCCAGAGGAGACCACCAGCCACCACATGTCCATGCTGTACTCGCTGGGTTCAGACTGACTTTGAACTCATCTTACCTGTAGAATGAGAGACACCTCTACCTCCTGCTGTGGCTTGGAGCTCAGAGATGATGAAACACACCCATTTAAATGCTTTCTCTCTGTGGTCAGTCATCCCCTACACTGATTCAAGGATGGCATTTACCAAGGCCCTCCAGGGAAGCTGTATAGTTGCAGAACCTGGTCTAGAGACCCAAAGGAGGCCAGCTGTGGGTTTGTAAAGGAGAAGAGAGCCAGGAACTTAGCATTCACCAGAATGACTGCTTCCTTCTGAGAGGTCAGGAGACACGCTCTCCAGGTCTACAGGCAGGGCTGGGCAGGTCCCTGTGGCTGCTGCATGTCTGCCCACAGGCCAGAGCAATACTTGGCTACGTCTCAGCCTGAGGCACCCCGGCCACTGCTTAATCATATGTGCCACTGCCTCTGCTTCTTGGATCCAGAAGCACATGGAGAGTGTTCTTGGATTATAACGGAAGAGACGCAGGACAAGTGGGTGGAATAGGCTGGTAGTTCACACAAAGACAGGTCTGTGATACTGCATGAAGGCAGGAATGGGAGTTAGCAGACAGAATGCCAATGGGTGTCATAATCATTGTCACTACCACTGTTCCTCTGCCGCCACCACCATCGCCACAAACTCCATCACCACAGCCACCACCATCTCCTCTACCACAGCCACCTTCACCACCACCATCTCCATCACCTGCTGCCATTGTCATCGCCCCCTCCCTCTGCCTCCTTCACCTCCTCATCATTTCCATCTTCCTTTCCACCCCCCCATCCCCCCATCCACTAGTCTCATCTTCTGGGCACCATCCTTCCTACCACTACCCCATCTGTCATCTGTACTCACCGTTTCCACCACTTCTGTCATTTCTATTTGCCTCTTTATGGCCTGGGCCAATTGCACCACTTCCATAATTATTTCCCTGCCTTCTCGGTCATCATGGCCTTTCTAGCTCCACACTCTATCATACTTCCCATTGAGCCCACAACTAGCCCTCCTCTGGCCTCTGGTCCATGCTCATCTATGAGACAAACTCCACCATAGCCAGGGATATTATAGCCCTGCTTCCACTGTGATATAAGAAATGTGAAGAAGATTCAAAGTTATAAAGTGTCTGTGTGTTTCCTCTAAATCCCCTACACATGGAAGGGTGGGGGACTGATTACTGCCACTTTTTTTGTGTATGACTCAGGTCCAGAGACACAGAGAGGCCAATCAGTTTCCTCTACAAAAAGCTAAGACATAGGAAATCAATTTGAGTGTTACTAGAACCCAAAGCACAGAGATGTCAAGTATTCTGTGAAAGCTCACACAGCCCACACGTGCTGGGATTCAAGCAGAGGATGCTATCAAGACCTGCTAGACTTCAAGTCGTTTGTGAAGTGTCAAGGCTGTGTGAGGTTCGGGAGATGACTCCGGTGACAGATGTTTGCTTTTCTAGCAACGAGGGCCTGAGTTGGACTCTTAGAACCTCTGATATAACAACAACAACAACATATTAGTATAGTGGTGATCACAGCACAGTGCAAGCAAAGACAGGTAGATCTCTGGAGCTCGCTGCCTGGCTGACCTAGCCAACTCTGTGAGCTCCAGGTAAAAATTCAGATACCAGAAGACACCTGAAGACTGACACCTGAAGTTGATCTCTGGCCTTTACCTGTGTGAATAGGACTCACACACACAAGAACAAGTATACACATTTTCAAACAATCAAGGCTACAGCCTCTGAGATGTGACTCACTGGTCCCTCAGAGAGAATCTGCCATGGGTGGAAGCTTTCAGCCTCCTGCAGCTGCACACAGGGTCTTCCTCAGCTTGTAAGTAGACACCAGGTGCTTCCCAACCAGATTTGGATAAAGAGAAGTGCGATGTCACAGGTCTGGACATGTCTCCATGGTCAACCCCGCTAAAGCGTGGCTAATGTTTGGGGAATTCCCACGGAGCTACACCTGGTTTGATTCTGGAGTGTTAGCACCACTAGCTTTAATCTGCCTTTGTGATTGCTATCTGAGAAAGAATTGCCCACTTCAGATTACCTATATCAACTCTCAATACTGGGTTGCCCGGACTAGTAGCAAAAGGAAATGAAAAAATTGACCAATTACTGATAGGAAATGTGTTAGAAGCCTCAGAATTTCGTAAGAAACACAATCTTAACAGTAGGGGCTTAAAGAAAAAAATTTCCCATTACTTGGCAACAAGCTAAGAAACTTACAAAACAAAACAAAGCTGTCCTGCATGTTCCTTGTATAACCAAGTTCCTTTACCATCAGGGAGTAATTCTAAAGGTACACAAAGAAATGAAATTTGGAAAATGGATGTACTTAATTTATTAGAATTTGAAAAATTAAATAAAATTAAAATATATTCATCATACCATTGATACATAATCTGGGTTAAAATCTGAAAAGGGTGATTCTATAATTACACATTTATTAGAAACAATAGCTATAATGGGCATAGTGATATAAATTAAAATTGATAATGCCCCAGATTTCGTTTCCAGTAAAACGAAACAATTTTTTTGTGCATTGTAACACAAAGCATATTACAAGGATAGCATATAATCCTACAGGACAAGCAGTTGTTAAAAGATACAACCACACTCTAAGCAGATGCTTGTTAAACAGCAGGGGGATACAAGGACCCTCAGGGATAAAGTGCATATGCCTTACTAACATTAAAAATTTTTAAATGCTCATTAAACAGAACTACAGCTGCACTGAACCATGGTGGTGGGGATGAGGGGGAGGTAAAGTGCTGAATTAGATCAGCCTCTATACTACAAGAATGCCTTGACGTCAGTATAGAAAATGGGGTTGGGTTATGTCTATGTTTCCACAGGAGATAAGAAATTGTGGATCCCACCAAAATTGATTAAAAGAACAAACAAACAAGCAAAAAACAATCCCAGCATGAGCAAGAGGAATCTCCTGGATGCTTTGGCTGTGGAGATGCCTCTGCAAAAGAAAAAAATAACATAGGAGGCCTTTGAAGCAGACAGCTGATCCTCCCACCTGGGGACAATTTAAGAATTTGTGTGACAAAAGAGATGTTACAACATATGACCCAGAAGTCTCTGAATGCTATAAATTTACTTCTTGCCATGCTTTTAGTTAACTATGCAGGTAAAAGTGATGGATTGTAATTGTTGGACTTTTTATCATGAATCCTCCAGTTACTGAAAATATGGATATTCCTGTAGTGGTTAATGAATCTTCTTGGCTACTTGCTCATCTAATGGGGAAGGGTACAGAGATTATAAATTAGACTGTGGTAGTTCAAGGAATTTCTATTTTAACGGGAAATGAAATTCAACGTCTAAATATAACCTTTCAAGTGTGGCTATCCATGGCCAATACTACCCTGAATTTTCATAACAAGCTTTATATGCTTCATGCATCTGGTTTCAAAGGACAGGAGATTAATACTATTAGTTCCATAATTCTACTGTTCTGTCAGATGAGGGTTACCAACAAGGAATCTGACTGGTTACAATGGCAACACTGTAAGGGTGAGAAACTTTGAGTGCTAATTAATATCTGCCACTTAGATGTCATTGATTGGATCCCTTAGGGCTCCCCTCTAGGGAAGTATTCTCACTCAGAGTTAAGATGAAGGAGGTATAGTTTGAATCGAACTGTAGAAATCAGGGCTTCTGCTAATAAACCTGTTCAATGGCATGGAGTTAGAAGGTCAAGTTCTCTCTGTAATTTGGCGACTTAACTCAGACTAACTTGTAGAAATTAGCAAGTGCCTTCCATCCTCTTAAAGCGAAGGAAGCAGGGTTAAACATTAAGGGTGATAAGTATATTGTGTCCTTGCTACTGAATGGGGCCTGTACAATGGCACCCTAATAATTACAGCATCATTTGTGAACACTGCACACTTCATACCCGTGCTAATTCTGTGTCCTTAAACTTAACCTCTAAAAGTTTACACGTTTCAGAGTAAGGCCAACAATCTGGATACTGGTGTCATGGCAAGACTCTCCTGTGATGATCTGATACAGAAGCTCGCCGAGAGACTATTAAAAAGACAACATCAGATGGTTGGACTGATTATTGAAGTTATTTTGGGAGTTACCGCGTTCATACTGCAGCAGCAGCAGCCAGAGTGGCCGTTCATAAGGAAATTCAAACTGCTGAGCTCCTTAGAGACGCATAAACTGGCAGAACTGTGGGCTGAGCAAAATGAGATAGAGCATAGGCTGATTTAAGACAAACCTGTTGTTGGGAGATCAGTTAGAAAAAGTAAAGGAGCAGACGTTACATCTTATTGCATTATGCTTTTCAAGTTTAATAAAAGCAAGTGTGATGGGGAGAAAGTTAAGATGCATTTGATGGGCCATCCTAATTCTTCTCAAATGATGTATGGTTTACAGTAAGCCACTACGGAAACTTTTACCAAAAAAGTTACCTGATGCAACAGGAATGGATGCTTTGCAGATAGGATAGCCTTATTCAACCCTGTGAATCACTTTTAATAGATTTCTTGTTTTAGTAAGTGTTCCTCCTGTGCTAATAATAGTAACCTTATTGCCTTTAAAATGTGTTTGGGATTACTTACATAAGACTGTAAAACAGAAAGATAGGGGAAAGGCTGTGAGGCTACATGGTCTTCAATAATTGTCGCATATAAGAAAGGGGAATATGCTGGGAAAATTCCCACAGAAGCTACACCTGGTTTGAGTGTTAGCACCCAGCTTTAATCGGATTGCTACCTTTTGTCCCCTAGTATCCTCTATGTGAATCTTGTATGAGATTTACTGAAGGTGTGAAGCCTGTGCAGATTTGGTTGAAGAAGAAACTGGAACACATAGGTATTCTTCAGCTGAGAATTTGCATTTAGCTCTGTCCCTTTGGGAAGCCTAGATGACTTTCTAATAGGTGTAATTTGGAGACAATAAGAAAAACCTTTTGCTAAGCTGCAGTGGTTTAGCCCCTGGAGACTGAGCCCCCTGCAGCTGGGAAAGGCAAAGATCATCCCTGAGAAGCCTTCGTCTCTTGATTCTTGGACCATATCCAATATACAACCCTGAAACTCCCTTCTTTCCTCTGTGGAGGGCAGCCTGCAGCCCCCAAAGCTTAGTACTATTTAGTGGCCTGAAGTGTTTTCTGGAACCAATAGATCTGGTCCATTATCAGAACGATGATCAAGCAGGTGCTGCGATTAAGGAATCAGTAAGTTAGTAGAGAACAAAGAAGTTGACCCAGGCCAGTTGTTGCTTGTGAGCTGCAGAGGTTACTCAAAGTCAAAAGGCAACCCCAGTAGGTAAGGCTTTCCCTGAGCTCCCAATAAATGGCATTCTTGTTTCAAGAGTGACTTGTGGCTCTGTCTCTCTCTCTTTCAATCTCTAGGACTTGCTCGATGAGGCTCACTCAGGTGATGCTGGCATCACAGATGGAGGCCCCAAGCAAGATTCAAGCACTTGTCACAGATGGAGGCTCCCAGTGACATCGGGAATTAGGGGTTACCTGAGAGATCGCCCTTGGAAGGCTGGCCAGCAGATAGGAAATTAATGTGAGGAGGGCGAATTGAATTAAAAATCTCCAGAACTAGAAAATTTCTTAGAGATCACCCTCAGAAATAGGAAGAGGGTGAATTCAAATGGGAGCTGCAAGGTATTGGCAGATTTTAACTGAACAGTTGTCAGGATTATTAAAGAAACAGAATAAAGCATACAACTGCTCAGGAATTTGTTAAGATTACAGAGAACACTAGTCCTCGGTGAACTGGCACACTCAGCATTCAAGATTTGGAACATGTAAAAATTTATTTTCAAGAGGCCTTTCACCTCCAGGGGCCAGAGGACATCCCCATTGCTACATTTTCACTTTGGCGGCTTGTGAAAGATGCCTTGCTTAGTCCTAATGTAAAAGTGGAAGAGCAATTGGCTGAGGCTGAGAGGGTCCTTGATGAAATTCAAGAATAGGAGTCTCAGGCTTCTCTGAATGACTTTGATATGGTAGAAAAGCCTGCCCCTAAGACCCTTGAAGAAGAAGAGAAGCAAATACAAAAAAATTCAATAACAGTTGAAAGACGACTCTGAGCTTGAAGCCATCCTTTAGGGAATACCTTGCACACCCTAGGAGCTTCAACCCACTTTGACTAGCAGCCACCTTGGCTCCACCTGCCTCAGCTCTGCTTAACTCAGAAGAAGAATTTAAAAGGCTTAGAATTCAGGTAGAGGATTTAATTTTCAATGGGCCTTCCCAGGAGTTGAGATCTTGGACACACAGAGTAATAGTATGTGACAGCACAATCCTCTAGCATTCAAGGACATTAAGCAACTTAAAGATGCAGTGGTATCCTATGGAACCCAAGCTCCTTTTACCATGGCTCTGGTAGAATCCTACTTGGACTCTAATCTTACACCTAGTGATTGCACGTAATTATGCAGGGCTTGTCTTTCTGGAGGAGACTACCTGTCATGGAGAGGGGAATATCTGGAAAACTGTACAGAAGCCACTCGGCACAATGCTGCCTTGGGCTATCCCCAGAGGAATGTAGAGATGCTTTCAGGAGCTGGTCCCTATGTGACCCTAGGAGCCCAGGTGGCTTATAACCCTAGGGTTTACATTCAGCTGCTGCAGCCACCAAGGCATGGAAAGCATTGCCTAAGAAAGAAACTGGGGAACAATTATTTAAGGTAATTCAGGGCCCTTCAGAGCCATAGTCTGAGTTTATAGACAGACTGCTTCCATTGGTAGGTCTCATTTTGGGGGATGTGGAAACAGGTATGCCAGTAATTAAACAATTAGCTTATGAAAACGCTAACAAGTGGTGTAAGGAGGCTATCCGCCCACACAGAAGCAAGAATTTAAATGATTATATCAGGCTAATGTGAAAATAGAAAAATCCTGTAACTCTCGACCCCTTCCTGAGGTCCCTGAGAAACTAGCCAAGGTTGAGATGGCTGTTTCTTGGAAAAGCTTTGTTCACAGGATGTACTTCCACCATTGCCTGGCTGGGACTGCATTCCTAGAAACCTGGTGAGACAGCATTCCTCATTCCTGATCTAGCAACCTGGGTGGGGTCACCCAGGAAAGCCCTACCTGAGAACTGTTAACCGAAGGCAAGAACTTTCTGAAGCTTGCACAATGTGCCCATCATGACCATTGCTCCAGGAAATGAATGTCTTCAGGTGGTCCTATTGTTTCATAGAAAATAGCTTGCCTGCCTGCATTCCTAAAATCCATCCTAAACTGAACTTTGGTCCCGCCCTGTTATCACTCCGAGCCTGCCCATACCCCCTCCCCTACCCAGAGTGCGGTATAAGAATTCTGCCCCGAAAATATTTGGAGCTCTAAGCTTTTCTACAGTGCCTAGAGCCCACACATATGTGTGTACCGGTATTCATATTCATTAAACTCTCTTTTTCTTTAAAGTTAACAGTGGTCATTAGCCGTGGTCTTGGGGTATCTTGGGGTGCTCTAGGGGCGCCTGCCTATTACACTATATAAGGATATTTATGGAACTCATGTCATGAGACAGCTATTGGCTGCAGCTCTCCAAGGCTGACAGACTGGGGCTTGCCCCAAGACTTGCTTTAGTTGTGAAAGAGCTAGTCACTTTATAAGACAATGTCCTGGCATTTAAAGCAGCCCTAGGCCTATTCAGTCAGGAAACAGAGGGGGGCCAGGTGTTTATCCTTGATGTCATAAAGGGGTTCATTGGGTAAATGAATTCAGATCCAAAACAGATAATCTAGGAACCCCTCTCCCAGTGTTGGGAAATGGAATGAGACACCCCCCATCCCCCCACCCCCACCAAACCTTTAGTGTATAGGGCCATGACCTCAACTGGTACCCCTATAAGGTTTATTCCCCAGAGAAGCATACCATTCATGACCTTGTCTGAGGCACCGCAGGAAGCGCAGGACTGGACCTCTGTTCCCCGTTCAGAGCAGTACTAACTTCCCAGATTGGGGTCCAGGCTTTGGGCATCATAGTATATGGGCCTTTGCCTCCTGGAGCAGTAGGCATGATGCAAGGAATAAGTGGATCAGGACTATGTAGGAGAAATTAAGATAATGGTAGGAACTGAAAGGGGGGTTCTAGTCATTCTCCAGGGAGCTCACATTGCTCAGTTAGTACTTTTAACTTTGTTTCGGTCAAATAACCCTTTCCTGAAGGACATCGTGGCTCGGGGAGCTTTCGGTCCACAGGTTCTGCTACTGCTTACTGGGTGACCAGCTTAGAGAAGCGCCCCAGCTAATTTTAATTATTGATGAAAAAAGTTTTCTGACCTCCTGGACACAGGGTGGATACATCAGTGATCTCAAGAAAGGTGCTGGCCTTTGGCCTGGCCACTTCAGCCTGTTACAACCATACTTCATGGAGTAGGGGTGGCTGATGCTCCCGAAACAAGTTCCCAGTATCTTCAATGGGCAGATGAGGAAGGGCATACAGGAACCTTTAAGTCTTTTGTCCTGCAACACCTCCTTGTTAACTTGTGGGGTAGGGATGTTCTTCAGGTTATGGGAGTGGTACTGACCACTGAGCCGGTACGGCAAATGATGACAGACTAGGGGTATGTCCGAGGAAGAGGGATTGGTAAATATTTACACGGAGATCCCCAACCTGTGTCTGACAAATTACAGGGCCTAAGATCACCTGGACAGCATGAAGGTTTGGGAAATTTACCCTAGGGGCCATTGCAGAGCACCCACTTATCATACCTCTTAAATGTGTAAAGATAGAATTTTCCTTGCCTAACCTGAGACTTGACCTCTTAGAATCATCCACCCCTGACCTATAATTAACCCATGTGCTGTTTACCGAAGCAGGAACTTTCTGAAGCTTGCACAATGTGCCCATTGTGACCATTGCTCCAGGAAATGAATGTCCTCAGGTGGTCTCCTGCTTGCCCAAGACTTGCTATTTTATCACTGGAAATACGCCTGCCTGCCTGACCAAAGGCTGTCGCATTTCTAAACTCTGTCCTAAGCTGACCTTTGGCCCTGCCCTGTTGTAACTTCCCTATCTCACGAACCCCTACCTAGAATGCTGTATAAAACTTCTGTCCTAGAAGCATTCAGGGCTCTTGGCTTCCACAGTGCCATGAGTCCGCATGCGTGTGTATCATTAAACTCTCTTTTTCTTTAAAGTTAACAGTGCTCCATGGTCGTGGTCTTGGGGCATCTTGGGGCACCTGCTGGTTACAGTTGGAGGTCCCACCGAGATCTGTGCTTCGTAGTGGACCCCTGGACCCAGACTAGGTGAGTGTGGAACTGGCAGTGGCTGCCGATCAGGGGCCTAAGTCCCTCTTCGCTGCAATGGACAGACTTGTCAGGCAGGTCGCAAAGCCACAACTCTCGGGGGACGCCCCAGAGTGGGGGTGACCAAGGACACTTGGGAACCCATCTGTAGGTCGAGTTAGACTCTGACCATTTGTTACCAGTTTGCAGTCGAGTTCATAGGTTGTAGGTCCGGACCGCTAGGTATCTTTTTTTTTTTTTTTTTTTTTTGTGAGCTTTGTTCATCTGTCAGTCTGTTCAGTGTCCTTGCCTCGCTGTTTGTGTACTTGCTCTGGTTTGAGATAGGACAGAAGACGTCTACTCCTCTGTCTCTTACTGTCTCTTACTGTCTCTCATTGGTCTGATATTGTTGCTTGTGCCTCCAACCTTACTGTCTCTGTTAAAAAGGCTGACTTTGGGTGTGGGGTGGCCCCCCCATGGGCCCTTTCCATCTAGACACCATCCGAGCAGTCAAAGCCATTGTCTTCCATCCAGGTCTCCAAGTGTACATTTTGGTCTGGGAGGACCTAGCTGAAAACCCTCCTGATTGGGTGTGGCCCAGGCTCCTCTGCAACGATGCTTCCTCTTAAATCCCCCTCTAAGCCCTCTGCCCCATCCCTCTATCAACCTCTGCCTGCGTCCGTCTTACCGGAGTCTCAGATGCTCGATGGGACACCTCCTCCCTATCTGACAGGCACCCCCAGCGCTGTTGGGAGTGGGACTGGCGCAAGGGACCCGGAGCTGGAGAGCCCAGCCACCTGAGGGCATTGCCGAAGCTAACTGGCCTTTTGGAGTCCCTTATGTCTTCTCACCAGCCAACTTGGGATGACTGCCAACAGTTACTGGGGACTCCCTTCACCACGGAAGAGAGGTATTGAATCCTGTTAGAGGCCCAGAAATTGGTTCTGGGGCCTGATGGCAGGCCCACACAGTTGCCTAACCTGATTGATGATGCTGTACCGCTGAAACATCCCCATTGGGATCCAAATACTCCTGAAGGTAGGGGACACCTATTACTCTATCGCCAGACTCTAATGGCGGGTCTCCGGGCTGCAGCACCATGCCCAACTAATCTGGCCAAGGTAAGAGAAGTAATTCAGGGGCCTGATGAATCCCCCTCTAGGTTCCTAGAGAGGTTAATGGAAGCATACTGGAGATACACTCCATTTGATCCAGAGTCAGAGGAACAGAGGGGGCAATGGCTATGGCATTTATAGGACAGTCAGCAATCGACATTCGCAGAAAGCTGCAGAGAATAGATAGATTGCGGGATATGGCTTTGAGAGACTTAGTTAAAGAGGCAGAGAAAGTGTTCTACAAAGAGAGACAGCGGAAGAGAAAGAGCAAGAGATAAACGAAGGAATAGAGAATTAACTAAAATCTTGGCTACCATAGTCAAAGGGTGAGGAAGGCAGAATAAAAATAGGAGCCTGGGCCCGTGCCAGAAGCTTGGATCCAACCAGTGTGCCTACTGCAAGGGAAAAGGGCACTGGGCTAAAGACTGCCCCAAGAAAAAGGAGCCAAAACCTGCGACTAGTACAGCCAGCCTCCTCGCCCTGGATTAGGTACGTCAGGGTTCAGATCCCCTCCCCAAACTCAGGGTATATGAACAACCCCCTGAGCCAGAGGAATGGAGGGAGGGCTGGATTCAGGCCTTCCCAGAGGCATGGGCAGAAATGGCTGGACCAGGGCTGGCGATCCAGCAGCCCCCTGTGGTGGTAAATTTGAAAACTTCAGCCACCCCCATGCGGGTCAGACAGTATTATATGAGCAAGGAAGTCAGAGAAGGGATCAAACCCCACATTAAGAGGCTGCTGGAGCAGGGAATCCTGAAACCATGTCAGTCAGAATAGAACACTCCATTGCTGCCCGTTAAGAAGCCAGGGACAGGAGATTATAGGCCAGTCCAAGACTTGAGGGAGGTCAATAGCCGGGTGGTAGACATTCACCCGACTGTCCCCAACCCATACAACCTCCTCAGTACCCTCAGCCCTGACAGACAATGGTACACTGTCCTGGACCTGAAAGATGCCCTCTTCTGTCTGTGTCTCCATGTGTCCAGCCAGCCTGTTTGCCTTTAAGTGGACAGACCCAGAAAATGGATTTTCAGGACAACTCACCTGGACTAGACTGCCTCAGGGCTTCAAGAACTCCCCCACCATCTTTGATGAGGCTCTGCATCAGGATTTAGGACTATTCTGAGCAACCCACCCTGAGGTAACCCTGTTGCAGTACATTGATGACTCATTGCTTGCAGCCACCATGATGGAACAGTGCTGAGAAGAGACTGAGAAACTGCTCATTGAACTGGCCAAACTGAGACATTGGGCCTCTGCTAAAAGGCCCAGATATGGTGGTGTTCTTGGGTTATACTCTTCATGAAGGCTCTAGAAGAGGCTGGTGGCCTATCTCTCCAAGAGATTGGACACTGTGGCCAGGGGGTTAGTCTGGGTGCTTGCGGTCTATTGCTGCAGTGGCACTCCTGGTGAAAGACGCTGGTAAATTAACCTTGAGTCAAAATTTGACCATAGTTGCAAATTTTTCCTCGGTTTGGACTCTCGAGGGTTATAAGGTCTGACAATGGACCAGCATCCATTGAAACAGCCAGAAGCATTGCAACAGTACAGGGTTGCCTCATAAATCACAATTGGAAGCCGAGCAACAGGCTCATCAAAAATTTCACCTCAGTGCTGGAACTTTAAAACTTAGATACAAATTTTCTAAAGATCAAGCTGTCGCCATTGTTAAGAGTTTCCCATCTTACATGGAATTTCTTCGTGTACCCCACTATGGAGTTAATCACCCAGTCATATTTGGCAAATTGATGTTACTCCTGTTGCCTCTTTTGAGGCAATTTGTTCATGCTACTGTTGATAATTGTACCCTGAAGGCGTATCTTCATAAAATAAAGAAGGGGGAGTATAACACCTCCAAGGATCAGTTATCATTTATTCTCTACATTTAAAATTTTTTAAATGTGGATAATCAGAGGAGGTCAGCCACCAAGTGCCAATGGCAACCAATTTTTTCCATGTACCCTCAAGTAAAATGGAGGGATGTGATGTCTGGACAATGGTGTGGACCAGATCCAGTAGTGGTGTGGGGCAGGGTCGTGTCTGTGTTCTCCCCCAGAATGCTGAATCTCCAGTTTGGGTTCCAAAATGGCTGGTGCATGCTGTGGGAACAAGCCTGGCATAAGAAGTCCACTGGGCACTGGTAAGGAACCCCCTAAAGGCACTGGTTGATGCTGGTGGGTCTTGATCGTCCAGTGTGGCCCTACTTCATATCTACTGACTGGAAGATGGTCACCTCATTAGCACCCATGAATTGGGAAAAAGCTATATCACTGACACTTGGAATCTTACTGAGAACCTCTGCTTTGAGAAGGCTCTGGATAAGAGCCAGTTCCCTAATAATTCCCTTGCCCATAGTGGGTGTATTGCAATAAGCAATGCCTCAGTTGCTGACTTTGGGCAGAACTCCTTCAATGCGTTTGCTGTAGGCTTAAAAATTGTACTTGTGCCAATAAACAAAAAGTCCCAGAATCACACTGGCTGCATCCCTCCAGCTAATTGTTGCTGGCCTGGGCATCTTGACTACCACCTGGTCAGTCCACAGTTATGGACTGAATGTATTACAAATCCTCCATATCAGCTAAACCCTCTATGGTGGGGGCCATAGCCTCTGCCAAGGATATTATGCAGGCAACTTCTTGGAATTCAAGTACAGGGTTTGAAAACTCTCTGTCCCTCCCCCCTCATTTTTTTGTGGTGACAAATGCTACTATGTGTCTAGCAGTTTGAATTGTTCTAGAGAATCCTGTTTCCTGAATGGATGCTGGGAAAATGAGACACTCACACTAGTAGTGGTTGATCAGTTCATCCTGGTTTGTTCTAAGATCACCTCAGCTGTTACTGCCATTGTGGCTGCCTCTGTGGGGAGCAGCAGCAGTGGGAATTGCCTTCGGTCATTCTGTAGCCACTGCAGCCACATTAGATTTATTGTCAGGAAGAATAGCCAATGCTTTAGAGACACAGAAGAGTATGAGATAAGGGATCTTACAGCTTGACTTGCAGATTTCCTTGTTGTAAGAGCAAGTAAATTTGTTTTGGGAATTATACACAGCACCTGTCTAGAGAGATTTTTGCAGTGAATGAGACTAGAGTGCCAATAAATTAGTTATAGGTTGTAATAGGCGGGCACCCCTAGAGCACCCCAAGACACCCCAAGACCACGGCTAATAACCACTGTTAACTTTAAAGAAAAAGAGAGTTTAATGACTATGAATGATATACCGGTACACATATGTGTGGGCTCCAGGCACTGTAGAAGGCTAGAGCCCCAAATATTTTGGGGGTAGAATTCTTATACCGCACTCTGGGTAGGGGAGGGGGTATAGGCTGGCTGGGAGTGATAACCGGGCAGGACCAAAGTTCAGTTTAGGATGGAGTTTAGGAATGCAGGCAGGCAAGCTATTTTCTATGAAACAATAGGACCACCTGAAGACATTCATTTCCTGGAGCAATGGTCATGATGGGCACATTGTGCAAGCTTCAGAAAATTCCTGCCTGCTTCCGTTAACAGTTCTCATGGTAGGGCTTTCCTTGGTTGTAGCAACCCACCCAGGTTGCTACATCGGGAATGTGGAATGCAGTCCCAGCCAAGTAATGGAGGAAGTACATCCTGTGAACAAAGCTTTATCCAAGAGTTCTGAGAGCCTGAATCTTTGAGCAAACAGCCATCTGATCAATTGTCCGTCAGCCTCAGCTAGTTTCGGGGACCTCAGGAGAGAGTTACGGGATTTTTCTGTTTTCACAAGCTATATATCAAGACACAGGAGATGATTAGCATCGCTTCTCATCATGCTCCTAAGACAGAGCCAACAACAAACCCAAGTCAATATGGCCACAAAAAATGTACTTTGCATATTGCCCATGATTCAGCACCTAGCAAGGTGTGGATTAACATGCTAAAGTCGGCTAGTGAGCCAGTGATGGATAAGGTGTGGGGGGATTGTAATCAACCTAAGACAGGAGCTGCAGAATTCTCTGATGGTGGTAAAGATGCAATCCGAGTTCCTTGTGCCATCTAAGACAGTCCTAGTCTGGATGTCCTTTTGTATAAAAGGAAGGGGGAATCTGTGGAGGTCAGCTTGCAGCCCCTAGGGCTTAGCGCTATTTAGTGGCCTGTGGTGTTTACTGGAACCAGTTGATCCGTTCCATTATTGGAATAATGCTCAGGCAGGTGCAGCGATTAAGGAATCAGTAAGTTAGTAGAGAACAAAGAAGTTGACCCAGGCCAGTTGTTGCTTGTGAGCTGCAGAGGTTACTCAAGGTCAAAAGGCAACCCCAGTAGGTAAGGCCTTCCCTTAACTCCAATAAATGGCATTCTTATTTCAAGAGTGACCCACATCTCTGTGTGTGTCTCTCTCTCAATCTCCAGGACTTGCTCGATGAGGCTCGCTCAGGTGATGCAGGCATCATAGATGGAGGCCCCCAGAGAGATTACGTCATACCTCTCCTCTATCAGAGCTACTCACTCTCCTGGAGTGTCCCCTAACCCACTGTCTTCCAAAGGCATTATTCCTGAAGCCTTCTGGAACCCCAGTTATGTCTTGGTATTTGCTTCCTGGAGACTCTGAAATGACAATATATATATATTACTCCACAGTCAGGGGTCTGTTTTCCCCTGGCCCTAGTGTAGATTTCTGGGTACCCTATTGCAACTAACTGTAAACCACTGTAAGTTGACCTCAGTGGTGTGATACTTCACACCAAAATCAGCCAGGATGAAGAGGGAGAGACGGGCTTTGTTCTCAGTACCTGTGGTGTGTGTGTGTGTGTGTGTAGGCCAGAGGTTAGCTTGAATGCCTTTGTCAGTTCATGTCTACTTTGGTTTTCTAAAACAGGACTTTTCATTTTAATACCATGGATCTGCCTGTCCTCACCTACCCAGCACTGGATGACAAACCTCTGCCACCACACCGGGTTTCTATGTGCTGATTTTGGAGATCAAACTCAGGTGCTCATGCTTGCAAGGCAAGTGCCTGATCATAAGGCTGAGCCATCATCTCCCTGGCCTTCTCTCTTCTTGTTTAGAGTACTGAAGACAGAACTTGGGGCCCAATATGTTAGGCAAGAGCTCCACCCCTGTGCTCCATCCCTGTGCTCCACCATTGTGCTCCACCACCGTGCTCCACCCCTGTGCTCTACTACTGTGCTCCACCCCTGTGCTCCACCACTATGTTCCATCCCTGTGCTCCCCATTGTGCTCCATCCTTGTGATCCACCATTGTGCTCCATCTTTGTGCTCCACCACTGCGCTTCACCCTTCTGCTCCACCACTGTACTCCACCACTGTGCTCCACCACTGTGCTCCACCCCTGTGCTCCACCACTGTTCTCCATCCCTGTGCTCTACCCCTATGTTCCACCACTGTCCTCCACCCCTGTGCTCCATCCCTGTGTTCCATCCCTGTGCTCCACCACCGTACTCCACTACTGTGCTCTAACCCTATGCTCCATCCCTATCCTCCACTACTGTGCTCCACCACTGTGTTCCACCCTGCACTCCCCATTCCCACCCCATTTTTAACTTTTGGTTTTGAGACAGACTTTTTCACTCAGTTGTTCAGGCTGGTCTTGAAATCCTTCTGGAAAAAAGAAAGGCCTTGAACCTTTTACCCTCCTGTCTCCCTAAGATCTGTGTTAATAGTCCTGCACCACTGGACTCTGTGAATGCATATGGATCTAATCCCTGGTTTATCATGAACAGCGCTGTACTTTAGTACCTGAGAAATGATGTTGACCATTTAATAACCAGGAGCTAGGAAAATGGCTCAGTGGAAGGAGTGCTTGCTGGGCACACAGAGGATCTGAACGCAAGTCCCAGAACCTATACAAAAAGCTGGGTATGGCAGCATCTACCTACAACCAGTGCTGTTGGGGGCTCACTGGCTACCAGCCTAGCTCCAGCTTCAGTGAGAGACCCTGTCTCAAAGGAGTAAGGCAGAAGGTGATAGAACAGGGTCCTAGTGTTCCACTGTGGCCTCCATGTGTGTGCACAGATACACACAGACACACACACACACACTGTCCTCAAGACTCAGCACATACTATTTGTAGTAAGCATTGGCATACTTACTAATTTATTCAGTGTCCAATTAAAATTGGCCAGCTATGGGTGCCCTTGGGTGGGGAGGGGGAGGGCAGGGAAGGGGTAGAGTATTGTGTAAAGACCAAATCTCTACCTGTGTGGAACTTACATTGTTAGCTAAAGCTAAAGCTGCAATCCTTAAAGATTTCCTACTGGAGGCAAACCAAACAAACTAAGTGTCCTTTAAGAAGGGGAATCTAGGAGACCAAAGCGTGTACATGTCCTCCACGACAAACGCAACTCTCCTTAAAGGCAAACCAGGAAACTCAGAGAGAGTGCTTGACACCCAGCTTCCCAGGACTCTGCTCAGGAATGTTAAGGAGGCCTAGATCAAACAGTCAGAGCGGCTATTTGGACTAAGTATGGGAGGGTCAAGGGACACTTTCTTTCTTTCTTTCTTTCTTTCTTTCTTTCTTTCTTTCTTTCTTTCTTTCTTTCTTTCTTTCTTTCTTTCTTTCTTTCTTTCTTTCTTCCTTCCTTCCTTCCTTCCTTCCTTCCTTCCTTCCTTCCTTCCTTTCTTTCTTTCTTTCTTTCTTTCTTTCTTTCTTTCTTTCTTTCTTTCTTTCTTCTTCTTCTTTTCTTTAATGAAATTCGTTTATTTAGTGGTCCAGAGAGAAATGTGTTGAATGTGCATGAACGTCATTCACTGGGAGCAACTTTATAGTTCACCTCCTCATCTTATCTCATCTCAAACCACATCAGACAACACTAGACCAGATCACACCACACCACACCACACCACACCACACCACACCACACCAGACAACACCACACCATATCACACCACACCAGACTGAACCATACCATACCTCACCACACCACACCACACCTCACCATACCATACCTCACATCGCGTCACCCTATATCACACAATATCATGTCCTACTGGAGTCTCAAGAATATGCTGTTCTCTCTCCTTCTAGACCCTTTCATACATTTTTTATTTTTAGAATTGGTGACCAGGCCTAGAATATGGGTTGGTTAGTAGACCACGTATTAGCATGTGTGAAGCCTTGGGTTTCATCCCCAGCACTATATATATCCCAGGAATGGTGGCTCATGCCTGTAACCACAGCACTTGGGAGTTCGAGGTCATCTATATCTCTTTACAAAATCCATTTGTAGGACATTTTCTCTTCTGTCTGTCTTTCTGTGTGTCTATTTGGTTTTTTTTTTTTGTTTTTTGGGGTTTTTTTTGAGGCAGAGTAAACCAGGGTGGCTTTGAATTTATTGTAAACCTCCTGCCTTGGTCTCCCAAGTGCTGGGATTATAAGTAGCAGCCATTATTCTTGACTTCATTTTATTTTACAGTCTCACCATAGCTCCTAGGCTGACTTAGAGTTTCTGAGACTGTACAAGTTTGCATCATCAGGACTTCAGAGAGCAGTTGGCATCACCCTTGTCAACCCTTGGAGACTTATTTCCGCCTTGCCGTGTCTTTAAATGATGTGTGTGAGGTTTTCTTTGTCTACATAGGTGGTGTGAATTCCAGCCATAAACCGGAGTGACCATTTGCATGTGGTGGTAGGTTCTCAGGCAATGTGTTTTCCTTCTCCTACTTAATAAAAATGATATCCTTTCCCAATGAGAAATTACTCTGCATATTTAGATGTCAAAGAAGGAAAAACTCTTTACTAAAAGGGGTGGGGGGGTGGGCACAGCTGGCTGAGGCTAACAGCCATGTAAGATCCATAAAAGACTTCATTAATTTCCGTATACCTAGGCTTATGCTTTCCACATATGATGCCATCCCTAAATCTCTTTAGGCCCTGGCCCCAGGTTACATTTTGAACAATTCAGGGAAGAGTGTGAAAGCCCAGAGCCTTAGGGGACAGCATTCCCAGATTCTGGTCAGTGGCTGTGGTTTTAGTGAGAATGGTCCCTTCAGGCTCACGGAGTTTGAATGCTTAGCTCCACTTCCAATATGTTCTCTGCTTCCTACATGCAGTTTGAGATGTGAGCTCTCCAGCTGTCCCTGGTGCTGTGTCTTTGCTCTGCCATCACAACACATTGAAACATTTTCTTTCATGAATTCCCCATGGGCGTGTTGTCTTGTCACAGCATTAGAAAAGTGACCAATGCAGATAGGCCCAGCTGAATGAATTCTTCAACAGAGGAGGCAACCACAAGGGATGTTTTGGGTAGCTCAGGTCAGGTCCCCGGAACTTAGATTCTAATCTTTAGATCAGAAGTAGCTTTGCTTCAATGCGTCTCATCAAAGTCACCCAGATAAACTCCACCCTTCTGTGAGGTAACTAAGTTCTACAGAGAGGCAAAGCTAGAGATACCAAGGAAACAGGACACGGGCTTCAAAACCTGGCCTCCAAAGCTACTGGCATATCTGCTCTAACCTGTGAGAACCTCAGGGCATACAATAAGGTATTCGCTTGTTTGCTGTTTGATACAGGGTATCACCATGCAGGCTGACCTCAAGCTCACCACCCTCCTGCTCCAGCCTCTCCCAAGTGCAGAGATGCATGTGTGCCCTGCCATACTTGGTCAAAACGGAGCATTCCTTGAAGCTGTTTGCAGCAAGCACACACTTTGGGCTTTGGAAGGTGATCCCTCTCTCCACCGCCTCTTCTCTACTTTCTCACATCTTTAGGGATCTTGAGTCTGATATTTCAAAGGTCAGTCACTGCCATTCTGGAGTCCCCTGGTTTCCAGCCTCACCCACAATGACGATGATCCTTTTCCATCACAGCTTCTGGAAACATGTCCCTGTAGGCATTCTTATTTGGCTGCCCTCTTAGCAACCCCACGACATGGCCTAGGCATTTCCAGTCATTTCCCACATAGAACTGAGACTTTCCATGACAAATTCGCTGCTCCTGATGCGCAGCACACTGTGGCAAAAGACACCATCAGAGCGCTTGTGCTGAATGGGATACGGTGAGCATGACTATAATCTAGCACTGGGGAGAAAGAAGCAGGAGGACCCGAAAGAGTTGGAGGCTCTCCTAGGGTCTCAAAAGAAGATGACCATGTGCTAACCCAGCATTCACCCTTGCAAACCCAGGACCACCTTCTCCCTTCCCTCCTACTACAGGAGGTCCTAAAACACGGAAGTCTCCAGCTTCCTCAGGTGACAACCCCAGATACATTTCAGCTCTTATGTGGCGGAAGAGGAGACTGCAGAAGGATTAACATTGCAAAGGAAGCAGTGAAGAGCTAGCTCAGTCAGGACAAGCAAAGAGAGAAGAAATACAGTCTTCGGAAGAGGGGGCGGAGCCAAGCAATGACACCATCTTGGAGAGCAAGGGACTTAAACTTCTTTTCTCCCCTTGTCTTCACTTCTGTGCCTCTCCCAGAGTGGACACTTCGAGAAAAGAGGTGTGCTTTCCCCCCACCCCCTTAGAAGCCCATTTTACCCAGAATTCAGTCTGTTACATATAAATATATAAAATGAAAGAATATGAATAGATCAAATTTTAAGTGTCCCCGAAGTTGAAGAGTCTACTGAGGGAAAAGATAATGGCACTTTGTGCCTGCTGTCCCAGAGGCAGCAGTTTCTGAGCTCCGACTCAGCTAGTGTGGACTTCTGTCCTACCTTGTCCCTTACAGGCTCTGAATTGGCCCATCTCATTATACTCACTTCAGAGCTGTCCCTGAGATATCCCACCCTTTGTTTTTTGTGTTCTATTTGGGGAGCCTGTTGGTCAGTCCTTCCCACAACTAAGCACTGTGTATTCAGTAGTCACTCAATCTGTGCTTGTCTGAAGCTGCCGTGACCAGAGAGATGGAAGATAAACATGGACCAGTTGGCGAGGGCCAGCAGCTGGCTCTGGCTTACTCAGCTCCCAACTGTCCCCATGTTAGGTGCCACTGGGGCATCAGATAGAGACTAATTCTAAGTATCAAAAATATTTTGGGAAAAAAAATTTCAACAAGTTTTGGTTTTTTTGTTTTTCATAGAACTTCCTCCCAAGATGGAGAAACCAACCACAGAAGTAAGTTCTCCTTTCCAAATAAGCACATTCATCTGCTTCTCCAAATCCAGGCAGAGTAGGAGACATGTGCAACCCAGCTAGGTACTGGCTTTCTTCATTGACAGCGGTTTTTCAATCAACAAGCAGCAAGAGAGTCTGAGAAATTGCTTTCTGGTGAAAGCACAGGAATCAAATTGTTATGTGGTTGACTGATCGATTAGAACAGGGTCTTGCTATGTAACTAGACTTGAACTCCTGAAAACCCTGCACCAGCAGCTAGTATTTTAGGATTAGAGTCGACACACCCTACTAAATTGTGTAGATTTATTTAAGCATGTGAAAGCTTGTTAGGCTGTAACTCTAATGATTGATGTCTCTGAACATAGCAGAGACGTAAGATGCAGACAAGCAGGGACAGAAGAGGTGGCCATGTGAATGAAGACAGAATGTGGCTGGGCATCGTGTGTGGACACATTGAGGAACAGGATTGCATGCTGTGGCAGCTTAACAGGCCAGGGAAAATCCTCCGTTGCAGGTTTTGTGGGGCATCTTGTATGCCATGCTTTGTGCATCATGGAGTTCTTTGTTACCACAGCCTTGAGAATACTCACAGCTGAGTTAAATTCATGACACCATAAAAATGTACTCAGCCTTTCTCTCTCTCTCTCTCTCTCTCTCTCTCTCTCTCTCTCTCTCTCTCTCTCTCTCTCTCTCTCTTTCTTCTTCTTCTTCTTTTTTTTTTAGACACTGTAGCCCAGGCTGACCTAGAACTCACCATGTAGCCTTTGGTGGCCTCAAATTTACAACAGTCTTCTTGCCTATCTCCCCAGTTCTGGGATGACAAGGATAAGTCATCATGCCTGGTGTATGTAGCACCAGGAAATAAAGCCAGGGCTTTGTGCATATTAAGCAAGTGTTCTGCAAGAATAGTGGATGAATCACAGTGATTTTGCATCCTGGGGGACCTTTTCAGTTAATACCACTGAGAGTGGGTAGGCTCCAGTGGGTAAAGGCCAAGGACGCTTAGTAGTATCCTTGGTATATGAGATGTCCCTTATGATGAGGTAGCATTTAGCTCCAGTGGGTAAGGCCAAGGAGGCTTAGTAGTATCCTTGGTATATGAGATGTCTCTTATGATGAGGTAGCAGTTGGCCTAGATGTGGGAAAGTACAGAGGCTGGAAAACAGGCTGAAAAATGACTGAGGTCTGCACAAATTCATGTAAGGAGATCTTCTGGGAAGTTTTACAAAGGCCTGCTGCCTAGCCTGTACCTTGACTGTTATTAGTTACTTTTGTGTCTCTGTAACAGGAATCTTGAGGGAAAGAGTGTATGGGAAGAAAGCTTTATTTGGTTCTTCATTTCAGAGGGTCTCAATCCAGCCTGGTATGGAAGTCCAGGCTGAGCCTGCAGCTGCAGGGCATACCACAGTGGCTGATCATATCATGGCCTACAAATAATCAAAAAGCAGGAAACCGAGACCCACCCCCTCTTACCCTATTTCTGCCAATCAGGTCCACATCCTGAAACACTACTAAGGAATGAGTACGTACTCAAAACATAAACCTGGGTGACATTTCAAATGCAAGCTAAAACAGTCACCTCATTGGACTGGACAGGAGCTGGGCTGTTCCAGTGAGCAGCCAAGACTGGCCCAGAGAACTGAGGATGTTTTTGTTCATGCAATGACATCCCCCCCTTCCCCCTCTCTGATAGGCTCACAGCCAGGAATGATGTGGACACAGATAGATCACTGTGAAGAGCTGGGGCCATCCTGGGTCCTCTGGGTCTCCCCAGATGCCCTGTTATTGAGGCCAGAATTACTGCCATATCTATGGTTCAGACACTTCTTTCACAAGGCTGAGCTACATGGAACCCCTGTTTTTACTATGAAGGGGAAAGCATAATCCAGCTGTATCAGTTCAGGTTCTCCAGAGATACAGCTGTCTTCTGATGGAGAGTCTAAGAATCCAATAGATGTTTGGTCCACAAGGTTGGATGTTTCAACTGGTCTTCAGTAGATGCCAGAATCCTGAAGAAAAATGGTCTAAAACCAGAAGGAAAACGGACTTGTCAGCGAGGGCGAGCAGGCAGAGAGCAAGAGCTTCCCTCATCCATGTCCTGATAGAGGCTGCTACCAGAAGGTATGTCCCAGATCAAAGGTGGATCTTCCACCTCAAAAGATCTGCATTTAGGGTGGGTCTTCCTACCTGAAAGATCTGATAAAGAAAAATTCCTCACTGGTTTAGCAAGCAGTTTGGTTTTGGGTTAATTCCAGTTATAGTCAAATTAACAACCAAGATTACTCTTCACACTAGATCAGTGGAAACTTCCAGACATACGAGTGGGAAGGGTCCTTGAAGGCTGGATGGTGATACCATTTCCAGTCCTCCCAATGCCCCTGATGACATACTCCAGATAGTGGGACTGACGCAGTCAAATAAGATACAGGATGGCTGGTTACATCTGATTTTGAACGTCAGAGAGATGAGTGAAGAATTGTGTAGTACAGGAATGTCCCATGCCAGTTTTTGGTATCTGTGTTTTTATTTGGTAAATCTAAGAACCCACTCCAAAGCAATTAAGTCACCATCCAGGGTATTGGGCAATCACCTGCAACACATTTTTAGCCTTAGAAATCTTCCAAGTGGTTGCTCTCCATAAACTGATGGTAAAGCCCTCTTGCTGAAGATCTCTCTCTCTCTCTCTCTCTCTCTCTCTCTCTCTCTCTCTCTCTCTCTCTCTCTCTCTCTCTCTCTCTCTCTCACACACACACACACACACACACACACACACACACACACAATCATTGAACATGCAGAAGTCAGGCTGGTGTCTAGAGCCTTCACCCCTACTGACTGGTGTTCATGTATGGTACTCTGCATACCGACAGAGATGAAACCCATGCCTGGCACTGCTGGTATAGCCAAGAACCTGAAACCAGATAGACCATAGACCTAGAGGAAAACCAAGTACTAAAGAAATGTAGCAGTATGTCCCCAGCACTCATCTGTCTGTAGTGGCATGGGTGTGGGAGAGAGTCCCTCCTCCTCACCTCAGGTGGGAGAGCTGTGCCTGCCCCTCATCATCTGCAGTACCCCGGAGAGACATCTGGGGCAACTTACTGGGTAACACAGTAGAGCTGGCCCTGAGGTGTAAGTGTGGGAGAACCAGCCTTGAGGATGTGAGAAAGTACTGACTCCACCCCTTGCTCATGCCTGGCAAGGGGTCAACTATAGAGGGGGGGGGGGCAATGCTGGAGCGCTCACCCTGGTGGTGAAGACAGGGGAGAGCTGGCAGGCTGACCAACCCTGCAACTACCCAGGCCCAGAATCAGGGTTAAGTGTTGGCCCTCTCCAACATCCTCCGCTCTGGAGCACAGGTGGGGTGGGGGCGCGGCACAGTCCTGCCGACTCAGGATCTCCACGACATAGGTCAGCAAAGGGATCTCTGGGAATAGTTCCAGTGAGGGCCCAATGTCCACAGTGAAGCAGAGACCAGGGGCCTCCAACCAAACCGATGATTCTTTGCAAGGAATGCCTGCGTGTAAATATGGATAAAGGGGTATCACGTGACTCACTGCATCACACTGCGGCAGCTTCTCTGGTGAGATTTTCTCTTCCTCCCTCCCTTCTTTCTTGCTTGCTTTTTATTTTAGTTTTTATTTTGTTTTATTTGGGGGCGGGAGGTTGCAGGGTCAGAGAACAGAAGCAAGGGGACAGGGGATGGATGGGATAGGGATGCATGGTGTGAAATACACAAAGAATACATAAGAAAGAAAGTAAAAGAGAAGAAAAAAAAAGATGTAGGGTCCCAGGGGACCAGCCGAAGAGACAGCAACTTGGCAAACCGTGTAATCAGAGGTTCAGAAGAACAATCTAGTCAGTATTTCCTCATGCATCTCTGGAAGAGAAAACTAGCCTTTCCTGCAATTATTTGTCATCAGAGATGTAGATATGACTTCACTTTTCACTTTTGTCTATTTTTCAATCATCCCTAAACGATACTGAAATCCATGGTGCGTAGATAAACTTATGAAATAAAGTTGGCACCATAAAAAAACGAAATATAGCAATAAAACAACTTCTAGTGACATTCTACTGCAGTCATATATCACTGCCCTGCTCCGTTGTTGCACGAATTCTGATTGTGATAAAGGAAACTCAGAGGCAGATCTCAGGGAAAGGCTGGAATATCAAAGAGAGGAAACACCACAGTCAGATCTCACCCAGCTGTCTTCCAGCTTCCTTAGCCTGGCTCCCCTGTAGCTTCTACTGCATTATCTGTCTTTCTATGCCTGCCTTAAATACCTTCTTTACCCAATTGTTTTGCATCCAGGTTAAGATTAAAGTTGTGGGCTACTACTGTTTGGTAGTTAGCCTTGAATTTACAGAAACACAGAAAGAACTCCCCTGTCTCTGGAGTTGTGGGATTAAAGGCCTGGCACCACCACTGCCTGCCTGGGAGCCTGGAACTCCCTCTGTAACCCAAGCTGGCCTCAGTCTCAGATCTGCTGGGATTAAAGGCGTAGGTCACCACTCCCGGATATTCCCTGTGCTGGGATTAAAGGTGTGAGTTACCTCTGACCCTCCTGGATTGACTTTGGGTGGGTCTCTGACATTTCAGACTGGTTTTTATTAAATATGTAACATATCACACACTCAGTCATCACCAAAGATGCCTTCTCCTTTAGGACAGAGATGTGCAGGAGTGAAAGGACCTTGGGACACTCAGGCCTAAAGGGGACATCTCCATCAAGTCCCTCCCCTCAGTGGAGAGCAAGATGGCTCAGCAGAAAAGTGCTTGCTACAAAACCTGCTTGGTTTTTGTTCAATCCCTGGGATTTACATGTGTTTGGCCAGGATGCGAGGAGGATCACAGGAAGCTCTGGGAGGGAGATGGGATCTGGATCCCTGAAGGAGGTATTGGACTGCACCATTAAGCACGTCAGTGGTGAGAACACAGCCTCCCAAGGACTGAAGGGAGATTGTGAGGGGACCTATAATGTGAACCTTAGCTCTTGCGAGTCGGTGGGAAGTTCCTGGAGCCTCTGGACGCAGCTGCTGGGTATGATAGCATCTGGAGGGTACAGAAAGTTTTTGTCTAAGTCTAAGACACCTGTGGACATGAGAGCCATGAGTGCTAAGAGGTCTTGGAAGGGCACAAAATGAGTACCCTCGAAAATGACATCACAGCTGTCCTTTGAAGGGTATAAAATAGCAGTGTGACACCTGAACGAATGGCAAGTTGGGCAAGGGTCTAGAGAGTAAGAAAGACACAAGAGACATGGGTCACTCTTGAATGAAGAATGTCGTTTATTGAAGCTCAGGGGAAGCCTTACATACCAAGGTTGTTTTTCTTACCTCAAGTAGCCTTTGTAGCACCTGCTTGGGCACTGTTCCGGTATCAACTGGTTCAACACCACAGGCCATAAATAGTGCTTAGCCCTGGGGGCTGCAGGCCAAACTCCACAGAGCAGCATGTACTGAGCCTTCCATGGCACATGGCAAGCACGCCAGGCAGAGTCTACAGACAGGGACAAGGTTCTGTGTTGAATGCCTTTGCATTGCTATGGCAACATGTCTGGCAGGAATGTCTTAAAAGGAGGAAGGATTTATTCTGATGAGGTTTCTGTCCATCTTGGTGGGTACATGCAGAGAAGCTTGGCTCCAAGCAGTGGGAATATGTGAAGGAGGCTGTTCTCATCACAGTGGCTCATGAACCAGACAGCCAGACAGGAAGTGGGAGTAGATAGAACCTTCACTGATATGGAATGTCTTTCTGCACACTGTGAATTATCATTGGATAATAAAGGAACTGTTTTGGCCCATGGCAGGCCAACTTATAGTCAGGCAGGAAATCCAAGCATAGATAAAGAGGAAAGAGGGTGAAGTCGCAGAGAGACTCTATCCAGATGCCCAGGAAGCAAGATGTAATGGAGTACAGGTAAACCACAAGCCACATGGCAAGACACAGATGAATAGAAATGGGTTAAGCTGTAAGGGCTAGCTGATCATGAGCCCAAGCCATAATTAATTAATTAATTTGTAATTAATATAAGCCTTTGTGTGATTATTTGGGACTGCTGGTCTGGATCTCGGTACTAGTCTTAGCCAGAAACTCTTACTGTATTTCACAGGTTCACAGTTACCTATATCTGTTGGTAGGTTCCCATTTCCTAAAGATTCCATAACTTCCTAAGATAGCATCATCAGCTGGGAACAATTTTTAACATCTGAGCCTGTGGAGGGCCAAATAGCTGAGGTTCTAGGGCTGAGTTCTAGAGAGTAGTAGTTCAATCCCATTGGTAGTTGGTAGTCTTTGGGCCATCTGCTGCTAGAACCACTTTATCACAGGTATGAGCTGGAGAATGGGCAGCTGGGAAGGAAGCATAAGTTGCCTGGAGAGTCTGTCTCTCCCACCTTCCCCGTCTGTGGGCTGCAGCTTCCCACATGGGGCTGAGGCAGGCAAACCTTGCCTCATGAATTTCTGAAGGATGCTTGGTGCCTGCTGGGCTTCCATGGGTAGAAGTCCTAGAGTCCAGCTGAGAGGGTCTCCTCAGAGAGTGGCTGTGCCTGGGCCCTTCAAGTTCAGGGTGGGACCTCTGTCAAAGTCTCACTGTGCTGTTAGGGTTTTCCCAAAAGAAATCAAATATATCTGGGCATCATGTTTTGAAGATGATTCTGAAAAATGAAAACAACCTGTAAGTGCTTGGCAGTGTACACTCTGGGGCCTGGCACCTGGGAGCGTTTAATGCAGATACTGAGTCTCTGTGGTTGGCATCATGGCACTGACTCAGCCTTTGCATTGAAACCAGGTTGATCTGGATTTTGAGGAAACTGTGTGACTACAAATGCTGGGTTTTCCCAGGTGGGATCAAAGTTTGGTCTCAAATCTCATTGTGTCCTGCCCAGCTTTGTTCATGGGTCTTCTCCCCATATACAGCCCTAAGCCCTAAAGGCACTCACAGAGATCCAATGGCAAATAGATGCTAGTTTGTTAAGGATTTATGTGAGCTGTACTCTGTGCCAAGTCAGAATGGCTGGCAGCATTCCCATGGGAGAGATCTGGAGGCTGGCCTCTGAGATGTGATACTTTGTGGAAGATGCTGGCAGGGAGCCACTGAGCCCCAGGATCTCCATCCTCCATGAAAAACAGGAGGGATGAGGAAATGGTTCAGTAGATAAAGAATTTATGCTCTAAGAGTGAGGTTGGAGTTCAGGTCCTCACACCTTTCTAAATGCTGAGTGAGCGTGGTAGCCTGTCTTAATCCCGGCACACAGGAGGCAGAGACAGGGAAGGGAGTCCCTGGAGAAAGCTAGATGATTAGTCAAATAGGTGAGCTCTGAGAGATCCTGCCTCAAAATATAAGCCAGTGAGTGAAAGGATAATACACCTGACACCAACTCTGGCCTCACACATGTACATACTTATATGTGTACTCATGTCCACATACATATGAATACACATGTGCAAATTTTTTTTAAAAAGGAAAATAGAACTGTTTAGTCAAGATAAATAAATCAAAGTGCCCATCGGTGAATAAGTGGATAACAAAAACTTAGTATACACACACTCACATACACTAAATGTGGGGCTCAAAGCAGCTTGACTACACAACTGCCATGAGAGGCGTAATGGAGGACAGACAGACAGACAGCAAGCTCTTGCTGGTACCTGGTGATTCCAGGAAGGGCCCATGAGCAGACACCATCCAGGGAGAGCCAGCACCGAAGAGGAAATATCTGATATTCAAAGCATTACCTTCCTGGGAAAGGGACATTAACAATAGAACAGATAGTCTCCAGGTCCACATCTGTTGACCTACTGATATAGGTGAACCTTAATTACCACTGCTAAATGTTGAAACATCCCTTAATTCAAAGCAGCCAGTGAATTCATACCCCTAGCTCCAGCACGGACCAATTCCAGGACTGTAACTTTGCCACCCTAAGGTCCCTAGAGCCCTCCCCCCAATAAAAACCCTTGCCTGCTCAAGGTCACTCCTGCTCCATTGCTGCACCAAATGGATGAAGGGACCCAAACTGGCTTATCAATAGACTCTTTGCTATTGCATCGGATCCAGTCTCTTAGTGGTCTTTTTGGGGGTTCTAGACTCTGGGCACAACGTATACATACACACTTAATGGAACTTTGCTCAGCTATAAAAATAAATGAGGTTTTTGGTTAGGAATTTAACACAATTGGTAGCATGTTTGGTTAGCATACAGGAAGCCCAGATTTGATCCCTAGCACCATATAAAGCCTCCAATAGTGATGCATGTCTACAATCCTTAGCACTCAGGTAGTGGAGGCAGGAGGAACAAAGATAGAGGTTGAGCTGGGTATTGTAGGGCAAATCTTCAATTCCAATAGTTTTGAAGCAGGAGCAGGTAGATCTCTGTGAGTTCAAGGCCAGCCTGGTCTGTATTGCGAGTTCTAGGCTACCCTGTATCAAAAGAAAAAAAAAATAAAAAATCCCCTCTGTTCCCCCAGACCCAGTCCTTGGGGTCACGCCCTAGTGTTACAACAGAACACCAGATGCAGCCTCCTGTGGATCCCACAGACCAATTCTCATTGCTGTGCCCCTAACTTGGGCCCCATGCCTGCCAGAAGACCAGGTAGGCTCACCCTGGACCTTCTATACTCTCTCTACCACCCCAGACCCAATTCTTAAGATCATCCCCAGAGCTGCAACAACACCCTCCCAGCCTCTTCTTCCCTAAGCCTCCAATACCAGCAAGCATTTCCTGTGAATGCACCAACTGAACAGGCCGAGAAAAATAAGCAGCACACAGCCAACATACTCTCGAAAAATCTAGAGAGGAAACAGAAATCTAGAAAAAAAACACCCACCCAAAAAAGATGAACCTAGAAATTTGCACCTAGACCTATAGTCACCCCCAAAACAGATGCCTAGATGCCAATGTAAGAACACAGTCAATAGCATCCAGAGCAGTAAGTCACCAGAGCCCAGCTATCTTATCACAGCAGGCCCTGAATATTCCAACATAGCTGAAGCACAAGAAGAAGACCCTAACAAATCCCTCAGAGAAGGCCAGGAAAACACAAACTAATAATTGGAGGAAATGAATACACCCTTTAAAGCAGCAATTTTCAAACTGTGGGCCACCTAAGACCAAAATGGAACTTGAAGCAATAAAGAAAACACAATCAGAGAGAATTCTGGAAATGAAACGTTTAGGAACGTAAACAGGACCTACAAAGACAAGCTTCACCAGCAGAATAAATACAAAAGATGCAAAAGAGAATCTCAGGGAAGATATGATAGAGGAAATGGATACATTGGTCAAAGAGAATGTCAAATATAAAACATTTCTGACACAAAACATCTAGGAAATCTGGGACACCATGAAAAGACCAAACCTAAGAACAATAGGAATAAAAGAAGGAAAATAACCCCAGATCAAAGGCCCTGGAAATATTTTCAACAAAATCATAAAAACACTAACTTAAAGAAGGAGATGCTTATACATCTACAAGAATCATACAGGATACTAAATAGATTGGACTAGAAAAAAAAGTCCTGTAACAGCCTAGTTTCTGGCCCTCACTAGCCCCACAGTTTGAAACCACCCACCTCTGCTTCTCTGGACCACCAGTCCCAAAGTCCCAGTGAAACACACAGATGCTTATATTTAACTACATGCGGCTTGGCTTATGGCTCAGGCACATCACTAGCTAGCTCCTTCATCTTAACTCAACCCATTTCCATTAATTGTCTGCCACATGGCCCGTGGCTCACCTGTGTTCCTTACATGTTGCTTCTTCAGGTGTCTGCTCCATCTGTCTCTGACTCCACCCTCCTTCTCCTAACAGGCTCCTGTCTCTGGATACTGTGTTTGCCAAGGGCCAAAACAGCTTTTTATTTAAAGATTGCTGTCCACAGCATACAGAAAGACATCAAAGTCCTCTTGCCACATAATAATAATAATAAAAAAACCTCAATATACAGAATAAAGAAAGAATATAAAAAGCTGCAAGAGAAAAAGAATAAGAATCATGTGTAGACAGATCTATTAAAATTACACCTAACTTCTCAGTGGAGACTCTAAAAATGGAATGGTTTGGACAAACATGTTACAGATTCTACTATACCACAGAAGCCAGAATTATACAAGATTTTCAAGGAAGGGTTAATGCTAATATTCCTCAAATTTTTTCCACAAAATGGAAACAGAAAGGACATTGCAAAATTCGTTTTATAAAGCCACGGTTACCCTGATACTCAAACCACAAACGTTCAGCAAAGAAAGGGAATTACAGATGAATGTCCCTTATGAGCATAGATACAAAATGACTCAGTAAAATGCATGTAAGCCAAATCCAAGAACTCATCAAATAGATCATCCACCATGATCAAATAAGCTTTATCCCAGAGATGCAGGGATGGTTCAACATATGAAAACCAGGAAATGTAATTCACCATATAAATAAATTGAATGAAAAAAAAACCCCACGTAATCATCAAATTAGATGCCAAAAAAGCCTTTGAAAAAATTCAACACCCCATCATGATAAAAGTCCTTGGGGGATTAGGGATACAAGGGGCACATATAAACATAACAAAGGCAATTTAAAGGAAGCCTATAATCAGCATCAAATTAAATGGAGAGAAACTCGAAGCGACTTCACTAAAATCAGGAATAAGATATGGTCGTCTATTCTCTCCATATCTATTCAATAGTACTTGAAGTTTCAGCTAGAGCAAAAGAGGAAGAAGACCAAGAGAATGCAAACTGAAAAGGAAGAAGTCAAAGTATCTTTATTTGCAGATGATACCATAGTTTACATAAGTGACCCTAAAAATTCCACCAGGAAACTCCTAAGGCTGATCAACACTTTTAGTAAAGTGGGTGGATACAAAATTAACTTTAAAAAAATCAGTAGCCCTCCTACATACAAAACAGCCTCTAAAAGTATAAAATATCTTGGGGTATCTCTAGCCAAACAAGCACAAGGCTTGTATGATTAAAAAAAAATAAAAAGTCTTTGAAGAAAGAAATTGGAGAAGGCATCAGAAAATGGAAAGATCTCCCACGATCATGGATCCGTGATTGAGATAGTAAAGATGACCATCTTACCAAAAGCGATCTACAGATTCAGCACAATCCCCATCAATATTCCAACACAATTCTCTCCAGACCTTGAAAGGACAATTCTGAACTTCAAAGGGAAAATTATAAAACCCAGGATAGCTAAAACAATCTCGAACAATAAAAGACCTTCCAAAGGTATCACCATCCCTAATTTTAAGCTGCACTGCAGAGCTAAAGTAATAGAAACCCATGGTATTGGCATAAAAAAAAAAAAAAAAAAAAAAAAACAGACTTGTTCATCAATGGAACTGAATTGAAGACCAAGACACAGAACCACACACCTGTGGATACCTGATTTTTATAAAGAAGCCAGAAATACACCGTGGAGATAAGACAGCATCTTCAAGAGAGAATGCTGGTCTAACTGGATGTCTGCATGTAGGCAAATTCAAATAGATTTATATTTATCACCCTGCAAAAAACTCTTCAAGTTCAAGTGGGTCAACGTAAAACCAGATACACTGAACTTGGCAGAAGAGACAATGAGAAACAGCCTTAAACACGTTGGCACAGAAGACAACTTCCTGAACAGAATACCAATAATTGTACAGGCACTAAAAGCAGCGATTAATAAATGGAGCCTCATTAAACAGAAAAGCTTCTGTAAGACAAAGAACACTGTTAATCAGACAAAGTGGCAGCCTACAGAATAGTAAAAGAGGACTAATATCAAAAATATATAAAGAACTCAAGAAACTAGATGTATGAGGGAAAAAATAACCCAAATAATTTAATTAAACAAGGGACACAGACCTAAGCAGAATTCTCCATAGAGGAATCTCAAATGGGCAAGAAACACTTAAAAGAAATGTTAAACATTCCCTATCAGGGAAATACAAACCAAAACTTTGAGATTACTTCTTATACCTGTCAGAATGGTTAAGGTCAGTAACACCAGTAACAGCTCATACTGGAGAGGATATGGAGCATCCATCACTGGTGAGAGCGAATCTGAGGGATCCTATGGATGTGAAGGGACACCGTGACCATGGCAACTCCTATAAGGAAAATATTTAATTGGGGCGGCTCCCTTACAGTTTCAGAGGCTCAGTCCATTATCATCATAGTGGGGAGCATGATGGTGATGCTGTCCAGGTACATGGTACTGGAGAAGTAGCTGAGATTCCTACATCTTGCAGGCAACAGGAAAAATACTGAAACACTGGTGTGGGGGGGGATTATCCTGAGCATAGGAAACCTCAAAGCCCACCCCTACAGAGACATACTTCCCACTCCAACAAAGCCATATCTTCTAATAGTGCCAATCCCTATGAGATTGGGGGGGGGGTTACATTCAAATGACCACATCCAAGTCCCCATAAGCTTATAACAATATCATAATGCAAAATGCATTTAGTTCAAGTTCAAAAGTCCCCAGAGTCATCACAGTAGAAACAATGTTTAAAAGTACAAGAGTCTCTTGTAAGATTCATGTGATCTCTTAACTGTAATCCCCTGTAAAATCAAGATAAAAACACAGAACACATACTTCAAACATATAATGGCACAGGATATGCATTACCATTCCAAAATGCAGGGAAGAGAGCATAGCAAGCAAAGCAAGGCTGGAAAAGAGCTGAGCAAATTTCAATCTCCGTGTTTGATGACAAAACTCTATAGTTCTCCAGCTTCGGTCAGCTTTGTTGACTGCAACACACTTCTTTCTCTTGGGTTGGCTCCACTTCCTGCTAGCAGCTTGCCTCAGCAGATATCCCATGGCTCTGGCATCTCCAATATCTTGCGGTCTTCAGGGCAATCTAGGGTTCAATTTCATAGCTTCATGAAATGGCCTCTCTAAGCTTCCATTCAGGGATACCCTTGACACTTCCTGGCCTTCAGTTACATATCATGTTTGAGGACATCCTGGGCTACAGGAGACCCTGTCTTAATCAAGTCTTCTCAGTTACAACAAATGAATAGGTGAAATCACGTCTACAACACAATATTATCTGCCATAAAAATGAAGTATTGTCATTTATGAAACATGAGTGGAGGTGTAGGTCATTATATTGGACGCAATATGCCAAGCACAGAAAGAAAAGGCCATGTGTCACTCGTATGTGGAAGGCTGTGAAAGAGTTCAGTGGGTACTTACTGCCAAGTCAGAGAACCTGAGTCTGAGTCCCAGGCTCTGCATAATGCAAAGAAAGGAGCAACTTTCCAAAGTTGGTTGCTGAGCTCCACATGAGTCACATGCAAAAAAATACATACATATTTAATAATATTAAAATAAAACTGTAAATGGTAGCTGGAGGTGAGGAAGGTCCCACGGGAGGCAGGGCTAAGAGGTATTGGTTGATGGGTGTCAACATAGTTAGAGAATATATCTCAATAAATTGTTTCCAATGATGTATGTATTCTGTATTTCAAAATAGCCCGAAGAGCAGAGCTTGAAGGTTCCCTGCAGTTAGTATGAGCCCATTAATAAACTGGTCACCAGTGACACATCGGTGTCTCATGGAAAGTCAAAGGAATCACATTCTCTGCTTCACTCTCCTTGTGTCTCCTGTTGGAATCTGTGCCTGCCTGAAGGTTGTCTGGTGAATGTGTCCCTGTGTGTCTGTGTCTGTCTGTCTGAAGGTGTCTGTCCTAACAAAGGACTTTGCCCAGTTTTTACTGCACAGCACAGGAAGCGTCACATGGGGAGGGGAATGGGAAGCTTTACAGAAATCTTTAAGTCTTACAAGGGATGATGTCACTGACTGCAACTGATCCAGACAGCAAACAGAACTACAAATATCAATGTTTATCAGGCAGTTTCTGCATGTTATGTTTAACATTTGTGGTGGATGATCATTTTATAAGACTGCTTTTAGTCTATATTTCCCGTTTTCAACAACTGAGTATCAATGTACACACATGCATGCATTACTCTGTCAGGAGTATAGAAGAATGCTGTTGTGGGAACTCTTCCTTCCGCTCAACCATCATCACTAAGCAGAAGGGAAGAGAAAGACAGTTGGATAGGCAGTGGTGTTTACCTTGTTCTGTATCCATGAGTGTATTATCCCCATTTCATATCTTAATCAAGTCTTGCGATTCTTTAACAGACTCTTGTGAGTTCATGTAACAAGTGGTGCACAATGGGAACTAAGCCCAGCACCTGTGACTAGTCTGGTCTCCCTGGCCTGTCTGAGTCCCCGCTACCCCCCACCCCGAGCCTCTGCAGCTGTAAGCACACTTCTCACTATGATACTAATGGACTTTACAGAACCTCACAATTAACTGTAACCTCAAATGTTACTGACTCTCAATATGCAGAAAGAGTTGTATTGAAACTGTAGAATTTATTCTTGATAAAATGAAACTAACTTTGTTATTTGTATGATTACGGGGAATAATCAGGAACAGGAATCATCCCATATATGTAATACATTAGATCCCATATGGGTCTGCCAGGTCTTCTAGCACAAGGTAATGATGAAATTGATCAATTATTAATAGAAAATATGTTGGAAGCCTCAGAATTTCATTTTTTTAAAAACCCATTTTTGTTTAAAAACCCATTTTTAAACAAAAATTTAAAAAGAATGTTTCCATCACTTGGCAACAAGCCAAGGAAATTATTTTTTAAAAATAAGTCCTGCTTGTTCTTTCTATAACCAAACTCCATTACGTGTAGGAAGTAACTGTAAAGGTATACAAAGAAATGAAATTTGGCAAATGGATTTGTTTCAGTTTGAATAATTTGAAAAAATTAAAATATGTACACCATACAATAGATACTTTCTAGGTTTTCAAGCGTAACGGCTTTGAGCTCAGAAAAGGCTGATACTGTAATTACACACCTATCAGAAGTCATCACCATCATGGGAATGCCTGTACAAATTAAGACTGACAATGCTCCTGCATGTGTCGCTAGTAAAATGAAACATTTTTTTGCTTATTATAATATAACAAAACTTACAGGTATACCACATAATCCTACAGGGCAAGTAGATATAGAAAGATCTAATTGCACTTTAAAAGAAATGCTTAATAAACAGAAAGGGGGAACTAAGATCCCCAGAAACAAGAGCTTTGAAGAGACATTGGACAATAGAAAAAACTGTTGACTTAAATCAGCCTGTGTACTTTAAAGATGTGTTGACCTCAGAGTGGAAACCAGGATATGTGCTACATTTGAGAAATTTTACTTTTGTTTCCTCAGGAGAAGAAAGGCTATGCTGTCACAATTAATAAAGATTTGATTCAAGCCGGAGATTTCTTAATAAGGAGAAATGATAGCTCATCCACCCATGTGACAATGTTACAAGTTGAAAGGAAAACCCACCAAATAAGGGTTAGGACAGGGTTCTATTTTTGTCTTTACAGGAGTATAGAAATACT
The DNA here is from genome assembly GCA_033318265.1 of Phyllotis vaccarum. NCBI lineage: Eukaryota > Metazoa > Chordata > Mammalia > Rodentia > Cricetidae > Phyllotis > Phyllotis vaccarum. Next base: position 73,831,142 of record JARWLC010000016.1, on the reverse strand, counting down.
CATCTTCAAGAAGCCAAAAGACCTTGGAAATCTAGACATCTAAAGAAGAAGGAAAAGCTATTTGAAGAAAAATCACCAAGCAAAGAAAAATCTGACCCAATGATACCAACATTCTCTATGGGATAAAATCTCACTACCTAAACATCAATATCTTTTTACTTCTCAAAACAGTTGAATTAAAGCTGGTTTTAAAGTTAGAATGTGACTTTCTCCTTCTCTAAATCCGTGCATATTGTTAGAAGAAAAATTAAGAGTTTCTTTCTCATAACAGAAGGTTTGGAACCTAGTTTGGAACCGAAGAAAACCCCTAGATACTATTAGTGTCACAATTCTGTTTCTCCCCATACTAATTTTAACTCTTTGGAACCTTTCTTTAGATAGTAAAATATCTAAAAATATCTTAAAATTTAAACTTCCTGTTTTAATATTAATATTGTTTAAATTTCCCACAATGAACAATACATTTTCCTAGCAGCAATCTCTGACGTCTCCAATAAGAAAGATGGGGCCCCACAACAAAGATTCTACCTGCTTCATAAGAAAGCTAAACGGATAAACATCACTCAAAGATTGGCTTTGAAATGCAAAAAAATAAAAATAAATAAATAAAAATAAATGTTTCGGACAGTTCCAAGGTGGCTGGCTGAGGTAGTGCACCTTCTTACACCACACTAGCCAGAGCTTCAGATAAGCTTTACCCACTACTCTGAGGCTGCAAATGCTACAACTAAGCCTTATGAAACATAATCATTGTTTTAGGTTTTTACAGGATTCCACTAGAGATACCGTTGTCCCCTAGATGGCAGAAAGCTATTCCAAGAGATGGATGCCTCCTCTCCTAGCAGATTTTGCTTTCTTGGGGTTTTGAATAATTGTCATCTGTTAGGGGTCAGTTATAAATTGTTACAGGGTTAGGGATGGAACAATAAATTAGACTCAGGAATCTCTTTTGGAATAGAGAATAAGGGGGAATAGATAGGATAAGATAATAAGGTAGATTGTTATATCTTCTTCTAAACTAAATTAGCAACTATCAGTTTTAGATAATTTGCATTAGCATGGATTCTTGTATATTAATGTAAATTATTTTTTGCATAGTATACAAATGTAAAATTATTTTTATTCCTGTTTTAGACAACTTGTATATTGATACAAATTCAAAGCTATATTTGTCATCACTTACATGTTCCTACATTTAAAATATTTTTGTATATTGATACAACTGTAAAATTATATTTGTTATACTGTGTGTAGGTTCTACTTCTGTTTCAGATATTTTGTATATTGATGCAAATTAAGGATATTTTTTCATATTGGACTATACATTTCCATCTCTGATAAAGACATTTTTGTATATTGTTGCTAATTTGAGATTATTGTCCTTATATTGTACATTTGTTTACAGATTGTTTAAGTTGATTAAGTGAATCCTTAGTCTTTAAGATATGTAGGTCGATAAGAATTGCTAGTTAATAGTAGCTCTTGTTTGTCAAACTTACTGTTGTATTAGTTAGTTTTCTAGATATACAGGGATGTATTTCAGATGGACAGGTAATCTTCAAACAGTTCAAAGACCTAGAGAATATGGCACTGAAATGTTTTAGTAGCTTAGAATTCTGTTGATGTGAGACACAATTGTTCCTGGCAACATCAATCTACTCCTGGGATGATGATGGGCATCAAAGACACTCCATATGGACTTTGCTTTCTTCTTGACAGAAATGACCTTTTGGGCTAAGAACTGCCTTTGCCTCAACTGCTGACAGTAAGGATTGACACCCTGTCCAATCTAGACCATGAGGACAGAAGAAAAAGTGACTTCAACACCTTGCTAAAACAGGATAGGACAATCTTTCAAATTTTCCTGCTTCTGAAAATGGTCTGTCAGCTATTCTAGACCTACAGCTAATAATGGATGCCCCAGCATTGCAGAGAAACTTTGTGGGTCTATACACTTGTTTCTGTCACTTCTTACATATTTTGGAAGCTTGCACTTGCTACTTACTCAGGTAATACTATTTTCCTTCTTAGGTCTTTGATGGGCCCAAATACTGGGAGCTGCAGAAATATGAAGTGGAAACTCACCTGGTGCCCACAAGGCTGACTCATCAGAGCCAAGGGCCCTGATGGAGGTGGAAGTCAAAATCTCAAGGAGTTTTGGTGTTAATTGCATTTGAATGTGTTAAACTCGTTCCTAGAGAGGATTTCTTGTATGTGAATGCAATTTCCCCATTTGTTATTTCCTTGAAATTTAGTTCTCAAGAACCTTCTTCCCCCATATATTTGAGGGCATATGGATATTCTCTCCTACCTGTGTGTGAGAACAGTCACATAGACAAGATCTCTTATCTATCAATCTGGTTCCTCTTCCCAGAGCAGACTCAATGTCTACCTTCACTGCAGTTACCTTTACTAGTAAAAGGCAGAGTCAGCCCTCGACAAAGTGACCCATTCGAAATTTTTCTCACATATTCAAGGACAGCTACAGATAGGTAACACTGAACTCACCACCCCCACTGATAAGAGCTATGGGAGCTAACTAACCCCCCAGTCTTTCTAACCCCTGCATTTGCACCGGGATTCATTAACACGGGAACCTAAGGAAGAGACAATTTACCAACCCCCTAGTTACAGTTATCAAAACATCTATTCTGAGGCCTTAAGACCTGAGCAGTCAGGTCCTGCTTCTCCTGCACATTAAGTTTTTACAGAGTCCCCCTCCCAGGAAGGGTGCCTTAACAAAACTAAAGCTGCAGGCTCCCCTTCATTGGTTATTCAGTCACCTAGCAACCAAGAACACCAGCCTGATGGAGTATATAAGCCTATGTCTTCACTGTCATTCCTTGTGCCAATAAAGATGTAAGAGAGGAACTGCTCTGAGCCTGATTCCTGTAGATTGCTGTAGAGCGTCCCCTCACCAGTAAGAAGTGCCATCTTCCTGGACCCTGAGAGAAAACCCTGTTGGGGCTGGCCCCCAACAAGGGTTTCATTACTTGAAGATGAGATGCTCTCATATCTTAACTAAGAGCATAACAGATACAAGATTTAGACCCTTCAGGATAGGATAACTATTGGAGTGGTCTCTGTAATTTGCCCCTTTGGTTTGGACATTTGGTATGTGTTTCTTGCTTGCTTGATTATCATTCTTGTTGATTATAGTTCCATTTTTGTTTGTTATTATCCTTTCTTCTGGACCAAACATAATCATTATCTTATTATTTATAGCTTTTTGTGAGAACTAGACCCTTTTTATTTAGACAAAAATGGGGAAGTATTTTGGGAATTCATTCCATTCAACCAATGACCTTTGGGGTATTTGGTCCGATGGCCATGGTCTTTGTTGAGTACATGACTGGTTAAAATGGAGGAGGGGGCACTTGCTTGCTCTCTTGGATAGTCAGAGACCGGATGGATGGTTCCCATCACCCCCGGGCAGAACGGAGGACAATGGTGCTTACCTTGTTCTATATCTGAGTATATTACCCACATTTTATATCTTAATAAATTCTTGAGATCCTTTAACAGACTCTTGCAGTCAGAGATTTCTGGTCCAGCCTAGCCCAGATGTCTGGACCAGCATACAAAGGCTTCTATTAATTATAAACTGTTTGGCCTATGGCTTGGGCTTATTATACTTGCTAACTCTTACTCTTAAACTAATCCATGATTCTTATCCATGTTTAGCAATGTGTCTTGGTATCTTTCCTTCAGTGCAGTGTTCTTGTCTTGCTTCCTCTGACATCCACTCTGCTCTTCCTCTTCCCAGAATTCTCCTTGCCCGGTTGACCCACCTGTACTTCCTGTTTGCCTACCTTCTGGCCAATCAATGTTTTATTAATCAGTATTACAGTGACAAATATTTATAGTGTACAAGAACATAGTCCCAAGGCAGACTTTCACATAATAGAGTACATAATTTAAGACAACAACTATAAATTAGATATGTTGTAAATGTTGATTACACGGGGCCAGGTGGTGGTGGTGGCACACGCCTTTAATTCCAGCAATTGGGAGGCAGAGGCAGGTGGATCCCTGAGTTTGAGGCCAGCCTGGTCTATAGTGAGTTTCAGGATAGCCAGAGCTGCACAGACAAGCCTTGTCTCCCAAAACAAAACAAAACAACAAAATAAAAAGTTGGTTCCACAGGAAATTCAAGGTGAGTCAGCTTGGTTGTTACACTGTTCTCTTAAAGGCAGACTGAGTAAAGAACAGAATGAACTCGCTTTGTAGACCAGGCTGGCGTCCAACTCACAGAGATCTTCTTGCCTCCGTCTCCCATGTGCTAGGATTACAGGCAGGCCAGGACAGCAGTCTTGGGAAACCTCAGGGTGTATGATTAACACAGCTGTAAGGTCCAGGAAAGTTTCAGTCTCTAGACTTCAAGAGACATCTTCGTAATACTGTACCTCCAGTTCTCAACTCAGAAATATTCTTTAAGGTAGAAGGAACATCACAGAAGACCATCTTTAAAGGTTCCTGCATCACCCCAAGTGGACAACCAGCTGGATTTGAACAGAGGCTGAGATACAAAAAAATTTAACAGCATATTTGCAGGTGGAAGATTGGAAAGCTGTCAAATATCTCTTGAAATCTGATTTAAATGAGCTTCATGTCAATAGTAGAAGTGAGCTGACACTTGCAATCTAGCACTTGGGAAGTAGAGGCAGGGAGATGGAGAGATTAAAGCCACATCCTCCTCTGAGTTCTGACATCAGGTTTCCTTTAAGAGGGATTTACCGCGTCCGGTTTCTTTGGGGTCGAGTCTTGTCCAGGCAAGGGGCGTCGAGGTTAAATAATGTGCACTCAGGAGTTGTTTAGGTTCCATCATTCAGGATCACAATGAGAGACCCGAGCTTTATTCAGTACATCTTATATCTTAGACCTGTTTCTCCCCCTGCCATGCTTCTCTCCTGCTATGCATCTCGCCTAGCCTTTTTCCCCTCTAGCTTCCCGCCATGTTGGTTTCCTTCTGCCCATTCCACTCACACTGACTCTACTCTCTACCCCATGCTTGTCTCCTGCTTCTCTCCTTGTGTCTCAGCCTCTCTACTACCTTCTTAACTCTCTCACACCCTGCCCCCTCATCCGGGCACACCCAAGGTCTTGGAGGATCCCAAAAGGCTAGCACTCAGCAGGTGGCAGCGTCTATAGCACAGGAAAGCATGTTTTTCCTTAATCCCCCTATTTAACATAAGTTTTTAGTCCTTTGGGGAGGATGAGCCATAGAGGCCAGAATGGCACTTATTCGGGAGACAACAGAGATTTCCGATCTTTCTCTTGCCTTTGTTTCTCTTGGAAGGGGTTCTCTCTCTCTCCTCCCCTTTCTCTGCTATCATAACTTTCTGTGTTATCATAACCTTCTCTGTTAAGCATAACAATAAAGTTCTTTTACATAGAAACAGCTTCTAGGTGTCTCCTGCTATCTTCCACTACCTCTGACGCATCTTCATGAGGCCTCTGAGTTCATAAAATTTTGCCACCAGATACCAAGATAATACATATTCACCAGACCCGAACAAAATCCTAACACTAACTCTAGCTAGGTGGAGGCTAGCCTGGGTTACCCAAGACCCTGTCTTAAAAATCACAAACAGTAACACTACCCCCTACACACACACACACACACACACACACACACACACACACACACACACACACACACACACACACACACACACACCTTGTACAAATAAGTTGACCTCCATGCCTGGAGCAAATTAGGGCACCAGTGTGATGTTATAAGTGGTGTCTGTGGAAGCAGAGGAGAAACCTGGAGAGAGCTCATACCCAATCGAAACAACAGAACATGAGCACTACCCACTCAGGTGACCAGACTGGGTACCTGTGCTTTTATAGCAGGTTATCAACGTACACTTCACCTTTCCCAGCATCTGGAAGAGTAACCGTACCATGCAGGGGTGAGTGAATATTTCCAAGTAAGCAAGATGGTTGATCCCTGGGGAATCTTGCCAAGAACAAAATGCATGCTGGGTCATTTTACAAGCCCTTAATCCCTGCAGGGAATAAGAACCAGAGTATGTTTTATCTACCCATTATCAAGCAAAAAGCTGCAAATAACCAAGCAAGCAAACAAACAAAAACCGGTGATTTTCCTTAGCCAGTTATTTCCTTGTTCTCTGCAAGCCCTTTCAAAGTCTAGCAGTATCTTATGCTGTTTGCTGACCTTAGACCCACCTCAACTTCCTCTTATGTGTATACATCCTCTGTTTTCTTTCTCTATCCTCTGTCCCCTTGGGCTCTGATCTCACCTTTTGCTCTTTCTCTTCATTTACACAGGTCCGTTCTTATTGTCAATGTTGACACTGCCAAGAATCACTGGGGAAGAGTCTCCGCTGGGGAATTTACTGGATCAGATTGGCTGGTGGGCAGATCTGTAAGATGGTCTTGATTGACATTAATGTGGGAGGGCCCAGCAGGTGACACTGCACTCTTATTTGCCCAGAAAGACCCCACTCTAACCCAGTCACTATGGTACTTTTTTCCTTTCTCCTGGTTTTCGGAACAATTTATAAGTGGCTCCTTTGTGATGGTTAAGAAAACTAGAGCCTATACCAAGCTCCGAGGAGGGGGGGGGGGTGCACAGGGGACACAGTTTTTAGCTTTTGCTTTTTTAATTGCTGTATAACTGGGACTGAGAAACAGTTGAGGGAAGTAAAATCAGTTTCTCAGGCAGCTGCTGACTTCAGAGAATGAGATAATTGTGCCTACCTTTAAAACCCCTTTCTCAAGCCTCCTTCTACACATACCTTCCATTTGACTTCTAGACTATTGTCCTGCCAGCAGGAATGATAAGTTAATTTAATTAATTAATTTAGATTGATTCTTTGATTTTTCCCTGGTGGATTTGAACTTCGTAACCTTAGATAGATGGCCCTGAGGTCTGAAGTAGCTGAGTGTTGGGAGCATAGCATAAAGGTCCTTGTGCCTCCAGATCTCCATAGAAACCAGAAATGTTAAGCATGTAGGATTGTCTTTTCAGTGGGAAAGATGTAATAAACAAATAAACAAACAAAAACCAAAACAAAACCTGTTCTTCCATTCAGAAATCTGAGAATTAGAGGTGATTAATGGCCTGGTGATCTGTGTTATCTATTGGGCCGGGCCATATCAAGCTCCCACAACCAGGACTGAAGGCAGCTAACAGTCTAGATGCCCAAGACCAGGCCAGAGTCTCCCCTAGGCCCTTAAGCTAACATAGGCAGCTTCTTGGAGGAAATGACATGCACCCTGCATCGGGTTTTGATGTAACTTCGATTCCTTATGCATGGGGGATTGTATTACACCGAGAAATACCCCCCTCCCCAAAATTATACTATGTTTAAATTTGTTCGGAATAAACTTTGGGACCAGACTTCCTGAAGTCTTGATCTAGCTTGACAAGTTTCCATTCTCTGAGTTCGCTGTCCTGCCTAGACACCTGCAGAGACCCCGTGGGCTGAGCACCACCAGCAAACAGCATCCTCCATGGTCTCTGCTTCCGCCCCTGCCTGAGTTTCCTCCCTGACGTGCCTCAGTGATGGACTGTGACCTGGAAGTGATTGCCAAACAAACCCTTTCTCAGCACATTGGTCTTGGTCACAGTATTTGGCCTTTTCCTGTCTCTTTCTTGCTGGTCAGACGTGAGGAACAGCTGTACTCCACTGTACTTTCCTGCTGTTGAATGCCTGGGATTAAGTGACCCTGGATTGACCCCCAAAATAAATCTTCCTTCCCTACAGGTGTTTCTGTGAGGTCTGTTAATCCTAAAATATGCCAGAAAAACCAGTTCCACCAATTTGGCTGAATTTAAGCAAACCATTTATTTAAAAAATACCGACCAAGGTGGAATTTTAGTCAGGACTACCACCCGGAAACTCTCCAGGTAAGCGGCCTCATGAGCTTATATGGGCAAAAGCCATACACAGACCGCCGTACTTTTTTTCCCCATGAGTCTTTGTTGTTAGTTTCCAAGATCTCCAACTCCTAGAATCCCAGGGCATTACCTTGGGCAGGAGGAGATTAAAGGTTAACTTTGGGTCTAACGGTCTGTGGTCACAGTGACACAGCAGTAACCAATGTTCTTCATATATTGAAGCCCTACCCTGTGGTCTCCTCAGGTGTGATGCTGTTAGAGCCCTTGACAATGGTAATTAAAGTGAGCTCCTACTGGAGGGAGATGAGCCCCTCATCCAGTGTCATTAGAGTCCATACAAAAGGAATAATCTGAGCACAGACAGCACATGAGGATAATGCCATGGAAGCAAAGTAGAAAATGACAAGACCTGATTACAGGCTGAAGGGAGCAGGCTTCACCGACGCCGTGACTTCCAGTCTCCAGAACTAGGAGATAAATGTCTGTTGCTTGGGCCACTCAGTCTGCAGAAGGGAGAGGAATATCACCACAGTGATATCTGAATTGGATATTGGCCAGAAACTTCACTGCTGTGCTTATTTATTGGATGGCTTAACCTTTCCGGCTCAATTCAGACATGTCAGAAAGTCAGCGTGGTTTTGGGCTGTCAACTGTGAGAGTCACTTTTGGCAGAGACCCCTCCTCTCTGCATTCTGTCTTTGAGTGATAAAAAGCCAGGAGCAGAAGACAACAGACCCAACAGACCCTGGCTTCTGAACCTCCTGACTTAAGTGTGGCCTGCTAAGGAGCCCTCAAAGCCACGGTCTCTGAGCCATACAATGGCCACTACCTTGACTCCTTAACCTGGAATGACAACACACCAGCCTGCTGTCATTTGCCGACTGTCCTAGTTAGGTTTTGACACAAGTTAGAGTTATCTGGGAAGAATCTCAGTTGAGGAAATGACTTTGAAGGACTGACCTATAGGCAAGTCTGCTGGGCATTTCCTTGGTTGGTGATTGACAACAGAAGGTCCAGTCCACCGTGGGTGGTGTCACTTCTGGACAAGTGGTCCTGGGTTGTACAAGAAAGCAGGCTGAACCAATTAGGAGTAAACAATCCAGTAAGCAGCATCTGTCCATGGCTTCTGCACCAGCTCCTGCCTCCAGGTTTCTCCCCTAAGTTCCTACCCTGACAGACGTTAGTGACAGACTGCCATCTTAAGGGTTGTAAAATGGAATAAAGCTTTTTCTTCCCATTTTGATTTTGTTTTATTATAATAGAAACCCTAACTAGGACACTTAGCAAAGACATAGCATACATAGTTTACGTTCTTAGTAGATGCCAAGTAGGGATTCTTACTCCATCCAAATGCTCCAGCAGCAGTCACCATCCATCTCACCTATGGCGTGACAAAATTTGAGACACAGAAGATTTAGTAACTTGCCGGAGATATCCCGGCTGGTAGGGGGCAAACAGAGCTTCAGACAAGCTGCTATGGGTGTGAGCTCTCAGGCAACCCAAGACATTAGCTTCTTCATGGGCCAACAGTATGACTTCTGTTTTGTTTTTGTATTTAGTGAAAGGGGGAAGGTCGAATGCCCTTGGGCCAATCCATGGAACTCTGCCATAGCACCCACAGGGAGCCGGTGTGGCTCATGAGGCTTCCTCCTCCAGTTTGGATAGGTGCCAGAGTTTTTCTTCTCAGTTGGTACATTTCCCGTAAGTGATGACTCTTATTTGCTGGCTCTCAGACGGCCCGGGCCCTTTTGTCAAGGACCGCATAGCCCTCTGCCTGATGTCTAGGGCCTTTGAAATGTTTCCAAATAACAACAACAATCTTGAGAAAGTCCTAGAACTGGATTCTGCTACCCAGGTCAGCCCAGGCCACTCTCCCCTGATGGCTTAAGAACCTTATGGCTTAAATATGTCCTGGATATTAAGAACAGATGTTTGAGAGTTGGGACTGGTAGGGAAGCAGGGGCTCTAGGCTGGGGGAGGGGGACTTAGAGCTTGGAGCTTCAGAAGCCTCTCTTTCCTCCTGGTTCTATATTGCTACCATCTCTCTAGCTCTCTAGGCTGGGTGAAGACATTGCTGGGTATACTTCATTTTCTTCATTAACCATATAGCACCCAGTGCTCAGAATGTGCAGGGAGCGTCCTTCATAGGTCAAAAGTCGAATTCATTCTTCTAGAACAGTGAGTCTCAACTTTCCTAATGCTGCGACTCTTTAAAACAGTTCATATTGTGGTGATTCTTCAACCATAAAATTATTTCATTGCTACTTCATAACTGTAATTTTGCTAGTCGTGAATCATAATGTAAATAATCTGCATTCTCCAATGGTCCTAGTCGATCACTGTGTTCAACACCCCTCAAAGGAATCACGACCCACAGGTTGAGAGCCTCTGGTCTAGAGGTAAATCCTAGATAGAGTATGGGGAGGTGAGAGGTCAGCAGGGCAATAAGACAAGAGTATTAAAGGTCACCAGAAAGTGGTAGAAAGTCTAGCTGGGTTTAAGTCCTAAAACAGGCTAAGGTATGTGGATAGGATGCGAGCCCTGGGGCATTCAAGAAAGGAAGGACTTGCAGCTAGGGGGCAGTAGGTACAGGAGCCCTGAGGTAGCAAGGAGTTTGAGACTTTGTAGGAATCTCAGCCTGGTGGGTGTTGCCAGAGTATCACAAGAGTTAGGAAAGAATGACCTTGAATCTTCTATTCTCCTGTCTTTACTTCTCAAGGTAGCCCAGTGGGTGGAATGCTCTTGTAAACTGCACAAATCACAGGTTCTAGACCAAGCCATAAAGGATTGGTAGTACATGTCTACTCCCAACCCTCAGGAGGTAGAGGCAGGAGAATAGAAAATTCAAGGTCATTCTTGGGTACAAGTTCAGGCTAGCCTGAGCTACATGAAAAACTCTGTCTTTAAAATGCCAAAACCATAAAATAAACCACAAATAGGTTGGTAACTAATCATGGAGGTGTTATATGCCCACAAGCCTAGCACTCAAGACTCAGAGGTAAAGCCAGGAGAATCAGAAGAAATTCAAGGGTATTCTACATCAAAAATGTTATGCCAGCTGGGCTACCTGAGACCCTGAGAGCCTGGCTAAAATGTAAAAAGAACAGAAGGAAATAACATTGCACAGGAGGCAAGATATGCCCAGGCCCCAGGAGAGTAAGCCTGGTGCTCCCAGGACGGGAAGAATCCAGTGCTAACCACAGACAGCAGCCTTTTTGTCATGTGGTCTAGTAAGCCTTGGTTTGGAGTTGGCATCCATGTGATGGAAGGCTAAAGGTAGAAAACCAGTTTCTCTACTCACCTCTGCACAGGCCCTGGGACAGCTGTGGCTACACACTGGAGCAGGCTGTGCAGTCGGTGCTAAGCACAGTGTGGAATGCCTGGGGTGTAGAAGGCATGAGGTCCTTGGGCACAATGGAGAAGCCAAGAAAGATAAAACACACAGGCATGTCTCTTTGAAGGAAGGAGATGCTTGCCTGTCTTCCTCTAGGAATGCTGGGAAAGGATGTAGTTTATGACCTGGAGATCTTTTGCTGTCTGTAGGGCCAGACTTCACCTATGTCCCCAGAATTTTCTGCTTATTTATCCCAGTCTTTTCTCTCCTAAATCTAGAGCATTGCTTCTCAGTCTATAAAACCTGTCTTCATGAAGGATGTCACTTGTACTTTATAACAGCCTAAGTGAGTTCTATGTCATATTAGTGCCGGGCCGTTCCTGACCTCCACAGGGGTCTTGTTCACATCAGCCCTTCTCCTTAGAACGTCATCTTGAGCACTGTTTCTGAGTCACCAATACCCAATGCAAAGAAGCTGTGTGTACTTTGTAAAGAGTTACAATATAAACTTGTCTCGCGGTTTTTGTTCACACCAGACTGGGTTCATTGTCATCCGGAAATTTTCCCGTAATTGTGCTATGCTTAAATATAGTTAAAATAAACTACCTGATGTCATTCTCCGGAAGTTTGGCCCAGCACTGGCTAACTAAGACTGGCTGAACTGAGTTTCATTCTGACCTCACTTGGATTGTTTCCTTGCAAGATGTGATGCATGGAGGAACCTCCGCACTGTGGGGGGAGGCTAATGTCCCTTGCTTGCTGGGGATATCCCTCCCATCATGCCCCAACCACTACCAAGCTGACAGCGCACTTCAGATGAGGCCCAGCCTTGCTGTCCTTGCTGGCTCTATCCCTGCTTCCAAATTCACATGGACACTCTATGTCAGCCTGTCTGTCACCAAATGTCCCAGGAGTGGGCTGAGGTGACATTCTCAGGACACTAGGCAGGAGCATCTGTTGTGAGCAGGTCTCTCATCTCAAGGACACCATTCCAAGAATACCGTAGAGGCAAGACAACAGGACAATGGCCCAGTCCGTCCACTCACAAGGTGGTGTGTGGCACACGGAGAAGAACCCACCCCCCACCCCCGATTTAAGGCATTTCCCTGGTGCTGACCACATGCCAGATATGACATGTATGTGAATTTGATTTAAACAGCACTGTGAGAAATTAAAGCATTTATTAGACAATCAGGGAGCTCCCTCATTGGATGTCGAATAAGAACCCTGACAGGGATGAAGGTCTGTTGCTGTTCTCCCCCTCCCCCCTCCCCTCCCCTCCCCTCCCCCTCCCCCTTCTTCCTTCTGTTCCTCTTCCAGCATTGGGGATTAGTGACATGCCTGTTGACACTCCCAGCCCTGGTTTTTACTTTTTATTTTGATGTAAGTCTACACTCACTAAGCTACCAGCTGGGCTTGAACTCACTTTATAGCTGAGTCTGGTCTTGAACTTTGCACCTTCCTGCCTTGGCTTCCTTAGTAGCTAGGCCTATGCCACCAGGTTTATCTTTTATTGTCTTTAAAAAAAAAAAAAAATGGTTGTATTTTTTTTTTGGTCTTTTTTGGCGGGGTTGCTTTTAAAGAATATAATATTTTTATTAACTGAGAATTTATGCATGAGTACCACACATTTTATCTTATTTTCCTCTCTATCCCCCCATTTCCTCTCCACCTACTCCCACCCTTTTCCGCCTTCATTTCTTCTTTTTATTTTTTTTTAGATCATCTAACAAGCTCATTTTGTGCTGCTCATCTATTCGTGGGTCTGGGCTATCCACCTGACCAAGGTTGACCTACCAGGGACTACACCTGTTGCACGAATCCCAACTGATCTTGTAATAAAAACCCAGAGCCAGAAATTGGGGCAAAAGCTAAAAGATCAGAGAGACAGAGGAACAAGCCACAGCCACTTCTCACTGAGCCAACTCCTCAGCCCAAAGGGGAAGATCCTGGCTCTTCCCACCTTTTCTCTACCCAGCCATATCACTTCCTAGTTCGAATTTCCTAGTACTGGGATTAAAGGTGTATGTGCTTCCAAGTACTGGGAGCAGAGGCATGGGATGCCAAGTGATGGGATTAAAGGTGTGTGCCACCACCGCCTGGCTCCATCTCTCTCCTGAACTGAATCAATCTCATGTAGCCCAGTGTGGCCATGAACTCACAGAGATCTGAAGGAACCTCCACCTCTGCCTCTCTAGTGCTAGAATTAAAGGCAGGTGCCACCACTGCCTGATCTCTATGGCTAACTCTGTGGCTGGCTCTGTCCTCTGATCTCCAGGCAAGCTTTATTAGAAACATAATATATCAGCACACACATCCTTAAAGAAAACTGATTTTCTTTTCCCCAGAAACCATCAAGCTGTCAACAGCTCCTCAGCTAGGAGTGGGGGCTCATGAGACAATCCCCTGTACCGTCCATTTTAAGGCATGTGATGATGTTGTGACTTCCAAACATTAATATTAGGATTGGGTGGGTGTGGCAGCATCCAACTATAACTCGAGTTTGGGGAGGCAGAGACAAGGGGAATCCCTGTAACTCACCTGTCAGCAAACTGATAAGCTTCTCAAGTTCACTCAGAGAGCCTGGCTCAGAAAATCAGGAACACACAGCTGTCATCACAGACCTCTGGTCTCTACGCCTGTGTGTGTGTGACTCACCCTTCCATATGTCTGTCTTTGCAGCAGGACTAGTGAGTGACAGATTTCAAAGGAATCTAAGTAAGATGACACACACACACACACACACACACACACACACACACACACACACACACACGATAGGGGATAGATATTTCATTCATGCACTTTCCCCTAGTTTCACTTCTCAGATCCATGTAAAATCAGAAGTGATGATATACAACTGTGATCCCAGCACTCAGGGTGCGGAACTGGGTGGATCAGTGGAAGGCCATTTCCAGTTAGAGTGAGTCTGGCATCATCTTGGAACCCATGAGACCTCATCTCAAAAAATAAATCACCTTACTTAGATTCCTTAAATTCACCCCTTTGAAGTCTGCAACTCACTGGTTCTGCTGCAAAGACAGACATTTCATGGAAGAGCAGGTTAGACGAAAGACTCATGTTCTTGTGCTTTGGGCCCACCACAGGGGTCCCTCAGATCCCAGCTCCTATGTAGATGACCATTATGTCACTGTCACAGAGTTTGCTAAACATCTACTCTGAGAATGGCACTGTATATGCACTGTGTCTAGTCCTGGTCATCCTGGATGGGGCAAGTGTGGTCCCGCTTTATAGATAAGGACACTGAAACCAGGAAGATAATGTTTCTTGCACAGCCCACCCATCCAGGCCTACTGACTACTAGATGTTGAGATCCGAGGGTCTCAGGAACCCGATGGCTGCACAGCATGGAGACCACCCCCCAGGAGCAGTTGGGGACCAAAGGCTACAGGACCAGGATGAGACCGGACCTAGAGGTTCTGCTCCTTGTCCCAGGTAGGCTAAGAGGAGCAGAGAGCATAGAAGGAAAGGTATGTCCACAAGTCTCTGCTCTAAGTATTCCCTATTCCAAATACCCCTACTATTTCCTTTATGGAAAGTAGGTTTCCAAACCCCTCCCTGTAAACCTACCTGGTAGAAGTGAGGACACTAAAAGCAAGGGAAGCCTGACATGGGAATCCTGACATCCCTTCTTTCATTTTGTATCTCCTCCTTGTGTTTGCTTCGGACTCCTGACTGATTCTGTATAGACATGGGAATTACTAGGACCTGCCTGTCTACCTTTATTCCTTCTCAAGACCGAGAAGAGAGGCAGGACAGTATGTGGAACCCGGAGTCACCCAAGACTCCAGAACAGCCAGCTTCCCCAGCAGACCAAATGCAGATGACGTCAGTCATCCCTGATGGTGAACCTGGAGTCACCCAAGACTCCAGACCAGCCAACTTCACCAGCAGACCAAATGCAGATGACGTCAGTCATCCCTGATGGTGAAGCTGGACCCTGGAGCACCGTGGAAGAACCAGGTTAGTCCTCCTGTTCACAACAGTGTTTAAAGATTAACAATATTTCAGACCAACTGGCACAACCCGAGCTGAAGTCAGGGATAGGACCATACCTCAGTCAACCTTCATTGGGCATAATACCTCTCCATCTGATCTCAGTTCCTAAAGCCTGTGTCTGTACCCTGAAGAGGAATCCGAGGTTACTAGGCCCTGTAATCTGTTTCTTCCCAGTGTGTTGACTGAGTCTCTTGTCTCTCTTCCTCGTTTCTCTTGTTGGTGTGTGGAGCAGGTAGCTGAGTGCAGCTTATAGATGCTGCCAAAGCCCACTTACAATGCGACTGGAGCAGTTCTTGGTCTTTACCTTCCCATGTTCTGCTCTGTGAGGACAGACCAGGGCAGGTGGAGAACAGAGTCACCTTCCTGGCAGACGCAGTGGCCAGTGGTCGTTCCTGAGGATCCCCACCTGAAAGCGTCAGTTAACCCAAATGGGGCTTCCAATGGGGTTTTCCCAACCGTCCCCAATTCAACAGACACCAGCAGCTGTGGTGCTCAGGGTCAGAGAAAAAGCCCCTAAATGCACTACGATAGCCTCTCACCTCCACCTGGCCTCCACTCCACTCCTGGTGGCTTCTCAGTGTCACATCTGTGCCTGGAGCCAACTCTGGGTGGGGAACAGCCAGCAGAACTTTCCAGAAAGCTCAGCCTCAGTGGCCATCATAGATCTGATGCCTCAAAGGCAATCCTGACTTTGTCTTACATGGGAGCCATAAAAGAACTGAACTCTCAAATGCTGAGATAGCGAAGTCAGACTCCCTTCCAGCTGGCCCCAGGCCCTTCCAGGCCCTTCCACAGACATGGAAGCACGAGAGAATACACAGAGTCTGGACCTTGGGAGCTTTGGCAATCTGCTGGACTGATTCTGGCGGACTATAGTTGAGTGGTAGGGGTTTGAGAAGCTATTAGAACTGATGCCAGGCTTGAATGTGTGTGTGTATGTGTGTGTGTATGTGTGTGTATGGTGTTGGGGATTGAACCAAGGGCCTCTTGTATGCCAGACACTCTAGAACTCTATCAAACACACACACAAAGACACACACACCCTATTTCCTTTTAAAAATAAACTTTTTTTTGAGATAACGTCTTGCTAAATTGCCCAGGGTGGCCTTGAACTTGTTCTGTATTTCAGACTAGTCTAAAACTCTGAAGTACTGAGATTATAGGCCAACATTACCATGTCCGGCATGGTTTGGAAAATACTTCAAAAGGCTCGGGTCCTGAGGATGGCCTTCTCTCTTAGGAGAAGTCGTCGTGTCTCCCCCCACCTCACCCCCCAGCATCTCTGTGGCCTAAAGAATGGAATATGTAGCTGGCAGCCTCTGACTGGGCCAGAGGCTCAGAGGTGAGGCAGCTCCTCACTGCACTCCAACCAGGGATGGCAGGAAAGGAACAGCCATAGAGCTTGTGACCCAGGGGGTCCCCCCTTCCCCTCCCCCCATGGGGTCACCAGGAGTCAGGTTAACACCTGTTTGTGGGCAAGGAGAAACAGGAACCAGCAAAGAAGGACCAACAGCATCGGCTTCCTGGCACTCAGCTCTCTGCCCCAGGGCAGTTGGGTTTAGGGAAGATGGTGGAGGTGGTGGGGTAGGAATTGAGAAATGGGAGAGGCAGCCCACAGGGAGGTGGATTGACTCTGTTCTGGGCCAATGAGGCCTTCACATATCAATACATACTCTCCTCAGTTGGTCCATTTCTAGGACAATACCATATAGTTCCCAGCCAAGTAACATGGATCACACCTGGTTTGTTTTTCTATGCAGCCAGGCAATTTTCTGCCTCGTGTTTCCAGGTGTCCAAGTCACAGGCCTGTGCTACTATGCCTGGCCCAGAAAAATCTGCTTTTCATAGAGCCTGAAAATTTTACTTCCAATCTAAGTGTAGCTTCTGAATAGTAACGTTACCTTCTGGAACCTCCACAACATTCACACACAGAGAGACAGACAGGAGGGGGGA
Source organism: Phyllotis vaccarum (assembly GCA_033318265.1). Classification (NCBI taxonomy): domain Eukaryota; kingdom Metazoa; phylum Chordata; class Mammalia; order Rodentia; family Cricetidae; genus Phyllotis; species Phyllotis vaccarum. The sequence goes on along the minus strand of JARWLC010000016.1, from coordinate 73,813,962 downwards.
GGGGAGAGGGAGAGAGAGGGGGGAGAAGGAGGGGGAGGGAGGGAGGGAGAGAGAGACAGAAAGACAGGGAGACAGAGAGAATGCCTTATTTATTGTCCTGGGTCCTGCTGGTCTGTCCTCTCCCTGCTCTCGGCATCTGGTGGCTGTCTCGGCTTCCCTGGGGATGAACCTCTCTAGTCCCGCCCCAGCCTGAGACTGCGCGCTGCGCAGGGCCCCTCCTCCAACTGACAACCAAAGCAAAGCTACCGAGCCTCCGCTCCTAGCAGCATCCCTCAGGCCCGCTGCTTACTGGGCATCCTAAACCTTGGGCGGTGAAGGGCAGAGCTGGAGCCTGCGCTGTAGGGTCAAGTGGTACCCAGGAGAATGAAGCAGGTAGGGCTGTGCACATTGAGGATGATAACGGCATAGAGCCTGCGGGAGACAGAGGCACTGGCTGGCCTTGGAGCCCATGGCTAATCTAGGCCCTAGTATAAAGAGGGAGAGGAAAGCATAGAGTGGTTAAGGGATTAGTGCGAAGAGAGGCACAGAGACCTGTCTGGGAAGAAAGGGTACTCCAAAGGGTGGAGGTCGGGTGTGCATTAGTGGGGCCTGCAATTTGTTCATGGTGTCCCCCAGGCTCACGTGGACGATACTGAGGATGTGTCCCTGGATTTCGGCAATGAAGAGGAGCTGGCTTTTAGAAAGGCCAAGATCAGGTATGTTGAGACCAGGCCTTGTGCCAGTGGTCCAAAACTTCAAATTCATTCATTGACCAACTTATTCATTTAAAGTACACAGAGCAACTACTGTGTGCAGTTACACAGACCCTGTCTCTCTGGAGCCTACAGTTGGGCGGGGAGACTGCTAACTTATGAGGCTAAAATATTTACAGGGTTAGGAAGAAACCAGCATGGTGAGGCAAGAGAAGGTTCTAAGAGATGCTCTCGCGTCTTGGCACAACCAGGAGTGTTTCTTTGAGGTGACATTTTAAGCTGAGAATGAATGATAAGCAGCAGGCAGCCATAGGAGATTCTGGAGGAAAGAGTCCCATGCTAAAGGAAGAACACATGCTTGGGTCGTGCAGCTGTGTTGGAAGGTCAGTGTAAAGCGCTGTGGCTGTGCTGTTTGGCAGCGTAGAAGGGGAGTGAGTGGGCAGCTGGGCAGATGAGAACCTGCTTGTCGCTCCAGCCAGCCAGACTTATCCCTGGTCAAGTCACAGGCCTGCTCGACACCTTCAGCAGCCAGAAGGCAGCAGGACCGAAGTAGAGAAGTGACGTGGAAGCATACTAGCCAGTGGCCTAAGCACTGATCCTCTAGAAACATTTCCAGCTCAGCCATACCACTGTCCATTTTGTTCATCTCTTCTTCCAACTAGCATACTTGGTCCCAGGCCCTGATGCCTTTCCTTTATTTTTTCTAGTGCTGGGGCTGGAACTGAGGACCTTGTGCACGCTATGCAAGGGTACTACCACTCGGCTACACCTCAGCCATCCCTTTTCTCTCCCCCTTCCATCAGATCTTCTGATCCCGATACAATAGTCCCTTAGAATGGAATACACTGCATTCACTCCCTATGGTTACTATAACAAATTATCATAGACATTCTGGTTTCACGTAACTCAGCCGGAGCTCCTGCCTAGCATGCACAGAGCTCTGGGTTCCATCCTAAACATAGTATGACAGAGGTATGGTGGTGCATGTGTGCATACATGTATGTACACACACACATTCGTGTGCACATACACACTCCTTCTTGTACTTCTCACTAATAAAGGTATTTGTGAGAATATCTCAAGCCTGATCAGCGATCTAGGGTAATTTACACATCAAGATCCTTTACTATGTGTGGTCTGGGGCTGTAGCTCAGTTGGTAGAGTGCTTGCCTAGCATGCAGGAAGCTCTGGGTTCCATTTTATACCTAACACTAAGTAAACTGGGCATAGTGGCACACGCCTGTAATCCCAGTGCAAGGCAAGTGGAGGCAGGAGGATCAGAATCCTCAGCTACACAGTGAGTTCAGGACCAGCTTGGACTCCACGAGCCTCTCTGTTTCTGTCTGTCTCTATTAGATCCTTTACTAAATGCAGATGGCAAGTCCCTTTTGTAGAACATATCTATATAACATCCACAAGTTCCAGAGACTGGAGCCTAGATGTTAAAGGCATATTATTCATCTTTCCATACTGTAGAAACTGGAATCCTAGTGAAGGGGTTTATACAACATCTAGACAATTATGTGTTCAGTACCTGGTGAATATCACCTATGTGCCTGACTCTGAGCTGGTGGCTAGAGCTATGCAGTGTACAGGCCCCAGTCCCTGACTATGGAGTTGCCCAGGCTAGGCTATAAGGGCACTTCTGCCATTAAGCATCAGGTCCTGCTTTGTTGTGGGGATGCCCTATGCAGCCCTTGTTTGTTTTCAGCTAGCTTCCTTTTCCCTTATGCTTCTCAGGAGCCCCTGCATAGGGAATAGTACCGCCCACAATGACTGGGTCTTCCTACATTAACAGTCAAGACAATCCCCACAAACATGCCCACAGGCCAACCTGATCTGGATAATTTCATGTTGAGACTCCTTTCCAGTGATTCTAGGTTGCATCAAGTTGACAGTTAAAATCAACAAGCCCAGATGTATTTACCAGATATAATGGGATGGTTACTAGCTACCTGTGGCTCTTGAGCATTGAAACTGTGACTAGAAATATGGAATTTATTCTGTTTAATTTAAATGTAAATATAAACAGCCATGTGTAGCTGCTGTACTGGATGAGTCAAATCTAGAACTTTTTTTCTCTGAGAGGATTTTGTTGGGGCAGGATGGCAGGATGAAGACTGTGCTTAGCCTCTTCCCTGTTGCTGTGGAAAAATATTATGACAATTTAAAAAAAAAAAAAGCAGCTTAAGGAAAGAGGGGTTAGTGTGGCTCACAGTTCAAGAGCCAAGTACACCATGGCAAGAGCTTGTTGGGCTGGTCAGGGTACATCTCTAGTCAGGAAGTAGAGTGCAATGCTTGTGCTCAGTTTACATTGTTTAGGATTCAAGCCCAGGGAATGGTGCTGCCCACAGTGGGCGTGCCTTTCAACTTTCATTGGTTACTCAAGATAACCCACATTGGGCTGAAAGGCCTGTGTCTCAGGTGATTCTAGATCTCCTCAAGTTGCAGTTGACACTACCCGTCATAGACTAACTTAAGAGCAGAAGAAAGCAGAGGCTAAGAGGGTGGCCCAGGACATCTGGGAGGCACAATCTACCTTTACTAGAGGGTAGTTAAAGTATGGGTGATGGAGAGAGAACTGGGAAGACAGAACAGGCAGATAAAGCATTTGCTATGCAAGCATGGGGACCTGAGTCAGATCCCCAGCACCCACATAAAAAGGTGAATGTCGCTGTGTGTGCCTGTAACCCCAGTGCTTTGGAGACAAGATGACTGGGAGTTTCTGGCCACTAGCTTAGCAAAAAAAAAAAAAAAAAAAAAAAAAGTCCAAGTTTCACGCATGCACGCACACACGCACGCACGGGGGTGGGGTGGGGGGACAAGTCCTCAAGGATGTTGTTCATGCTTCTAGTCTGGTGGCCCAAAGCGCTTATAGAGCAAAGATGCTGAGCTTTGCATGGTCCTTGATGCGCTGTTGTGGGCCATTTAGTTTGGGTGGACAGCAGGGGGCCATCTGAGAACTGGAGGAAATACATTCACCATAGGTCTGGAGGCAGCTATTCTCCAATCTGAAAGCTGCCAATCCCAAAGTTCTCTGACGTGTCAACGCTGATTTATCAGCCTGCTCAGGGATTCACAAGGGATGTGATGCGTAGGTAATCCTGAGAATGAGTGCACTCAGCAATGTGAAGAATCAGTTCTTTATTTTGTTTTGCTTTTAGTGTGGTTGATCGAGATGGGATCTCACAATATAACTCAACTTCAGGATCCTCCTGCCTCCACCTCCCAAGTACTGTGATTATAGATGTCACCCCACACCTGGCATAGAGTGGATTTACTTGCTTACTCTTTTTTACTTTTGACAGAGTCTTATGTAGCCCAGGCTGGCCTTGCTGTGAGCTTGAACCTCTGATTTTTCTACCTCTTATGAGGTTCTAGAATGTCTTAGTCATGGCTTCTGTTGCTGCAGTAAAGCATCATGACCAAAAGCAACTTGGGGGAGAGGGGGCTTCTTTGACTTAAAACTCTCAGGTCACAATTCATCACTAAGAGGGTCAGGGCTGGAGCTCAAGGTGTGAACCTCTAGGCAGAACTGAACTAGAGACCATGGAGGAGAGCTGTTGGCAGGTTTGCTCACCATGTTTTCTCAGCCTACATTCTTAGAGCCCAGGGGTGGTATCATCCCCCATTGAGCTGGGCCCTTCCATAGGGATCATCAATGTAGTGTGTGTGATCAACAAAACGCACTACAAACTTGCCTACAGGCCAATCGTACAGAAGCATTTTCTCCGTTGGGTGTCTTGCTTGCCAAGTGACTCTAGCATGTGCCACGTCGGCATAAAACAAACCACGTAGGTCTTGAACACAGTACCTAGGTAAGCATTCAGGGGGATACTTAACTGAGGTGTCTGGGTGGGTTTTGGGGAGCGGTGACCCAGAAACCTTTGAACCCTCTAATCTGAGTATCACGTATGTCTCTGAGTTCTCAAAGGGGCCAAGGTCCGCCAAAGTTCTGAGTCACTAGTGTAGACCATTGTTGGAGAATTTCATGTTTGTGTCACATTTTGCAGTAGGGAATTCTGAATCTCATGTTGGTTGCCTGTTGATTTCAAGATTTCATGTTGACTCTAAAGTCAGATGCTATCAGAGAAGGAGGCTACAGCCAGAGTCTACTTCTTCCCTTTTTAGTCAGTGACTTTGGAACTGTCTCCACTGACCTGTCTGTAACGTGCAAAGGTTTGGTCTTGACCTGTGGCTGCTAAGCAGCTACTGGGTGCCTGATGTGTGCCCTGTAGTTACTGTGTGTGGTTCCAGGTCATGGAGACACAGTGCTGAGGCTGGGCTCCTAGGGCACCAGTGGAGGGGTATAATTCCACAACATAGCTGGAGAGGACATATCTGATATCCTGTGTGTGAGTGCACGTGAGTGTTATATTCCCTGAGTGGTTTTGCATTTTCTCCTTTTAGTTTTTGAGCAGGGTAACTATGTGTAGCCCAGGCTGACTTCTGAGTGCTGACATTACAGGGCTGGGCTACCATACCAGTCTGCTTTTTTAAATTTTACTTCAATTTTTAAAAAAGACAACACGTGTCTGGTCTCTGTCTTTCCAGTTGTACAGGATAGTGGTGCTGGGTAAGTTCACATCTCTGCAAATCAGAACTTTTTAATCCTTCAGAGGTGAAACTCTGTGCCCATTAAGCCATTCTCTATTCCCATTAACCACCTGCTAACCACCATTTACTTCCTGTCTTTGTGAATCTGAGTAGTCATTTCATGAATGCAGAATCACAGTGTTTGCCCAGAGTTAAGGCTGTATATTAGCCCATTTTGTGAGTCTACTACACTCACTTATGGACAGCCAGTTGACTTCTGCCTCTCAAACCTTGCGATTAATACTGCCCCGCAAATGGGTTTGTATATCCCACCTTTGAGACCTTGCCTCCAGTTCTCTTACATGTAGTCCGAGCAGCAGGGCTGTGAGCTGGATGGAAGTTCTCTTTTTAGGTTTTGAGGAACTTGTGAACTATTTCCCAGAGCAGACGTTTTACAGTCAGTGGAGTCCCCACACCCTTGCTAACACAGCGTTTTCTGTGGGGCTTTTTGTTTGTTTTAGGTTACTGTTGTTTTAGTTTTTGAGGCAGGGTATCATGTAGCCTAGGCTGGCCTCAAGCCCCCTTTATAGCTGAGGAAGACATTGGGATTCTGGTTTCCCAGCCTAGTACCGGGACTTCAGGCCTGTGTCTCCATATCCCGTTTCTACAGGGCTGGGACTGAGCCTGAGAGCTTATGTTAAGGCCAGCTCTCTACCAGCTGAGCTATATCCCTAGCTCAAGAGATGTTTTCTTGTTTTGAGACAGGCTATCATTTTGTAGAGCACACAGGATGGGCCTCGAACTCACTTATCAAGGAGCCATAGCATGCATATGTTCGATCAAAATGCAGCTGGCCTGCCATCAACTCACCGACAGTCTGAAGCTCGGTGTGGCTTTTGTCACCATGGCCTCATTCCAAAATAACTTCACTATCCCAGATGGAAATCCTGTACCCATTAGACAATCACTTCCCGTTGCTCCTTCCCACAAGCTCCCAGCTGCCACTAATATACTCAGAACTTTTTATTCTTGACATTTGATATAAATGGTATGTATTAGGATTTTCCAGAAATACAGAAATAGTGTGTGTGTGTGTGTGTGTGCATAAGTACATGTGTAGGTGTGAATGTGCATATGTAGGAATGTTATGGGTATCTGCGAGTGAGTGTAGGTGTGTTATGTGTGCATATATGGAATCAATAATTGTACATTACATATATTTGGGTATATATGTATGGAGATTTATTATGAGAGCTTGCTTCATGTGATTTTGGAGCCTGAGAAGTCCCAGGATCTATTAACAAACTGGAGCACCCATGAAGTTGGTGAGGCCCCAGTCTAAGGCTTTAGAAAACTGGGGCCAGTGACAAGGGGGTACAGTCTGAATCCCAAGGCTCCCTCCACTCTGCACAGCTCAGTCTGTGTTGAGTGTCTAGGCTGAGTGCTCTGATGTCTGAGAGTGTGTAGATTAGTGTCCCATCTCAGCGTGAGACTGAACCCCCTCTTCCTCTTCACTGCTGCTCTGTGCTCAGCCACACCCCCCCCCCCCCCCCCCCGCAAAGGCATGAGCCACACCTATTGGGGGCGGGGCTCCTTTTCACAGATCCCCATTCAAATTCTAGCCCCTTCTGGAAACATCCTCAGAGACATACCCACAAATAGTGTCTTACCAGCCAGCTAGGCACCACTTAGCCCAGTGAAATTAACATGAAACTATACAATGTGCTTTCTCTCTCTCTCTCTCTCTCTCTCTCTCTGTGTGTGTGTGTGTGTGTGTGTGTGTGTGTGTGTGTGTCTGTGTCTGTGTACAGGTATATGTGCTATATATGCAGATATGGAGACCAGAAATCAACCTTTCTTTGGGACCCATCCACCCACATTATTTTTTGAGACAGGGTCTCACCCCAGGACCTGGGACCTGGGACCTGGGACCTGTGTCTTAGGCTGGGTTAGCTGGCCAGTGAGCCCCAAAGCTGCCTGTCTGTTTCTCAGTCACAACTATTATGAGAAGGAACTACCACATCCAACTTTTTGCATGGTTGCTGGGGGTTAAACTTGGGTCGGTAAGTTTGCATAGCAAATACTTTACCAGCTTGGCCATCATGGATTCCAGGTTTCGCTCTATCTGGATATTTAGCTGCATTTAATTTCTCTTGAAGACCTAATACCATTGTGTGAATGTACCATGTTTTGTTCATCCGTTCATAAGTTGGTGGATGTCTGAGTTATTTTTGCTTTTTAGTTCTCACTGATAATGTTATTATGAGCATTTGTTTCATGTTTGGAGGTAGGACGTAGGTTTCAGTTCTCATGGGGACTTACCTAGAAGGGAAGTCTGTGCTAGTTCAGCTAGGCTGCCGGTGGGGGCCTTTTAGCCACCTTGAAGAATGCATGGGGTCCTGGGCTTCTGCTCAAGGAGATCTAGATTTGGACCTCAATTCCGTATTCCTGAACCAAGCACCTGAACCCTGGGGTTTGAGTCATAGATGCTTTTGGAGGAATGAATGGCCTTTTTTTTTTTTTTTTTTTTTTTTTTTTTTTTTTTTTTTTTTTTTTTTTTTTTTTTTTTTTGTAAAGTTGCCTCCTGGCCTCCATGGAAGGACACAGGGCCGAAGCCATGCTTTTGCATCTCATTAGGAGAGGCACCCCGATCCCCTTAAAGTACCTTTGCCTCTGTCATTTGTCTGGGCTATGTTTTGCTGTAAGGGGTGGTAAGCTAACTTAGATCAGCAGGCTGTCTTTTTCCCACCAACATTTCCTCATGGTTCCACCCTCCTTGGCCATTATGGATTCCAGGTTTGTCTCTATCTGGGCATTGAGCTGCATTTAATGAAGCCAGAGGTCTTCTTGCCAGTTTACAGTTCCCCTCTTCCTGGAGCAAGTAGCAGATTCAACAGTTGCAGTGCTGTTTGGGACTTTGGGAGACCCAGATCCTTCCAAGACAGGCTCATGTCAGCCCAGGTCTTTACTTAGTGATCCTGAACTCAAACAGGGACACCCCAAACACTTTTAAGATGCTCAGTTTTCTAGTCCATCATATGAGGACTACAAGAGGCAGCCATGAGTGGGTGATGTCCGTAAAGAGGCATTGGGTTTGGAGGCAACACTCAAAGTTACACAAAGATGGTTACTATTTTATGGTTTCTGGGTCCAACCTCTGTAGACAGGCCTGGGGGTGTGAGCAGGTCCTTGGTGGGAATGAGATGTTGCACTGAGGATCTTCCTGAAGCTGGTGACTGTTTCTCCATGGAAAGCTGTGTCCACTCTTTCACATTTCCTTTCTTTTAAATGCTCTGTATTTTAAGACATTTTTTTTAAGGTGTTCGTGTGTACTTGAGTGTGCACACAGGTGTACCCAGCATAGCTATCCTTCCAGGGAACTGTCTGCATGAGATCCCAGCGAATCCAAATTTTATGGGTCTCAGGCATTGTCCTCTGCAGTGTAACAGGCTTCTTCTTTCTCATACTGATTTTTGGGGCTGATCTTTGTTCCAATTGTCAAAGCTAGGTTTGGTTTTTGGTTTTTTTTTTGTTTTTTGTTTTTTTTTTTCCTCCAGAGTTTAATCAAAGCTTCTCATTTGGTTCAGTCTGGGGAGTGTGTATGAATTTTTTATTTTATGTGTATGATTGCTTTACCTGCATGTAATCCCTGAACCATCCCTCCAGTCCAATGTGATTTTAAAAATGTACCTCAAGCCGGCCTTAACTTATTATGTAGCCAATATGTAGCCTTGAAATTCTGACCCTCTTGCCCTCCACCTCTTGAGTGCTAATATTACGGGAGTGTGCCACCACACCCAGTTTTACTTTGTGCTGGGATCAAACCCAGAGTTTCATGTATGCTAGGCAAGCAATCTGTAGAGTGAGAGGCATGCCTGTCTAATGAATATGAAATTGAGAACTCGATCTTCTGCTCTTAGATCCTCCAGCAAGTCACGTGTTAGTGGGCTGCAGATATGCAGGCAAGCGTCACAATAAAATCAGGGATTGATCTCCCCATGTTGCATTCAGAAACTGTTCGCACAAGCGAGGCTGGGCTCACGTTGGCCACTTTCAGGGTGAAGTCAATTGGAATGCCTGAGAACCAGGAACAGGTTACCCCGCACTTCCCACATGCAGGCACCACTCTGTGTATAAAGGTTCATTGCCTTTGCATGGCCAGCCTGTGGTCTGGGTACTAATATGTGGTCAGATCAAGGTTCAGAAAGCTAAGGCAGAGAGCTGAGTGAGTTGTTCAACATTACAATGGTGTTAAGTTCAAGCATCTGAACTTGGCCAGTTCTCAAGCCCGTGCTTTATGTTGTATTATGCTCATTAGTGGGGGCATGCACAGGGGTCAGCTTGACTTGAGAGGACACAGAACTAAGAACATCCATCTTCGTTCCCTGGGGAAGACTTCAATATTCTATGTGTCATTATAGATGCTGTGTATGGAGCTGCTTCTGCTGGATATTCAGCTTCTCCTTCTGGCCCGCCTTTTCCTTGCTTCCTTACTTCCTTCCTTCCTTTTCTATTTTTTTTCCCTTCCCCTCCCCTCCCTGTCACCTTCCTCCTTCCTTTTTGGACTGACCTGGAACTCCCATTGTAGCTAATGATGACTTTGAACTCCCGGTCCTCTGATCTGCTTCTCCGGTGGGATTACAAGTGCAGTCCACCATTGCCATGACCAGATCACTATTTTTGGTTGAGTGACCTCTGCACAGCAGGTTAGTAGCAGCATCCTTGCCCTCAGCCAACGAGGCAGCAAGAGTGTTCAAACCATCTCTTTGTGGCAACAGAAAATGTCTTCAGATATTGTACATGTTTCACATAGACAAAATCACCAGTTTGGATTTAGAATAGTCTCTACGGGGAGTTTAAGAGTTTTGTTCCTTACTTAACAGGTCATGAGGCCTAGACTGGTCTCACTTCACTAATTAGCCAAAGTGGCAGTGTCCTCCTGATCCCCTTGGACAGCTCCTGAGTACTGAGATTACAGGCATGTAGCAGAAAGCCAAGCTTCTTTCTAGAGTCTGGGTCTAGATAAGTCACGACTGGTGTTTACGGGTATTTGTTTCACTCCTTCTCTGTGTGACATTGATCCAAGAGAAGCTGAAGACAGAGGAAACGGGGCAAGGGGTGGGTGATAGCTCTTGGGATGGCCAGTCATTCTTGAAAAACATCATAAATACACCTCTATTTGCTACACATACCCACACTTACATGTACAGTCACTCAGACTCACATACTCTCTCTCTCACACACACACACAGTGTTTCAGAATGTTAAGGAAATAATAATTTTGATTTTCTTATTAACCTAAAATGTTTGTCCATTCCGTTGATGAGGGCCCTCACCATGTGTCTTTGGGGAACAAGCCATATTGTCTTTAACTCTCTAAAATCAATTTAGAAAAATATGGAAATAAGACACATAAATAAAAAAAAAATTAAAACCCAGGCATGGTGGAGCACACCTTTCATCCAAGCACTCAGGAGTCAGAGGCAGAGGGATCTCAGTAAGTTTGAGGCAAACCTGAGCCAGTTTCAAACAGCAAGTTTGCAAGTTTGAAGGCAGCCTCAGCTAGAGACCCTGTCAACCCCCTCAAAACAAAAACAACCAAAACCAAAACCAACCAAACAAACTCCAGATGTCTATGCTAGTTCCATCAAGAGTGGGTGGTTTAATTTTAAGGAAGGTTCCAGAACACCCAGGAAAATAACCCTCAGAATCGGGAACTGGTGGGGCTTCAGTTCTCTTTGGTCAGGCACATCATTACTTATTTTGAAATTAACTATTCACATCTCTCACAGCTTCACTTCCCCTTCATGTGTATTTCTTTTCCACATAAACTTGCTTGTATGAGCCGTGTCAGCAGTAAGGCTACTGAAGGCTAACTGCCCTGAACCTTGACCCCCGTGTATGAAAAGTGTTTGGAGACACAGGATGGACATTGGTCAGGGTCCCTGGGGCTTCGTTTAAGATTGGGAGGGGTAAAAGTTGAAATACTCGTACAAAGCTCCGTCATACATGCTGGTAACCTAGTCTTGGTAAAAGATCAATTCAGGAACTTCTGGTTGACACCCAGGTTCCTCACAGACCCTGTCTGACCCAGGCTTATTAGCCAGAGCTGTGTCCACATCTTGAGCCCCGACATTTATTAAAACATCATTGAGCGACACACTCTGCCCTGGGACAAGCCTCTGTGACTAAGAGGTCAGTGCTTCGAAATCTGGGCTAGTTGGTGACACTGTACTCTTGTCAACTCTGATGGACAGTGGAGATGCTACTGTATTTTGCTGGCTCTGTTGGCCCCATCCACATATAGAGATCCCACACTGTATGACTCAAGCGTAGGAGGGTACAGCTCTCCATTTTGTTTAGATCACTCTGCCCCAGCCTATGCCTGGCAAATAGTAGGCACCCAATTAATGGACCTGAAGCTCAGTTTGGTTAGTTGTATTTCTGGAATGGTGTTGGAGATAAATCGAAAAATATTTTATTATAAAATTAGCTTGTGTCTTTAGGCGATTTAAACAAGGTCAAATTAACATCAGTGGTTTATTTTATTTTATTTTTAAAAGATACATGTGTAGAGGTGGGTGCGAGTGTGCCGTGGCATTTATGGAGGTCAGAGGACAACTTGGAGGGGTCTTTCTTCCATCATGTAGGTTGCTGGGGCCAAACTCAGGCCATCAGGCTTGGTACCAGGTGCCATCACCTACGAAGCTGTCTTGCCAACCTATCTGTGGTTACTTTGAATGCCAAACTAACCTGCAAACAAAAATACACATAAACCCCCAAATACAAGTACAGAGTGTACTATTTTCAATATGTTGGGACATTTTAAGGCCTGATGAAACTCCAGATAAAGACCTTGTAAAATCTAGCCATTAGATATGATAATTGAAAAATGATGCTTTGAGTTGCTATACATAAAATATCTTTTTCAAAGATTTTCTTTTAGAAATTAAATTTTTCTTTTATGTGTAAAGAGTTATGTATAATGTGTGTGCCTGGTACTCATGGAGGTTAGAAGAGGGAATCAGATCCCCTGGGACTGGCATTACAGACATGAGTTGCCAAAGTGGGTGCTGGGAAATGAACCCAGGCTCCTGGAGAGTAACAGGAGCCCCTGTCAACAAACTATCTCTCCAGCCCAGTAGAAAGATTTTGAAAGTGCCCCTTTTTTTTTGTTTTTTGTTTTTTTGTTTTTGTTTTTTTTCAGAAGAGCACTACAAAGCCAGTCCTGAAGGTACACTCCTGTGATTCCAGCATGTGGGAGGCAGAGGCAGGTAGATCAGAGGTCCAGGATCATTTCATCTATATAGGGAGTTCAAGGCTAGCCTGAGCTACGTGAGACCCTCTCTCAAAGTAAATTTATCAATCAATACATCAACCAAAGAAAGGCACAAATAGCTAATGTATGCCCTCATGCTCATTCAGCCCAAAGTACTTCATTGTACATTAAGGACAGAACATTCTTCCAGAAGCAGAACACAGAGAATCCTGGGCTTTATCTAATCTCCACAGGCCCTTTACCTGCCCCTGGGAGTCAGTTCTGGCAATGTTGCCTGGCCCAGACAATACTCAAAGATCTCTAAAGTATGTTTCTGTCCTTGAACCTAGTCACTACCACAGACACCTGTTCTTTCTCTCCGATCTTGTTTACCTGCAACTCAGTGAGAGTTTTGTTCATTTGTTTGTTTTTGTGAAACAAAATCTTGCTATGTAGCCCAGGCTGGACAACTTACAATCCCCCTGCCTCAGACTCCCAGATATGGATTCTTAATTATCTTTGCCACTCAAATGGCCCGGGATTCTTTTCAGGAGAGAGAAGTGGATTTCAAATCTTTCCCTTTCCCCCAGGATTGGTGCCTGGCCACCGGATCTTGTGTGTTCACTCAAAGACTCGCATCAAGTTGCCTGGATGGCCTTGAACTCACTCGTCTGTAATCTGAGAAATGAACTTCTGATTTTCCGCTTAGGTCCTTGGAGATTCCAGACCTTCCTGGTGCATATCTAAGAGGACTTCAAATGAGGCAAAAAAAACCAGTCCGACTGGATCTGGAATAGCCTTCATGCCAGGAAGTAGGGATACTTTGAAAACTGCCATGTGGTTGTAGAAGAATAAAAACAGTCAGCCTGTGGGGAGTCGATGCTGGCTTAGTGGACAGGGTATCACTCCATTCTCCCCATCACGTAACCTCTTGCCCAGAGATGGCCTTTGTCTCGGATACCCCACACAAGGAACTGTGTCAATGCTTTTGTTTCAGAGGAGACAGAGCTGAGAACATGAGGTGGAAGACTTGTAGCCTTAGTGAGGCATTATGATTCCAGAAATTGCAATGGCTGAAAGTGGGTTGGTGAGATTGTTACAGCCGATAGCAACTGCTGTTGTAGAAGCCTTGGTCTTGCTCCCCGCCCCCATTCCTGGTCTTCCGTGCCCTGTCCACCAAGATGGGCTGAAGCTCTCTAAAGCTGTGGGCCAAATGACCCTGTCTTCATCCAGTCTCTGTTCTGAACTGTGGTCATAGCGATCTGAAAGTAACTAACAGTCTCCCGGCAGGCATTTAGTTACTGGAAGGTATACATCATAGAGGAAATGCAAACACATCCCTGAGTTCTTGCAGTTCATCTCCAAATTTTGTTAAAGTCTTGGGCCAGTTCTTTGCATCCTCCAGTAGGTGACCAGTCACTGACTTTTAAAATATATCCTGTGAAGTCACAGACAGAGACACAATTCCATTTTTAATCTAGTTACTGATTGCTTGGTTAGTGTAGCACACACATGCCTGCTGGTTTATGGAGATCAGATAAGAACCCACGGGAGTTGCTTCTCAGTTCCCATCTTGAGGGTCCCGACATTAAATTCAGGTGGTCAGGCTTGACAGCAAGCATCCTTACTCAGCCACCCTGGCTAATGTGAGCCTCTTCCCCTGTGCCTCTGCCTTTATGAGTTGACTTTCACAGTGTAGCAGTTTCTCTATTCCCTGGAATATTCCCAAATGCCCAGCCTTATCATCTCCTTGTCTGTCTATCTCTTCCTGGAATTTGGAGACTATGTATGATGCATTTGCTGTTAGCTCTGGCCTGCAGGTTAAGCCTGATGCTCTGGGGAACACAGAGGCAGCTGCTGTGTTTAGGGCTGTCAAAGCCATTGCTCTTCAGACTGCCTATGGCACCATCTACCAACAAACCAAAGAGCAGAAGCTCAGAAGACATGGAAGCCTACTGAGCATTACAAAGTAGTGGACTTAGTACTGTCCTGTGGTTTCACCCTATCCCCACCTAGAGCCCTCTGCAGCAAGTCACCTGTAAACATACTTGACCATTTGCTTTGAATCTTGGCAATTCACATCACCCCTCTGAGCATCAGGGGTCTTGTCTATAAAAAGACTCACTGTTCCCTTCTTCACAGATTTGGGTTCAAGATAATTGTTGTGGGTTGAATGATTGTCTGTACTGAAAAAAATGTTGGGGATCCCTCACCCCAGAGTCTGACTGAAGCTGAGAATTACAGCACAGTTAACAAAATTTACTATGAAGGTTGCCTATGCAAGACACAGGCTTCCTTCTATACAGAGATATTTCAAATAATGTTAGAAGGGGTGGGATTGCCCAGTGGGTAAAGCACTTGATGAGGGCATAGAGGCCCACTTCTGTGACCCCAGTGCTGGGCAGAAGAAGACAGGTATGGTAAGGACGTGTCGGGGGCAAGGGTGGGTGGTAAAGGCAAGAGGATCCCAGGGGGCTCTCTCGACAGCTAGTCTAGCTAAATAGAACATTTCAGGTTTAGTCAGACCTTGTCTCAAAAATAAGGTGCAGACATGAGGAAGAACCAGATGTTGACCTCTGTACCCCCTCCCCAAGTTATGTATGTTAGAACAGCAGTGCCATGTTTAAGGAATAAATGTCTGTGAACACATTCCTTTATCAGATGCAAATTATAACAGGTTCCTTCGGAGGCCACCAAAATTGTATACCTGGCTTCTATGCTAAAACTCGAGGGTATGGCTTTCTCTTGGGGCCACATAGACGCTTGACTATGTACTCTTTTTTTTTTTTTTTTCCCCAGAGCACCACTGTGAGAATATGGTTCAAATTAAAAAAAAAAAAAAAAAAAAAAACAGTCTGAGATATCAGAGGGATCTACCCACAGTCAGTCTAGGAGGATCAGACAGTGGTAACGTAACTCACACCTTTAATCCCAGCACAGGGAATATCCTGGGAGTGGTGACCTACACCCTTAATCCCAGAAAATCTGAGTTTGAGGCCAGCTTAGTTTATAGAGGGAGTTCCAGGCTCCCAGGCAGGCAGTGGTGGTGCCACACCTTTAATCTTAACCTGGATGTGAAACAACTGGGTGAAGAGGGTATTTAAGGCAGGCATAGAAAGACAGATCAGGCAGTAGAAGCCACAAGGAGCGAGGCTGAGGAAGCTGGAAGACAGCCGGGCGAAATCTGACTGTGGTGTTTCCTCTCTTCCATATCTCAGCCTTTCCCTGAGATCTGGCTCAGAGTCTCCTTCATTCGTGCAACACCCCACAGCTGTACAGAGCTTGTCTAGCATGCTTGACATCCGAGGTCAATCCCCAGCCTAATCCTAGCACTTGGAAGATAGAGGTAGGAGCGCCAGAATTTCAGAGCTCCTGGGGCTGCTGAGGCAGTATTGTGGAACTGTGTCTCTGGCCTGTACCCCTCAGCCACAACTGTGACTCTTATTATTCCTGGAGAAGCACTAAACTCCATAAAAGGACTACAGAGCAGTTGCTGTGTACTGCCCTGTACCAGTGCATTGTTATCCCCGGTCACCACCTACCAGGCAGTAACCTAGGCTCTTTAGATATTTCTCATGTGATTGTCCCAGCAAGTCCATGAAGCTGGTGCTGCTGTGGCCACACTTATACACCCTCCACGACTCCCAGGTGTGCTACTTCCGCAGACTGCAGTTGAACAGCACCCCCTGGAGGTGCGCATCATGGCAGCTCTGATTCATCCCATTTCATAGATAGGAAACTGGGTCATTCATCTGTCCAAGATCATGCAAGTCCTCAGTGGAGGAGCTGGGACTTGAACCAGGGCCATGGCCAAGTTCAGAGTCTGAGCTTGTACTGAAGATTCTTTCATAGCTGCCCACTCTGCTGCCTTATTTCTGGGGGAAAGGCAATGACATTGGGGTCCTCCCCCTTCCCCCTCCCCCTCCCTCCCCCTCCCTCCCTCTGTCCCTCCCTCCCTCTTTTCTTTAGCAGCACTGAATTCATTCACAGTGCCATATACCCTTCTCCACTAGAATATTTTCATCACCCCAAGGGAAACCCCACCACAGAGAATCTGAGTCCCCTTCCTGGTAGCCCCTGGCAACCACTGACACACCCTAGACATCTGATAGATGTCTAGATAGTCCATGGAAATTAAATCATCACATGTGACCCTTTGTCTTTGGCTTCTTTCACTTAGCATGGTGTGTTCAAGGCTCATCCTTATGATTGGATAGTTGTCCTTCAGCACCCAAGGTGGCTGGTTCCAAAATCTGAGGATAGTCACATCCCTATATAAAATGGCACAGTTTTGACAGACAGTTTATGAACATCTTCCTATATACCATCAGTCGTATCTAGAAGGAGTTGGCAACATTTATTACATGACAGTGCCACCTATACAGGGGTTAAACCACAATGCTTAGAAGATGATTTGAAATAGTGTTACTGTTAGGGTTTTTCCTTTCAAATTTTTCTTGCGCATATTTGTAGTGTGGGGCTGGGGCTGAATATTAATGTGGAGATCTAACATGGTCAATGGGTCAGAAGTGGACCATCATCCCCCACCTTATTTTTTGAGATGGAGTCTTTCAGTGAACCTGGAGCTGATTGAGTTAGGCTGGCTGACCAGCAAGCTCCTGAGAAACATCCATGTTTCCACCTCTTTAGCTCTGGGATCCTAGGTGCAAAGCGCCATAGCTAGCTTTTTATTTGGATCTGGATCTGAACCTGAGACCTCATGCTTGGACATGCTTGGTTTACAGTCGAGGATAGACACAGGCACTTATGCAAAGGTAGGTCATTGTTTCTCTTCACGTTTTTATTGGGATAAGTTGACCATTTTAACATTTTCTCTTTTTAAAGATGTTTTTAAAATTATATTTCTTGGACTTAGTGGGTTGTGGCCTCTGCTGCTCAAGTGGCCAAGCACTCCAAAAGTTGTCCCGTGACCTCCATCTGTGCTGTGGCTCCCCCCCCACACACACACACACTGAACAAATAATGTGGAATTGGTTCTCTCCTTCTACCATATGATCCCAGAGACTGAACATGGGTTGTGAGGCTTGACAGCTGGCAACTTTACCTACTGAATGGCCCAGCTGATTGTTCAGAATTTATTTATGTGCATAGTTCTGTGATAGTAACATCACTCATTTTATGTGACACCAAATGCTCTTGTCTTCCCAACTATACTCAGGAAATAGTCCCCACTGCTCTTACCCAGCCCTCGGTAATCTCTATTCTTTTTTTCCTGTGTGTGTGGTATGTGTGCATGTGTGTGTATGTGTGTGTGTCTGTGTGTGTTTATGTGTGTGTGTGTTTGTGTGTATATGTGTGTGCACATGTATGTGTATGTGGTGTGTGTGTATGTGCATTTATGTGTGTGTATGTGTGAATGATGTGAGCTGGTGTTCTCAGATGCCAGAAGAGGGTGTTCATCCCCTGGGGCTAGAGTTAGGCAATTGTGAGTCTCCTGTCATGGATTCTGGGAACCAAAGTAGGGTTCTCTGCTAGAGCAGGAAGCTCTCTTAACCACTGGGCTGTCCAGCCCCAATCCTGCTTTCTATCTGTCTCTATGACTGTTCCAGGCACACATACAAATGGGATTGTGTGGCGCCTGTCCCTTTGTGTTTGCTTTCTTTCACTCAGCATCAGGGTTTCAAGGGTGCCCCATCTAGAGCATGTGCCCACCTGCTGATGGTATTCCACTGTATGGATAGATCACATTTTTCTTATCAAGTGACCTATTGGTGGACATTTAGGGTATTTCTGTTTTGGTGCATTGTGACTACTAATGTCGAGAGCAGCCGTATAGAGTATATAGTACATAGTTTTTTTGAGTCTTTGATTTCAGTTCTTTGGGGGCTATGTTTTTAGAAAACTCTAGAGCCTTGGCTAAAGGATGGGTTCAAGGCTCTGGTGGCATCAGAGAGTAGATCAGGCCTAACTCAGAGTGTGTTGGTCCAGCCTGGGCTGAGCAAACGGCCCTGCTAAGACATCCAGGAGCTTCCCTCTATTGATACTAAGCCAACCAGCTTCTAAAGTTGCTCTGTGTCTTTAAGAAAAAATAAAGAACAGAAACAAGAGGAGAAAACCGTGGTGGCCAGAGGGAAGTCTCCTCTGTTCTTCACTTCCACACACAAACCTCAGCTGCGCAGACTTTTAGTGGGAACTGTGAGTGCTTGGCAACCAACATCTGCTGCAACATCCTGATGGCCCCAGAATCCGCCCATTCAGGCTCTGACAGGTGTAGAAGGCCATGCTGTCATTTGCTATGATGGAGCTGGCATTAAACCTGGACCATTCTACAGAGGTACAGGGAACCTCTGTGGTAGGTCTTGAGTATGCACAGCCTAGGGCTCCTGGAGGGTGAGATAAATTTCTGCTTCCTCAGCCTTGGCGCCTTCTGTGCTCACCACCCAGTCCTCCTATGCATTGTTCTTGGCCCCAAGTTGGAAATGAGGAAGAAGAGGGCTGTTTGTAAACTAAGATGGCAAGACTGCTGTATTCCCAGCAGGCTCCAGGAAACAAGGGGTGAGCCTGGGACCAGAGGGAGCACTGCACTCCATCTACAAAGTGCTTGTCTTGCAAATGTAACCTTTAAGTTCAACCCCAGAACCCATGGGAAAACCTGGGCATTGTGATGCACACTTATAACCCAGCCTCGGGAGACAGATAGGTCCAGCCGTCTTCCTCAGTGGCCCCAGGTCCCCGTGAAAGAACTTGTCTCATAAAAATGAAGTGCATGGCTTCTGAAGAATGGCAGCTGAGATTGTCCTCTGAGGTCTCTGCACACACACACACACACACACACACACACACACACACACACACACACAAACACACACACACAAACACACAGAGACAGACAGACAGACAGACAGACAGGCAGGCAGGCAGGCAGGCAGGCAGGCTGGCTGGCTGGCTGGCTGGCTGGCTGGCTGGCTGACTTGTGTCTCCTTCAGGGCAAGCCCCTGGCTGCCACCGTGCCACTATCATTGGGAGGCTGATGTTTGTGCCCCACATTGATGTCCCATTTCATCTCAGCCCCTCTTTTTAAAGAGGAAGTGATAAACCCAGAAAAAAAAAAAAAAAAAAAAAAAGGACTTGTGTTCTGGAATTTTCCTCAGGCATCCAGCTACAACAACCAACTACCAGTGGGGATTTTTTTATGTGTGATTTTTTTTTTTTAACCACATTTTTTTTTTTAGGCCACCAAAGTCACCAGAACATCACCCTGTGAGTCAGTCTGCCCTGGAAGGCACTTGTGTCTCAATGAGAAATCCAGACCAGCTTTCTGTAATCTTGCTTTGCTGTTTCAAATGTGCACAGAAGGACAGAGAGCAGTGGAGTTGGCAGCCTCCTCACTGTGGTCTTTGTCAGTGTGACTGAGCTATTATGTCCCCCAGCCCCTGCTCCTGGGTTGATTTTGAGACAGATTCCTGCATCCTCTGCTGTTCAAGGTGACCGAGAAAGGAAGATAATAATGTCCTGGTCAGCAGTCTCAGCCAGCTGAGCTGAGGCACCTGGCCCCACTCACCAACTAAAAGAGATAACAAATAGAGATGTGTTCAGTGTGGCCACATTGGGATCCAGGGCCCAAGTCTGTCTTCAGGGTTTAGCAGGAGTGTTAGCTCTAATTGGAGAAAGATGGAGGCAGAGCAGGCAAGAGTTCACCATGGATTAGCAGTTCTGGTGATGGCGCTGTCCATGTACACCATCTTGGTCTCCATCTGGAAGGTGGGCCTGAAGAAGTCACTGCTGTCACGGCCTTGCAAGGAGCAGTCAGGCTCCAGTATGTAGCCTCACAAGGGCAGGGGAGTGTGAACAGGGCTGTTGTGCAGGCCCACCTTCGCTGGCCATAGTTTCAAGTCACTGTCACAAGGAGAAGAATGTGGATGAAGGGGACCAGGGGCTGGAAAGGGGCAAGGTAGAGTTATGCCAGGGATCAGTGCCCTCCTTCATTAATACCTGTGCCTCCCTAAAGAGCAGAACATTCCAGAATGCCCAAGGGCTGACAGAAACTAAAATATGTTTGCTGTGGAATTCATGTCGGAGATCCCACGTGCTGATCTGGGGAGGTGAAAAAACTAGACATTGCTGGTGAGTGCTGTGGAGGCAGAGATCGGGCCAGCCAGCCTAGCTTAGTGGGTGAGTTCCAGGCCCGTGAGAAGCCTTTTCTCTGAAAACAAGGTAGTCAGATTCTCAGGAACAACATCCGAAGTTGATATCTGACCTGCACACTTGCACGTGTACACACACATGCATACACACAGGCACACTCAACACTCCCTAGTGCAAGCTGGGTGTGGTGCTTCACAGCTATTATCACAGAACTTGGAGACTGAGTTAGGAGGGTTACAAGTTCTAAGTCAGCTTGGGCTACTAGGGCAGAGGTGATGACTCTGTGGGTAAAGTGATTGCTGTGTAAGCAGGAGTTCTGATCCCAGCGCCTGTAGGAAAGACAGGTATGGTATGACACATACCTGTAACACCAGTGCTGGCACACCAAGGCAGGCTCACCATCTGGCCAGCCAGGCCACAACTGCCAGTTCCAGGGTCAGTGAGAGACCTTGTCCCAAAGTAGAGGAGAAAGGCTGAGTGTGGTGACCTACACCTTTAATCCCAGCACTTAGGAGGCCTAGGCAGACAGATCTCTGTCAGTTCCAGCCAAGGCTAGATAATTAAGACTTTGTTTATAAATCCTTTAAAAATCATAAAAAGAGGTACAGAGTGATTGAAGAAGGAACTTGACATTGACCTCTGGCCTTCATAGAATCTTACCCAGGTACATGTACCTGCACACACATATGCATATGCCCAGGTGAGTGAACCTGTATACATACAGGTGTGCATACCTGCACACACCTCTGCATACATTCAGGTGAATGTATCTGTGCAGACATGTTGCACGAATAAATGAGACTCAGGGATAGATCTTTGAGAACGTCTGAGATATTAGAGAGAATAAACACCACAGTCAGATCTTACCCAGCTGTCTTCGGGCTTCCTCAGCCTGGCTTCCCTGGGCTGCTTCTTGCTCTATGCCTGCCTTAAGCCTTAAATGCTCTTTTGGTGAATTAAGGCGTGGCCCCACCACTCCCTGCTTGGGAGCCTGGAATTCCTTCTTTAATTTAAAATGACCTGACTCAGTTGGGATTAAGGGCGTAGGTCACCATTCCCAGGATACTCCCTGTGCTGGGATTAAAGGTGTGAATCACCACTTTCTGATTCTCCTAGACTGACTGTGGTTAGAGCTCTGGAACTTCTGGAGCTTTTATTAAATCCCCACATAGACTGTGGGTAGATTCCCTCTGATATCTCCGAAACTTCTGAAGCTTTTATTGAATCCCCACACAGACATCTGCATACAGTGCTTGGGTCACACATCTGCATACACCCAAGTGAGTAAACCTACCCACACATCTGTATACAGTGCACCTGCCCACACATATGCACAACCCAAGAGAGTGCATCTGTGCACACATCTGCATACACCCAGGTGAGTAAACCTGGCACATATCTGTATATGCACAAAGAAAACTAAGCATAAACTCTGAGTGCAAATGAGAAATGACCCTTCGTTCATCCATCCCTCCCTCCTTCTCTCCCTCTCTCCCTCCTTCCCCCCTCCCTTTGTCCCTTACTTCCTTTCTTTATGTGTACAAGGGAGGGTGCAGATGTGTGGAGGGCAGAAGACAACTTGCAAGAGTTGGTTCTCTTTTTACCATGAGGGCCCTACCGATAGAACCCGGATCATCACCTGAGTCACCTTGCCAGCCCAAGAAGAGTTTTTAAAGACAGGTGTTAGATCCCTGCTGCATTTAGGGCAGTGGCCTTTATGCCTTGTTACTGCTGCTGAGCCAGTACTGTACTAGCCAAAGTCCAGGCTTTATTCTCTGGTCACACATTCTGTGGAATTTGATAATGTGTGGTGACTCGTGCCCTCTGTTATAGTATCGAAAAGAATAGCTTCGCTGATGCAAAGTCCACCGTGCACCCATGTCCCCTTCTCCACTCCCAGAATCCTTGGCACAATGGCCGTTTCATCATCCCTGTGGTTTCGTCTCTTCCAGAACATTCTCATTCTGTGATCAGCTGATGCAGCCTCTTCACACAGCTGAGTTCACTTAGGAGTGTGTGTTTCTCATGCCTCCTGTCTCCTGGAACAGTACATTTCTTTGGTGGGACTGACATCCTGTGGTCGGCTGTACTACAACCTGTGCATTCCTTCACCAGGCACAGGTTAAGACCTCCAATGAGACCTACACACACTGCAGGTTAAGAACCTGTGTCTCCTAGGAAGGGTGACCGTGGGTGTCCACCCCAAGACTTGTAACTGTGAAAATGGGTTTGTGAATAAAGGAAATTTGAATGAACAACTTCCAGAGTAGGGGTCTGCCTCTTTCCTCACTGAAGCTTTTTCCCCTTGTGTAGATGTGTTACATTCATATATGCTGTGGAATATTTGTTTAATGCAAAGATGTGTGTGTGTGTGTGTTTTTTTTTTTTTAACTCTGTGAAGCTGTGTTACCTTACCTACCCAAAACACCTGACTGGTCTAATAAAGAGCTGAATAGCAGTAGCTAGCCAGTAGCTAAATAGGCAGAGAGAATAAATAGGAGAAATCTAGGGAAGAAGGCGAGAACCAAGAAAAGGAGAAGGAGAGAGGGAGATGCCAGGGGCCAGTCGGCCACGGAGTAAAGAAGGAAAGAAAGACGTATAGAATAAAGAAAGGTAAAAGGCCCAGAGGCAAAACATAGTTAAAGAAAAATGGAATAATTTAGGTTCGAAAAGATGGCTAGAAACAAGCCAAGCTAAGGCCAGGCATTCACAAGTAAGAATAAGTCTCTGTGTATTTATATGGGAGCGGGGTGTTGGGCCCCCAAAGAGTAAAACTACAAAGCAACTACATTTGCCCTTGAGGCAGTAGGCTTCTTGATCTCTCCTTGAGGGGATACTGAGTAGAAAATGATATCCATTGAGTATGAGGAGGGACCCTTTGGGTCTTTGGGGGGGATTAGGAGTCCTGGAAGATTCCCTCAGAAAGGCCCCCTCCCCCCACAGCAGGACAAAGAGAAAGTTGCAGTCAGAGGGGAATTTCAGTGTGGTGGGAGCAGTTTGAGTGACTGGGCTGAGATAAGGGCTGTTTCCAATTATAGAGCAGTGTGTGTTTTAGAATGCTGTGTACGCCACTACCACCGTACCATTTCTTCAGGGCCCGAGAAGGGGACACTGCACCTGTCTAACAGAGGAGGAACGAAGCCTTTCTGTGCGCCTGTGCTCACTCATTTGTGAATTAGGCTGTCCCATGTCAGAGTGCCGGTGTGATCAGAGAACAACCTAGGGTGTTGGTCCTATTTTGAGGATCTCTAGGTTGTAGCCCAAGCAGGCCTGAGAGCTTCTGGGAATTTGAGTGTCTCTGCCTCCCCTTACCCACAAGAATAGGAGGACCTCAGACATTCCTGATATGTGTCCTGCTTTACCTGGGTCCTAAGGAATCGAATTCGGGCTCCCATCTCCCCAATACCGGAGGCCTTGAGTAGTTGTAAAGCATTGGAAAGGAAAATGAGGACCTGGAAGGCTGATCCCCAGGCACCTCAGAATCATCCTGCCGTTTGCCTCTTAAGGGATGGATCGGGAAGCATGCCTCCCTGAGTAATATATATGTTCAGGGCTTAAGGCACAACTTTCAAAGCTTAAAAGCTAGTCCCGGGCCACCTGAGTTTTAGCCTGGCGTTGACAATCTGGGCCAACACCAGGTGTAGCCTAAAGGGGGCGCCAGAGGAATAGAGAGCAGCTCCCACAAAACAGGACATGAGCCATGGTTTGATGTGTGAATAATCACCACTTGAATAATAATAATCCAAACACTCCCCAATAAGAATTAAGGAAGCAGGGTGGACAAGACGACTTGGAGTAAAAACGTAGGCCTGACAACCTGAGTTTTAATCCTAGAACCCCCGGTTGGGAGGAGAGAGCTGATTCTGAAAAGTCATGCTATATTATTATGATTTTTTTTTTTTTTTTTTTATCACTGGGAACACATATCTGAGGATAATTGTCATCAGCGGATGCATCCAGCAACCGCTGGGAACAGATGCACAGACTCACAGCCAAGCATTAGGTGGAGTTTGGGAAATCCTTTGGAAGCCGGGGAGGAAGGATTGTAGAAGCCAAAGGGGTCAAGGCCACCACAAGAAGATGGCCCACAGAATCAACTCAGCAGGGCGCACAGAGGGTCACAGAGATTCAGTTGACAATCAGGGAGCCTGCATGGGTCTTGCTATGCTCCATAACTTATGGTTGTGTAGCCGGTGTCCTGCGGGCCTCCTAACAACGGGAGTGGGGGGTGTCTCTGACTCCTTTGTCTGTTTTTGGAACCTTTCCCTCCTACTCCGTTGCCTCACTCAGCCTTGATATGAGCGGAGGGGCCTAGTCCTATTGCCTGGTTGAGATCCTTGGGAGACCTGCCCTTTTCTGATGAAGGAGTGGATGGGGGCAGGAACAGAGGGGAGGAAGGGAGAAAGGGCAGGGAGGAGGGGAGGGAGGGGAAATTGCAGACAGGATGTGATATATGAGAGATGAATAAAAATAAAAATAGATTAAAAAAATCATTGACCTATTTTACATGTACAGGTTCTTGCCTTCATGCATGTCTGTACACCACAGTTTCCGAAGAGGCCAGAAGAGGGCATTAAATCTCCAGATGTGGAATTACTAGTGGTTGTGAGCTACCATGTGGGTGCTGAAAATCAAACCCAGCTCTTCTGGAAGAGCAGTCAGTGCTCCTGATCACAGAGTCACCTCCGCAGCCCTTCCTAGTGATCACCTCAATCACAACATTTAATACAACAAAGACTTTCAATTCCAGGAATTATTTTCAGGGACTACTAACATATTTTTTGCATATGTACGTGTGGGTACATGTATTGTGTTTGCATGGGTGGGGAAATATGATTTCAGATACTTGTGTAGAGGCCTGAGGTTGACTTCATGCCTTCCTCACTCAGTGTCTCTCCACTCCCTGAGATAGGGCCCCTCATTGAACTCAGCCATTATGGTTGATCTGGCATGCCAT
Source organism: Phyllotis vaccarum (assembly GCA_033318265.1). Taxonomy (NCBI): domain Eukaryota; kingdom Metazoa; phylum Chordata; class Mammalia; order Rodentia; family Cricetidae; genus Phyllotis; species Phyllotis vaccarum. The sequence goes on along the minus strand of JARWLC010000016.1, from coordinate 73,788,413 downwards.
CTTGCCCAGGGGAAGCTTGTCTCTGCCTTTAGAGAGCTGGGATTAGAAGCAGGCCACCACACTCATCCTTTTCTGTGGACCCCTGGGATCTAAATCCCAGTACTGAAGCTTGCATGGCAACTATTTCTTGGCTGAGACATCTTTCCAGATCTATTTTAAATATCGTGGATGTGACTTTGCCCTGGAAAAATGTCCAGTGATGAGCTTATCTCTAGCATCATCTGGGCAAAGGGGCAAAACAGCTAGCTGAAAACCACGAACAAGGTTCAAGGTACAAAGAACATGAGCTCCCCACAAGTCTTATCTTCTGGAATATTCTAGGAAGTGTTGAAGTGCCACACGATCATGTCCAATATGAAATGGTGGGGACACCTCCTCGGCACAGAATAAGCCTTCACCTGAAAAGCAGAGGAGAATGTTCTGGCAAACAGCTGTTCCTATGCAACAGCCTCACCTTGCAGAACACAAGGCATAGATAGTGAGGTTCTGCTTCTGGATCTCATGGGACATCCCGCTGTGGGCCAGACACCACTAGATTCTATAGGTTGCTCTGTAACTGCATTCCTAAGGGGCCTCTCCCCTGCATTTCTGCTGCAGTCTCTCACTACCCCCTTTTACTTGCCATTTTAAAGGTGTGTGTGTGTGTGTGTGTGTGTGTGTGTGTGTGTGTGTGTGTGTGTGTGTGTGTGTCCAAGCATATGTACACATGCTCAAGTGCACATACATGAGTTCAGTGCCATTGTAGACCGGAAAAAGTCATTGGATCACTCTGGAGCTGGAACTGCAGGGGGTTGTGAGCTACTGGACAAGGAGACTGGGAATTGAGCTCTGGCCCTTTTGGGGGAGTAGCAGTGTTTTAACCTCCGAGACATCTCACTAACCCTTACCTGCCATTAAAAAAGAAAGAAAATTTCCATGTTTTATAACTAATCCAGAAGTGGCATGTGGACAGACCACAGGTTAGTGAGGAACATTGTGATATATTGTGCGAATTCTATTTGATATTAGAGTAAAAACCCAGAGCCAGATATTGGGGAAAAGACAAAATATGAGAAAGACAGAGAAACAAACCACAGACACTTTTTACCCAGCCAACTCCTCAGGGCCGAAAAGGGTAGATTCTGTCTCCACAAATCCTCAGAATGAATGCCTCTGAGTTCTCAGCAAAAGGGAGAGCGGGCAAAGGGAAGAGCCCCTGCCTCCTCTTCCTCCGCCCAGCTGACTCACTTCCTCTAACTTTCCTAGAGCTAAGATTAAAGGTGTGTGCCACCACCACCTGCTTCTGTTTGGCCTTGAACTCACAGATCCAGAGGATCTCTGCTTCCCTGGTGCTGGGATTAAAAGCACAGATCATCTCCCTGATCTTCATGGCTAAATCTGTGTGTGGCTTGGCAGACCTCTGATTTTCAGGGAAACTTTATTAAATATACAGCATATCACCACAGTGATATTTAAAGAATTAGCTGGTTTGGGTGGGACTTTTCTTAAGGTCTCTTATGTCTAGCCTCCCCATTCCCATGTGTACAATGACCTTGACCCTCTAATCTGCCTGCTTCTACCTTCTAAGTATGAGTATTCCAGGTGTGCTCTACCACACTTGGTCTATGACCTGCTGGGTTCACATCCGGTGCCTGATACTGGCTAGATGACCCCTCTTGTCAACTAAGCCACACCTCAGCCCCTCAAAGCGCCATCCTCATTGCCACCATATAGCTGACGCTGCAGTCTTTGCTCCATCTCATTTACATGCCTCTACTTGTGTACTTTTTTGGAAACTGAGAGACTACAGCAAGAAGCCGAAAGCCACATCCTCTTAATGTCACCCATTGCCATCCATATGTCCTCTGTGGCCATTGCTATGTGTTCTAGATCCTTTCTAATGGCTGAGGGCCTCCAGTGGCTCAGGTTCTTCTGTAAGCAGGCAGGCCTGTGAAGCCACAGTGCTCAGGAACCAATGTCTGAGAAAACTCCAGCATCTGGTTACCAAGTGGAGGTATTTGTGCATCCCAGATAGAAAGAGATCCTGGCAGTCAGGGGCATACTGAGCACTGTAGCTCAAATGGAAAATATTCAGGCAGTCGGGAGCCAATGAATACTGAGTGTTTCAGCTCGAGTGGAAAAGTATTCAGGCATTCAGGAGCCAATGAATACCACAGGTCACAGTAAGCCTAGGCAGCAGCTTACAGCCCTGCTTCAGGGAAAGGCTTCCCAAGTGTTAACAGCTCTGCTCCAGCAAGGGAGGGCCTCCTGGGCAAAGTTGCTACAGTAGCCAGCAAATGCCTTCCGCTTCCCTGCTGGCTGCTCTCTGTTCAGGGAATATAACAACTTGGCTCAGCCAGGGAAGGTTCCCTGGGCTGTGAGAGCTACAACTTGCTCCCTCGGCTGTTCTCTGTTCAGGTCTGCTGCTGCTGCTCAGGCAAAAGAAGATCTTCACTCATTTGAGGGGTTTATTGGGAGGGAAGGATCCAGGAGGGTGTGGCTGCCTCAGCCCAGGGTGGGAGAGGACGGCAGGGAAAAGGGCTTTGAGCCCAGGACTTATATAGGGCTTCTTGGGGGGTGGAGCTTTCTAGGAAGACTTTCAAGGCGGGGGTGGGGAGTGGGGGGGTCCTTTGCTTATTACCCTGATTTGGTTTTTAGTTTCAAGGCCAAAGTATGTTTTTTTCACTGGATCTTTTGGGCTTTGGGGCTCTAATTTCAGGGCCAGGGCACATTTCTTTCACTGGCTCTGACTCTAGGGCCAAAGTGTGTGTGTGTGTGTGGGGGGGGGGGGGTTGGTGCTGGTTTCAGAACCAGGGCACATTTCTTTTTGATTCTGGGTTCAGAGATAAATGTATTTCACTGTCTCAGGTCTTAGATCCAGGATGTGTTTCTTTCACTGGCTGTGGTCTCAGAGCCAGAGTGGGTCTCTTTGGCTGGCCATTTTTCCCTACACCACTCATTGCTAAGCAATTGGCATGAGCTGGGTACCCATTAGTTTCATAACTATTTCCAGTCTCCAGGAACATGCCTTGCCTGGTGGCTGAGAGTTCTGCCCTGTGAGCTCACCTGCGCTGGTGGAATGACCCAAACTTTACTTTTAGGGAACTGTTATTGCCACTGGGTAGGATGACAGAAATCAGTCTCACTTTGCTTCAAAGGTGACCTTGTTTCAAAGAGGACAAATGACATTTGGAGTCAGATTAGGGGAAAGTCCTGGGTTCTTTGAGAGAGAAAACACTTTAGCGTTGTAACATGTTTCAGAGGCTTGATGTACTCAGGTGTAGAGTGTTTGTGTCGCAGGCACAAGGCCCCAAGTTTGGTCCTCAGCACCACATAGAACAGGTGTGGCAGTGCACATCTGTAACCTAGTGCATGGGCAGTGCAGGGAAGAGAATCAGAAGTTTGGGGACATCACTGGTCATCACTGAGGCTAGCCTGGGATGCGTGAGACTTTTTCACTTAGGGGAAAGCTGAAGTGTCTGAACAGTACTGTTGCCTGAGTTTTGAGCCGACCCACCCAGAGACGAATGCCCCACTGGCAATTCCAAAGTGAGCTTATAATGTCTTTGTTCTTGGCTCTGAGTCGGGGCACCTCCTGGGTTCTCCCCAGGCACCCCCTGGCCACTTTCTTCCACCTGTTCTTCCGAGTGAGCGCCATCATCACCTACGTGTGCTGTGACTGGTTCAGCAGAAGCTTCGTTGGCTGCTTTGTTACTGTCCTCCTCCTTCTGTCCTTTGACTTCTGGTCTGTGAAGGTAAGACTCCCTCTCTAGAGACCCGTGGGCTTTGCTCCCAGATGGTCGCGTGGGACCCAGGGGTGCGCTGGTTTAAATTGTTGCAATGTATTAAGGAACCCCAAAGGGGCCAGCAAGGTGGCACCGCAGGTAAAGGGGCATGTTGTCAAGCTTGGATGGACCCCAAGATGATCCTTGGACTCCACATGGTGCAAGGAGAGAACTGATCCCCACAAGCTGTCATTTGACCTCGAGTATGCTGTGACACATCAGTGACCTCCACACAAAATTAGTGGTTAATTTTTTTTTAAGGATTACTGGGCACGTTCACTTATAATTAAAGAGCAAAAAAATGTTTCAGTAAGCGGCTTCTAGAATCAGTTGTTATAGGTGCACAGATGCACCATAGGGGTGACCACCCCACATGGTTCTGGACTTTGTAAAATTTTCATGACGTATAACACACATAAACATATAGGACCATCTGTTTTGAGGCAGAGTCTTGTTTTTTTTTTTTTTTTTTTTTTTTTGAGATAGCATCTTCCTATAGCAAACTCCAACTCACAGAGATTTGCCTGCCTCTGTCTCCTGAGGACTGGGGTTCAAAGCATGCGCTGCCCACCATATCTGGCCAGAATCCCACTTTTCAAAATGAGAAGGGCACACTCTCTTTAATAAACACTCAGAGGGTGGGGGAGGGGAGGGGCGGGCAAAGAGTGGGGTGGGTGGGCAGAGGCAGGTGGATCTCTTGTACATTTGAGGCCAGTTTGGTTTACAGAGTGAATTCTGGGCCAACCTAGTGAGACCCTTTCTCAGAACAAAACAAACAAACCAAAAAACCACCACCAAGACAAAAATAGTAACTTAAAGACAAAAACCCTGGAAATCTCACTTGAGGAACAATTACAATTCAACATCTTTATTTCCCCCTTTTGATTTTTGTGTGAGCATGCACACATGTGCTGCAATGTACTTGTGTACAAAGGACAGCCTGCATACATCACACATCAGTTCTCCTCTCCCACCGTATGGGTACTGGGGAACTGAACGTGGGCCACCAGGCTTGGCAGAAGCATCTTCACACACTGCCATCTCTTAATGCCTTCTGCAGTTTACAGCAAGCATTAGTCGGGTGCATTGGCGCACAGCCAGCCAATACTCAGCCCTCGGGAAGCTGAGGCAGGAGGCTGGGGAAATCGAGGCTGGCTTGCGCTACATAGGAAGACCATTATGGAAGCAATTAGCCATTTTGTTCCTGGTGTGTGCTCACAGCCCTTTTGCCTGCTTTCCTCAGAATGTGACTGGAAGACTCATGGTAGGTCTTCGATGGTGGAACCAGATAGACGAGGATGGAAAAAGCCACTGGATATTTGAAGCCAGGAAGGTATGCTCTAAGACAAACCAATGAGATCTGGGGGAGGCTGTGTGACGTTTACACATACTGTGTGTGACAGACCAGACCCTGCCCCCCACAAATCCTCTGTGAGACCCACACAGCAGCAGTATGTAGCCAACAAGGGAAAATAAATCACTGCTTGAGAAAGTACAATGGCTGCCCCTGCCCTTACAGGTCTCTCCAAACCACATGGCCACCACTGAGGCAGAGGCACGCATCTTCTGGCTCGGCCTCATCATCTGCCCCGTGATCTGGGTCGTGTTCTTGTTCAGCACCTTGTTCTCATTGAAGCTGAAGTGGCTGGTAAGATGCATCTTGTTCCCCCTGCTGCTGTGACAGACCAGGGGCTACAAGTGGTTTGACTCCGTGGCCACATAATGGATATATCACCATCTGAAGGGTGCATTCTGGGGCTTCTGTTATTTTTGCAGAGTTATATAACCATCATAATCAAGCTTAGGATTTTTTTTTTTAAGAGATTGTATAATCCTTCTTCCCAGGTACTCAGAGTGAAGGGTACCTGTTGGCAGCTGCAATTCCTAACATTCTTCTTACTAGCTGCGTGCGTGTGTGTGTGTGTGTGTGTGTGTGTGTGTGTGTATGTGTGTCTGTGGTATGTGTATGTGTGTATGCCTGTGGTGCGTGTGATATGTGTGTCTGTGGGGTGGGTGTGTCTACAATGTGGGTAAGTCTGTGGTGTGCGTGTGTGTGGGGTGTGTATGCCTGTGATGTGTTTGTGTCTGTGGTGTGTCCAGCATCTGCAGGTGCCCTTGGAGGTCCAAAGAAGACCCGAGTTCCCCTTGAGCTGCAGCTACAAGCCATTTTGTCAGCTGCTGACAGGAGTGTTGGGCACCAGACTCAAGTCCCCTGTGAGAAGAGCAAGTTCTGTTAGTTGCTGGGCCATTTTAGAATTATTTTTATTGCCCCCACCCAAAGAAAATGTGTAATTTGTAGATACTGTCCTCTGTGCTGTTTCCTTGCCCCTGGCACTCACCTTCCTAGATTTGCCTGTGAGCTCATACAGTGTTTGTTCTCAGTGGCTTCTTTCACTTAGCACATGTTCAGGTCCAATCAGACTATAGTGTATATCAGTGCATGGTTTCTTTGCATGCTTAAGTAATATTCCATGATATACCACATTCTGCTTCATTCACTAGTGGACAAGGAATAATGCTGATATGAAATTATTGTTTCTGAGGTACTGGGGAGGGAACCTGGGGTCGTGTGAATGCTAGGCAAGTGTTCCACTGAGCCCCTCAGCCTCCCAGGAAGGAGTTTTTATTAAAAAGTATGGTATCTATTAGCAGTCACATTTCCTGGGTGGGAGGGCTGTCCGTTCACTGGTGACACAGAACACAGTAGAAGCCACACTGATGGTAAGTGGGCTTTCTGGCTCCACTGCACCAGCTCAGTGGCTTAGGACACTGTCTCTCAGCTGTGCCCTCTGTGTGAACCTCTGTGGACAGAGTAGCCATGGACACCCCTTCCCACTGGGTCTGCACTCTCAGCAGACTTCCTTTTGCTTTGCCCAATGCAGGCTCTGGTGATCGCTGGGATTTCTCTCCAAGCTGCCAACCTCTATGGCTACATTCTTTGCAAGATGGGGGGCGAAGGTGACATCGGCACAGTTGCAGCCAGCTTTCTGTCCCAGACTGTGTTCCAGACGGTGAGTGACCAGGTTCTTCCCTGAGTCCTTCTTCCCAGGTGCTCAGAGTGAAGGCACCTGCAATGCCTAACATTCTTCCTACTAGCTGGTAACCATTTTTTTTTTCTGTGTATATGTAAAATATACCCTGTTGACTATTTCCACTGCAGCTCTGGCTTGGCATAATGGCATCTTTAATCTTAGTACTCTGGAGGCGGATCTCTGAATTTGAGAGCAGTTTGGTCTACATGAGCTCCAGCCCTTTCTCAATAGATAAGTAAATAAATAAAGCACAATTTGTCAATTAGTTCTAGGGACAGCACTATGCAGATACCAGTCTAACTTCAGAACCTTCTCACCTCCAACAGCATCCCTGTCCTTCAGACACTTGCTACCCTTTGTCCCTAGCTGCTGGTAGCCACCATCCTGTCTGTAAGGGACTCACAGCTCCTTTCAGTAGTCAGGGTTGGACATTTTGTGACTACTGTTTAAAGTGATATTTAAAACTACAAAATTGGGGGCCAGAGAGATGGCTCAGCAGCTCAGAGCACAAAACTTTTGCAGAGGACCCACATGATAAGCTAGTCATCTAGAACTCCAGTTCTGGGATGACACTTTCTTCTGATTTCCACAGCCACCAAGCACACACATTAACACATGCATACATTCATCCAGTGAAACACTCACATCCATAAAATTAAAACAAAACCTATAGAATTGGCTCGAGATGGCTCAGTGGAGAAAAGCAGTGGATATGTAAGCCTGACAATCTAAACTCAATCCCAAGAACCCACAGAAGCTAGATGTGGTGGCATACATCTATAACCGTGGTTCTCCTGGGATAAGATGAAACGTAGATACAGAAGTTCATGGGCAACTCGCCTGGAGTTCACAGAGCGGAGACAGAGAGAGCCTGCCTAACAAACAAGGAGGAAAGAGAAAACTAAATCCCCCCAAATAGTCCTCTGACCCCCACAGGTGTATCACAGAATACACGTGCCTATGTAAATACACACACACACACACACACACACACACACACACACACACACACACACACACACACACACATACACACGTCCCCCAAAACAAAACACCCCAAATCCCCAAACACCCGCAAAATTAAGAATGGTAAAGCCTTCTGTTTTCTTTTGAAGACAGGAAATAATTTTTAAAATTATTTGTTTTTATTTTGTGTATTGGTATTTCACCTACATGCATGTCTGTGCGAGAGTGTCAGACCGCTGTAAGCTGCCACGTGGGTCCTGGGAATTGAACCTAGGTCCTCTAGGAAGAACAGTCAGTGCGCCTAACTGCTGAGCCACCTCTCCAGTCCTAGAGAAATCTCTTGAAGTGGGGGATAGAGGAGTTTTTGGTCTGACAGGTTCACCGCAGTGGTCCAAATGCTGCTACTTGTGGCAGTGGGTCTCTCCCAGTGAGCCTGCTCTTTGTTGGGACAATCATGGTTCTTCTCGCCTGGCAGGCTTCCCCAGGAGACTTTCCGAAGACCAGGATCGAAGAACTGGACATCCACCAGCGTTAGGTGAGCAATGGATGCAGGCCAGAGGCCTGGGCACTTGTGAGACATGCAGCTCCTGGCCAGCTGTGCCTGAAGTCTAGGGGGATTTTCTCCAGTCCTCCAGGCTGACCTGGAGCCCCAAAGTTTAGAGCCTGCCTAGAACCCTCAACCTTTAGAAAGGTCACATCCCAAGAGTACAGGTGTAAAGGGGAAGGAGAGGACAGGAAGGACGGAGAGGGGGTTGCCCACCATCCACTGTCACCATAGTCATGTGGAAATCTGGGATGACTTCCCTCAGCAGCTCTCAGTTCCTATCTCTTAGTCTAGGTCAAAAGGACAGTCACACCAGTCTCTCAGAAGCACCAGGAAATAGTATGCCTGGGAATTACTGAATGTCCCCAGGAGACTTATGGGCTTTTCTCGGGGGGGCTGTTAATGGCCCCTAGCCAAAGCATGGTCCCAGAGCTGGAGACCCCAGTGTGGGCTGAGGCTGATGTCACTTCTGTCCACCCAAAGGAGCCATGGGTCTGCAAGAAGCCAGAATCCTCCCTCTGCCACTCCCTAGGCAGAAACAGTTCCTGGGAGTCTGTGACCCAGAAGGTTGCCAGCCCCTTGAATTCCAGAAAGTAAGTCCTAAGGAGGCAGTTTTATTTTACGGTGACTGGCACCAGAGTACCTGTACCTTTGATCTGGAGGAAGCAGAAAGACAGGTGATTAAAGTGTCTTAAGGAAATGACTTCAAATCCTGTCAGCATCTGGTGGCCATGGCCCACCTGTCCCCCGCTGAGCAGATGTGGCTGGACCTGCGCCTGCAGGTTCTGTGGCTAGGAGCAGGTGGCACTTGGCTCTGTCCCCTTCAGGGACTGACAAGGTTCTCATTATGCGACTGATGAGAACTACAAAACTCTTGGATTCCTAGAAGACAAATGAGGAATGAGCTTGCCTGTCACCTCGCAGAACCTAGGCCTGCAGCTCTGGCTTTCCAGTTAGGACCTCAATCAGTTTTACTGGCCTTTATGGCTTGTATTTCCCATGCTATAAACTTCACTCCCCCTCTTTCTCAAACTAAGACTTAGCTCACAACAGGAAACACAGGGAGCCAGCACCCCTTCTGTCCCCAGTAACCTGCTTCTGTCCACATCACTCCTCCAGGTGACTTCCTGCAGCAGATGTCTCCAACACTTACTCTGAATTATACTTCTGTAGGCTGCTGTGGCTGGTGAGTCTGGGGCTTCAACAAAAAATGACTGGCCCTTGTCACAGCTCTTCCCTTAAAGAGAGAGAGAAAACAAGACCCTCGTGGAAGCCTCACTCTGTGCTGTGGCCTCAGCTGTGTCCTCACCCCAGCAACCCTCACTTCTATTTGCTGTTGTGGCCAGTCAGTGGGGTGGGATGTGGCAAATGCAGATTCCAGGCCCCAAGAACTGGCTCTGCTGGTCTCATGGGCCCACGAATCTGCTTTGAGATCCACTAGCCAGCAGCCCAGGAACATGAGAAGACAGGGAAGAGAACCAACAGAGACAAGTGTGTCCCAAAAACTCAAGGACTAGAAATGGAAATGCAGGTGAACAGAGTGATTCTCCAGAAACACCCATCAATGCGGCACACACAGACTCCACACCCTGCATCATCTCATCTTTACGGGTTATCCGTTGGCTGGTCCTTCCACGAGGCACTGCTCCACTCACAGGCAAGTCCTGTCATAGGCACTCACCACTCAAACAAGCTCAGCTCTTATCTTGGGGAAACGGAACTCTGGGACAGCCAAACCCTGCCTGTCTCGTCTTCCCCACAGCAGGCTGATCTTCTGGGTGAGCCTGGGATGGGGATGGGGATGGGTGCACACTCCTTTCTCAGAGCACCAATGTCAGGATCCTGCAATACCCAACATGGTCTCCAAGAGCATGTCAGTGCCCACTAAAGTGGTGCAGAGTGGGCTGTCTCAGTGCTTGCTAGTGACCAAAGGGCCCTGCAGTCCTAGTGGATGTGGCTGAGATTTCATGGAGGTGGGCCTGAGGTTCCTGCTCCGGGCCTCACTGTTCCTCTTCTGTGGCTGCAGCCTCTAAGGAGTCCACTACTGCCTCCTGCATACCAAGCCCTTAGCTGCTAAGGCGCTGTGCAAGCAACATAGGCCCCTTGACTCACCTATGAGTGGATCCAGCGGCACCTTGCCCAAAAGAGGGATCTTCAGGTCCTCACACATGGCCTCTGCACCCCCGGTTGTGGGAGGGAAGATCTGAGACTCTTTCTGTGAGACAGATGGAGGAGAAAGTTTTAGTTTGCTTCTGTATCTTAGAACACAGTAGTTTTAAAACAGTGGCTTATTTTGGATGTGAAACTCCAAAGCATTTTCACTCAGGCAGAAGAGGGCTTGATGTAGACCCCTCCTGTCATGATACAGCAGGGAAAGCAGAAACCTAGAGACCCACCCCTGCTGCTTCCCCACTAGGACAAGGTTGTACAGGGGCCCTGCCCCGGACCCTCACCTTGCACTTGGGGCAAATGAAGCCACTCATGTTCTCTACCACACCAATAATGGGCAGCTTCACCTTGTGGCAGAAGTTGATCTCTTTCCGGACATCCTGGAGGGCCACCTCCTGGCAAAGTTCACAGAGCAGTTATCCCACAGCCAGAGGGCACTGAAAGACACGTGTGTGGTCCAGGGGATGGCCAGGACACTGTGGGTACACCATCAGAGTGCTGGGGAGCACGACCGTGGCTTGGCGCTCACTCACCTGAGGGGTGGTGAGGATCACGGCCCCATCAATGTGTGAGGCAGCCAGATACTGGACAACTGAGAGGTGTTCATCGGATGTGCCCGGTGGGGTGTCCACAATTAGGTAGTCGACATCTCCCCAGTCCACATCACGGAGGAACTGTTTGATCATGCCTGGAAGGGAGCCAGGCTGAGTGTGTGCCCTTCTTCTGGCACACATCTCCAGAAGGATCTTTCAGTCTGCATGAGTATTCCTACACTCCACAGCAGGGGCCCTCAACATGTTATACTGTTGCTCAGGTGGCAGGAGGTGTGGCCTGGATGAGGTCAGGAGTGCTACTATTGGTATATTCTGTACACAACAGACATGCTGCCCAAATGACTCCTGCGGTCAAAGTGTTGAAACTCGGAGGTACTTGCCCCCACCATGCTTTCTGCATGGCCTTGTTCTCCTCACACTGACTCAGCAAAGGGGTTTCACTCCACACTTCCCTCCTTGACACAACCCAGCCACGTGGTTCCACACATTATACAAATAACTTCAGAATCTCAAGTACAGAAGACCTCACAGCAGGTACTGAAATGTCTACACTGAAAACTGGTCTTTCTCATCCCAGTTCAGAGCTCCACCATGCAGGAAGTGCTGGGCTCCACCCTGGTGCCAAATAATAGCATTAACACCACTGAGCCATGCGTGCAGTGTCCCTGAACCAAGAACTGAGCCAGAGGAGCAGAATGACAAACCATTTTTCTTTGGTCCCCTCCAGATGACAGCATCATCAGGGCTGCTGAGCAGGAAACCCACAGACATCACCCCCAGGTTGTCCTCCACATACTGCAGAAGGAACAGGGAGAAACATGTTGCTTTTGGGACAAGGGGCACAACACAGCTACACAAACCTCATATGGGAACTTCCCAGGGGATTTGGAAAAAAAAAGTTCAGGATAAAGGTATCATGTGTACTCTTTGCTATCTTAGGTGGCCATGGTGAGGCCATGTGTGGCCTGTGCCTCACAACAGGTCAATGACTAAAACAAACACCATCTCCTCAGGTATTCTAACTGGAAGCGCAGAGACCTCACAGTCTGGTCTGGGAGGGGAGGTCTGAATGGGACACGCTGTAGTCATTCAATTGCACAATACCACTTCACAGCCATGAGGAGAGAGAGCACAGGTCCACCACGCCATTAAAGACCAGGCCTGCCAGTCCTTAATCAAGATGCATGCTTGGAAAACGGCCTCAAGAAATGTTCAAGTTGAACAATATTTTTGCCAACCGCACCTCCACCAGCCCGTCAGCTACAGCCAGGTCACACAGCCTGCCTCACCGGAAGGCTAACTCACCACTGGAGACCAGCCGGACCCACTCTGGTGAACCTGTGGGAACATGAGTCATTGTCACTCTGCACTCTGGTCACATCGTCACTGCTAAAGTGTCGTGATTCACCATCCTATACTGCCCCACGCAATAAAAAAGGTTTTTAATTACATCTGTTTAGTATGTGTGTGCGTTTCATGACTGCACATGTAAGGTCAGTGGGATGGCCTTCAGGACTCTCCTTCCATATGTGGATCCCAGGAATAGACTCCGTCATCAGGTCTGGCAACAAGCACTTTTACCTGCTTGCTGCTCAATTCTCAATGGAGGGTTGAGAAATGAAGACCTTATTCGATACAAACCCTCTACCCCTGTCTGTTCTTGTAAAAAAACCAAAATTATTCAAGTTCAGGCACAACGTTGAAGTATTTAAGAAGAATGAGCAGCTGGGCAGCTGCTTCTTCTGCAGGCACATGTAAGGAAACCAGGTCGCCAGGTCACTACCCACGGAAAAGGGTCTCTACTACCTGTGACCTTTACTGCCACAGCTGATTCAAGGCTGTCCTGAGAGGGCTGCAGAGATGGCTCCGAGTTAAAAGCACTGGCTATGCTTTCAAAAGGACCGGAGTTCAATTCCCAGCACCTGAATGGTGGTGGCTCACAGGTATAATTCCACTTCCGGGCAATCTGACACTCTTTAGCACTCATGTGGTACATAGGTATACATGCAGGTAATACATCCACACACATAAAATGAAATGAAATACAATTTTAAAGGCTGCCTTTAGGCCAGGCATAACCTTAACACTTAGGAGGTAGGAGCAAGTAGATCTCTGTGAGTTCCAGGCCAGCCAGGGATTCTCACATCCTCAGATACACGCCCAAGGCCTTAGCAGTGTGACCAGGACTAGTCTGGGTGACCTTACTTGCTGAGGCTGATGCTCCTGCTCTTGCCACTCAGCTGGACTGTTCTCTAGCTCTCCACACCGGGAAGCCTGTCCCTCCACTCTCTGCTGAAGACAACCCCTCTCCTGCTTTAGTTTCCTATCCTCTGCCCTCCCCCTTGAGATTTTCTGTCTTGTGTGACACTGTATGTCAGAGTTAAGAAAACAGCATTGCCTGAGCCCCAGCCCTGCTTCTGTATGACACCAGAGGGCCTTCCTGAATGACAGCAGTAACGGTTTACTGCTGTCACACTCCAGTCCACAGGCTCTCAGCTCCCAAGAGGATAGACCACTGAGACCATCACATCACCTGCTCTCCTTCCAAGCCCATGATCTTGGGAATCGACGGCCCACAGATATCAATGTCCAGAAGGGCGACCTGGGAACAAAAAGAGGCAGCATCACCAACTGCTAGACCCTTGAGATACGCGCATCGGGATGGCACACAGGCACAGATGACTGAGCCTCTACTTTTCTCATGAGAAAGGTGTACCATGGACCATTCAGGCTACAGACACAGTATCAACTCATAGGGCAACTCATCCATACAGTCCCCAGTGTGGAACAGGGTGGTCTTACAGCAGGCCATCAAGCCACTTGGCCTAGGACTGTCCTGTGATTTCTGCATCACAGAAGATGACTCTGAGATCCAGAGATGTTTGGAGATGTGTTCAATGAGTAAGGAACAGAGATAGGACAGAACGAAGTGTCCAATGCCACAGTGCTTCCCATGACACTATCAGGTCTAGAGGAGGAGGGAGGTCTGAGTAGAAACTCTGACTGTCCTCTCGGCAAGCCCCATTTTCCTGTGACCAAGTTGACAAGCTTTCAAAGGAACCTTAAAATAAGGAAGGAGATCCTGGAGAGAGGGCTCAGACACTGAGAGACCACGCTGTTCTTCAACGGAGCTTGATTCATGGCACCCATGTTGAATGGCTCAAGACCAAGAGATCTGGTGCCTCCACAGACACTGCACTCATGCACGTACCTCCAGACACATTCTTTTATTTAATTTTATTTTTTTACATGTGTGTGTCTGTGCACCACACTCATGGTCCATGGAGGCCATAAGAGGCCATCAGACCCCCTGGAACTGGAGTTATAGATGGTTCTGAGTTGCCAAATGAGTGCTGAGAATTGAACCCAGGTCTTCTAAAAGGGCAGTCCGTTACCAATAGCCACATAGGGCAGCTCAAAATTGCCTGTAACTCCAGCTCCAGGGCTATCCAACACCCTTTTCTGGCCTCTAGGAACCTGTACACACACGGCACTCACAGAAACAGACACACAAATAAGAATAATCTTTAAAAATAGGATTGGAATCTGGGAAGTTCTTGTTGGGGACATGGCAGTTTCAGAAGATCCCCCACTCTTCCTGACAACTGGCCTGTGGCAGTACTTGCTGGCCATGAAGGGCAGCCAATCATCTTGAGAACTGGCGGTCTGGAAACCAGAGTCTGGCACCTCTGGGGAACTTTGGAACTTGCCCCATACTGTCTTCTTTTTTCTCCAATTCCACTTCCTCTACCCTGGCTGGCTGTGGTGACGAAGGGAAACACAGAGAAGATCACTAAGATCCCTGTTTGCCTCCTGTGTCCTCTGCTGGTCTGGCCCAAAGCTGCAGCAGAGGGACATGGGTTACCTGAGGATGGCACCTGGTCTGTGATGTGGGGAAGCAGAGAACCTCTGCAGCTCTAGCAGGTCTCCAGCCACTTCAGAAGGAGCTGAGTTCCATCAAATCCTTCTGAGAAGAGATTTGCCCCACAAGCCAGAGAAGGAACCGAGCCAGTGTCCAGGATGCAATACCCAGATGATGGTCACCCCCTTGTCCAGGAAGACTGTGACAAACTCTGTGCCCAGGTTCTCCCTGGAGTGCTCCCTGTGGCAGATGGTACCCGAGTCACTATCCCAACAACTGATTTCTTCCCTCTTCTGCCTAGGACAGACTAAGGAGTGGCTGTGAAAACCAGGCCTGTCTGTCTATCCTCAGGACCTCAGCTGACTGATGGTCAGGAGTCCCTCACAGTAACTAGGGAGAGGAGGTGCTGTGGGGTGTCAACTCTGTGCCTCTTAAAATGTGAACTTTCTTCCCTAACAGGGTCCTGGTTCTGACTCTGGGCCTTCCAAGAAGCTACTTCACATGAAGGCTTCTCCCTCAGTCTTACAGGCCTGAACTTCTGGCCAATGAAATGAGAGCTTGCGGATAAAGGCACCTCCGTCTGGGGAGTCTATAAACCCAGGGAGGGGTCTCAGATGCTTCCTCACACACCCTGACAGGACCAATGCTGCTCACTTTGTCCATGATACTTTACAGGGGTTGGACACATGCAATGGGAGCTGGCATGCGAGCCTCCTAGGCCTGAGGCCTGGACTCCCTCATTTACACAGATCTTTCTCCCTCTGCCTAGGGGGCAGCACTCACGTGTGGGTGGGTCAGGGCTCAAGTCCACACCTGTCTTTACACTAGGCCTCTTCATAACAAGATGACAGATAATGACCTACAGCAGACAGAGTGCCAGGCCTCTACTGGGAGCCAGAAGGCAGCCTAAAGGCTGGAAAAACAGAGCTACCGATGCTCATCAGCAAGCTCTGCTCAGTGTTGACCACATCTACACAGTGCATGGCAGGTGACCCTGTAGTCACTGCCATGGTGTTGTCCAGAAAATTGAAGGCTTTCCTACAACCTGCCTGCGTTTTTGAGACAGTCTGGCCTGGAACTGGGCAATCCTCTCTGTGCCAAGACTACAGGCATCTAAGAATATTCCCAACGGCTCTAGAGCCAACGCTTATTCTGGACAATACACGCCAATTTGTGTTGTTGTTAAAATTGTTTCATTTTTTTGTGTGTGAGAGCAGGGAGCTGCTTGTAGGACAAATGTTTCACCACCATGCTCTAGCCCCTGCCCGTGGAAAACACAGATCAAAAAGACTGCATGAGGTTATGCAAATTTGACCCTCTAGGGGCAACAGACTGTCTCCTAACAGAACATTTAATCTGCTGTGGACGGTGGGTTGGGTAGGTTGCTCTAAAAGCAGTCACCTCTGAATTTCGATGAGCAAAGTGCAGTCCCAATGAGGATGACTGTGAGGGACATTCCCAGGACACCGGGTGGGAGAATCAGGAGGAGCATCTGCACTAATCTACATCCTCTCACCCAGGCCTCCGAGCTCCATCTCACAGATGAGAAAACGGATTTAGGGAGAGCCTGGCAACCAGCCTGGGCATCAGCAGCAGTGTGCGTGGAGCTGAGATACAAAGCTGAGTTGCTCTTGGCTCGCATGACCCTTTATTAAAGCCGGCACCCCAGCACAGTGCTGGGGATTTGAGTTACCTTGTCTGTTTTAAGACAGAGTCTCATTATATAGCCATGGCTGGCCTTGAATTCAAAATCCTCCCGTCCCAGGCTCCAACATGTATGTGTCACATGGCCTGGTGAGGTGATTCCAATTTCACGCCTGTCTGCACACTTGAGGTGGATGACCTAGCACAAGGGTCATTACTATAAGAGGCAAACAGAAAATGTTCTCTGCTTTAAGGGCAAAAACAAGAATAATATATAGGTGCTCGTGTGACTTGAGAAGGGACCATTTAAATATGTAAATCCATTCTTGGCTTACAAGAGCCGGATCAAACTACAGTTCCGAATCTGGACTTCAAAAAAGCAGAAAGCACTCTCTAAGGGGCAGGTGTAAAAGGTCTCAGTGTTAACACATCAACCAGAATGTGAAGAACATGTTTCCGGCTGCCCTGTTGGTTAAAGAACCTAGTTTATCACCTCAGACAGTGACCAGACAGCTCCTCTTTCTCTCTACAGGGTCAAGACAGCCAGAGACTAGGAATCGGGGGCCTCTGATACACCAGCACCTCCCAGCCCAGGGTCCCACCTGTGTGTCTCCATCCTCTGCCAGGCCGTGGGCGAGGTGGGCACTGAACGTGCTCTTCCCAACACCACCTTTCCCAGATAGCACCAAGATCCTGTGTTTCAGCCTCTTCATTTTCTCTCTGATTTCCTCCACAGCTGCAAAACAGAGATGAAGTGACGACACTCCCTGCCTTGCTTCTGAGTGTCCTTCCAAAGGGTTGGAAGAGCCACACTCTTTAAGCTGTTCCTAAGGCTCCCCGCGACCTATCCCTTCAGCAAAATAATAATAAATGCTGTGCTAGGAAGAAAATGTGGCTACTATCACATCTGAAATCGCTTTACAACCTAGGGGACATCTGTGAACACCTGTAGAAATTCTTTGGATGTCATAGGAAGGGCTATTAGTGGCATGTAGGACAACGTTAAGTTTCTTAAGCACAGAACAGCCCCAATAACAAGGAATTGATAAGCCTAAAACATCACTACTGCTAAGGATGAGAAATCCTGACAGATGGACTCACTGTTAAGTTCCCATCTTAATAACTCACAGTGCTTCCAACATCTCATCTTTATTCTTAAAAACTTCACAGTGGGTAACTAGTCTTCATGTTGAGGGCAATCGGAAATCTTGTTCAAGGCCACAGTTTGTAAGTGACCCAACAGTCAGCCGCGGAGCCTTCTCCCAGCTTCCTGTTTCCCAAGCCCCTTTCTAGGTGGGACCTCAGTTTTCCTCGGGCTGGAGCTGGTCCTTCATGGCACCAGTCCCTGAAGGGTTTAATCTGTTTGGTCCTGCTTCTCTTCTTTTGGCGTCATTCTCACAGCTGTCCTTCCACTGAGATAATGAACATTCGTTTCTGCTGAGTGATGGACTCCTTAAAAGGATTCTTCCCTACCAGAGCCTCAGTGATCTGTGACAGGCACATGTCAGGACTCATCCACTTTCCCCTCTGTGCTTGGCCTTGTGAATACTGAGGTCAGTGGCTGTCACTCAAGCCCTTGCCCTGTCCTATAACACTTTTTCCTATTCTATCCTTCTTTAAAGTCCTATTTGGTTTTATTTATTTTACATTTCTTATTTACTTTATATTTCTTATTTGTTTACTTATTGGAGCCAGGGTCTCATCTAAGCCCAGGCTGGACTCCAACTCGCTACATAATCAAGGGTGACTTTGAACTCCTGGTCCTTTTAAAAGTGACAACGTCTGAGACTATAAGCATGTTCATTCATTTATACAGGGTCTCATCATCTGGTCGTCCTCTGCTTCTACCCACAGAGTGCTGGAGGAACAGATCCGAGCCACCAAGCGGACTTTAATGTCCATTCAATGCCCAATTTAGTTCCCTGATCATAACAGGTCAGACTCAGCCTCCATCTCCACTACTTTCCTCACTATCTGACCTTTAAAGCCGCCTTTCCCTCCTCAAGCTCCGCCTACTACGCCAAAACCTCTCAACCACACACAAGGGGACCTAATGGCCGCTGTCATTCATCCTCCAAGTCCCGCCCCTTCCGCTTCCGGATCTCCTCACCCGGGTCTGGTGCGGCGCCGGCTCCGGCCGCGCACAGCCTCTGGTTGGGGCATCCCTGGCACGAGGCTCCTCGGCCTGCCTGGGCGCTGTCGGCCCCGGGGCAGCCTGCTCGGAGACAAGGGTACAGTCAGAACGTTTCGGTCCCAGCAGCCCGCCACCCCGCGTCCCGCGCCAGCTCACCGTGGGGAGCCGCCTCCATCCCGCCACTCTTGTCCGAGCTACGCTCACCGGAACTCCAGGGGCGTGTTTCCGCCTCGCGGGTCCAATCTGACCCTCCGGCCGCGTGAACTGGTTCACCCGTCTAGGACTGCGCACGCGCAAAATCCTCTGCGCTGTAGGTGGGGCTCTGGTTTCGGTTCCCTCCAAAACTGAGCTGAGCCGGCCCTAGTTGAGCAAATCTGACGGCCTGCGTTTGACTCCCAGAGCTCACTTGCTAGGAAGAAGGAGGATGGACTCCGGAAAGTGGTTCTCTCCATACACATGCACAGGAATAAGGTTTTTTTTCTTTAGTATGACATGTCGTCAAAGAATGTTATTCTTCATGCCCGCAGTGTTGACAGACACTACTAGTAAAAACACAAAATGTAAATTTTTTAAAAAGTGGTGGTGAGCGGGGAGGGGGGCGGAGGTGGCGAGATGGCTCAGAGGTTAAGAGCACTGGCTGCTCTTTCAAATTCTGAGTTCAGTTCCCAGCAACTACTTGGTGGCTCACAGCCATCTATAAGGAGATCTGGTGCCCTCTTTTGGAATGCAGGCAGAGTACTGTATACATAATGAGTAAGCCTGTACAAGAAGAGAGGGGAAAAATAAGTCTGTCACTAAGTCTCATATAATCTGTCCTTCCCTGGATTCTGTTACAGGCTGGGACCATGGCTCAGTTGGTAGAGTGCTTAATCTATCAATGCTTGAGCTCCTATATTCTTTCTCCATAACTGCAAAACCAAAACAACAGAATACTTTCTCCTCCCCTCCCAGGCTTTTGTATCCCAGGCTGACCTAGAATTAATGATTTTCTTGCCAGGCTTGACCAAGAGGTGAGGCTTAAAGGATGTAAAAAGAATGTAGCTCTCTAGTAGAGTACCTGTCTAGTCAGCGAGAAGCCATAAACCCAATCCCCAGCAGGGGCAAGGTCTTCCAGCTGCTAGGATTGCAGATGTGCACTACCACTCCTGTTCCTGGGATAAAAATAAAAAAGACACTCTTAAAATGTCTGTGCTATGAATAATAATAATTTGTTCTGTGTTTTGTTACTTTTCTTTCAAATTTGGTCAGTGAAACGTCAGTGAAAGAAAACCCACCCTGGCCCTGAACACAGAGCCAGTGAAAGAAACCCACCCTGGACCTAAGACCTGAGCCAGTGAAATACATTTATCCCTGAACTTAGAACCAAAAAGAAATGTGCCCTGGCCCTGAAACCAACACTAAAGAAACACACTGTGACCTGAGAATCAGAGCCAGTGAAAGAAATGTGCCCTGGCCCTGAAATTAGAGCCTAAAAGAGCCAGTGAAAGAAACATTCTGACTCTGAAACCAAACCAAATCAGGGTTAAAAAATCCGACCAATCCCCACCCTGGAAGTCTCCTCCCCAGAAAGCTCTACCACTAAGACGCCCTATATAAACCCTGCTCCCACACCCTTTTCCCTGCTGTCTTTTCCCATCCCAGGCTGAGGCAGCCACCCTCTCCTGGATCCTTCCCTCCTAATAAATCTCTTGAATGAGGTTTCAGTGAAGACCTTTTGCTGGAGCAACAGCTGATGGAGCAAAGCTGTAACACGTCTGCAGAGGAAGCCTTACCCCCAGGACAAGAGTTGTTAAACTCTGGGAAACCAGAGCAGGACTGTAACAACTTAGCTGGGAGACCCTCCCCTGTAGGAGCAGAGCTGTTAACATTAGGGAAACCTTTCCCTGAAGCAGGGCTATCAGTTATTACCTATGTTCACTGTGGCTGTGGTACTCATTGACTCCCAACTGCCTGAATACCTTTCCATTGAGCTGTGACACTCAGTATTCATTAGCTCCTGACTGAGCTGCCTACACTACACACCTGCCTTTGGATGCTAACCTCAGCTTCTGGGAGCTTTCCTAGCATTCTCTCTCTTGCCCAGACTCCCACTGTCCTTGCTACAGCCATCTGTCCTGGGAGTTCACAGCCATGGGAAAACTACATGCAACTTTGGCACAAGATAGTGGTGGTTGTTTTAACTGGAAGATTCTAAACATTTTTTTCTTTTATTTTGAGATTATATTTATACTGTTTTTCCCTTCCTTTTCCTCCCTCCAAACCTTCCCATTTACCTCTCCTTGCTGTCTATCAATTTTATGGCATTCTTTTTATTGTTATTACACATATATGTCACACACACCATGTTTCATCTGTGTGGTTTGAAGGAAAGTGGCCCCCAAAGGGAGTGGCACTGTTAGGAGGTGGGCCTTGTTGAAGGAAGTGTGTCACTATGGGGGCGGGCTTTGAGGTCTCCTATGCTCATACTTCCCTCAGCGTGACTTTCACTTCACTTCCTGTTGCCTACAAGATGTAGGACTCTCAGTGTCAGGACCATGTCTGCCTGCGTGTTACCATGCTTCTCACCATGATGATAATGCACTGAACCTCTGAAACTGTAAGCCAACCCCCTCAATTAAATGTTTCCTTATAAGAGTTGCTGTGATCATGGTGTCTCTTCACAGCAATAAAAACCCAAATTGAGACAGTCTGTATAATGTTACTTGTATGTGTGTTTTCAAAAATGACCATTTGGTATTGGGTGGTTGATGTGAAACGTCTTTCTGTACGCTGTGAAAATGTTTCCTCCATTTAGTCAATAAAGAAGCTGTTCTGGCCTATTGCAAGGCAGCTTAGAGGCAGGTGGGAAATCCACGCAGAGATACAAGAGAAGAAGGGGAGGTCAGGATTACTCAATCTAGCTGCCCAAGAAGCAAGATGCAAAAATGCTAGTAAGCCACCAGCCATTTGGATTATACATAGATCAATAGAAATGGGCTGAGTTATGTTATAAGACCTGGTTGGTAATGAGCCAGAGCCATAGACCAAACAGTTTGTAATTTCTATAAGCCTCAATAATTATTTTATAAGTGGTTTTGGGACCTCAGGTAAGAGAGATTTGTCTGGACCGGGCCTGGAAGGGACAGAAAAAGTACAATGGCGCCCAACATGGGGCACGAGCCCACAACCCTGAGATTAAGAGTTTCATGCTCTACCGACCGAAGGAGCTACTCTTCCCTAGGGAAGGCTGTTCCTCCCATTCCCAGCATTCCTGTGAAATGCTGTAGTTCTCTGTAGACTTGAGGCCTTATGGGAGCTCCCTGTCCACTGCAGTGTGTCTATTAATATCAGCCTTGTTAAGCTCATGTTAGTCCTGTTGATGAGACTTTAGGAGTGTAGCTTCTGATATTAGTAGGAGAGTAGTAGGGTAACGTGCCTGAAAGGACTTTGTGGCAAAATGGTATCCCGGTGATCAAGGTCAAGGATTGGTGCAAAAATCACACCATAAAACAGGTCTCACACAAGAGATTCATTGGGGGGGGGGGTGTGCAAAAGGCCACATCTGAGTGAGGATGGAGAGAAAGAGGGAGAGAAGAGAGCAGACTGTCTGCTTTATTGTGTGAGCTTTATTGGGGGTATGGAGCATGAGCAGAGGGAAGATATGTGACAGTGATGATGGTGGGAACATGGGAACATGGAATTGGCCTATGCTAAGACAACAGCTAAGGCTGCTAAGATGCCCTTGCTCTGGAAAGCCCTTTCAGACACAGTCTCACAGCAAAATCCCTGATCCTCTGGCCCTTACAGTCTTTCTGCCCCTTTGGAGTTTTCTCTGAGCCTTTACTCAGGTACAGAGGAGTCTTGTAAATGGGCCCATTGGGACCAGGCTCTACAACTCTGCATTTTGATTGGTTGTGAGTTTCTATAATGGTCTCTGTCTGTTGCAAAGAGAAGTTTCCTTGATTAAGGGTGAGAACTACATTATCTATAGGCATGAGGACAATATTTAGATTGTTGTTAAGGATTATGCTTATTTAGTAAAGTGCCGGTTGTAGATTCTCCTCTAGGATCCATGACTTCACTAGCTCTGGGTAGCTGGTTAGGTTTCCAGTACCAGGAATGGTCTCCCTCTTGTTCAGTGAGCCTTAACTCCGATTAGAAAACTGCTGATTACTGCCAACATATGCGTTGACACAAGTTTCAATGGAAGCACAAATTCTGCCTTCCCAGACACTAAGGATATAAAAAAACCTTTATCAACAGCCTACCACCTAGGCCCAGATCCAGGACCATTCCAACATCTACCCCATCTGTGGCACACGAAGGGACTGGTCCTGCAGACCCAAAGATGACACAGGTTAACAACAGGAAATCCAAGAGGACTCCTAGTGAGGGCCCAGAATTGATAGGAGAAGCCCCCGCGAGGCCCCTGCACTTAGAGACACCTGCAGCCAGCTAACTGGGTAATTCATATTTGTGACAAGTCAGTTCCAAACAAAATCCTAACAGCCCTACCTGGGAAGTTTAGTTACCTTAAACACGAGTTTCCTCGTGTTGGCCTCTAAAGCCCGTGCCCTCTGAGCTCTGATGTCCAGCCCCACTGAAAGCAACCCGCTCTCTCTGCCTGTATTCTCTTGAGGGCTCTCCAATTCCCCTCTCCCTCCTTCTTCCTCTCTCTCTCTTCTTGCCTCCTCTGCCATCATAATCATAACCACACTCATCTGACAATAAAGCTCTTTTCTAGATAGAAACGGATTCAAGCATCCCCGGCTATCCACCGCTGCCTTTGGCAGCTTCCCACATGCATCCATAGAAATCCAACACCAGATAACCGGGTAAATGTGAACCATACCAAAATATACACAAAATCCTAACACCTCGTCCAAAAATGGAGGCAGAAAGAGCCAGAAAGTAGGATTGCAGAAAGGCACAGATTAGGAAACTCACATAAAAACATATATACAACAGCCAGCAAATCTGTGTTCAG
The DNA here is from genome assembly GCA_033318265.1 of Phyllotis vaccarum. Lineage (NCBI taxonomy): Eukaryota > Metazoa > Chordata > Mammalia > Rodentia > Cricetidae > Phyllotis > Phyllotis vaccarum. The sequence continues at coordinate 73,764,778 of JARWLC010000016.1, read as the reverse complement.
TGAAATGCTAGCAATGGTAGGGATAGGCTATTGATGAAGATGGGCTTTTATATCCTTAGTACCAGAGCAGGCTGAAGGTATCTAGACTCCATTGCCAGTCCAAGCGAGCCAGGGTGTAGCAAGTCGGTCTCAGAGCAAGGGCTGGAGGAATGACTGACTGAACAGTTAAGAGCACCTGCTCTTCTTTCAGAAGACCTTGGTTCCGTTCTCAGACAGCTCACAGCTGCCTATAATTCCATCTCCAGGGGAGATAGTCCCCTCTTCTGACCTCTGTGGGGACAGATGGGGACACACACACACACAAGCACACTTATGTCAAACATACATACACAGAAGGAAATATAAAATACTGTCAGGCCTCAGAGAAATCCAGGCCAAGTCTCACTCAGTACCTGTGGCTGTTCCCAGCACTTTCCACCCTGCCCTGCACCCTAAACCTCTTCATCCCAGCGGCTGGTCTGTGCTTCCCTTTCCCAGCTTCAGATTTCTATAACTCAGCCATTTAGACTAAAAGCTAAGGTTCCCATGTGCTCTCTTGGTCCTCCCCACCCCAACTACACCCATGGTCAGTCTGGACACTTCCAGATGCCTCTGGCTATACTCTCCCTCATATCTACAACAAAACCCTTCTCAACCATACCCAGGGCTGGTCATGCCCTCATTTTCGTTCAAATACAACAAAACAACTTACTCCCTTGGGCCACAGGACTAATAGGGTCACTGCTTCTCAAACTGAGCAAAGAGCTGGGTGCAGTCACTGTGATGATTGTGTGATAGATAGATGCTGTGACAAAAAGGCCCGGGGTGATGGGAACAGAGAGAAATTCCTGGAGGAGTCACAGTGTCAAGGGCAGATAATACACATTGCATTAGTGCACTGTTGCATGCTCTTTGCTGTCGAAGTTGGTGCAAGGTGCCTTTGCCTCCCCTATACTTTCAGATCCAAGTAGGTGTATCTTAGAGTGTCCCTTTGGGCTGCGCCCCGCCCCAGCTCTGTGGGCAGTGGGGATGAGGTTGGTAAAACAGCCCAAGAATGAGAAGGGGCACAGAAGTGAAGTAAATCATTAGAGTGAAAATATGTCCTTGAACATAGCTGGGAAGCAAATCATTCCCAGGGGCTTCTGAAGCAAAAGACACAGCTCTGTGTGTATGTGTGTGTGTCTGTGTCTGTGTGTCTGTGTGCCTGTGTGTGTGACTGTATGTCTGTGTGTGTGTCTGTGTGTATGTGTGTCTGTGTCTGCATGTATGTATATGCCCGTGTGTGTCTGTCTCTCTGTGTGTGTGTATCTGTGTGTATGTATGTGTCTGTGTGTGTGTCTGTGTGTGTGTGTGTCTGTGTGTGTCTGTGTGCCTCTCTGTATGTATGACTATGTGTCTCTGTGTGTGTGTCTTTGTGTATGTATGTGTCTGTGTGTGTGTGTCTTTGTGTGTCTGTGTATGTGTGTGTCTGTATATGTGACTGTGTGTGTGTCTCTGTATGTGTGACTATGTGTCTCTGTGTGTGTGTCTGTGTGTATGTATGTGTCTGTGTGTGTATGTGTCTGTGTGTGTGTGTGTCTGTGTGTGTGTGTCTCTGTGCATGTGGGCCCAAGGTTGACACAGGTGTAGTCTCTCACATTCCACCTTGTTTTATTCCAAGATTTTGCATTCTTCATTTGGTGTGTACTGTGTGTGCAGGTCAGAGGAAGCTCTCAGAAACCAACCCTCTTCTTCCACCATGATTCCCAGGATTGAGTTCAGGCTGTCAGGCTTTGTGGCAGGCATCTTACCCTATGAGCCTCTCACCAAGCTGGCTGGATTGGCTGGCTATTGAGCCCAGAGATGTTCTTGTCTCCACCCACCCTAGGGCTGGGAATACAGTTGAGCCTGGCTATTCTTAACTCAGTTTCCTCTGCTCAGGTAGCAGTCTCTGCCAACTGAAGCATCTTCCTAGGCCCTCGGGGCTGCGTCTGAAGGTCTGTGCCCATGAAGACTGTTCTTGGGTCACTTCTAAGGACTTGCTTTGTCCATCTGGGTGAGCCTTGATGGATGTTTCTTGGCCTCCAGCTCCATTTTCTCTCCCTTGTACCAGTTGGATCTTTCGTCTTTGTGACCCACAGGCGTAACCCATGCTTACGAACTCTCTGCTTCCAGGATTTCTTATCCCTGAAAACAGCCCTCGTGTACTGTCAAACCACAGATCTGACCATCGGCCTTTCTTGGATTTCTCTTTCTCCTCTGTAGCTATCAGCAAGTTCCTTGTATCAAATTAACCTGATATGTAGTGGGTTTTGTTTTTTTGAGACAGGATCTCACATGTCTTTGAACTCAATAAATAGCCAAGGATGACCTTGAACCCCTGACCCTCCTGCCTCCACCATTCAAATGCTGGGATTACAGGCATCTATGACTTCATCAGGTTCTGCAGTGCTAGGCAAGCCCTTTACCGACTGAGCTATGCCCCCAGCCCTGTATTTTGAAATTATTAAAGTTTTCATTTATGTTCAAAGTTTTAGAAGGCCTGGAATCACCTCCTGTAGGCAGGCCTTCCCATCCATACAGACACTATAGTCACTTGGGTGATTTTGCAAGTCCTATCCTAGGCCTCGGATCTTCCTCCTATATAACCTCTCAGCTAAAATCTCGGGGTAGGGTCTGAGCATAACCACAAAACTGTGAGGGTTTAGGGCAGTGACACTGATGACTTCTGGGTAAAGATAGGTAAAGAGGATGAGGAAAAATTATTCAGGGTTTGCAGGCTCATGGATGGTGTCAGACATGTATATAAGACAGACAACCAACTCTCCATAGCTGACTAATATAAACCAGTTCCCATCTCTAAGGCGTAGTTTTCTAATCAACAGAATGGGTGGGGGGGTGTAAATATGTAGTTGGAAGTTTCTGTTCCACCAGCAGCTCCCAAATACCACTTCTGACAATGTGTGGCACCCAAAAACATTTGTGGAGAATTTCCACATAAAACCTGACAAAAGCTCAAAAGGGGATTGTAGATACAAAAGAACAGAGTTAAGCACAGCTTCTTGGTAGTAGCATTTTTTTGGGGTGGGCTCTGTTTGCTAAAGGCAAGCAAAGGCATGGCTCCTTTAAGAGAGGCTTCCTGACTCAGCATTAGGTGAGTACCTCTGCCTACATAAATGTATTTGCTTTAGAAGTCAGCTGGGGATCCTCAAGCACAGGGGGTTGGCAAGATAGTTCAGTGGTTTAAAGTGCTTGTCACCTAGCATGATGAGCAGAGTTCTATCCCACATATGGCGGAAGGAGCAAGCCACAGTTATCTTTGACCACCATATACCCACTGTGGCACATGTATGCCCCAGACATTAAGTAAATATAATTAAAAAACTCTTATTTATACTGGTGGTTCAGCAAGACAGGGACGGTTAAGAAGTGCTGATCTTGAGGCTCTGCAAGTGCAGAGGACCCAGGTTCAATTCCCAGCACCCACATGGCAGCAGCTCACAACCATCTGCAACCCTAGTTGCGGGGACCCACCAACCTCTTCTGGCCTCCAAGGGCACCGATGTGCATGTGGTACGCAGACAGACATACATGCAGATAAAACAGCCAGACACATAAAATAAAAATATATAAATTTTTTTTAAAAGAGGAAACAAAGGAAGAAAAAAGTGATATGATAGGTAAAGAAGAGATCTGGTGTGTGGTGACTCGTGCCTGTAAGGCTGTTGCTGAGACGGCTCAGCAGGTTAAGGTTCTTGACATCAAGCCCGAGAACTCGCATTCAATCCCTAGGACCCACAGAGTGGGAAGAGAGAACTTACTCCAGCAGGTTGTTCTTTGACCTCTGCATGTGTCCTGTGGTGCCTGCATATCCTGTCCTCCTCACCACCCACGTATGGAAGGGGAAAGAATCCTGGGATCGGCCAGTAGGTGGAGATACTCTCCTGTCTATCATCAAAGTAATCAGAAAACGGAATCAAATTGAACTTAGCAGGTAGAGAATTTTCTACTCCTTCCTCTTGGAATTGTTTTTTTCTTTGGCGGAGGTTGGGGGCAATGTTAATATTTCCAGTTCTGAGTGCACGGGACACAGATAGAGCAGCCTTTCCTACATCCTGGTCTGCTAATGCACCCACCCTTGCCATTGATTTTGTGTTATCCATGCAGGTGTTTCTGGGGCAGGTTCACCAAGAACAAGCCACAATCCCATTCTCTGCAGGTCCCTGGAAGTGCCCCCAACACCAAGCCACCACAGCAGCTCAGGGCAATAGACAACTCTACCCTCTGGATGGGTCATCAGCCACAGCTCTGGGAATCTGCCCCACTTGCTCCATGGAGGCCACAGTGGGTCTCTTCTGTCTCTGTGTCCCTGTGTCCTCAGAGGCCTGGGCCCACACTCAGTGCCCACATGTACAGGACCTTTTCAGTGCATTCGTTGGGCCCTGGCCCTTGTGAGGCCCTTATCATAAGTGAGAGCTCCCCTTGGGGCAGAGGTTCTCAACCTTCCTACTTCTGTGACCCCTTTAATACAGTTCCTCATGTTGTGGTGACCCCAACCATACAATTATTTTGTTGCTACTTCATAAGGTGATTTTGCTACTGTATGAATCATAATGTAAAAGTCTTTGTCTTCTGATGGTCTTAGGTGACCCCTGGGAAAAGTCATTAACTCACCCCCCCCCCCAAAAGTCACAAACCATAGGTTGAAAACCCTTGCCTTAAAGGGTCCACATGTAAATGCTGCAGACCAGAGCCTGCTGCCCCCTCCTGGTGAGTTTTCCTTATTCACCATGGAAAGAATATACTAGCACCCAACTACAAACCCTAATAATGTCATTCTCTACATCCTCGGCTGCCCGTGTGCATGCCTCATAGGGAGCTGAAGGAGCTGGGGAGAGAAGCACCATTGGACTTCAGACTCTCTCATTGTGTTTCGGTATCAAATGTCCCCTAGAGCCCATGCTAAAGGCTTGGTTCCAGGGTGTCACTGTTAGAGATGGTGAGAGCTTTAGGAGGTGGAGGTACTTGAAGAGGGTTACATGCTCCTACCCCATCCCTCCTCTGATTCCCTGCTCATGGTATAAGCAGTATCCCTCCACCACTCACTGTAGCCATGATGTGTAGCCTTCTCAGGGTACCACTGTCAGGGGCTCAAAGCAATGGGATAATCATCTCCTGGGTGCTACAGAACTATGAGCCCAAATAAACTTGGTATGGTCTATTTACAGTCTCCAGTGTTTTGGTACAGTCCCTGGAAGCTGTCTGTTACTATTAACAAGAACCACTGAGGTTCAGGTTCCTCTTCTATGGTCCCAGAGCCCAACCCATCAGTATTCTTCCCATAGTAAGCTCAATATGATGTTGTCACACTCAATGGTCAAGACTGGAGGAGGTTTCTTGATGGAACAAAATTGTCGTAGATAGAATTAAACTCATCCCAGGCAAGTGAGGGTCTCATTTTAGATGTTTGATAGTGTGCAGAATGCAGGGGGATTTAATTATTAAAAAAAAATCCAAGCATTAACTTCAGCCTCTTGGGGCTCAAAATCCTCCCTCATATTTTAAAATTTAAGTGCTATGAAGTATAATTTAGGTGCAATTCACTTAAAAATTTAAATTTGTGTGTGTGTGTGTGTGTGTGTGTGTGTGTGTGTATGTGTTTGTGTAGGGGGTGCAATACACATGCCACAAAACTTGTTTATAGGTCAGAGGACAGCTTGCAGAGTTGCTTCCCTCTTACCATCACATGGGCCCTGAACTTGTGGCATTAGGCTTGGTGGCAATGGTCTTTGTCCACTGACTATGTCACTGGCCCAAATTCAGTTTTACTAGAGTGTTGAATGGGGTTTGGCAAAGATGAATAGCTGTATAGGCCCTCCACAGTCAGAGGCACAGAGCACTTGATGGACCATCTCATTCCTTCTCAACCTTCTCACCCTCTCCCCGTTTTTTAATCCACCGCCTTCCATGCTCTGTACCGGGAAGACTGACAAAGGGCCATTTTGCTGCTGTTGCTGATTTTTGCTTTGCTTTGCATTCTCAAAACTCCTGAGTTGTGAAACTGGCTTGTCTCTCTCTCTGTTGACCGTTTTACCTGCCCGGAATGTCATGCAAAAATGGTCACTCCGAGTTAGGCTCTGCAATCTAAATGCTCACACCTAGTCCAGTACCACCAAGACGCTGCCTCCTTGTATGAACACCCCTGCTGAGCCCCACTCTGTGCTATGCAGATATAGAAATATCTGATGTTTTGAATCAGTCACATGTAGCCCAGGCTATCCTTAAACACTCAGGAACCGAGAGTGTCGTTGGTAGAATGCTTGTCTAGCATGCATGAAGTCCCGGAAGAGTTCAGCATTGGTGTGGGTTTGTAATCTAAACATTCAAGACAGCCACAGCGAAGATTCCAAAGTTCAAGATCATCCTCAGCCACATAGCCAGTTTGAGGTCAACCTGGGCACATAGGATCTTGTCTCAAAACAAAACAAAAAACACGTATAGTTGAGGATGGCCATGTGTTCACCTCCTTCCTGCCTTCACCTCCCGAGTGTTGGGATTGCAGGCATGATTGGGCCATTTTGACATTATCTTGGGAACCAGGAAAGAAAGTCAGCTAATATTGACTCAGCTAATCTCAAGGGAAGAGATATGAACATTAGATTTGCTCTCCCCCTCCCCCACCCCCCCCAACCCCCGCTGATTCAGTTCTAGAAAGGCCGATTTTATTGTTCCAGAATGACACACGCTTGCCCTTTCTTTCAACCCCAAACCTGTGGGTTGTCAAACTAAAAACAAAAGAGGGGAGTTTATTTTTTATTTTCTTTTTGACTATCTGCGTTTGTCTTTGCGTGCGTGGAGGCCAGAGGAATCGGATCTCCTTGAGCTAGAATTACAGGCGTTTGTGATGTAGGTACTGGGAACTCGGGTCCTTTGCTCTTAACCGCCAAGCAGTCTCTTGAGCGCAAATGTAGTTCTCTTTGCCGGTGACTTTTGCTTTGGATCACAGAGCCTGCAGCTACCCGGAGAAGGAGGACTTGGCACAAAGACCCTCTCCCGTGCTTTATGACACCAGCACTGAGTCACAGAGGCCCTGTAGCTCCTGGCTTCTGGGATGCCCTGGCCCCTTGGGCGGAGTTTTGCCCGCGTGGGGCTAATGGGGAAAGATGGAATTCCTTGGAACCACTCAGACAGCCAGTTACTGTGGCCCCAAGAAACACTGTGGCTCGCAGGTGCCGCCCCCTGCCGGCCAGGTCCCTGTGGTACAGGAGTGTTACCAACCCTTTCATCTGCCTGGGTACCGCTACTTGAGTGCGTGGAAACCCAGCGTCTTCTACAAGATCGCCACCCCTCAGACGTGCCCAGAAGTATGCCAAGGCATCCGGCGTCCGCCCACCATCCTGCCCTCGCTCCGCTCCGCTCTCTTCTGTCGCTATACCCCACGCGACTGGGACCGCTCCAACGAGCTGCAGCTCAGGGGCGCAGAGGCCTCGAGGCTCTGGGCCAGCCGGCTGACCGACGACTCCCTGCGGATCATGCAGGATAAGGACCAGCTGACACACCAGATGCAGGAAGGGACCTCCCGGAACCTGAGCCAGAGGCTAACCGACATCGGCTTCTGGAAGTCCGAGTTGTGCTATGAGCTGGACAGGCTTCTGACAGAGAATAATGGCATGGACACCATCAAGAGGCGCTTGGAGTGCGCAGTCCAGGAGGTGAACTGCCCCCTGCAGGTGAGTATTGGGATTCCGCCGCCCCTGCTGTCACCGAGTCAGTGTGACAGGTACCTTGCAGGTGGGTCGAATTGTATTGTCTTTTATAATGAGATTTTAAGGTGAAAATGACTGAAGCATGGAGAGACAGATGGCTCAGGAGTAAAAGCGTTGGTTATTGCTTGCAGAGGACCTGGGGGTTCAGTTTAAGCAACCCACAGTGGCCTGTAACTTTAGTTTTAGGGGACCAGACACCCTCTTCTGGCCTCCTGGGGCACTGCATGCATGTGGCATACAAACATGGAAGCAAGAAAAGTACTCATATACACATAATAAAAATAAATCTTAAAAAAAAAACAAACCCAGTCATCTCAGAATAGCTTCTGATGGGATTTTTCTATACTGGATCAGTTTCTCTACCCCTTAGGTAGATGAGTCAGGATTCTCTAGTGGAGCAGAGGCAGTAGAAGGAACATAGGCCACAAAGGAGTTTATTGGGTTGACTTACACAGTTTATGCAGGGTAACTGAAGCATTAGCCACCTGAAGGCGCTAAGAACCCTGTAGCTACTCAGTGTACTAGTGGGATACCTTAGCATTCCCTGTCTGGTGATGAATGTCTGGAGGGGTCCCGGAGGCTTGCAAAGGACACAGCAGCAACAGTAGCTGCATCAACGTGGATGGAGTCGCCAGCAGGGAATGAATGCTTTCTTCCCAACCCTCTTCATATGTGGGCTTTCAGCAGCTGGGTGCTGCCCACTCTGGGGGAAGGTTCCTCCCCTCAGCTAATCAATATTCTCACACACCTTCCCAGCGCCTCTCAGTTGATGGCCAAGTCAGCAGACAACCAGCATCAGTCATCACATTAGGGTCCCACCAAAACACTGTGTGCCTGCTGATGCTTGCATGACACATGCTGTGGTCATTAGGACATTTAAGATAGCATCCTCTGACACCACAATTGTCTTTTTATGGTCTGCATACGTGTGTGTATGTGCCTATTTGGTTGTGTGAACAACACACGGAGACCAGAGTCCTCCATCAGAAGCCAGACATCTGAGACAGTCTCTCACTGAACCAGTGCATCACTCACTGGCCTCTGGGGAATCCTCGTCTTTGCCTCCCAGCACTGAGATTCTAGCATGCGTTGCGGTGCCTGGCTGAGCTCTGGGCATGGGTTAGAACTCATGCCCTCTGGCTTGCACAGTAACCTCATGACTAAGCTGTCTCCTCAGCCAGTTGCTTGGTCTTCTGTGTCCACTGGGATTAAGCTCCACCAGGGCAGAGGACCTCTGCCTTCTCAGTGCTGTGCTCCCTAGTAGTACCTGCCTGCTGCTTGCCTTGGAGTCTGTTTCTGTCCTCAGCAGCCTGTGTCTATACTGATTGACTGCTGTGTAGCCAATGCTTTGGATGCACTCCCAGGCTAAGATTGAATGTACTCAGCGTGTGTGTGTGTGTGTGTGTGTGTGTGTGTGTGTGTGTGTGTGTGTGTGTGTGTGTGTGTTGCTGTTGAACTCAGGGCTTCATATGTGCTGGCCAAGTGTGGCTACCACTGATCTGTGGTCCCTGGTTGTCTGTTACTTACTGATCCTTCGCTGTGAACAAAAACCATGACCAAGTCAACTCTTATTTAAAAAAAAAAAAAAAAAGCAGTTATTTGGTGGTTTGCCTATAATTTGAGGGTTAGTGCATGGTCATCATTATGGGAAACAGACAGGCATGGCACAGGGACAGTAGCTGAGAGCTTTACATCCTGATCTGTGGGCAGCAGGCAGAGTGAGTGACAAGTGGACCTGCTAGGCTGAAACCTCAAAGCTCACCCCCAGTGACACAATCCTTCTACAAGAACATACATCTCACCAGCCCGCCTGTAAACCACCCTCTCTTATGCCTCCCCGACCCCCATCAGGTCCTCTTCCTTCTGTGATGACCCCCTTCTGCTATCCTGTCAAACATAGTCCATTGCCCTCTGTTTCCCACCTTTTCTTTACCTCTCATTCTCCCCCTTTTACATCTTAGCTTCAGTCTCAGTACATAGGAGAAATACAGAACACACACACACACACACACACACACACACACACACACACACGCGCGCGCACACACACACACGCACACACACGCGCGCACGCACACACGCACACACACGCACACACACACACACACACTTGCAAATGCAGCCGAAACAGAGAACAAGTCTGGCTTATTTCACTTAGCATGATTTCTACTCCCATTCACCTTCCTACAAGTGTTAGAATTTTTATTTTCTTTGCATAAAATTCTACTGTGGAATATTCCACTTTTTTTTTTAATCTAGGGTAGTTCCATTCCAGTAAATGATGCAGCTGTAAACATGGAGCTGTGGGTATCTCGGTGGGATGCTAGCTTAAAGTCCTTTAAAGACATACATATAAGTGTGGTGTAGCACGGATCACATGTTAGTTACATTTTCATGTTTTCCTTTGTCGATGCTATTTGGCTTTTTTGTTTTGGGTGTGTGTGTGTGTGTGTGTGTGTGTGTGTGTGTGTGTGTGTATGTGTGTGTGTCTGCTTTGCTTTCCATGGTGGCTGCTGGAGTCAGTGAACACTTTTGAATAAATAAATGTATACCTTCATGTGGACATTGCTGACCCTTCCTTGGTCCCCAAGACTACTAGCCCTGAGTGAGTTGGGATGTGTCTGGGCTGCAAGTAATGGAGGCTCAGCAGCCACCACACAGTTTGTCATAATTTTGTCATAATGAGGTTTCCAGAGACAGCCCCAACACTGCCAGAGACAAGGCTCTTCCCTCTCTCCCCGGCCACCCACGGCCTGTGAGCACGGGGCTCTTCTCCTAATGCTAAAAGGAGGGATCATATTTTGAGTGACAAGATCCTGCATGCAGGAAGCATTTTATGTCCTCATTTGAGGCAGAAAGCTGACAAACTGTCAGCTCTGTCTCACACAGTAAGGAATAGCCAAACTTCCAGGTTCTATGTCTTCCTTTTTAGCCTATTTTCCAGAACTCACAGGGGCCTCCTGGCTGCAAGAGAAATCTGGGTAAGAGAATGCTTTTCTCTACACCCCGAGGAAAGTTTGGAAGGGACTGAGTGGGTAGGGACAATGTCTGCCTCCTGTGTAGGAATTAGTCTTGGGGCCCAATGGAGCATACAGGGGTTTGCTGCCTAGAAACCTATTACACCTGACAGCTGTATCTACAACAGTGTTGGGACATTGACAGGAAAAGTCATGGTATAGATTTTATCACTCTGCAACTCGTAAATCCATCCGAGGAGTGATCTGTTCTTTCCCTCCCCTGGCTTGCTTCTTGCCAAGGGGTGGGTAGAGACACCCAAGATGAGGGAAGTCTATTTTTTTTCTCTCTCTCTTTACTCTCTCAGCTTCTCTGGAAGACAGAGCACAGGTGATTCAGGAACCAGACAGTCCTGTATTCTCTGTTTCTCCCTGTCCCTTGAGCTACTACAGTCCAGGCTGCTTCTCAGCAGCAAAAATGATCATCATCTCCTAGGCTCTAGCCCCAGCAGTCAAATATCAAACTAGATGTTACCCTTTTTCTACTGGCTCTGAGATGGCTTCCTTAAATTTAATGTCTTTGTGGGGGGGTGGGGTGGGGTGTAGGGTGCTGTCTTAGGACTTCTGTTTCTGTGAAGAGGCACCATGACCACACTAACTCTTATAAAGAAAAAATTTAATGGGGGCTGACTTACAGTTCAGAGGTTTAATCCATTATCGTCATGGTGTGAAGAAGGACAGGGTGCAGCAGACATGGTGCTGGAGAGTTTTACCTCTTTATCTGTAGGTAGCAGGAAAAGAATTGTCAGTCACTGAGCCTGTGCTTGAGCATCTGAGACCTCAAAGCTGAGCCCTGTGGACGGAAGTTTCTCAGTCCCACCTAGCAGCCAAGGCAAGGGCAGTTCTTTGCCCAACAGGCCATTTTTCACTAAGAAGAAGACAAACTCCATATGGAGTATCTTCAAAGCTCAACATCCTCTTTAAGGGTTGCTGCCAGGAGCAGATGTGGAGCAGACACGTCTCACTGTCCAGAAAAGTCTAAGTTCTTAAGACATTTTACATGTAGGTTTTTTAAAATGTTTGAAGATTACCTATGTGAAATATATCTTTGTATACCTTAAAAATTTAACTAACATAAGTTTGATTATCATAGATCTGTATTTCTGTATTAATCTGTATTTCATAATTAGAGTTTAAATTTTTAACTGAGTTACATAATACCTTAAACAAGAGTCAAAATTTACATGTAGTATAACAAATTGTCCTTAAATTTGTATCAATAAACTAAAATCCATATCAGTGTAAAATACTTTAAGATTAAGAGTTGTTTCTTTTGATTAAAGTAGATTCAGCAATCTACCATTTTTTTGGTCATTTTTATATCACATTCCCCTTTTTTTCTTTAGAAAGAGATTGACTATGAGCATTAGCCATTGTAATCAATCCCCTTTAAAAAAAAATAAAAGAAACAAAAAAAGATGGTTGAACATACATACAGACAGACAGGCAGGTAAAGGAGACCACCTCTAGATGTGCCTAGAAAGATAATTCCAGAGGTGATCAGCACAGAAGGACCTGGACCTTATCAATGGTTTCAGGTCAGATGTGAGGTCTAGGGGGAGGAAGGTGGTCCCCAGGAATGTTTTCGTTCAGGTTTCTATTGCTGTGAAGAGACACCATGACCACAGCAACTCTTATAAAGGAAGACATTTAATTGGAGTGGCAACTTACAGTTTCAGAGGTTCAGTCTATCATCACCGTGGTAGGGAGCATGGTGACTGGCAGTACGGCAGTGTGCTGAAGAGGCAACAGAAAGCGAACGCAGATGCTGGGCAGTTATCTTGAGCATATATGAGACCCCAAAGCCTTTGTCCACAGTGACACTTCCTCCAACAAGGACACACCTACTTTAACAAGGCCACGCCTCCTAATAGTGCCACTCCCTCTTGGGGGCCATTTTCTTTCAAACCACCACATTTCATTTCCTGGCCACCAACGGCTTCTTGTAGCCATATCATAATGCAGAAATGCATCCAGTGTCACTTCAAAAGTCCCCACAGTTTAGAGCCGTCCCAAGCTTATTTAAAAGCTCAAAATCTCTACTGAGATTCATGAAATCTCTTAACTATAATCGCCTGTAAAATCAAGACCAAAACACAGATCACATATTTCCAACATATGATGTCTCAGAATATGCATTACCCTCCAAAACAGAAAGGGGGCACAATGAGGAAATAGTGGACCAAAGAAAGACTGAAAACCAGCTAAACAAACTTCAAACTCTGCATCTCCGTGTCTGATGTCAACGTGCTCTTCAGATCTCCAAATCCTTTCTGCTTTGTTGACTACAAAACCCTTTTACTTGGGCTGGATCCACTCCTTGTTAGTAGCTCTCCTAAAAGGTATCCCATGGCTCTATCATCTCCATCTAATACTTTGAGGTCTCCAAGGCCATCCAAACTTCACCTTCACAGCATCATGCAATGGGCTTCTCTAGGCATCCATGAAGAGATGCCCCTCACACACGCCTGGCCTCAGCAGATATTTTTAGTCATGTAGACAAATTCCATAGCCCCTTTCTTCTATCCTCAACTCTAGAACCACATGGCCGAATTGGCCAAATTCTGCTGCTTGCTAGAGCTGGAACATGCCCCTTGCTTAATTACATCATCACCAACTTTCTACTTTCGATGGTTACCTTCACTGCCTAATACTGGCTGTCCTGAAACTTGCTCTGCAGACCATGCTGGCCTCAAACTCAGAGATCCACCAGCCTCTGCCTTCTCAGTGCTGGGATTAAAAGTGTGCCCTACCACACATGACTCTTTTATCCAAATTGGAACTCAGTTGGGTGGGGTCTTGCCCTGAGGTCTCCACTCCCTTTATTCCAGTTCTTAAGCTCCTTGAACACAGGACTAAGTTCTTTTCCACTTCCTGGTGCCCTTTATCCATAAATTTTATATTTTCTTGCTCCTTTTCATTGTAAGTCTGTATAAGAGTGACCAGTAAGAACCACATGACAGAGTCTATACTAGGCTGTTTTGAGATTTCTTCGCCAAAGCAATTAGTTGCCTGGAACTCTCAGAAATCTATCTGCTCCCGCCTCCCAAGTATTGAGATCAGAGGCCTCTGGTACCACACCTGGGTTTTAGGTGTTTCTTAGCCCTATCAAGGTGAAGCATCACAATCTCCCTCCAAATTACACTACTTCCTGGGACACATCCTTGTCCTGGTTTGAATCCATGGGCTTGCAGCAGCCCTGGTACAAAAGCACAGTGATAAGGTCCCATGGAACACCCACCGTACCTAGAGAACAGAGCAGATGAGGCCTAGGTTTTGATTTGCCTACATGCAGTTTCTACCCAGGCCTCCACAAGACACACTCTTTCCCATTGTTCCAATAGGTGGCCCTGGAGTGTCTGTATAATCGAGAGAAAAGGATCGGGATTGACCTGGTCCATGACAGCGTGGAGAAAAACCTTATCCGGGTAAGGTACCCTCTGGGATTGGGTGAGAGGACAGTTGGCTGGTAAGAAGGTTCTCAGGGGCTTGTCTGGAGCAGAAGTCACATGTGATGCCCCATGGAATTAGGGCTCCGCGAACACTAGTGAGCACTAGTGTCTTCTTGTAGGAATGGGGAGAAGTGGAAATAGAATGGTATTATTTAATCTCGGTCTTATTATTTCCAAAATGATGCTATGGATAGCACCATGATAATAAAAGTAAAGGCCCATGTATATTTATTTTTATTTTATTTATTTTTGCTCATTTATGCCGGGTCTCGTGTATCCCATGCTATCCTCAAGTTCACTATGTAGCTGAAGATAACCTTGAACCCCTGATCCTTCTGAGCATTGGGATTACAGATGTTACCATCACATCCTGTTTATACAGTGCTGTGATCCAACTGAAGACTTCCTATAGGCAAACCGTACTCTGTACTCCTGACCCTAAAGATAGTGTTTATTAAGCATATGCTATACACTGTATACGTGTACCACTTCAGGCTCATGGTTTGATTAAATAAAAAAGTAATCTGTGAGCACGCTACACATAGTTAGATGCAAATTTTATTTAATTTTTTTAAGTACATAAGGAGAAAAGAAGTCAGATATACTGTCACATGGCTGTAATAGCAGCTCCGCGGGACGTTGAGGCAGCAGGATTGCCAAGCCAAGGCCTTCATGGGATATAGAATGAGTTCAAGGCTAGTTTTGGCAACTAACTCAGTGAGCTCTTGTTTCAAAAGAAGAAGAAAGGAGGAGATAGCTCAGTGTAGAATTCCTGCCTAGCACCTGAGAGAGAGGGGTGGGAGGAAGAGAGAAGAGAGGGAGGGAAGAAGGGAGGGAGGGAGAAGAGAAGGAAGAATATGAAACCTAGGTATGGTGGCACAGGCCTACAACACCCCCCCCCCCCCCCCCCCGCACTAGGGAGGCTAAGGCAGGAAGATCTTGAATTCAAGGCCTCTACCATTCTGCTTCAGTAGTCCCGGAGCTCCATTCCGGTATTGCAAGAGGGCTCTCCCGGGTGAATTTCCAACCAAGTCAGCTCTTTTTGGCATTTTTTTTTTTTAATTTCAGGAAGTGGATTTACTAAAATGTTGCCAAGATCAGATGAGAAAATTAGCTAAGCGAATCGATTTCCAGATGCGGTAAGGGAGATGTTTAATACCAGCTTTGTGGGTTGGGAAGTGTGGGGGTGTGTCCTGATTTGCCAATGCTCCTGTTGGTGGTCAGGTCTGTGGAGGGATGCTCTGCTGCTCTCTGGAGCTAGCTCATCCCCAGATGTTGTCGGCCCTGACAAAGCACCAGCCTCCTGATACTTCCCCAGGCAAGGCCTGAATTTGGGGAGAGCAGCACATGGTGACGTTAGGCAATAGGGCAAGGGACTGGGTCATCTCCAGAAGGGTGCTGGTAGACGCTTGAACAGGCAGTCTTCAAAAGGCACCAGCTTTTGTTCTTAGACCGTGATGTAAACTGGTATCATGCCAAGCAGGGGCCCCTCATGTAATTAAAGGGAGGTCTGTACTTTTCTGAGCTTGGGGCCCCTAGGCTCCCATGAGATGGCTTCTCCCCGTGGCGCTGGAGCTTGGCATTTACCCTTCCTTGTCCTGGGGCACGCCGTTCTGCTGGTTTTTCTTCTTTACTTGTTCTTGTCAGGGAGGGCACAGCCGGGGCTGCCCTTCTTGATATGTCCAGCAGGGTGGCCTGTAGTGCTGGAATGCTCAGACCTAGCTAGCCAGGAGGCTCAAAGGCTGACCTGCTCAGTGGCCAAAGGTCAGGGATTGTGATTTTCTGGGCCAGGACTGAGATTTGTTTCTAGGAAGAGGGGTGTTTCTCATGGTACAGGCACCCTGAAAAGAAAAGGTTCTTCTTGACTGGGGAAGAGCCAAGCTCTGGGGAAGAGCCAAGCTCGGGCCCTACAGCAGGCTAAGAGTATGCCAAAAAGGAGAAACAGAGGCCCCTGCTCTCTCCTCCAGGCCTCATCAGTACCAAGCAGTACCAGCTTCACTTTGAGGCTCCACTGATACCCATGCTCTGACTCGGTTACCTTCTAGCTTTACGTTGCATCCCAGTTCATCATCTAAGACAGGGCCCTACTTGGCTATCCTGGCTCAATGTGGAAGGCCCCAAGGTGGGTCCTAGTGGGGTGTCCTGTCGGGATTTCCTGTGTGTCCTCATGGGTGAGCACCCACTATTGAGGACTTCCATTTTCTTCCTTCTGAGTCATCAGACACCCCCTCCCCCCCCCCCACACACACAGCAGCCATATCAGCAGCAGCAGCAGAGGGGGGGGGGGGAGAGGAGAGAGAGAGAGAGCGCCCTCCATTGTAGCTGGTCTCTGGCTGAAGCCCTAAGTGAGTCATGGTCTTTACCAAGACAGATTTCTGCCCTGCCTCTTGTTATAAGCAAGAACCCCCTTCACCCAAAAGAGAACACAAGAAGAGGTTCAGAGGTTCAGGCTTAGAGGCTTCTTAGATGCCAGATAGGAAGAATTAGTGTCTACTTGGTGTACTTAGGTCTGAAATAACCTTTTATTAATAGCCAAGAGTTACTGTTTTCTTTTAAAGACCAGAATCTGAATTCTCCTTTCAAAATGCAGTCATTCTTATTTTAGATATAATTTTAAAAGATGGAAATTAGTAAATAAAGGAGAAGGTACTTGGTATTTGGTGAGAATTGTGGAAGTGGTTGCCAGCAGTTTGGAGTCTGGCCTGGAAACTGTGGCCTTGGCCAAGCTTCTTAGCTCTGTTTTCAACAGTCCAGGCTTAAGCCTCTGTCCCAACCCTTGTCTCCTCTTCTCCAGACCCTGTCTGTGACCACACACCCCCTCACCCTCTCTCTACCCACCCTCCCTCCACCCACCCAGACCCTCCACCCACCCAGACCCTGACTCTGAGCTGATCTCTGATTCCCGAAATCCTGGTTATTTCTAGCTTTTTTGCTTTTGTGTTTGCTTAAATTCTAAATCACCACTGCGGCTTTGTCCACAGTGTCTGTTCCTACTTGATACGAGCACCTGGCTCAGACGCCTGCTCAGACAGGGAAGCCCTTCATGTTTACACTCTGCCTACTGTGAGGATTCCTTCCGCTGTATACTACTTCCTGTCTTCTTAGATCCCCACAGTTCCCTTACCGTGTTCTTCGTATTTATGTTTGCTGTATTTAATTGTATAAATTTGAGCAACTTGAAGGCAGTGAGTGGCTTTCTCTACACTTTAACCCTTGTGTTCAGAACCACCTTCCATGTCACAGCGATGTGTTTGTGATGACTCTACATAGGCTTGGTCTAAAGATGGTTTGCTATCTTCTAATTCTGGCCTGCCACCTCTCTTATAAATAAAGGACTTTTTTAAAGACCTACTTTTATTTTGTGTATATGAGTGTTTGTCTGTACGTATATTTGTGTACCAGGTGTATGCCTGGTGTCTGCAGAGGCCCGAAGAAGGCATCAGATCCCATGGAACTGGAGCTACAAATGATTGTGAGCTGCATGTGGGTGCTGGGAACTGAATTCACATCCTCTGGTCAGTGTTTCTTACTACTGAAACAAAGCCATGCCAGGAACCCACATGTTCTCTGTGACTGGTTGAGTGGATGCAACTGAGATTCAATATCACTCAGAGCCTGAGGCATTGGATACTTGGCTGGCCCATCCTCTCTTTTTCAATTTGTATTGTGTGCGTGTGCATTTGTGTATGCGTGTGTGTATGTATGCATGTGTGTGCATGCATGCGTGTGTGTGTGAATATGTGCATGTGGGCATGTGTGTATGTATGCATGTGTGTGTGCCTCTGTGTGTGCATGTGTGTGCATGCATGCATGTGTGTGCATGTGTGCATGTGTGTGCATGCATGCATGTGTGTGCATGTGTGCATGTGTGTGCATGCATGCATGTGTGTGTGCGTGTGTGTACATGTGTGTGTGCGCACATGTGTGTGCATGTTGCCTGTGTGTGCATGCATGCGTGTGTGCATGTGTGTGTACATGTGTGTGTGTACATGCATGCATATCACTTGACATTTGGACATCAGAGGACAGCTTTCAGAAATCAGTTCTCTACTTTCACTGTGACTTCAGGGATCAATCTCAGACCACCACGCTTGAGTGACCTGGCTCCTCTCTGTTTTACAGACAACAGGTGTTTGTCTTGGAGTGAGCCCCAGTTGTTCTGAGTAGGAGGTGTTGACACCAAGTGGAAATAGAACTGAGCAGCCTTTGGGTCCTGCCCAGAGCGCTTCCTGGGAGTCTGAGGACGGCCTTGCGGCCTGCGTTTTGCCCCTATCTGATGTGTGATGATGACCATGGGCGGAAGATGCCCAGTGACCACACATTGCTTCTCCCTACAGGGATAACCGAGATGCTCAACATGCTCTAGAACGCGACATCGAGGACAAGAGCTCTGCCCAGTGTATCGACGAGAGCTGCTTCAATCTAAGAAACACGTCTGACTGCATCAGCTTCTTCCATGGCATGGAGAAGTTTGACGGAACGTAAGGACCCAGCTCCCTCCCCTTGCCTTTGGCCAGGTCCAGTGTGTGTAAAAGGTGTTGTGTGCCAGTCATATGGCCTTTGAATGGGATCCTCTGTTGCAAGGGGCCTGCAGGTTAAGATAAGAATTTGCTGAAGTCTGTAGGACAGCACCAGAATCAAGCAGAAGGCTGCAGGGAAGGTTCTGCAGTCAGAGGGAGCAACAGAGTGGGAGCT
This sequence comes from Phyllotis vaccarum, assembly GCA_033318265.1. Lineage (NCBI taxonomy): Eukaryota > Metazoa > Chordata > Mammalia > Rodentia > Cricetidae > Phyllotis > Phyllotis vaccarum. The sequence goes on along the minus strand of JARWLC010000016.1, from coordinate 73,745,893 downwards.
ACTGGTTTGTATCCTGGAAGTCTGTACACTTGCCCTGCAGCTCATCTGGCTCTGCACCCACATCCTGTGTGGCCCTGGGTGGAGGCCCTGGGTACACACCTCACTGCCATATTACTACCCTTGTCCCACCCTTCTCAAGATCCGAATCATGTGACTGCCTTAGCTGAGAGTCATAGGGTCACCACCACAGTGTCAGGGCCTGCTGGGAATACTTGTGTTGGCAGTAACATCAAAGCCCAAAACATGATGTCTGTCACCAATAGGAACAGGAATTCCTTTCAGCAGTGTCCACCAACACTGGGATTTGCTGGAGAAAGAAGGTTTTGGGGGATTGGGAGTGAGTCTCAGAGCTTACCTAGCAGGTATGAGGCCAACACACACACACACACACATACACACACACACACACATACACACACACTGATTCTGTGGCCAGGCTGTCTGGACTTGCTGTGTTGCAGCTTTTTTTGTGAGCACATATGAATAAGTTAAGTCAGGTTAAACTCTCCGGGCCACATTTCTGCATCAACACCATGGAAAAAATAGTGTTTTATTACTCTGGGTTGCTGTGAGGAAGAAAAGATGGACACAGGATGTGGAGAACACAGAGCCTGGTGTTTGACAGGAACAGTCGACATTAATTGGATGTGGCTATGTTTGCGCATAACTTCTTTCACTCTGGCAGCTATGAGTAGCACAGGTGACACTCTGGAGAACATGTCATCATATCACGAGGTCAGATCAAATAATACATGCGTTCCGTATCCACAGGCTGGGTTCTGGGGAGGCGAGTGGGGGAGATGCTTTGGGTACAGGCAAGAGGGCGGGTGGGGTCTTGGTTCTACTCCACACTATCTATTCTTCATCTCTAGCAGATGGAATTGAGTTGGGCATTATGAACACAATAGGTGTTTGTGGAATGGAAGGAAGGAAGGGACGAGAGAGAGAAGGAGGAAGGAGAGAAGCCTGGATAGGCTCTGGGGGTCATGCCGTGTCATCTTCTGAATCTTAGCCAAACGATAAGGTACTCTTTTGGGATTTCTGGTTGTGCCACTTCCTGGGGATTTCCTTCCTCTTTCCAACAAGGTTGAGGCTTTGGAATAATGAGGTAGGGACTCGGACTGATCCTGTAGCCAGAGCTGTCCATCTACACAGGAGACCCTGCGCCTGTACCAACTTCTTTCCCTGGCTGCAGCTGAGAGAGGCTGCCTACCTTCGTCTGACTAGACTCACAGAGCTGCTCTTCGTGGCCAATGGTTGCTCCAGAGATGTTTGAACTCAGGCCTCTGTTCTCCAGGTTTGAGGCAGAGTAAAGTGGACGTTCAGTGACTGACTGGATTTTAGTGTCTCTGTTCAGTTCTCAGCAGCTTGTGTTAACAGTGATTATGATGATGATGGTTATGATGATGATGATAATGGTGTGATAATCGCAGTGCTGCTGGTGATGATGGTGGTGGGGTGATGGTGACATTTGCTATGTTAGACTTTGTGTCCAGAGGTTGACATGCAACATCTTATGAATAATAATCACTTGACAAGTACTCACTGTGTGTCTGGTGTATGATAGGAATTTCACCCTGGGCATAGGTGCTATAATTATCCCCCTTTTATGAAACCAGTGCTCAGAGAGATGGAGCAATTGACCTAAACTCACACGGCAGCTGGCAGAACTGAACTTTGACTCCACATTGGACACGAATTCTAGGTGCTGTGCCAATGAGGATTTCCTGCCTCTGCACCGAAGCCTGCCCTCCCTTCTGCTTTTAGAGAACATGGGCTCCAGGGAAGTACAGCCCTGCTGCTGAGGTGCACCACCTATGAGGAAACAAGCCACCTTTGGTGACTTCCCCCAGGGAGAGGGAGATGCGGCTACTGTTTTCTCTGGGCATCTCCCAGCTGCCTGCTCCAGGGAAAGGCAGGTGTATGGCTTGGCATTTAGGGGTGGTCAGTGATTAAGTCTCATCTGGCAGGTTGTCCCCTGTCTACACACACACACACACAGAGTAAATAAATAAATAAATAAATGTAATTGAAGAGTATTAAATAAAACTTGTGAATCATTTCTGGAAGTTTCCATGTGGTGTTTTCATATCCCAGGTGACATGCAGGTCTGACTGTCTCACCATCATCTGCTTCTAAACTCCTTCTAGGCACACACCTGAGTGTGCAAGTGTCCACTCTGTTTACCTCCTTTCCCTCCTCTGGATGTGAGGGGCCTCAGGGACCTGGATGCTGTCTTTCTTACAGCTCCATTGCTGGTGCTTAGAATAAGGCTTGGCCCATGGTGGACTTTGAAAACGTAATGCTTAGGTCAGGGGTGTAGCTCATCATCAGAATGCTTGCCTATCATGAGTGATGGTCTGGGTTCTGTCATCCAACGACAAAACAAAAACCAGAAATCAATACAAATAAGCAAAACAAAACAAAAAATCCACCAACTAAACCCCACATGTGTTGAGTGAACAGATTAGTTAGTGGCATAGCCATATGCTTGCCATTGAGTTGGGGGCACTTGAACCAATCTGGGCCTCGCTGCCTACTTCTCGGCCTGGTTATGTCTTTGGTGGAGGTGGGAGGGCAAAGCTTCTTGAAGAACCATCACTTGTCCCATCCACTCTTCTGCCTTATTGAAAATGTTGGAGTCTCTCCTGGCTCCATTTGGTTTCCTTATAAAACGAGGGATGGACTGGAGCAGGTGTCCTCAACAAGGGATAGCCATGTTCCTCTGGCGTCAGGGACATTTATGGTCACTGAGGCTGTGTATGGGAGCTCCTGGAAGGATAAAGTGAAGGTCAGGTTTACCCTCAGATGCACAGGAACACCAAAGAACCACACACCAAGGTTGAAGATCCCCTGAATTCAGAGGCCCCCAAACCCTGTCAGCAGCTCCTCAGTTCCACCTGGCTTCAGCTCACCTTTGGACCTTTGCAGGGTCTCTGTTCCTGAAACTTGGGCCAAGTTCAGCAATGACAACATCAGACATTCTCAGAACATGCGGGCCAACTCCATCCGGCTACGAGAGGAAGCAGAGCACCTGTTCGAGACCTTGTCGGACCAGATGTGGAGGCAATTCACCAACACCAACCTGGCCTTCAGTGCTCGCATCTCTGAGGAGACAGATGTGAAGAACAAGCTGCAGACGCAGCTGGCTAAGGTAAGCAGGTGCTGCACCCGGGTGCACTGTCCACCCAAGGTGCTGAAACCGATCTCTCTTGTGGGCTGCAGCCTGTCCAATCCAAGAGAGAGCTGTGAGCTTCTGGGGTGACTGTAGCATCCTTAGTCATGAAAGATGGAAGTTGGAGTTTGGCCTGCCTGTTAAGATGGCACCCAGGGGACCGCTATGGCTCCTGGCACCCTTGCTTCTCTGACTGAAGACCATGTAGCTGAGTTGGACAGCATTGTCCCTGAGGGTCCCAGCACATCTTATCTGGCTTTCAGTAGCATGATGCCCTCCCTGTAGAGGGGTGGGGGTGCTTTCTGAGTTAGAGGATTGTCCAATTTTGTCTACTACCTCCTCTTCTTCCAAGACAACACACTCGCTATTTAACTCTGTGATTGGGGCTCAACATGTCAGTTCACACCTCTGGGGTATTCTTGATTTCCCATGCTCAACACACATGCAGACTGCACCCTGGCTGCCACACTGAGCATTAGGAATAAGGCAGGGCAGCAGGGGGTAGGGGGGTGGGACTCCAAACCTGCTCCTTATCTGCAGGTGGCTTACATCAGTTTGGGGAGCAGTGGGGAGTACGGAATGTATACAGAATGACTTAGGGGTATCAATCTTGTTCCAGGGTGTGGTGGAGCCGGAGGGACTAGCCCTGACTTTCCGTCTGCAAAGCAGACCTTTGGCTGTGTACCTCTCTGTCAGTGGTGTGGTGGGCTGTAGACAGAGCTTGAGGGGAGTTACCAGAGCAATTTACACCCACCCACATCTGAATGCCTTTGGCCCAGGTGTGCAGACAAAATGAGTTTCTAGAAAATAATTGCAAGGTATAATGAGGGGAGCGGGAGGGAATGAGTCAGAAGTGGGGCCCCTCCAAGGTTGCAACAGACAGATAGTGATGTTTACAGCAAATACAGACTGGGAGGCCAGGGGAAGGCTCAGTCGGCAAAGCATTTGCTGTGGAAGTGAAGATCTGAGTTCAGTCTCCAGCAACTTTAACAGCGAGCATCTGCAGTCCCAACGCTAGGGAAGCAGAGACAGGAGGATTCTGGGGGCCCTAGCCAGCCATTGTGGTCAGATTGCAGAACTCTGGGCTCAGTGAAAGACCCTGGGAGGTGATTAGGGGATGACACCTGACATCCACCTTTGTCCTCCACATGTGGCTGAACTGAACAGGGCATGGCAAAGGGAAGCTGCTGGTGAAGGGTTTTGTACTCACTTGGAATGTCTAGGCCCCTCCACTGCTCTGACACTGCATTGGTTCCTGTGTCACTCTCAGATGACAAGGCCTGCTATGTTCTGGCTCTCATCATCTCTCTGGCCCCCTTCCCTGCTGCTGCCTACTGCATCTCCTCCCCTGTCCCTAGTGTTCCCCAGACACATCTGCTCACTGCCTGCCTCAGGACCTCTGCATGTTCTCTCCTCTGTCTGGAGTACTCTTCCTCAGGCATCCTCTTGGCCAGCCTCTTAAAATGTTCTTTAACTCTTGTTTCAAATATTATTATCTTATTATCAAAGCCTACTCTGAGCACCCCAAGTCATACAAATCCCTCCCTGCTGTAACCCCACACTGAGGGGACAGAGACAGGACGATCTGTGGGATTTCTGGCTGCCATCCCAGTGCCAGGTTCAGTGAGAGACTATCTCAGGGAAATAAATGGGGGGAGGGGAGAGTGATAGAGCAGGACACACATGTGCAAACACACACACACACACACACACACACAGCAAGTCAAACAGGCCAAGGATGGGTAGGGGAGAAGGAACAATTTCAGAAGAGTCATGTGATGATGTTGGAGGAAGAACAGACTTGGAGAGCTCAAGTCTTGGAAGGACCTGGTAAGGCTGTGGCTTCCTCTGTGCCAGGGGGAGCCTACAGAGGTCACTGAGGGAAAGATGTTGGGCCCAGATTCACTGTAGTAGAGAAAGGCTTCAGCGGTCAAGAACAGACATAGAAGGATCATCGAGAGGTTCTGAAAGGCACTAGGGAGAGAGAATGGCTACTCACACACAAGGGGTGACATGGGAGACAACGGGGGAGTCTTAGATGCTTGAGAAGGCAGAGCTGGCACAGCCCCATCCTCCAGTTTTCTTGTAGCGCCAGATAATAAGTAGCTTCATGTCCGTGAACCATATGGTTACTGTGACAGCTGCTCCATCCTATGGGTATGTAAGAAGGCAGCTATGGATAACATATATACAAAGGAACATGTGTGTCTTCCAATAAAGCTTTATTGGTACAGTGGACCAAGTTTGGCTAATAGGCTGCACTTCCATCCATACTCTAAAACTTATCTCAAGAGGCACTTCTTCCTTCCTGGCCTCTTAAAATCACTTGTCCTTAGATGACTACTGAACTTGGACCTTCCTTTCTTTTTAATTTGACATCAGAGTTTAGAAGTTTTAATTTACTCTAAAGTCACTGAAGCAAAAACTAAGATAAACTATTATTTAATAAAGCAAGATGCAAGAGAGACCATCATTCATTGCCTCCACCTCCCTATACTATTGTAGAGTGTGGACTTTGAGCCTGACCTGAGTGCTTGGGTACAAATCCCTTAGAACCATGAACAGTTTTCTTTTTAAATCTTTTTTTTCCCATTATTCCCCACCCCCTGTGTATGTACATATATATGCATGTGTATCACACAAATTCTATTTAATGTTATGATAAAACCTGGAGCCAGATAGTGGGGGAAAGCTGAAATATCAGAAAGTCAGAGAACAAACCACAGCCAGTTCTTCGGGCTGAACGGTGTAGGTCCTATCTCCATGAATCCTCGGACTGACTGGGCTCACAGACAAAGAGATTTCTGCTTTCTTCTGTCTTTTTTTCTTTCCCTGCTCAGCTAATTCAATTCCTGGTTCAACTTTCCTAGTGCTAAGATTAAAAGTGGGTGCCACCACTGCCTGGTTCTGTGTGACCTTGAACTCACGGAGATCCAGATAGATCTCTGCCTCGTGAGGCATGGGTCACCACTCTCTGACCTTCATGGGTTGGCTCTGTGGGTGGCTTGTCCTCTGATATTTCAGACTATTTTTATTAAATATACACTATCCTCTTTTGTGTTAAAAAGGTCGTAACTAATATAAGGAAAAATTATATACAATAGGTACAATAACCATATACAATATATACAAGCAATAATTACATTGATAATGTCCAGTTCATTAACAATTGACAAATTTAAAGAAAAATTCCATTATTTATCCTATTTTTATGAGTCCAAAGAGCTGTACCCGATCCATTTTCTATCTAACTTGTATTACTAACGGAAAATTAATTTTGTGATGTTTTTCAAACTTATACAGTTTACATCTCTCAGTGAGTTTCTTTTCTGAAACTGTAGCTAGGAAAACTATGAATGTAACTATCTAGTCTTCAACTCCCTCAGAGACCTGAGAAGGAAATAAGATTAATGGAGGAAACAGGAAGTGCAAGCAAGCATTTGTATATAGTATAAAAATCCAATCAAATGTAAAATATTTCAAATAGCAATTGCCTTTAAAAGTAGATTCAATGATATACTCTCTTATCTATCATATCCATATTTCCTTTTTCTTTTCAGACTAGAGTTGATAATCTACCCTTTTATTCTATCGTATCTGTATCCACTTCTTGTTTTTTTTCCTTTTCTTATTTTTAAAAGAGAACCCTGAATCTAATCATCTTTGTTCAGTTTTTTTCCTGACCATGACCAATACAACTTGTAGCCAACCACCCTGAACAATGACAATTATTCATAAGCCGTTGAAGACTAAAAACCACCCACCTCAACTCTTAGGAATGTGGGTGCTTAAATTTACTTCCTACTATCTGGGGACAAAAGCATCTTTAGGGGATCCTGTAAAGAAAAATTTAGGTTAATTGTCAAGTCCTGAAATAAGTAGCTGTACCATTTGTTGTCCAGTCTCTGCATAATGAGAAAATGCAGGGCTTATCCCAAGTCCTGGCTAGAGTCGTCTGTGATGCTGGATCATCTCAGCAAGCTGCCTCGGAATTGTCCTGAGCAGTTTGTAGTCCAAATCTGATCTTTGGTTTGTGTTTGTCGGCCTAGTGGCTTTGTTATAGTTTATGGAAATCATCCTTGTGGGGCCCCATCTTCCTTTCAGAGACTTCAAACATTGCAGTTAGACATTGTCATGGTTCACTGCAGGAAACTGATGAGATTAAAACCCAACACAATGTACAGGAAGCTAAATAAAGCCTTATAAAGCCTTTTAAAGAATGAATTAGTACTCTATATGAACACTAATATCATGACAAAATGATATATTATTCCTATAAAATTTATATATCATAAGATTAATAGCAATAGAGTCGTTCTTTAATTTTGGTTTTCCTCTGTCCCATATCAGGTGGCTCTTCTGATGTTATACAGAGACTGAACATTTTCCTTTAACAAACATGCTTGGGTTTAGAGAAGGAGAGAGCCACACTCCAACTCCAAAGCTAGATTTAATTCTCAGTTGAACCGGGACTTGAGCTTTTCTTAGAAGTAAAGAGATATAGACATTAGTAAGATTTTGCCCTGTAGAGTATATTGGTACCAATAGGTCCAAATTTTCTTCATTTGTAACTTTTTTCTAGATAGTCTTCCCTTCTGCTTTAGATGTCTAGATGTCCAAGGTCTTTTGACTTCTAGTTTTCTGTAAAGACAAAAACAGAACCCTGCCCTGACCCTTGTCTGGTGAGTTTTTCTTACCACTTAAAATATTGTCACATCAGTGGATGAGCCATCATTCCTCCTTATCAAGAAGTTTCTACTGTTCGAATCAAGTCTGTATTAATTTGGATGGTATCCATAGCTTTTCTTTTCCTGCAGAAACAAAAGTGAAAGCGAAACCCCTTCCCAACGTAGCACATATCCTGGCTTCCATTCTGAGGTCAACACATTTTTGAAGTCAACAGGCTGATTTAGCTTAGCAATTTTTTTTCTATAGTCCAATGCCTTTCAACAGCTGTTGATCATTTCTCATTAGCACTGAGAAAGTTCAAAGTTAATAAAGCATTATGTAGTCTATTTCTGGGGGGGGGGTGTTACCCCTTTGTGTTAAGTTAGCATATCCTTTAGCATTTAATTTGCCCTTTCTATGACTGCTTGCCCTGTAGGATTGTGTGGTATTCCTATAATATGTTTTATATTATAATAAACAAAAACAGATTCATTTTATTAGACATATGCTGGAGCATTGTCAGTCTTAATTTGTACAGGTATTCCCAGGATGGTCATAATTTCTAACAAATGTGTGATTACAAAATCAGCCTTTTCTGAACTCAAAGCAGTTGCCCATTAAAATCCTGAAAATGTATCCACTGTATGATGTACATATTTTAATTTTTCAAATTCTGTAAAATGAAACACATCCATCTGCCATATTTCATTTTTATGTATACCGTTGGAATTACTTTCTGTTGGTTATGGAGTTTGGTTATAGAAAGGATAGGTAAGACATCTTTTACAATTTCTTTAGCTTGTTACCAGGTAATGAAGAAATCTTTTTTTAAAAAAAACCTTTGCTACTGATTCTATTTTTTTTTAATGAAACTCTGAGGCCTCTAGCACATTTCCTATTAATAATTTATCAATTTCATTATTACTTTGTGGAAGAGGGCCTGACAGACTCATCTGGAATCTAATGTGTGTTATATATAAAAGTTGATTATTTCTCATTATTTCTTGTAAAAAAATAAATAATGAAATTAGACTGACTCATCAGGAATAAAGTCATAGTTTCAATGTGCAGAACAACTCTTTCTGTATTCTGAGAGTCAGTAACTATGTTAAGAGGTTCCACAAAATTTATTAATACCGTCATAATAGCATGTAATTCCAACTTTTGGACAAAATTGTAAGGGCTTTGAGCCACTTCATTTAAATTTTCTGACTTGTAACCTGCCTTTCCTGCATCAATATAAAATATAGGGACTCCAGAAATCCTGTACAACATGAGGAAGAATCCAATTAGTTTCCTTTATAAATTGAATTCTTTTGCTTTGGGGATATCTGTTGTTAATCTCTCTCCCCCCAAATTACTGCAACCTCTTTGCCAGGGTTTATTTTCTTCCTATAATTGGTCAATTTCTTAATTAATTAAAAGTAAAACAATTTCTGCTGGGCCTATCGTCCTATCAATTGACGAAGTCTTAATTTTCCTTTAAAAGTCAAATCAGAAATCTTTTCCACATGTCTTTAATTGCTCACTCAGTTTATTGGTAGAAATATCCTCTCTACTATAATATTTTCTTTTGGCATTAAAATTCCTGTAGGAGAATGTTTAGAGGGTAAAATAACCAGAATGCAAATAAGGTCTGGATTTATATGATCCACACGTGCATCCTGTGATTTCTTTTCCACCAAAGCCAATTCTCTCTCAGCTTCTGCTGATAATTCTCTTGGATTATTTTAGTCCTTGTCACCATCTAGGATTTCTAGCAAACTATCCAGTTCATAATTTTTTAATCCCAATAATGGGCCATATATTGGAAATGTCTCCTAGAAATCTTTGGAAATCATTAAGAGTTTGCATGCAATCTATCCCTTCTACTTTGCACTTTTTGGGGTCTAATTTTTTGTCAACCTATTTTGTAACCTAAATAATTAGTGGAATCTCCTCTTTGTATTTTTTTCAGGAGCAATTTGTAATCCCCAAACAGGCAAATTTTTTTCACTTCTTCAAACATTCTTTCTAAAGTATTTGTATTTGAACCAGCCAGTAAGATGTCATCCATGTAGTGGTGGGATATTGCTTGCATATCACTTCTAATGGTTGTTGTACAAAATACTGGCACAGAGTGGGGCTATTTAATATTTCCTGTGGGAGAAACCTTCCATTGATTGATTTCTCTTTACAGACAGAGAATTATTATAAGTGGGCACTGTAGAGGCAAATTTTTCCTTGTCCTGTTCATGTAAAGGTATAGTAAAGAAACAGTCTTTTAAGTTAATAACTATAATAGGCCATTCTTTAGGTAACAAAAAAGGCAAAGGAATCCCAGACTGTAGAGAGCCCATTGGCTGGATCACCGTAGGTCTGTTCCCATTCTCCATTTTTCAGATTTCTTTTTGATAACAAAACCAGGAGAATTCCAAGGGCTGGATGATTCATCAATATGCTGAGTTTTTAACTGTTCCTGTACCAGGTGTTTTAAGGTCTGCAATTTCTGTCTTGTTAAAGGTCATTGCTGAACCCATATAGGCTTATCTGTTAACCATTTTAAACAAATGTGAGTGCCTTTGAAAGATCAGCAGCTGTTGTGCCTTGTTTATATTCAACCTGAATGGTCAGTGACTGTTTCTCGTGATACCTTCTAATATTTTTCCCAGAAACATATGCTAGTCTGTGGTTCATTTCTGAGACTGAAGGAATGTTAATCTGAGTATTCCATTGTTGTAGTAAATCTCATCCCCATAAATTCATGCCAATGTTAGTTACACATGGCTTTAATTTTCCTCTCTGTCCTTCTGGCCCTATACACTCGAGCAATCTCGCACTCTATTTTAACCGGGATAATATTTCAGTCCTCCACGACGACCCAATAAGACTGATCTGGATTTGATACAGGTCCTGAGATTTGGAGAAACATCAAGTGAATCCTGCTATAACTTGTACGTAGTAAGGCAAAGGTGGAGGTGCAAATGTTGTGGGAGAGGTGGAAACCAGTGGCATAGACTTGCGCATGCACTGTGCACTCCCTGTGTGCGCTTCCGGCTGAGCCAGTGGGAGGAGCCAGGGAATCTGCATTCTGAGTAAGTTCTTGCACAGCTTGTCACCACTGTTGCTGCCTCTGCCTCTGCTCCTTCTTCTCTTTTCCTTGAGGGACCAGGGCAGGTCATTCTGTCACAGAGACCTTGCCTAACTTGTGCAGAGATGTGAATTATTTCTTTGTGGGGGGAGGGGAGGTTCTGCTGCCTGGAAACATGTTGCAGCCTTTGGATCCAAACATGACTTCTTTCTTGCTGTGGTCGGAGGTGTGGCATCAGGAGGTGGGCACAAAGGTAAGCCAGGCGTGCCAGCAGCCCAGCCTCCAGCAGGCTGTCAGAGATCAGGCTGTTTCTCTGCTGGCTCTTAAGGCTCCCTCCCTGAAGACAATGCTGCAGACTGTCTATATTCAGGGGCCTCAGACAGATGAGGTTGACCATCACTGATGTGATGGCCAGGGAAAACAGAAGTAATTTTTTAAATTTTTTTTTGAGATGTAGACCAGGTTGGCTTTAAATTATGATCTTCCTGCCTCGGTTTCCCAAATTCTAGAATTCTGGGCATGCCCACAGACAGGTTTGCATGATTCTTTCCTTCATTTTTTGAGAATTTTAATATAAGCACTGTATTTACATCCTTGTCCCTGCTCCCTAAGGAGATTATTTTCCATAGCCCATTACAGCCCTGGCTGCTGAGTCACACCTTCCCCAGCCAGACCTTGCTTTGCAAAGTCCCACACCCAGCTGCATGCCCACACCTGTTCTTGGATATCTTTTTTCTATGTGTACGTTTGTGTGGTGTGTGCAGTGTGTATACGTGGGGTGTGTGTGTGTAGTAAATGTTGTGTAATGTGTGTGTGTGTGCATGTGTATGTAGTGTATGTTGCATGGTGTGTATGTGTGTGCAAGTGTGTGTAGTGTATGTTGTGTGGTGTGCATGTGTTTGCAAGTATATGTTGTGTGGTGTGTATGTGTGTGGTGTGTATGTGTGTGGTGTGCATGTGTGTGTAGTGTATGTTGTGTGGTATGTATATGTGTGGATGTGTGTATGTAGTATATGTCGTGTGTGTATGTGTGTATGTGTATATGGTGTATGTTGTGTGGAGTGTATGTGTGTGTTGTTTATGTGTGTATAGTGTATGTCGTGTCTCTATATGTGTATGATGTATGTTATGTGGCGTGTGTGTGTGTGTGTCTGCAGATGGTCATATATCCGTGCATGTGTAAGATGGAAATCATCATCAGGCATCATCCTTGGTCACTCTCTGCCTTACCTTTTAAGACAGGACCTCCCATCAAACCTGGAACTCCCCAGTTCAGCCGGACTGGTTAGCTAGCAAGCCCTAGGGGTCCACTCTTCTCTTTTCCCTCAGTGCTGGAATTATAATCATTCTTATCTTTCTGCTTGGGTGCTGGGGGTCCAAACTCGGGGAGGACGGGAGAGAGGAAGCTATAGAGAAAGAGTGTTACTAGTCATGGAAAGAGTTAACCAGACCGCAGAGGGTTGAGAGTTTAAAACCTAAAAGGTATTGCAGTGGGGGTTCCTGGTCCTGGGGCAGCCAGAGACCCAGACCCTGCCGTGCCAGACCCCTTAGCTGACTCAGACGCTTATATTAACTTCATGCTGTTTGGCCTATGGCTCAGGCACATTGCTAGCTAGCTCTTACGTCTTAAATCAACCCATTTCTATTAATCTGTCTGCCTCGTGGCCCGTGGCTCACCTGTGTTCCTTACATGTTGCTCCTTTGGGCTTCAGCTTGGTCTGCCTGACTCCGCCCTGCTTCTCCTACCTATGCTCTGATTTTTCCTCCTACTTCTTCTATGGTGCCTGTCATGGCCCAAAATAGCTCCTTTATTTAAAGATTGAGATTCACAGCATACATAAACGCATTCCCACATCAAAGAGGCTTTCTTTTCTGCTGAAATCCTTGGCATTTTGACTTTCAAATGGCTGTTAGCATCAGCAAAACTACCTCTGCAGGGGAGCTGGGCAGGAAAGTGGAGGACTCTCAAGGCTGATAGTGAGTGGAGAGCTGAGACTCCAGCTCTAGCTGCTCTGTTTGACAGAGATTTTTTGTGGATGGGAAATGTTTTTGTCCTTCACAAACAGCCTGATCCCTTCCAGTAATGTGGTGAAGGGCCAAGCTATAAGCTGGCGTCTAAATCGGGCCAAGTCCTAGATAGCAGAACTGCTGGCCTGGTTCTGCCTGAGACTCACTCTGAGATGAAAAGTCTTGGCTCTAAACACTGTGGAAAGAGGTTGGAGAGATGGTCTAATGGTTCAGAGCTTGGGTTCAAATCCCAGCACCCACACTGGTGGTCCACAAACATCTGTAACTCCATTCTTAATGAATCTTGACACTCTTTTCTGGCCTCTTCAGGCACTGCACACATGCAGTACACAGACATCCATTCAAGCAAAATACCCATGCACACAAAGCTTAAAAGATAAATAAAAAAGTAGAAAGACAAGCCTGTATGGGGGACAAGCAGAGTAACTAAAGCATATAGCACCTTCCTCGGTTTGAATCCAGCTAAAGAGCATTTGCAAATTAGCTCCTGCAAATTGCAGGATTAGGGCAGTGACTTAGTGGATAAATGCAAGCCTGAGTATCGGTCCTGATTTGCAACACCACAGAACAGCGTGGCAGACACAGTGGCCCACCTGTAATCCCAGCGCGTGGGAAGCAGAGGCAGGATCTCTAGCAAGCTGGCTGTCTAGACTAGCTGGAATTGGAGAACTCTGGCTTCCACAAGAGACCCCACCTGAATGAATGAAGTTGAGAGCAACCAAGGAAAGCCCCAGCATGAACTTCAGGCCACCATACACATCACTTGCTTCACACATATGTGAATGAGCTTAGGCTATGTGAGACTCTGGAGAGATAGAAAGAGGTAGGTAGGTAGGTAGGTAGGTAAGTAGGTAGATGATGGATGGATGAGACAGAGAAGAGGGAGGGAGATGAGAAAAAAGATGATTGTTAAGGAGATTTTTGTAAAGACTTGAGATACTGGGTTTCCATGAATTTTCTCCAGAGCAGTAGAAAGCACTGCCCACCCCACTTCCTTTTGGTATTGGGGGGGGGGTGCTACAGCACGTTAAGGGGGTCAGAGAAAAACTTGTGGGAATCAGTTCTCTCCATCTACCATGCAGGCCCTGGGGCTTGGTTGCCACCACCTTCACCTGCTAAACCATCTTGTAGATCCCCACCCTAATTCATTTCCAAAACCTACCAGGGATTTCAGGACCCCTACCAGAGACTCTATTAACAGCCGACGTGTGTTTCTCTGGCATCACTGTGGTCAGGCTTTTTCAGATCTGAACCGGCACCTACAACCCAAATTTGTTCTTAGTGTCTGTCAAAACCTTGTCTTGTCACAACTGCTGAGGGCGTCCTTCACTGTCCTCTAATTTCCCCGAGATGGTCTTTCCTCTGATGTGACACCAGGATGGCAGCCCGCAAGCCCCAGAGATCCCCCTGTCGCTGCCCCCACCCCCTCAGCACGAGGTTACGGGAGGCATAGGACTACACCTTTTTCTGTGGGCGTTGAGGATTTGAACTCAGGTCCTTAGATTTATGCAGCAGCTGGTACTGAGCCACCTCTCTCCCTCCCCCTGAATGCCCACATTTAAGAACTTGAGCCCAAGGACCCTGGTACAGGATCATCCATGTCCCGAGTTCCAAGCAGTGCTCCAGAGCCCTTCTCTCAACACTTATTGCCCCCAGGCTTGGGTGAAAGTGAAAACATCCCACCATTTGACCACCCTCCCAATTACTCCAGGTTTCTTTCCCCTTTCTGAAACTGGGGAGTGTGTCTAGATCAAGCTGGGCATCTCCTTGGAAACCCCTAACTTCATGGCAATTGGAAAACAGTAAATTTGTGAGGTGGCATGGAGCTGGTGGGGGCCAAAAGCCAACTGGAGCTAAATCCACCACATCAGGTCCTGACCTTGAAGGCTTGTTCTGCTGTCACAAGACTAAATAAATGCAGAGAAGAGCTTTCAGAGGCAGGCAGCAACACACCCCGCCCCCTTCGAATCAGCATGAAGTTTAGATTCCAGCTAGGAAGAACACTTTTCTACCTAGCAAAGTCTGCTTCTAAGGCTGTCTGGATTTCTGTACAGTGTTCTTGGTGCCAAGATGGAAACTGGGGTTCTGTGTGTGCTCTCTGCTGTTGAATTATACAGGTCTTGACTTCACCATTCCCACCCCCGAGGAGCTTGCTGATGGCTGCTATCTGATAGGGTGTGGTGGGTCTTCCTCCTGGGAGTGAGGAAAAAACAAGGGGCCCTTAGCCTTGCCACTGCTGCCAAGGTGCGGATGGAGAAACTGAGGCTGAGGGAAATTCAGGTTTTTCCAAGAGCACACATAGCAGAAGTGGTGCCTGGTTAGGTATAGTTTATTGGTTCCAAGACCTCTCTTCTAGAAGGTTTCTTTGGATTTAGGTGGGTAGGCAAGCTGCAGTCATACCGACCCCAGCCCCACCTCACTCTGCAGTCTGTCTTTCAGTTCTGTTTCCAGATGCTCTCATACCCCTCCTGCTTCTCTCCTCACTACAATGCAGTGAGTCCCCCAGCCCTGACCCTTGTCCTCCTGTCTTGCAAATATAACCAGAGACTGACCTCAGACCTCACATCAGACCCAGTTGTTGTCTTTGAACATGCAGGTGGATCACCTGAGGGCCTTGTTAGCATGTCTATCCTGATGTCAGGTCTAGGATGGGCTCAGACAGGCCTCCATCTCCAGCAAAGCTTTCAGAGTTTAATGGTCTCTGGCCCACCTTGAGTTGCAAGCCTCTAGAGCAGCAGTTCTCAACCTGTGGGTCGTGATCCCTCTAGCTCCAAAAGTATTTACATTATGATTCATAACAGCAAAAGTACAGTTATAAAGTGGCAATGGAAATAATTATATGGTTAGGGGGTCAGCACAACATGAGGAACTGTATAAGGGGCACAGCATTAGGAAGGCGAGAACCACCATTCTAAAATAACTCTTCTCTGAATCTTAGAAGCCTGAGGAGCAGCAGCTTTGTAGCATCGAAGGGTCATGACTTCATCTGTGATGGTTTGTAGTAAGAGTTACAAACTAGTAGGTCAAGGGCTAAATTCTGGCCCCGAGTTGGTTGTACAAGTAAGGTTTTATTAGAACACGGCCACACCTGTCTCCATGTAGTCTGGCAGCCCTTATACTACACAGGCCAAATTGAGCATCTGGAGGGGGCTGATTGAAGACTTAAAAAAAAAAATACAGCTAGATATGGTGGGGCATACTTTGTAACCCGAGTATAGGACAATCATCACACTTAAGAATTGAGATGCTATCTCAAAAAAGAAAGGCCAGAGAGATGGTTCGGTGAGCAAAACACTTGCTGGACAAGCCAAACAGCCTGAGTTCAAGTCCAGGATCTCATGATGGAAACACAGAATTGACTCCCGGAAGGTATCTTCTGATCTCCCTGTTTATCCATTTCGTGGTTCACACCGGTGCTGCCTTTAGCTCCCGTAAATAAAGTATGAAAGAAAAGAGAGAGAAATGGAGTGCCCAGGAACACTACTAGTGTTTTGCCTTACCCCCAGGATGACAGTGTCTTGACCTGGAGTTCCCAGAGCCACACCCACACCTGTGGAGGAGTCTATGAGGCTGATGGATTGATTAGAGCCCTGTGGTTGTCAGGAGCTGGAAGTTGCAGGTCCAAGGCCAAATTATCTTGGACTATCTTTCGTCTTCTTAGTAGGTGCCTATTTCCCACCTCGTATCTGACCTAACATCCTCGTAATCATCAGGTCAAGTCTTTGGAATGTACCAGCCAGGCAAATTTCTAGCTTCTCCTGGCCCAGCAGCTAAGGTGGCCCCGCAGGCAGCATCTACAACCTACAGGGGAGGCTTCCCACTGTGCTGGGACGTGCCAACTTGTATCCTCAGCAATGAATTTGACAAATGCATGGCGTTCGTGACTATTCTGTTCTGTGATTATGAAAAATCCCTTTGTCGAATGTGCAACTTAAATTCATGATCCTGGTCCACGGCCACTTGATATTTAGCTCAGAGTAAACCATCTCTTATTTCCCTACAAGTATGTAATGGGTTTGTGTCACCAGTGAAGAGCGCAGGAGTGTCAAAGCAAGACCTGAGGCGCAGGCAAGCACAGGGCTTGGAGCTCAAGGGAAGAAGAGCCCTTCCTTTCTCTGTACTTTTATGCAGTTTGGGTTTTGATGGAGGCAGCTCACTGACACAGTGCATGCGCACTAGGCCCACTGATCCTGATGGACCTATCTTCTAGGACCTACCCACAGACATGTCCTGCGATGTTTTTTACCAACTCTCGGACACCCTCAGTCCAGACCCATCGACCTAAGAATTAAGGTCCCCCCCCCCACACACACACTATCTCATTTAGCTCACTAACCCGAGTGGATTCTTGTAGTTCTGCAAGTCTGAAAAAGAAAGCGTACCCAGAAGGATCTGGCCACTAGGAAGGGGCTCTGCAGATGTTGAGTGTACGTAGCATTAGGCTCAGAGAGGCTGGGAACCTCACAGGGTAACACAGCGAGTAAGAACAGCAGATGAGCTATGAAGCTGTGTGTGACTGTAACACCACCTGCAGTTTCAGGGACTTGGAGTGGTCCGCCCTCTGATGCGGCTTAGGACACTCCCTTCCTGGGCTCCCTGTTTTGAGTTGCAGGCACCCTGACTCCTGGGGATGCAGAGGAGTGAAGCAACCACTTCCCCCACTCCACCCCCCCCCCCGCTTCTCTTACTCCACCCCTTCCCAACTGAACCCCCCACCCCCAAACACACACACAAACAAACAAACACACACACACACAGACGCGCGCGCGGCTCCCAGCCAGAGCCAGGAAAGCTTGGCAGAAGCCTGACTCAGTATGCCAAGACTCCTCCCATGGGGTGACCCCCTGGGCCCAATCCCCAGAGGTCCCGCCCAGCCTCTGGGATGAGCCAAACTGTGCCCTAGAGGCTCTTTCCCAGCTTTGTGGGAACAGAAAGATGAACATTCCGAAGCCCTTCGGAGCCTGGGGCCAAAATGCCAACCCAGCCAGCCCTGTGTGTGGTGTGTGGTGTGTGTTGGTGTGTTGGTGTGTTGGTGTTTGTGTGTGTGTGTAAAATGGGCCTTGCCACATCTGTATTTGAAAGAAAGGGACCCAACACCATTTGTTAAAATTCTGATACCTTAAGGGGTGCAGAGGAAGCCTCTCGAGCATATTAGTCACAGCCTGAAGGAGGTGGATGAAGTGAGCCAGTGTGTACCTGAGAGAGAACCCCTCTGAGCGAGGGGACAGCTCCTGAGGAGGCCCTGTGAGGAACGCCTGTTTGTGTTTTCTTCTTGTTGAGACCAGCTTTCAGAACAGTTCAGGTGGGACCTGGACTTGTGGTCCTCTGGAGTGCAGGGACTGCAGATGTGAGCCACTATGTCCTGCAACCTGCCACATTTGATCTGAATGTGGGGGATATCACAGTTCTGGGGACAAGTGGGGGTGGCTTCAGAGCAGGTAGAGCGTTTGCGAGGCTGACTTTATGTGTATATGCGCACATGTTACATATATTTAGTAAGTACCTGGAATCTGAGGCTCTGCACTTAGGAGCAGGTACCAACTTGCCCAGGTTCCCCTCTCTGGAGGCCTCCTGGGTTCCCAAGGGTGCCTGGGGTGTTTGCAGAGTCTGAGCCACTGGAGAAAGAATACAACTCTGGGCGTCCATTTCCAAAGACTCCAGAACATTCCAGTGTTCAGACAGAAAAGCCAGGACTGACTTTTACTGTTGAGATAGTGTTTTTTTTTCCTCCCTAGAACTGTAGATTCTTTTTTTAAAAGGAAACTTTCATTTCCATTTATTTTGTGTGTATGTGTGTAAATGCCATGGTGTATGTGTAGACACTTGGAAAGTCTTTTTCCCTTTGGACACCATGAAGGTTTCAGAGCTAGAACCTGTGTATGTGTGTGTGCACGCGTGTGTGCACGCTAGTGTTTTTACCCACTTACTATTGTACTTACTATTTTTGAGTCAAGGTCTTAGGTAGCCCAGGTTGGCCCCACTGAGGCTCCCCTGGAACTTCTGATTCTCTCACCTCCACTTCCCAAATGCTGGGATGGCAGGAATGTATTACAACACCCAGCGGAAAAAAATTCTTAGAACTGTGGGCGATTCTTTTGGCCCTGGTGTGTTTATTATTTGTATGTGCTCTTGGCACGCACTGCTCATGTGAAGTGCCTCACGCCTTTTTCATGCTGCTGCAGCACTAACTGCTCTCTCTATGTCGAGGATGCCCATTTCAGTATGTGAGTCTTCAGTTAATGTGTCATTACCTTAATGTGTAATTACAAATATGCATGATATTTCCGTGCTTGGATTAGTGATGCTCCCAAAGCGGGACGCCCTACTGCTGTTGGTTACCTTTGACAAAATACCTAACAAGTAGCTTGCTCACTAGGTACGCCACATCAGGACCTTCTCCTGCTCTGGGTGACGGCTCTGATGGCTTCCTCTTTAGCAGGAAATCCCAGCCACTGGCCAGCCCACAATGCTGCTTACCTTCCAGTCTTTGAAAGACTTATGAAGGTTCTATCTCCCACTGGGGATTCTGGCTTCCAACCTTGGGCACACAGGGTTGTATCTCAGTGGAACTTGTAGGCCTTTATTCTCCAGTTGGATGAAGACAACCCAGCTGTGAGTTACAGGCTAGATAAGAAGCTGTTGGGAACAAATTTTGGCAGCAGGAACATCCACCTGGGCCTGGGCAGATGCGCCCTGGGCATGAATCATCAGTGGGCCGTAGAAGGTGGTTCTGGGAAACCCCAGTGTTCTGGAAAACCCACAGACAGGTCTGATCAAGACATGCAGCTAGAAGGGGGGAAGATGTGAAGCCCAAGGAAGGTCAGGAGAAAGTGATTCCACACACCCTCCTGTCCCTCACACCCTTGTCCCTGTGTTAACCACTGATGGACTCTGCCCTGCTTTATTTATGTACAAATGAAAAGGGGTCCCAGATTCAGCATTCCCAGCCACTTTACTGATTTTGTAAATCATACCCATCTGCATTGTTAATGACTGCACCTCAGTGTAAATAAACCTCATAAACTAATAGTTTATTTACAAGTGATAATTTATGGACTAGGTATACTAACATATGCTTGCAATTCTATCTCTCTGAAGGCTGAGGCAGGAGGGTTGTTTTGAGTTTGAGGGAAGCCTAGGCTACATAGTGAGGTTGTCTTTAAAAGGGGATCAGTAAGGAAAAGCCTACATAGTGGCATGAATATGCCTATAGTCCAGCCCTCCAGAGGCTGGTACAAGAGGATCATGAATCAGAGGCTCACCTTGACTATATACTAAGACCTTGCTTAAAATAAAAACAGAGAAGAGAGACTCACTGCCACAAAGCTAGACTTCCAGACACACTGTCACTTGTTTACTCCGCACACTGAGTGGGCTTCTCAAGTTTAGCAAACAGGAACACAGCAGACCCTGTCACACCTGAACCTCAGATTGTGTCAGTTTTGAGAGTCAGTGTCCCAGGCCATCACTGGGCTGTCGTTATATAGAGGCATAGACCGGGTCATTTATAAATAGTGGATTTTACTTGGGTGCAGTGGCACGTGCTTATATTCCTACCTTGTGAGGTGCAGGCTAGTAAGACCCTATGCCAAATCAAGACAAAGAAAATTACACCCAAACAATGAAGGTCACAGTTTGGGAGGCCTGTGTCAGAAAGCTGGCCTGGCCAAGATCTGATGGGTTAGAAAACTGTTCATTTCTTGCTGTTTTTTGCATGACAGAAAGATGACCTATTTAATCTCCAAATGTCCCACCTTCAGCTATCACAGTACAAGAGGGTATGTCTGTACACACACACACACACACACACACACACACACACTTTGGAGAGTGGCAACAGTCAGTAACCTCGTTGCAAGACACACACTATGTAATGTATATCTGGAATTCAGATGTAACCAGGTGTCCTGTGGTTCAGCTGGCCACTCTCCTGATAAAGTCAGCTCCCAACATTAGTTTCTTCTGTCTATGTCTTCCTAGACCCCTGCAATTTGGATGGTGGGACTTTCTCAGCCGTATTTTATTAGTGGTTTCTCTGGCTTTTACGATCCTCACTCATTAGACTGTCAGAGCAGGACTAGTGAACAGCCCTTCACTAGCTGGGTCTGATTTCAAGATGGCTGAACACAAAGCCAGCATCTATTTCCAGTGAAGCTGGAGCAAGCAGGGGTCAAATAACGTTCTGGTTGAGACTGGTGGCGGACACACTACATTTGGTTTCTCTTTAATCATTCTTGAATCTCTGGCCATATGAATCTGAACTCTTTGTGGTAATGGACAATTACAGAACATTCTGGCAATAAAGCCACCATGGAGAGCATGAGTTTTAGGGTTGGCAGGAATAGAATGAGTACATCTTTGGCATTGGGTAATTCCAGGGCTGGAGTGGGTATCAGTCCAATCCATCCCCCGAGAGCCATCTCATAGGAAAGGGTCCATGGGAAAGAGCTGCATTTAGACCTAGGACAGTTGGGAGACTGAGGGTGGAGGGTGGTTGTTTCTCTTGGGGAGGGGGGGAGATTGTAGGAACTACTGTCCGCTCAGGCCAAGCCTGGTTAGGGATGGTCAAGTTCCAGCCTGGCATACCTATTCTTTATTGACACACTCATTAGCTTATATTATTTTCACTTGTGTAGTCATGTTTTACTTTGTAGCTAAGGCTGTCCTTAAACTTGCCTCCATGCCCTGAGTTTTGGGGGACACAGGAGTAGTGTGCTAGCACACCATTTTATGTGGTACTAGGGGTGAAATCCAGGGCTTTGCATATACATTTTCAGTTCACGTTCTTTTATTTTTTCATTGTGGAAAATCTCAAACACATGGAAGTATAGAAAGACACATAATGACTTCCGTGAAGCCAGCATCAATGCCAGCTCCTCACCAATCTTTTCCTGTGGGCCTTTTTTTCTAACTTTCTTGTGCATGCTGGGGAAGCACTCTGGCACTGAGCGACACCCCAGTCTGCAGTGAGGTATAACAGTGTGATAAAGAAGTGTATAGCCAGTGAGCATTAATGAGATTTCTCCAGTTTCACACCTCTGAAACCTCTATGCACATCAAGATATGGAACATTTCTCATCCCAACAGGCTCCTTTCTGCCTCTGCTGGGAGCCACGTTTCCACGGAATGGAACAATGGGGTCATATGGGAAAAGCTGTTTATGTGAATGGATTTTAGACCCCTCCATCATACGTCTTTTTCTTCCTCCCCCCCTTTCCTCCTTCCTACCAAACAATGGTTGATTTACTCCAGGAGAGTTTCAAAACCAAAAACTTGTCTTGGGACTGGCCCAGCAGCAACACTCAGCGCCACGGTGACAGGTAGTAGTGGTAACAGCTTCTCAAGGTCATCGTCTCAAGGTCATCCCGATTACAGCGTTCAGTGTTGGGGAAGGAAGAATTTAAAGGCTAGGATAGAGGTCCCTGAGGTGACGTCAGCTCCCTGCCTACCCCAAAAGGAGGAGGTGAGAGAATTCTGGGGGTTGTGACAGTCTCCTGGTCCCCACAGATACTGCAGGAGATCTTCCAGGCAGAGAATACCATCATGTTGCTGGAGAGAGCCATCATGGCCAAGGAGTGCCCACTGAAGGTGGCCCAGACCAGACTGGCATGCAGGACCCGACGGCCCAATGTGGAGCTCTGCAGGGACATACCACAGTTCAAGTGAGTGGATGTGGGGGTAGGACCACTAGGGTCCGGGAAGAGAAGAGTAGGGTATCTGAAGTGTCACTGTTAGTGTCTGAGTCTGGGCTTTTCCCGATAGTTTTAACAAGCGAGCTCTGTCAACTCATCTAACCGGCCACTTAGACAGGAGACTTATAAGGTGTGACCTCTTCCCACCCCAGTCCATCTTCAGGGTCCTGACACGAAGCTTAGGCTTTAATAGAGAACAGGGACTACATGGCAGCCCTGATCATGGTGTGATCTCACCCATTGCTGAGCTCCCGCCTCTCCTGCAAGGTGGTCGCATAAGATTATTAGAACTGTGTGAAATATCCTACATTCCTCTGCCTTTAGCATCTTCCTTCCCTCATCACAAACTCCCGGGGTGGGGCTTCAGTTTCTTGGGAACCATAGTTTCTATTGTGTGGTAGCTGAAGTGAGGGATGCAGGATTTTTGGAAATCTTCATTCCTGTCTGGATGGTTGCAGTAGGAATCTTGGATCTAAGAACCAGATCCTGTGTGAATCAGAACACCCGCTTCCATATCTCAGCTGTAAGCTGCATGGAGGTCCATGTTCTCGGTCCCACCCTGACTCTCTCTCTCTTTCTGAAGCTCCCCCACTCCCCGGCAATGCATCTCTGCTCAGGAAACCCTCTTGTATCCTTTGAAAGGCCAAGAAGACATTAGCAGCAGAGACAGACATGGCTCTGGCTTCTCATTCCTTCAGGATCATATGGAGAAGGTGCCTGCTTGCATCCTTCTTCATCTCCAGCCTCTCTCCTTGCAAAGAGCCCAAGTCCTTCCTGGCTGGCTAGATCCTACCCTGCTAGCTAAGTGTACTTGCTTCTGTGGACAACAGAAGAAGGGATGCAAAGCTTATATGCGAGTCTCCAGAAAGGGGACTCAGGAGCATAGAGCATAGGAGTTAGGCTTTACTCTGGCTTCCAGTGGCTGCCACTGTCCTGGAGCCCACTGTGGTGGTCAAAGATCACAACTCTATTCTTGGCCTCTTCTTTGATTCCTGCTTGCTTGGTTGTTTACTTTTCTTTTTATGTGAATGGAGGATTGAACTCAAGGTCTTACACATGCTAGGCAAGCACTCTACCAACCAACCGAACCACATTCTCTTAAATTTATTTTAAATTAAATGGGCTGAAGATGTAGTTCAGTTGGTAGAGTGCTTGCCTAGCATGGGTGAGGCCCTGAATTTGATCCCCTGCACCACAGAAAGTATGCACAGAATGCTCAGGAGGTGGAGGTAGGAAGACCAGAAGTTCAGGGTCATCCTTAGCTACATAGAGTTTGGGGCCAACCTAGGCTACGTGAGACCTTGTCTTTAAAAGATTTTAAAGTTTAATTTAAAATGCAGATATGAGTTGGATGAATAAAAGGTCTTATTTTATTATCTCCTGAATCGAGAGGCCACATTTCAGGTGTCCTTGAGCTCCGTGTGGCTCCCGGGCTTGTCATGCACAAACAGCATGGTTCATTCAGAGTCCTCTTGGCCATACTGATGTAGATCGACCCCCACATGGCCCATTTATTTTCATCTCTTTTTTTTCTGTACTCCAAACTCCCCCTTCGGAGCCCCTCCCGGTACTTTTGGAAAGTTCTACAGAGGCAGAGCCTGGGAAGACGGGGTTAGGTGGGGAAAGACATGGGGGATGGGCCTCAGATCCACCTCCCCCACGTCTCTGAGGCACACAGCCACCCCAGGGGTCCTTTCACTGTGCTGCAGTGAAAGTCTTTAGTGTCTGAGTCAGTTTGCCAGTGGCTATGGGCTGCTGTTGGGGGGAGGGAGGGCCTCTCTTCCAGGACAGGTGGCTTCGATTGGTTAGGAGCCATAATTCTCTGAGATGTGAAGCTATGAGCAGAAAGGAGCTAACACAGCATGTATGTGTATTCCAGCTGGAAAAATTGACCTGAGAAAAAGCCACCATGCACCTAATCTCATATGTAAACTAGCCCTTGTGTATTAGCAGCAGAGACCATGTTTTCAAAGAAGCCAACCCTCATTTAAAATACACCTGACATGACCAGGGGGTGGTGGCAGTGGCACACGCCTTTAATCTCAGCACTTGGGAGGCAGAAGCAGGGGGATCTTTGAGTTCGAGTCCAGCCTAGTCTGCAGAGTGAGTTCCTGGGCAGCCTGGGCTACACAGAGAAACCCTTCCATGAAAACCCAAACAAAACCAAAAAACAACACATTTGACAGAGCAGGACTCATGTCTATAGTCCAAGCACTTGGGAGGCGAAGGGAGGGAGATGAAGTGTGCAAGAGATCACCCTTTGGCTGTGTAGAGAATTTGAGATCAGCCTGGACCATGTGAGACCAGGACAGAAAAGTTAAGGAGAAGGGGGGCGGGGTCAAAGGCAAGGCAAAACTTGAGTGGCTTAGACAGGAGGACAGCCTGAACACTAGAGTTGGAGACAATGTCACTATGGCCAGCATAATGACACCATCTTAGAGACAACCACAGAATGAATCGTCCATCGAATAGTTTTTCACAGTGTGACTATGCCGCCACTTAGTCTTGACTTCCTCTGGGCTATGATGGACAGCAGCACTGCTGTGGACACTTGGTGTGAACACCTGCCTTCAGTTCAGATTGGAGAAGCAGGGGCGGGACTGTCAGTGCTGGGGGTAGGCCCATGATTAAACCGTCAGATTCTGCTCTTGGTCCCATATGTTGTCTCACGCTTTGTCAGCCTGGGTGACCCACCTCCCGGAGGTGCTCGTCCACCCGTCCTCCCCTCCAGCCCTGAGGACTGCACTGCTGTGGACACCTGAGACACCTTCCCCGCCACACAGGGGGTGGCCGCGTCTGAAAGGAGTGTCATGGAGGTTTCTCTCTGCCCCACCCCCAGGCTCGTGAACGAGGTCTTCACCATAGACGACACCCTACAGACGCTCAGGCTGAGGCTTCGGGAGACGCAAGACACCCTTCAGCTGTTGGTGATGACCAAGTCCCGGCTGGAGCATGAGCTAGCCATCAAGGCCAACACCTTATGCATCGACAAGGAGAAGTGCATGCGAATGCGCAGGACCTTCCCCAGCACGCCCCGCCTGGTGGGCTACACCTGCGCTGGCGTCGGTGCGGGCCCTTGTGCCAGCCTCTCCCCTTGTGCCAACCCCACCCCCTGCGGCGGCGGCTCCTCTTGCGCACGAGCTGCAACAGGGGCGCCGTGCGGAGGCTCCGCCCCTTGTCGTGGCCCCGCCTCCTGCGGGGGCTCGTTCTCCTGCGGTGGTTCCGCCCCCTGTGGAAGCTCCTCGCTCTGTGGCGGCTCTGCGTCGGTGTGTTAAATGGCATAACGTTGGAAAAAGCTGGAAAAGAAAATAAAAGAGTCGTTTTCTCTCTTACCTGTCTTCACGTAAACTTGAAGGCACAGATCTGAAATAAATCAAAGTCCTTCGAGCTAGTTTCCGGGGCTGATGTTTTGATGGGAGGTTCTGGGAGATAAGACAGGATTCCTCAAGGACAACCTGGAACCCTGGGGCATCCCCAGGAATGCAGGAGGTTTCCTCCTCCCTCTGCTCTGCTCTGTTCCCCTCTCTGTCCTTCCTCTCCTCACTATTTAAGAATTCAGACTATGAGCTGAGGATTGATTAGACTCGGTGGTAACTTACTCGTCGAGCATGCCTGAGATACCGGGTTCATTTCCCAGTAGTTTCAGATTATATAGATATAGACAAGCTCAACACAAGTTTGATGCCCTGAGCTAGAGTAGGGCCACCTTAAAAAGCTAGATGAGGTGGTGCACTTATCCATAGCCAGCCACTCACAGCTGGAAGGGAGGCAGATGTAGGATTGCCAGGAAGCCTGGAGCAGGCTGCATTGTCCACCAGTTAGGGCTGGAGAGCTGACTCAGCAGCTAAGAGAACTTTCTGTCCCTTGTAGAGGACCCAGGTCTGACTCCCAACATCCACATGGTGGTTCACAACTATTCACAACCAACCCAAAGGCTGCTTGTTCACCCAGTTTACCTGAATTTTCTTTCTTTTCTTGCGACAGAATCTCACTGTAGCCCAGGCTGGTCCTTGACTCACATTCTCCTGCCTGTGGCTCCCAGTGCCGGCACTAAAAGCTTTGATTGCTGGCATCTTAGGTGTTACAGAGAATTGGCCAAACTTAGACGCTGATATCTACACATTTCAGTCTACTGAATTCCAGAATTTATTAGATCACAAAGGGTTTTTTTTTTCCTTCATCCATTTCATTTTGCTGGTCCAGAATCCAATCCACATTCTACTGGGTTAGAATAGATCTCACAATTTTATTTATTTATTTATCTATATCTATATCTATCTATCTATCTATCTATCTATCTATCTATCTATCTATCTATTTATTTATGTGTGTC
Organism: Phyllotis vaccarum; assembly: GCA_033318265.1. Classification (NCBI taxonomy): domain Eukaryota; kingdom Metazoa; phylum Chordata; class Mammalia; order Rodentia; family Cricetidae; genus Phyllotis; species Phyllotis vaccarum. The sequence goes on along the minus strand of JARWLC010000016.1, from coordinate 73,718,927 downwards.
TGCTAGTACTCCATCTTCCCTTCTATTTTTTATGATCATGACACATTTTTATTGTTTTGTCTTTGAGACAGGGTCTTGATATATAGCCTTGCTAGATTCAAAATTTGTTGATCCCAATCTCTGCCACCTGAGTGATAGTGTGTGTGTGTGTGTGTGTGTGTGTGTGTGTGTGTGTGTATACACAATCCCTTTTGACTTCCCCCAATGAATCCATCCCTTAATTTATCACTAGCAGCATGGACTGTGTTTTTACATGACACCTTGAGTTCTAATCTGATGCTTTGTCCTATAATTTGGGAGTCAAGATTCCTTTAGTCATCATTTCTCAACCTGTGGGTCTTGACCCCTTGTCAAACCTCTATCTCCCAAGAATATTTACATTATGATTCATACAGTAGCAAAATTACAGATATGAAGTTGTAATGACATAATTTTATGGTTGGGGTCACCACACCATGAGGAACTATGTTAAAAGGTCATAGGGTTAGAAAGGTGAGAACCACTGCTCTAATAGATGATGGAGTAGAAACCCAGTGTGGGGCTTGTGAATAGGAATTTGAGAAACATGCTCAGGAGGTCTTCGGATGAACTTGGGAAAAGACGAAGCAGAAGGAACCAGCGTGCCTGAGACTTCTGTCATCTTTGGGCCTTAGTCCCTGCAGACACTGGTGTGTCATAAACATTCATTGGGTGAATAGAAAGTCAGTGTATGCAAATATATAGGACTCTTCCCTGCATTTGGTAGATAATACCTGAGCAGGAGTGTGGCGACAGCAAGTCCCAGACCCATCTGTCAAATACAGCAGAAGACCCAGGTGATGTTGGCACCCCTTCACACACACACAAGCACTGTGGCTCTCAGAAGCTAGCAGATTGCTAAACAGTTAAACAGGGTGGTGCCCTGCTGCAGAGAAGACTCATGACAACCCAAAGCTGGCCCCATGCCAGGCCCAAGAACAGGCTGACAGGTTATGGAGGAATTCCCAGCTGACCCACTTTCCAGATTGGCTAAGGAGAGATGCTATCCAGCTGGCTCCAAGAAGCACCAGTCTCTAAGGAGTGTGTGTGTGTGTGTGTGTGTGTGTGTGTGTGTGTGTGTGTGTGTGTGTGTGTGTTGTGTGTGTGTGTGTGCGCATGTGTGTGTGTGTGTGTGTGTATGTGTGTGTGTGTGTGTGTGTGTGTGTGCCTGCACCCAGCATTTTAGAGTTTTCCTGAAGACCAGAACTGATGCTATAACTCTAGGAGACTTTGAAGGGAAAAAAGTGAAGAACCACAAGGAAAGAGATGGAATCCATGGTGTGGGCACTGAGGAGATTGATGGGCATGGGCCCAGGCCCTATCTCCAGAGGCTTTAAAAAAGCCCATCACATTTCTTGCTGGCGTTTTTATTATTATAAACATATATACACACATTTGTCAGCTTAAAAAAAAAAGCTGGCTGTGGTGACCCACACTTTCTGTAAGTGTGAGTTCAGCCTCACACTTTACAAAGCAAATTCCTAGCTATCCAGGGCTGGATAGCCCTGCTTTGGGGGGGAGAGAAATGGTATATTAAATCTATCTTCCACACATATTCTTGGTATGGTGGATATGGAGATGACAGTATTGCCTTTGCTACAGGTCTCCCCACTCCTTATTGCTACCTAGTTGTCCTGGTTCAAAGGTCTCCCTTGCTGACATCGCATAAACCTTTCTTGCTATGGTTCTATAAGGACCTTGAACTCTTGACTCTGGGGATGTGGCTCCCTCTGTAGAGTGCTTGCCTAGTATGCATGAAGCCCTGGGTTTCATCCTCCAGCACTGCATAAAACTCAGTATGGTGAGTCTGGAGAGATGGCTCGGCAGTTAGGAGAGCATACTGCTCTTGCAGAGCATAGGGATTCCCTGAATCAATGCCAAGGCTCAAGAGTTTGTAACTCCAGTTCCAAGGGAGTTGATGTCCCCCTTTCTGCCTGAGGGCATAAGAAGGGCATGTGGGATTTGTGAACTCATGGAAGCATAAACGCGAAAAAAACCCACAAAGTGGCGTGGTATAGGGAGCACACCTTTAGTTTTAGTCCCAGCACTCAGGGGGTAGAAGCAGAATGATCAGAAGTTCAAAATCGCCAGCTACACATGGATCCTGGCACCAGCTTGGTCTAAATGAGCTCCTGTCTCAAAGAGCAGGTAGGAAGGAGTGGAAGTAGAAACAGCCCGATCCCTCTGGAAAATTGAAGTTCTGAGGGCCGAGACAAGAAGACACATTAAGGGGCTAGAGGGACTGCTTGGCAATCAAGAACACATTTTCTCCTGGGTCCTAGGTTTGTTTCCCAGCAGCCACATGGTGGTTTACAATCATTTATACCCCCAGTTCTAGGGCAAGTGATGTCCTGTTCTTAACTTCATGGGCACACATGTGGTGCACATATATGCATGCAGACTGAACATCTATTTTTTTTTTTTTTGAGAAGGGGCTTGACTGTAGAGCTCTCAGGATTTGGATGAAGAACAGGGATTGGCTGGCTTTCCTGTGACACCACACTTTCCTGCATGAACTGCTCACAATGTATTTCTGTGCCAGACTCCAAATGTGACGCTGTATTTTCATAGACCTTCCCCTCCTGAGCACCCCAGAAAAGCAGCTCTGTTTATCTGGGAAGTCCAGTGGCCCTTTTACGTAAGTATTTTATACTGATGCTGGAGCTGGGAGTGTATACTACAGCATGTCAGTTCTCTCCTACAATATTATGTCCTGGGGCTGGAGCTCAGGAGTAGCCAGACTAGGCAGCAAGTGCCTTCACCTGCTGAGCCATCTCTCCAGCTCTGGGGCTCTCCTTGCAGATGGCTATCACATACATGCCTCTCGATGATGTGGATTTTCTTCTACCAATGGCTGAGTCAGGGGAGAGACATGAGGTCTGAAACTCCAGCCCCAGCCTTCATGTCTGATCGCTGAGCCAAAGTTCCCTGTGTTTTGTGCATCAGTTACTTTTACACCATTGTGACTAAAATGCCTGAGAAAGGTGACTCAGGAAAGGCCTGTCATGGCAGGGAGGGGATGGTAGAGTGTCTGGGAGCATGTGGAGGAGCTGTTCACATCATGGTGGACCTGGGACTAGGGAACCAGCCAGACTAGAAAGACTCATCCTAATAATGTACTTTCTGCCAACCAGGTGTCCACAGTTCTAGAGCCTCCCAAGATATTGTCACCAACCAGGGGACCAAACATTCAAAACATTAGCCTTGAGGGGACACATCAGACTCAAACTGTCACAGTGACTAATAACCACAACCTAGTCACTCCGTGCCGATCTGGAGTGCTCTCACACCCGAATGGAATCAGTCGGTCAGAAGGTCCACGGCTGTCCTCTTTCCTGAGCTTAGCCGCTCTTTACTGTCTCTCCTGTTGCCCATCTAGACCACACTTTTTCACTAGGTCGGTGGATACGAGGGGGGGAAGTGAGCCACCCCTGACTGTGGCCTCCAGCATGCTTACAAGACGTACGTCTATGTAACTGTGCACGCAGGCGTCCACGTGCAGGACTTGCGAAGACAATGGCTAAAGACAGATTAAGAGGGTAGAGTCCAGTATCTCACACAGCCTGGACGGAGAACCTGAAGTCTAACAGCAAAACAAGGCCCCGCAACTCTTAAGACCTGCAGAAAGAGCTGAACTCTCGAAAGTGTCACAGAAAAAGAGGCAGTGAATACCAGTAAACTCAGTTGTAAAACAGAAAAAAAAGTGGGGGGGGATTGGCGAGATAGCTAAGCAGGCAGGCAGACTAATGACAAAGTTCCATCCCTGGGACCCACCTGGTAGCAATAGTCCTCTGACCACCACACATGTGTACTCTGGCACACACACATGCATGTGCACACAGATACATGTAATTAGGAAACAAAACTACAAAATTAAAGCACACTGATAGCATCTCACCTATAGTCATAGGAATGAATGCGGGAGTTAAGAGTTCAGCCTAGATACCTGAGTCCAGAATCTGATCTCGGCTTCCAAATAAAAGAGCGCTATTGTCTGCAAGGCCACTGGCAAAGGTTGTAGTTACACAGTTACAACCTGTACTTACACAGCTTTGTAAAGGAGCAGGGCACCACAGCCCTGTCTACCTGCTGACCTCTCCATCCTCCAGAGATGTTAGTCACGAGCAGTGATAACAGCCAGACCGTGAGGAGGATGCCAGGGCTGGACTTGGCCACGTTACCCCACACTCACCCCACTTTATAGTTCAGAAAACTGAGGCACAGAGAGGTGAAGCCACTTGCCCACTGCGGCAGTGAAGATGAGCTGACCCTGACTTCCCTTGGGAACTACAAAATGCACCCCTTTCCAGCTACTTGGGGTACAGACTTAGAGAGTAAAGTGCCTACGTTGTTTAGCCTGGCCCAGAAATGTCAGCGCCTCACTGTCACACAAAGTCTCAGCTGTTCATTCCCGTGGGTCTGAAAGTGCTCTAGACAAGTGTCCCCCTCATTCAGGCTGGGTGGAGGGTTCAGAACACAATTGAAATTCCTAATGGGCTGCTTCAGACTCCTTCTGTTCCTCCCCTGAAGACATACAGAACATTCCTGGTCTGATATGGGAGGGGGGCCGGGCTTCCAGTCTCTGGTTGCACCTTTTTGGTATCACATGACCGCAGACGTGCCCATGGATGGAATTCTCTGTGTCCCCGAGATATGGCCGACTCTCCCTCCTCCCCACCCAGCAGTACTACTTGGCATTTTTGGCACTACTCTGAGAGAAAGCTTGGGGTGTGAGCATCCATCAAAACGGAGCCCAGGACAGCTGAGATGGGTACGTAAGGAAATGCTGGCCCCATCCTTCAGCACCACATAGCTGGTGCCGCGTGTTCTGACAAGGGTGTCACATATGGCCGGTGCTGGGTTCTGGTTTGGTGATTGCTGATAAAGGAGACCCTATTAGTGGGTGAGAGAACATTACCTTCTCGGGTGGTGGTGTTCTCTTTTCCATATTTGGGGTTGTCCTTACCTATCATAGCAGGACAGACCTGACCCAACCAGGTAGGGAGGTTAGACACCTTGTTCACACAATGTATTCTGCTGTCCCGCAGGGTGGTGTTCACCCAGCTCTTTTTCAAATGTTTGTTTTATTCATCTATTAATGGGGAGGGGGGAGAGCACATGTCCATGGCTTACTTGTAGAGGTCAGAGGTCAGTTCTGTACAGTTACTCTCCCCTCCACCTTTATACGGTTCTGGGGACTGAACTCAGATCATCACACGTGTGCAGCAAACATATTAAGTTGCTGGCCCAAATCTCTTTTGGCTTTTATAGTTCTGCCGGAAGGTAGCGGACAGATGCCCACCAGGCACAGGTATGGGGTCATGTGTGAGTGATGAGTGTGGCTTGCTAGTAGCTAGTGGTGAGGCTCACACGTCCTTGTAGATATGGCTCGACAACACACTTTTAAATGGTTCATTTGAGGCCAGTAAAAAAATAGCACATAAAGGTGCTTGTCAGCGAGCCTGAACCCTGATCAATCCCTGGATCCTATATAAAGGTTTAAGGAGAGGATCTCTCCATAATCTTCTGGCAGGCAAAGTGGTATGGCTCATTTTATTACTTTATCTCCCTCCCTCCCTCCTTCCCTCCCCCCCCCTCTCTCTCTCTCACACACACACACACACACACACACACACACCTTTAGATGACATCATATAACTATGTCTCCAGTCCTCCTCACTGTACACAAATGAAGCACATACACCCTGTTCCTTCTTCCTCTGGTCCCTGCACTACACCTTGACAAGTCCTGGAATAGAAGTTGGGTGTACCAACCAGGTCAACCAAACTCAGCCACATGGGCACCCGGCATGGACCCCTGCACTGTACACCAGCCTCAGTGGGAGGGAAGCTGCAGGATGTGTGAGGTGGTGGGAATGGGGATCCTGGCTGAGCCATGTGCTCGGATGGGTAGAGGACCTTGTGGTTCTTCTGCTCTCCATTCCCTGTGCTTTCTCTGTCAGCATCTAGGCAGATACTGCCTGAGTGGGAGGAGGTGGGTGAAAGGCATGTGAGGTTCTGCCCCTGCTTCCTATCAGCAAGAAGACTGACATTTTGGCTATGGCATCTGACAGTAAGTTCCCACTGACCACTAGGAGCCAAAGGAAGCGAAGAGACACAGCTGGAAGGAGCCATAGGCATGATGAAACTGGGCAGACTCAAGACTGTCTCGGAATTCCCCACCCAATGGTTTGGGCCCAGAGCTGCATCAGGGAGTTGAGAGAGAGGCTTGAGTCTGTCCAAACCTGACAGGGAGCCTTAGGTTCAAAGCTGGTCTCTGCTCAATGTAAGACCTTTTCATACAGTGACCATAGCAGCTTCTCTGGAAGGCTTTAATCCTGACCTGCTCCTCCAGCTCCAGGTCCTCTAGGCTCTGCTTTGCACCATACCCTCTGCGCAGGCAGGCTGGTCTCTCCACCAGTAACACTGGTCCTGCCCACAGATGCCTCCTTAGCTACCAGTCGGTTACCTGTTCTAATTGTGGAATCTTCTCTTTGTCCTTTCCTTCCCAGGGTGCACCCTAGTGTAATTCCTTATGACTGTTTTTGCAGCTGCTCAACAATAGATTCATGGGAAATACTTGAAACATATATCTGACCTACCTCAGCCACATAGTGAGCTGGAGACCAGGCTAGTGTACATGGGACCCAGGCTCAAACACCAAACCAGCCAAATGCATGCAAAGTTCTTGGGCTGAGTAAGAAACTCTGGGACAAAGGAAGATTCAGGTAGCCTGCCTTCTGAATGCCTTGAGACTGGGGCCACCGCTTTGACATCACAACCTCACCTCCTGTACGACTTCTGGGGATCTGGAGGAGAAAAACGGGATGGGTCTCCCCATAAACCAAACTGGCCTTGAAATCACTGGACAAACTCAAAACTTACTATATAGCCGAGGATAGCCTTGGACTAAAGTTTCACATGCTGGCATTAAAGCCATGCACTCCAGCCAGATAGTCAAGGACATGGATGAATGGGTGCCCAGAGTGAGTGGCATCATGTACTAGGTAATTCTACAGTAGTTCCGGGTGGGTTATTACCCTGTGCACAGGAGACAAACATCCCACAGGAATGCACGATGGAGACAGGGAGTCCCTTGGAATTGAAGCTGAGGGACCAGAACAAAAAAATCCCGGAAAATCAAAAGCCCAAACCTGAAGCTTGAGGCAAAGGTGAGGCTGAGGAATCTCCCCAGGTGGTGGGCACTGTAATAAAGCCAAATGAACCTCCTCCTCCGGAAAGGCAAATGTTCCCCAATTCTGTGGAGGCTGGGGAACTCCTTACACTTCAGGGAACCCTCCCCATCTTTATAGTGATCACAATGATGGACACGTCCAGCATCCCATCACATTAGGTGCCACTGGAAACCCTGTGTACATCAGTGCAGCAAACAGGAATCCTGAACACTTCCCTCCTGCACGCCCCCCCCACACACACACACCCAGTAGCTCCAGGTAGGTGCTGCAGGGTGATCCTGCTCTTTCCAGTCTGGGATGTTTTTTTGTTTGTTTGTTTTAACCAGCTCTCCTCTCCACAGAGGCACTCCCCTAACCTAGACTTCTGCAAACATTGCAAATGCCCTGGAGGACAACAGTGCAGTGGCAGAGACCCTGCCTATAGCGGGCATGATCAAGGGGAGGAGGCATCAGAGGGAACAAAGGCCTGTAAACCAGCTCTCCTCTCTCGGACACCCTTCCCCCAGGCTTGGCACCTACAAGAGTGCTACTTGCCTCTTTGGATCTTGAACTTGGCTGCAAGCCTGCCTGCCTGCTTGCCTGCCTGGAGTTCACTATGCAGGGGTCAGGAATGGACAGAGAGATAAGGAAGAACCCTGCCTGACTGAGTAGATACTGTCTTTGCCATAGAAAGCCACCCAGCCTACACTCAGACACTTAGAGCCACCCGGGTTCCTCATCTGAGGGTGTACGACTATAGGTTTACAAAGAGGGCAAGGGTGGGTGGAGGGTGGCCTTGTCCCCTGTTATCACAGGGTTACTGTCAGACTCCACCCCCAGGGGACAGAAGGGATTGTTTTTGGCTGGGTGGGCTGCACTGGACACTGATGGCTTGTTTGTCTGATGCCCACAGGCCCGAGCTGCTGACAGTCTGAGGCTACTCCCTGATGAAAATGCCTATGTCAGGCACCTCCCTGCACATCCCTGTGGTCATTGTGTGCATGTCTCCAAGGACAGGGGTCCCTAGGTGGTGGCCTTTAGGGAAGGATGGGAGTGATCTGCATGAGCTAGAACCTCTGGACTTTACCGGGCCTGGTAAACAGATTACCTTCAAGGTAAGGAAGGCTGAGACCCTGCTAGCCCCACCCCCTGGAAGCAGGGTGCTGGCCAAGTGGGTGACTTGAGGTGGCAAGGGAGTGAGAGTATGGGGCAGGCCCAAACATAACCTCCCAGAGTGCAGAAATTCTATCCATTCTGCTCTTGAGAGGTCCTGGAAAACCTACTCCAAGACCAAGAAAAAGCAGGTGGTAGTCAGTGCTTAGCAGGTGGCAGTCAGCGCTTAGCAGGTGTGGCCTTTCTGCTGCCATCTTTGTCACTCAGCCCGGTGCTGCCAACACACCGCACTGGTACTGATACTGCTTGCTCATTGCAGCCATTTCTTTGTGAGCTGGGACTGCCCAAACATGCTGAATGACAGGTGTGTACCACCATTTTGAACTATGGTTTTCTGGGGCTAACATAGAGCCTTGCTGTCCATGATAGGTAAGCGCTCTGCCAACTGTGCTACCTTCACAGAGTCTCACTGTATAGGCTAGTCTAGCTTTGAATACATGGTAATCCTCTTGTCTCAGGCTCCTGAGCACAGGGATTACAGGTAAGGACCACCACGCCAGGCTTAGTTCCACTTTATATGGTGTTTTATTCTCTTTCTGTTGTGTGTGTGTGTGTGTGTGTGTGTGTGTGTGTGTGTGTGTGTGTGTGTTGGGGGAGGGGATAGTTCTTCCTGAAGGCTGATGGAGGTGAGATGCACTACAAAAAGTTTTGGAGTTCTGACCTTGTCCACTGGCTTCTCCACTTCCCAGGAGGACCCACATAGTAAGAGGAGGCTCACAGTGCCCACCTAGTGGTATGGAATCCCATGCCTGCTCTCCAAGGTCAGCTTTTTGAGGAATGCAGACTGCCTGTGCTGTTGAACACTCTACACTGTCAGGATGTTCCCTATTGGCCCAAGGCTTGGCCTTGGGTCTTTGACAGGAGTCCAGAACAGTGTTCCAGAGACCCCTGGCAGAGTTCCATAAGACAACACTCCTCTTAGGAAGTCACTTTCTGTTTACAATGCTCACCAATGGCATGCTTCCCTCTTTCCACCCTCTTAGATCCTGTCCTCTTTGGCAGAGCAAAGCAACCTGGGTAAGCTCCCTGAGCCCCGGGAGTACATCCTGGCTGCTGGGTTGCCTTCAAATACAACACTAGTTAGTGTTTGAAGAGGAAATATGCTAGAGACAGGGTAGGGGAGCTAACTAAAGTCCTCATATTAAGCAGGTACTTTGCCATCTGAGGTACCACTGCAGCCCCAGGATGGGCAGGAGGGTTCCATGAGGGGTGAATAGCAGGTGCAGGTTAGATTATTGGGAAGGAGAATATTTCAAAGGCAGCTCCAGGTGCTGTCAGTGAGAAGCTTAGGAAGGGTATGAGATATCCAGGAAGGTCAGGAGTGTCTCCTTACACCCAATGGAGTGAGAGAATGGTGACCAACTAAGATTTTACTGTGAGGACAGCTGCCCTATGGAAGGGTGGGCCACTGGAAGGCTAGTGTCCAGCAGGCTTGCTCCCAGTCTCTACCATACCTCCAAATCAGCCACAACTCACTCTTCCCCTTCCTCTGTGAAGCCTGCCCTTACCCCCATCTGTTATTGTTCAACTGAGACCCTGAACCCTTGAGCCTCCCAACTCCTCATAGCCTTGAACAATTGCTCTGACAAATATGAGTCTGGAGCACACAAGGTTTGGAGCATAGTTTCAGGAAGGCTGCATTCTGACCACACCAAGAACAGGATGCTGTGCCCTGCATGAGGGCTGTGGGCCCAGCTGAACAGTGTAGGACCAGGCCTGACTGCAGCCATTTACTGGAGGGCCGAATAAAGAATAGTCTCCTCTGGCTGAGCCTGCAGAGGAAGGAGGGACCTGGCGGTACAGGAAGGGAGACACAGGGGACTCTAAGGTGACTGCATTGAATGTATCTTATGGTATGGAATGTTCCACTTCAAGCTACCTGAGCATAAAAACAAACAAAGTCCCCCCAAACTAAGACTAGATTAACACTTTCTGAGCACTTGGTGAACTTCACCATATTCATTTACTGAGTCTTGTTTCCATGTTTGTGTAATGTGTATGTAAACACATGTAGGGGTCAGAGGTCAACATTAGGTGTCTTCTTCAGTTACTCTCCTTGTATTTTTGAGGCAGGGTCTCTCTTTGGGTTAACTAGCCTGGCTGGCTAATGAGCCCCAGGAATCCCCGTCTCCACCTTGTAGGATTATAGGTCTATGTGGTCATGTGTTTTAAAAGAGATGCTGGTGATCTGAACTCAGGTCCCCTTGCTTGTGTGGCAAACGAGATAATCATGTCTTGAAAATGTGAGGTCTGAGGCTGGAGCGTTGGTCAGGGTGCATATTGCTCTGCTAGAGGACTTGAGTTTTGTTTCTGGCATCCACTTTCAGCAGCTCTCAACCACTTAAAACTTTAGTTCCCGGGAATCTGATGCCTTCTTCTAGCCTCTGTGGTCACCTGAATTCACATGCCATGCACAGACATATACAGGTTAATTTATATTATATATAAATATCATATATTACATAAAATAATGGATATTTAGAGAGAAAGAATGAGACTACCAGAACCTCCAAACTCTTTACAGAAAGTTTAAAATTAAATTTTTTATTCTCAGTTAAGATTTCTATTGCTGTGAAGAAGCACCATGACCACAGCAGCTCTTATAAAAGAAAACATTTAATTGGGATGGCTAACAGTCTCAGAGTTCAGTCCATTATCATCACGGTGTGGCATGGTGGCGTGCAGGCAGATGTGGTGCTGGAGAAGGAGCTGAGAATTCTATATCTTGATGCTCAGGCTACAGGAAGTGGTCTAAGACACTGGGTGTGGCTTGAGCATATATGAGACCTCAAAGCCCATCCCCACAGTGCCACACTTTCTCCAGTAAGACCACATCTCCTAACAGTGCCACTCCCTTTGGGGCCATTTTTTTTTTCAAACCATCACAGATCCTAATGTGTAACTTGAGAGATTTGTCATGTAAACTTGATTGCCTCCATTACCTGCTGGCTAACACACCACCTTGGTGGCACACTGATGGAGGATACTTGCTCTGTAGAGACAGACATAAAAAAATGCAGTTAGCTAGGCCTCTGACATGGCTGGATGGGTACAGACCATAGCTCACAAGACTGATGACCTGAGCTTGGTCTTTGTGACCCACAAGATGGAAGGAGAGAACCAACCCCACAGGCTGTCTGATCTCCACAGTGTGACATAGCATATGCACACATGCTGAATGAATGAATGAATGAGTGAATAAATAAATGTTTAAGGGGAAAGGAGGGAAGAATATCATTAGAAAGCCCTGTAGAGATGGATTCTAAGAGATTTTTTTTTAAACCTACATGGACTTTGAATCCCAGGAAGGAGCCAGAAATAGTCACATAACAAGTTGCATGTAGAAAATCTAGATATTTTTATGTGTGGATTAATCTCACTGTGTCTGAATATATCACTTGGGAACTAGCCAATGTACAGCTTCTTAGACTTTTCTTCAGGGGCTCCAGAGCAGGCTCTTCCCTGAGGGCCAGGCAGATGTGGTGCTGGAGAAGGAACTGAGAATTCCCCCAAAGGGAGTGGCACTGTTAGGAGATGTGGTCTTATTGGAGAAAGTGTGTCACTGTGGGGATGGGCTTTGAGGTCTCATATATGCTCAAGCCACACCCAGTGTCTTAGACCACTTCCTGTAGCCTGAGCATCAAGATATAGAATTCTCAGCTCCTTCTCCAGCACCACATCTGCCTTTACACCACCTGGCCCTCAGGGAAGAGCCAGGGAAAGAATCCCTCCTTCCTGGGATTCTTTCCCTGGAATCAAGTGCACCATGACATACTGTATAATCTCCTCCTGAACCACATTTTGAGAATGCGACTTTTGTCCCTGGACACTCATAATAACTTGGTGCCCTAAAACAGGTGATGCTTGACTGAGAGTCCAAGGGCCCAGGTCTTGTCCATGATTTCTATTGACCACAACCAAATCTGCCCAAAATGTACCCAATTTAAGAATCTTCCAGTAGTACCTGATAGTTCATACCTGTAATCCCAGCATTCAGGAAGCTAAGACAGATTTGCTTATTAGCTACAGGTTAGCCCTAGCTGTACAAGGAGATCTTGTCTCCGTCTGGAGGGAGGGTTCAGCCAAGACTCACACATCTGGGTTTCTATCCTAACAGATGTAAGGACAGCTGCTCAGCGTCTTCCTGTAGTTGACAGGGCCAGGCCTGAGTGAAACCTATTTTCCTGCTTATCACATAGGTTTGAATAAAATGATCAGGCTGGTCTTGGTGTCAGAGGAGGGAAATTAACATTCATTTCTCTCAAGAACCCAGACAGCCACAGCTCACCCCAGCACTCCATTACTCTCACACAATACAAAGGGTTGGTTTGTGATGCTGTACAGAAGTGCATGCTTTCTTGCTGTGGCTGAGAGAGTTCACGGGCAGCCGAGGAAAGGAACTAGCTTGTCTATCACAGGACACAATAGACTGAATTTGCAAAGAGGCATCACATTGGGTGTGTGAGCTGGAGATTCACTCTCAAACACTGAGATTGGTGGAGTTGAACCCGCATGGGCCACATTCTCTGTATTGAATTGTGTTACTCTCCTGTCATCAGATAAAGTCAGATAAAGCCACCGAATGAAGAGCTGGCATCTGGGTACAGGGTTAGGCTCCTAACTGCAGAAAGAACTGAAACACTAGCCCAAGCTATTCTCAGACTTAAAATCCTCCTCAGTGCCAAGATTGCGGCTGTGTGCCACCATGCTTAAGTAAAAGTAAAGCTGTCATGGGCTGCCTCCCGTTAAGTTCTCTCTGATTCCCATCTCTCTGATGGCCCATCATAATTCCACAAATAGATTGAATTTCTTCAGTTTTTTAAAGTATTTCTGCATTTTATTTTTAATTATGTGTGTGCGTGTGTGTATTCGTGAGTGTCCACTCATTTTCATGTGCGCACATGAGTGCAGTTGCTCTTGGAGTCCAGAAGAGGATGAGGATGTTGGCTCCCTGGAAGGTGGGGTTATAACAGTTGAGAGTCACTTAGATGAATTCTGGGAACCATTCAAGTCCTTTGCAAGAGTAGTAAGTACTCATAACCTCTGAGCCATCTCTCCAGGCCCAATTTTTCATGTTAAGATCAGGGTGAGACTAGATGTTGCAGTCCGTTATCCACATGGCAGGGAACATGGTGGCCCAAGCAGACAGGCAGGATATTGGAGAAGTAGCTGAAAGCTATATTTTGATCTATTGGCAGACAGAAAGAGAGGGGCTAGTGTGGACTTTCGAACCTCAAAACCCACCCCCAGTGACGAACCTCCTCCAACCAGGCCACACCTCTTCCAACAAGGCCACACCTCCTAATCCTTTCCCAAATAGTTCCACCAACTGGAGGCCAATCATTCAAACATATGAGTCTATAGGGGACATTCTCATCCAAACCACCACATATGTGTATTATGTGCATGCCTGATGTCCAGGGAGCCAGAAAAGGATGTTGGATCCCTAAAAACTAGAGTTACAGATGATTGTGAGCCACTGTGTGGGTGTCAGGAATTGAATTCAGGTTCCCTGTAAGAACAGCAAATGATTTTAACCACTGAGCCATTCCTCCAACCCCTCAATCTTATTTTATTTTAATTTTTTAAAAGGGTCTTTCACTGAATTTGGAGCTCATTGACTGGCTTGAACCCTTGGGGTTCCTTTCTCCACCTCTCAGTGCTGAGATTACAATTGTGTACCACCATACATCACTTTTTACAAGGGTGCTGGGGGTCCAAACTCAGGTCCTTATGCTCTCGCAGAGAACACTACCTACTGAGATATCCTCCCCTCAGGTTCCTATTGTTTTTTACATTGAAGCAAACATGAATCCCATCCCCCCTACAAACACACACACACACACACACACACACACACACACACACACACACACACACTGCACTTAGGGTGGGGGACAAAGACACACATGAGAGATGGCTAGACGTAACACTTTAGCTATTCTTTGGGGAATGCTTTAGCAGGCATACACTGTTCCCAAAGATCCAGCTGCCTCTGCTTCTGTGTTCACCAAAGGACAACCTGTATGAAGTAGTGGAGCTGAGAAATTTCATTCTGAACCCTTCTATATTAGCAAGTACAGAGTCACATGACAGTCTCCCCAGGAAATCTTCAGAGACCAAAAGATGCTTCCAAGATGAGCGGCTACAGATATGGGCCGTGTTCCTGACTTTCCAGTCTACACACACGGGCAGACAAAAGCACAGAAAGGTCAAGTGACTCCACCAAAGGCAGCATAGCCTAAAACAAGGATTCAAACCCATCACATTCGCACAAAGCTGAGATGTCCTTCAGGAGGAAGGTCTGCTTAAGCAGAGACACTGGAAGAAGGGGAGACCCCTGGTCAGAAGGGAAGGGCTGGGAAGCCAGGCAGGGAAGTTGCAGATCCCAGCACCTCCTGCTTCTGCTGGCCAACCTCTATCTAATTGTGGAGTTCCAGGGTTCAGAGTACAACAGGCCTGGATTGAGGTTCTCTCCTGGCAGACACATATGGCAGCGCCGTATGCGATCTGTTCCTCTGGATGAGCCTTGTGTCCTTCACAAATCCCTAGCAGAGATCTGGATCTGGGTATCCTCAGAACCAGCTGACATTGATGGTAAGCAGAGACATTCCAAACCTGGAGGAATGTAACAACGCAAGCCTGAGGTGAGGTTGGGAGTGGGCGGTGTCAAGAGTCTAGCCAAAGCCTGCTGGGATGCATGTCCTCAGCAAATACTGTCAGTGTGTACTCTGTTTGGGACACCCTCCTGTGTGGTGTGTAGGACTTGGGGCTAAGGCATTTCTGAACTCTAGCTCTGAAGCCCTGTGGCACTGTTCCATGGGTGACCCTACTCTTCAAGGAATGAGGCTCTTCTACACCCCCCATCCTTGGCTCCTCCCTTTTGGGCTTCTTAGGACCTGGGAGGGGCAGAGCCAGACAATCTGAGATGCTATCTCTTGAATTTAGGGCTGGGACAGTATCACCACCCCACCCCTGTCATCACCTCATGCTTGATCTTCTGAGGCCAGCTGTCCCCAGGCTGGGTCCCTAGGCTTGGGGCCCTTGACGCTGCCCCTTGCTCCTAAAGTGCATTCCTTTCTATCTGGAATCTGCATCAGGAACAAAACAAACATCTCCAGAGAAGTGTAGTTCAAAGTGGCATGGCGTTGACAGGTGTGGCCTGTCAAACAGATCTCCCCCCTCCCTGTGTTTGTAGGGGGGATGGGATTCATGTTTGCTTCAATGTAAAAAACAATAGGAACCTGAGGGGAGGATATCTCAGTAGGTAGTGTTCTCTGCAAGAGCATAAGGACCTGAGTTTGGACCCCCAGCACCCTCGTAAAAAGTGAGATGATACTGAACAAGAGAAGGTCCAGGGCCCAGATCCAGGGTAGGTATTCACTGATGCCTCCCTCGATGGCTTTGTGGTCTAAGGACCTCCCATTCCAGATCCCCAGCCTTGGCACTTACTGTAGGAGGGCACAGCTGTGCAGTAGGCATTTGCCTTGATGCCCCTTCACCCTCTGCTCCAACACTTGGTCTGGGGGCAGCAGCTGGGCCCTGCGGCAGTCAACACATCATGACTCATTTGTCTGTATCTTTGTTGTTCCTTCACAGAGAGCCAAGTTGACCCAGAGAACAAATGCTTACGAATCTTCATGGCAGCTGGATACGGAGGCTCATGCCAAACCAGCCTAGGACTCAGTGAAATTCTGTTTAAAAAAAAAAAAAAGAAAAGAAAGAAAGAAAGAACGAATGAAATTTTCATTGTGACTGGCTGTTGTAGTGTGGCACCTTCGTGGAATTGGCTGTTTAGTGGGGCACCTTCGTGGGATTGGCTGTTGCCTAGCAAGGAAATAACTACTTAGTGAAGTACTAAAGACAGACAGATTTGTCTCTAGACCTTCCCTACAAATGGTCTAAAAAACTTAGAGCTAGGAACTTTCCAACAGGAAGCGTTTTCTAGAGCTGAATCCATTGTCTCTCAGACCGTGAAAAGCACTGGAGACCTATCAGAGCATCCCCGGGGTATGTCTCCATTAAAGTATTGGGAATCCCAGCATACCTCAGTTGAGCCAAGGATCCTGGCTGAAACACAAAGGGGATGTCCTGGAAGAATACTAAGTGTCTCCTTGCCAGTGACCCTGTCCACAGTGCTCTATGCTGGAAAGATATACCTGTATCTCTCCACAATGTATTGGAGTGAGGCAGAGACAGACAGAAACTAATGGAAATGTCACTGCAGGACCAGGGGTTCAAGTCATTAGTAAGGTGCTTTCTAGTGTGCATGAGAAACTAGGTTCCATCCCCAGTGCTGCAAAAATTAGTGTACTCCCAGGACCCCGGAAGTGATGGCAGGAAGATCATGAATCCAATGCCATGTTCTGATACATATTGCGTTTTGAGACCATCCTATCTTAAAAAAAAATGAATCAAATCAAATGTCAGAGAGTCACTGAGTGGTTAAAGATAGTAGTCCAACCCAGTTGCAGAGATACTGGAGGCTTGAATTGCTGCACTATGGAGATGTAGACCTAAGTCCCGACGGGCCTTATACAGGCAAATGCAATGCAAGCAGAGGGGCTTTGCTGATCTGAAGCCCCAGGGATGTAGAAGTGCATCACTTGGTGGTTATGTGTGCACAGGGTAGTCAGATGATGGGTCTGTAGGCCATTGTCATCGAACTGTGATCGAGAGCGTTAATAATGTTAGACTCCATGTTCAATAGGTTCCCAGGAATGGTTTTTCAAAGAGGAATTTATTTTAACTTTTAAAAATTTCTAAATCATTTGTGCATCAGTCCTTCCCTGCCACAGTGTGAGTCCTGGGGATAGAACCCAGGTTTCAGGTTTGGTGGCAAACATATTCCCCCTCTGAACCATCTTGCCAGTCCTCATAGGGTTTTAACATGTCCTTGTATCAATATGCTACCTATGATGGTTTGAAAGCAAATGGCTCTCAAAGGGAATGGCACCTTTGCAAGACACATCTTGAAAGCCACCATTTCATGCCGTACAGAGTGACTTTGAGAGGTCCCAGCTTACTCTCCACACTGGAACCCTTTATTCCCTGGGAAATGCTGGCTCTTGCCCTCCACTAGTACAGAATGATCCGTGGTGAGAGTCTCTAGTCTTCATTCCTCATCCTCTGCCCACAGAACTCAGTCTGCTATGAGCCAAAGGGGACTTTCAGATGCACCAGACAAGGTGGCCACAGGGCTGTGGCAGGAGGAGTGTGTGGCACAGCTCAGCCTACGGCCCTGCAGTAGTCTCTAGCCCCATCTGCACTGTCCACTTGGCAGGTCCATCAGCCTCGCCTCACAGATAACTGGGCTTCAGTTTTTGGGGGGATTTCCAACCTTTCTGGGTAGATGGGATTCTCTGCAGCCCTCCTCAGTTATCACAAATGTATAGGTGCCTGTCACGGCGTCACAGGTCCCTACAAACATAGCGGCTTTGTACAACACTCAGGCTAGCTTACAGCTCTGTAAGCCTCAGGTCTGAACATGTGCCTGCGGGCTCTGCTCTTCCCTCACAAGGCTCCTCGGGGTGTCACTGGGCTTCCTATCCCTTGGATCTGGGGCCAGAATCTGCTTCTAAAAACAGTCATTAGAGCCTAGACTGATGGCATGCGCTCCACAGCCCTGCCTCTGGGAAGAGGAAAGAAGGCAAGTTCAAGGCCTGTCAAGACTGCAGAATAAATTCAAGGCCAGACTGGACAACTTAATGGGACTCTATCTCAAAAGAGAAAGAAAATCAAACAAACCCAAGACAACAACAGAAAGGGCTGGGGTTGCAGCTCGGTGGCCAAGCACTTGCCTAGTGTATGCAAGGCCCTGGCTCAACCTCCACACTAAGGAAAAGATAAAGAGAGAGGAGGGAGGGAGGGAGGGAGGGAGGGAGGGAGGGAGGGAGGGAGGGAGGGAGGGAGGGAGGGAGGGAGGGGCGGGCCTGATTCTCTTGCCTCTAGCACCAGAGTGCTAGGTTCACAAGTGTGTCTCTACGCTCTCCAGTGCTAGGGATGGAATGCAGGGCTTTTCCCAATGCTAGGCAAGCACTCTAGGTCCACTCCCAGGCCTGGTACCACAGATCTCTTGACTGTATTCTTCTTGTCTGTCATGTACCCAATGACTGACAGTTCCCCAACCACCCTCTCCTCTGACCACCCAACCTCTCTGCTTTCTACTAAAACATTCTTCCCAGCCTCCACCCTACCCACAAGCTCCACACACTCCAGGGATAATGCAGGTGTCAGCGGGGGGTGGGGGGTGGGAGGGTCTTCTTATAGCTTCTGTGCTGCTATGTTCACATTGCTTTTGTTTAACACCTCCAATCAGGACTGAGCTAGCCTGGGAATCTGAGGGCTTGGCTTTGAGCTTGCGTGTCCAGTAGCTGGCCACAAGACCCTAGACAAATCACTACTTTTTTTTTTTTCTGGGTCTCAGTTTCCCTATATGGACTATGGAAGCTTCTCCACTGTGGTCACCCTTGGGGATCACCTGGGATGCTTCAGGAAGCCGTGGCAATGCAGGATCCATTACTGTAGGACAGGGCCTGGGCAGGGTTTATCACAAAGCCATCCAAGTATATCTGTGAGACTGGAAACGCCCTAAAGTGGCCAGGCAAGAACATGGTACTGCTATCAGGACCACTGGAGAGATCATTTCTAAGACCCAGTGCCCTATTCCAGGGTCTGATGGAAGTGGTCAGAGGTGACACTCTGGCAGCTGTATCTTTCCAACCTCCCCCAGGTGCTATCAATGTGCAGCCAGGGAATATCTCTGACTCCTATAGATTGAAAATAAGAAAATGGCAGGAGGAGGCCAGGCATGCTGAGGCAAGCTTGTAATTCCAGCATGTGGAGGCTGAAACAGGATTTCTGTGAGTTTGAAGTTAGACAGAACTTACCATACATTGTGTACTTGTGTGTGTGTGTGTGTGTGTGTGTGTGTGTGTGTGTGTGTGTGTGTGTGTGTGTGTGGTGTCCTTACCTGTGAGTGGGGGCATTGCCATTATGATGGCTTCTCAGTCACTTCTCCACCTTATTTATCTGAGATCTGGACAATTTGGCTAGACTGGCTGACTCTCCAGCTCTGGGGACCTGCCTTTACCTCCACCACCACCACCATCACCCCTCAGCATGGAGGTTACAGAGTGCACGACCATGCCGGCCATTTTCTTCCTTATAAGGGGTTTTGAAGGACCATGGTCTAGTGTGGTCTGGTGCTCTGAGGGCTTGTGCCCACACCCACCCCAGAGCCCCCACTGGATTGGGGAGGGAAGCATCCTGAGTGTCTATGTGGCAGGAGTAGGCTCGCAGCTTCTCAGTCAGAACACATTGTGCCCCCAACACAGCCCATCAGTTCGACCATGCTCATTCTGCACCATTTCCTCCCAAACAACCAGCTTCCTCTTCACAGGGGTTATCGGGTCACAGCCAGGTGGGCAGGGCCGGATTTCTGTCCTGGGCCCTCCCCGGAGGTGGGAAGAGGGCCAGCCTGTGGGGTTGAGGCCGAGCTCTGGCAGGGCCTGACGAGCTCGCATGGTCTTGGTCTGGAGTTTCGGGTGGGGCAGCTTGGGCTGCAGTTATCTGCCCAGAACTGTCATGAGGAGCTCAGCAGCTGATGCTGACCAGTGAGCAGTGCAATGCCACTGAGGATATTGGGGTGTCTTGCCCACACGCCCTCCGGGTACCCCATGAGGCCCGCTTGAGCTCATTCACTGTTTGTGGAATGAATGGATGGACCAACAAAGTAGACATATCTCTTTAACAATGGAAATGCACAGTCCTGCAGGGTACAGAAATTTTGCATCACCATTCTGAACACGATATGTGGCAAAGGTCACTCTAAATGGATGTGGGTCTAATTGTGAGCTAGTCGGGTGTATTCCCATTTTACAATTGAGAAAAGAAAAGCCAAAACACCTGTTCAAGGCCACAGTGCCATCCAGCCTGGGCACAGGCAGCTTCCCTGTGTGGGGAAATGCAGTCTTAGGCTTACCTCTGAGCTGAGCAAGGGCAGGAAAAGGATATTAAATCCTGACCACACCCACGTGAGAGCAGTAAGGCTGGGACAGGACAAAGCATCCCTTGGGAATTCTGGGTCCACAGCCTGTCTCAGTTTCTCCATTTACCAGCGTAACAGGATGGGGCTGTGAGTTTAGTGAATGACAAATGGGTGGCACTGAAATGTCACAGAAATCTGTGTGATGGAGGAGGGGCTATGGCTGAGGGTGGAGCTCTGATGCAGAGATCTGAATGGAGGCTGGACCCAGGAGCACCAACGTGCATCCTGCCCATCTGTGGATCTGTCTTCCTGCCCAGCCCATCACCCCATGCAGATCTGCGAGTCTGTCCAGTGGGGTCTGCTGTGACCCACTACTCTCCAGAATAGACGAACTTGCCAAACAGTCCCAGGAAATTGGGCACTTGGGCCCTTCCCAGGCACTGTAGCTGGCAGGTAGCTAGTACAAAATAAAAGCAGAGAGGGGCAGAAAAGGAGCTTCTCCTTCCTCCACTGACCTCTCTCCCTCCGACTCTCCCCATTACTAGCTCCTTTTCTGCCCCTCTCTGCTTTTATTTTGTACTAGGTTAGACACTTCTTATCCCAGGACATTTGCACATGCTACTCTCCTCAGTTCAAATTGCCGGAAGTGTCACCCCATGGTGGCTTCCTGACATTGCATATTGCAGGTATCCTCAGAAAGGCTCCATAGGTCAGGATCACCAGAGCTTCAGCTGGATTTCATTCAAGTCAGCTTAGCTTATTTTGTTGAATGATTAAAAATTTGTTTACTGGTTGTGTGTGCTGATAGACACCTTCAATCCCAGCACTCAGGAGACAGAGGCAGGAGGATCTCTGTAAGTTCTAGGCCTGACCTATACAGTAAAATCCTGTCTCAAAAAAAAAAAAAATCAAAAAACCCATCTTTTGTGCATGTAGGTATAAACAACGTGATCTGTGGGTGAAGGGGCAATTACAGGAGTGGGTTCTGGGGGTCAAACCAGGGTGCTAGGCAACAAGAACCTTTACCCATGGAGCCATCTCACTGACTGTGTTGACCCACTCCTCTTGTTTGACATTGTCCTAGTGAGGGTTTCTATTGCTGTGATGAAACACTGTGACCACAGTAACTTGGAGGGGAAAGGGTTTATTTGGCTTACACTTCCACATCCCTGTTCATCTCTGAAGGAAGTCAAGAAAGGAACTCAGACAGGGCAGGAACCTGGAGGCAGGAGCTGATGCAGAGGCCATGGAGGGGTGTTGCTTACTGGCTTGCTCCCCATGGCTTGCCCAGCCAGCTTTCTTATAGAACCCAGGACCACCAGGCCAGGGATAGCCTCGCCCATCATCACTAATTAAGAAAATGCCCTACAGGCTTGTCTACAGCCTGACCCCTTATGGAAGCATTTTTTCAGTTGAGACTCTCTCCTCTCATGACTTCACCTGTGTCAAATTGACGGAAACTTATCCAGCATAGACATCCACCCCATGAGAGTCCTTCTCTGAGAGTCTTCCCTTCTGCTCTGTTGCCTCCCCGGGACACAGTTCCTGGCATTTGACTGATGGGGGGATGGGTTGTATAAATGAATGTATGAGGGGGCAATGGACTGCTCAGGGTATGTCAGGGTGGCAGCGATGGAGTTCACTGTCCTGGTTTGCGGTGGAGAAACAAGCCTACTGGCCGGCCTTGTAAAACAGTTCTTCACTGCGTCCTTGGCGACAGAGCTTGGGCTCTGGAGTGACTTTCCACAGACAGGAAACCCAGAGGTCAGGGAAGCCCTTGATAAGCCACACTTTACCCTGCACAAGTGCTTTCAAAATGGAGCCTGTGCCTCTGTCTTTCTGAAGTGCCCAAAGCACCCCCATGAGTGAACGCATGTACCCTTGCAGCCTGAACCTGGAGGCCCTGGGAAAAGGGGGGCAGGAATGGCAATTGGCCCAGGTGTCAGACAAGCTGGGTCATGCCTTATGCCATTCCGAACGGATCAGGCTGGCATGGGGGTGGTGTGGCCTGACAGGTCTGGTGAGTGTAGGGTGTGGCCTGCTGAGAGCAGAAAGCCCTCAGTGTAGACATCTGCCTCCTACCCTGTCTCCAATTCTTGTTAGTACTGAATCTGGGATTGGGGTCACCCGCTCCAGAGCCCCCACAGAGCTCTGGCATTCTTCCAAGGCCCAGGGAAGTGCTAGGAGCAAGATCAAGGACTTCCCTTTTGGTGGAGGATGAAGTCGGGTGTTCAGGGCTAGACAGACAGAAGCTGGGTCAAGAGAAATGGACCTGGAGGCAGATAGGTAGAGGATCTCCAAAGAGAGCTGAGAAAGCTGGGTGTGGCCAGTAGGAATGTAGGGGCCACTTTGAGTCCTGCCATTTACTATTCCGGTTCCCTTAGATCTTAGAATCTACCTCCTAGTGCTATTGTGAAGACCGAATATCCCAGGCATTTAAAGTACTTGGTATCTAGTAGGAGTTCACATTTTTTCATAAAGGAGAGGTGCTAAGGGATAATATGAGGACAGCATTGCTTCCACATGTACTTGTTAAGTTTCACTGTCCTAGAAAATGCACAGATGATGGACCAGAAAGATGCTTTCCTGGATAAAGACACTTGCCCAAACCTGGAGAGCGGAACTCGACCCTCAGGATCCATATGGCAGAAGGAAAAAACCTATTTTTGCAGGTTGCCTTCTGACCTCCCTCCTAGATAAATTTAGCAAAATAAAAGGAAAAAATGAAATGCATGGACGAGTCAGTCTAGACCCATTTGTCATCAGGTTAAAACCTGAATGAGAACTGTATTAGCCTGATGTGGTGGCTCATGCCCCTAATCCCAGCACCTGGGAAGCAGAGGTAGGTGCATGTCTGTGAGTTCAAGACACCCTGGTCTACACAATGAGTTCCAAGCCAGTCAGGGCCTGAGATCCTGGGGGTGGTGTGGCAGCTGTTCAGTTGGCCACTTCAGAAAAGTAAGTCAACTGAGAGAATGTTTCCAGCTAAGGTATTAATGGCTGCCTTGCAATTAACAAAATAGTGAATAATAGCCTGAGAAGCCAAAGGGACATTCTTTGTAAAACCTATAAGGGGGAAGGGGTGTACAGTGTGAGAGGGAAGTTTGAGGAAGGCTTCCTGAGTACCCCATCTCTCCCGATGCCCTTCATTCAGCCTTGGTTGTATTAGATGAACCACTGTTGGACACCTTGGAAGAGGGATGATGGGAACTGAAGTCTTAACATCTCTCTGGGGGGAGGTGTCTTATGACTCCCTCTTTTGCCTCCACAGAGGGACAGGGTTACTAGGGTCTCTGCCTGGGACGAAGCCCCAAGGTTTCTGCCTCATTTCTCTGTGGTTTTGGCATTGATTCTTATAAAGTATTTCGAAGGGACCCCTGAATATGCTCATCTTAGTATTTTCATGGTCACTGTCTGTACTTGTGTGTAGAGAATTGTATATGCACGGATATAAGCCCACGTGTGTATGTGTAGGTGCATGTGCAGATTCATGTCAGCTGTCCTTCCTAATCACTTTCTGCCCTATTTATTGATGCCAGGGTCTCAGCTGAGATCAGATCTCCCTGATCTGGCTCGACTGGCCAGATGCTCTGGGCTCTTCTATTTTGGTCTGGGGTGTCAGAATCACAGGTAAGTCCACCGTGCATGGATGCTGGGGATCCAGACTTCTGGCTCCTACCTGACTGTAGCTCCCTGGCCCCTGTATTGGGGCTTTTCTTGTGTAGCTGTTTTCTTGGTTCTGAAACATCCCCCTTGGCTCACAAAAGTCCTCCCTGAGGATGCAAGGGCTGGGAACAGCTGCAGGAGAGGATTCTCAGGTGCTGTGCAGGCTCTGTACTGTTACCCATGCTGGAGAGTGCTGTCTGGTGGTGCAGATGTTCAAGTGTAAGCTCATTAGTTTCCCATGCCGGACTTAGATGGAATGGTTTCTTGGGTTGAACATTACCGTTGACTAGAAACAGATGCTTCAGGACGTGTCATCTGAGAACTGTCTGCCTCCATGATAATTTCAGAGGTTGCAAAACTGGCCTGCAAGCTGCACTGGATCCCTTATCTGCTTTTGTAAAGAAAGCTTTAGATTTTAAATTTTTTACTTATTTATTTTTGAGACACTGTCTCATGTAGCCCAGACTTGCTTCACTATATAGTCAAGGATAACCTTGAACTCCTGATTCCCCTAGTGTTAGGATGTGGCGGTTTGGATGAGAATTCCATCATAGATTCATGTTTGGATGTTTGTTCCTCCGTTTGTGGAATCATTTGGGAAGGATTCAGAGATGTGGCCTGTTGAAGGAGGTGTGTCACTAGAGGCAGGCTGGCTTTGAGGTTTCAAAAGACTTGAGCCATCTCTGCTGTACCCTCTGCCTCCTGCTTGCAGATCAAGATGTAGGTTCTCAGCTGTTCCTGCTGCCACGATTTTGCGCCACCATCATGGGCTCTAACCCTCTGCGATGGTAAGTTGCCTTGCGACAGTGTCACAGCAAATAGAAAAATAATGAAGACATGTAACTCTATGTGTGTACCACCATGATGTTATGCACTGATGGGGATTGAACCCATGACTTCCTGGATACTAAGCAAGCACTCTACAAAATAAACTACACACTCAGGCCCTATAAATAGTTTTATTGGACTGCAACTACACCCACTCCTTATAACTTGTCTGTGGCTAAGGCTGTGTTTTAGCTCTCTGGCCCTTTACAGAAAGATGCTTAGTTCGGCTTCATAGAAGAAACTCCTCCCGCACCCCCAACTCCCAACCCCCTCCCCCACCCCCTGGTTTGTAGCCCCTATACTCGGGAGACTGGGCTACATAGCAAGACCTTGTCTCAAAATAAACTAATACAAAAACAACGTAAGGTAGCTGAGTGTGGTAACACATAACTAAAATCCCAGCACTTGGGAGGTAGAGGAAGGATAGTCAGGATTCAAGGTCATTCCTGAGATACATACCAGCTTCAAGGCCAGCCTGGACTACATGAGATGCTGTCTCAAAAATTATTCTGAACCAAGGAAAATCAAAGCAAAACATCCCCCCCCATTGGATTTATATATTTTTTGAAATATTTTATTTTATTTTTATGTATCTGCATCATATGCAGGTGCCCACAGAGGCCAGAAGGGGCATCAACCCTGGAACTGGAGATACCGGTGGCTGTGAGCCACCTAAGTGGCTGTTGGAAAACAGCTGTAAGAGTCCCAAGGGCTCTTACCCACAGAGCCATCTTTCCAGCCCTAGCTTATGCTTTTAATGTAAAAAAACAAAAAAAAACAAAAAAAAAAACAAAAAACCCTCTACTTTAAAATAGAGCCTTTTCTGTTCTTTATAGAAGGTGGTGAGATGGAACCCAGGGCCTTGTCCATGCTCTGCCACTGAGTGCATCACCAACCCTGACATGAAATTTTTCATCACGGTTCCACATAGAAATCCAGCCTGAATAGGAGGAAATCAGAAAAGTAAATACAACCGGAGCAAAACAATGAGCTTTGATTCCATCTGGAGGCTGCAGGCCAGCTGCCTTCTAAGCTGAGGCTGGCAACTCCTTCCTTCAGAGAAAAGCCCTCGAGCTGCCAGAACATATCAGGGCACAGAAGCATTTGGTTCTCACCCTGCCCTGCAACCCTGAGCAAATGAAGTCCTGTCTCTGAGTTTGTTCCTCCCATGATTATCCTGCTCGTCTGGTCACAGGGTCATCTGGGCTCCAGATACTAGTGTAAACATAGTAACTAGTGGCACCTGCCTTGGCAATCCTGAGATGTGGGAGGTGAGGTGGTGACCACTCCCACCTCCCAGCCTTACCCAGATGGTCACCCTTCACAATGGTCTCTAGAATCTCACCTGTCACCCCTCTAGCCTCACTGCTTTCCCTTAGAATTGGATGCCACCTCCTGCCAAATGCCTTGCCACTCTGTGCCGGGAACTTGAAGTAAGCAGAGGGGGCTGATTCCATCTGAGCAAAGAGAAGATATGGCAGGTGCCCTGGTCCCTTCCACACCCTCTATTATTGTTTGAATTTGGAGTGTCCCCAATAGGCTCATGTTTCCAATGCTTGGTTTCCAGGCTGTGGAGCTTCCAAGAAGTGAGGCTTCTGGGACTAGATCACTAAGGTGGGCCTTCTTTGAGAGTTAGAATCGCTGAGTTCCTACTACTCAGTTTCTGGGCTCATGAGGAGTCTCTGTCACACACTCCCTCCACCATGAACGCAACCATGCTCTCTCTGCTCAGGATGGACAGGAACTGCTCTCAAACTGTGAGCCCGGATGAGTCTTTGCCTCCTTCAGCTGTTTCTGCCCAGTGTTGAGGCATGGGGATGAAAAAGTGGATAGCACAGGGCTGGGAAGATGACTCCACCCATAAAACACACACACAAAGGGTTGGCTGCGGTAGTGTGTGCCAGCATTCCCATCTCTGAGGAGGTGGCTCCACGAGGTTTGTCACACAGCCACGCTAGCTTACTCCGTGTCAGAGACATTCTCTCAAAACCAAAATAAGAAAACAAACCAACTTTGAGCAACACCTTGGCGAGATGGCTCAGTCAATAAAGGCGCTTGCTGCCAAGCCTGAGGACCTGAGTTCTCGTCCTGGGAAAAGACCCATGTTGTGGAGGGAAAGCGGTGACTCCAAGTTGTTCTTTGACTTCCACACATGTGTGAAGATACCAGCACATACGTGCACCTGAACACACAGAAGACACCCAAAGTAATTACCTCTACCCTTAGAGCAGGTGCTGGGAGAGGCTACAAGGAAACTCGAGAATGAATGAGAGGTTCAGAAGTCATCTCTCGGGCAACAAAACAATACTCTGTTTCTTTTATCGTTAACCGAAAGCTTGCTTGCCAGTTTGCTCGGATCATTATTTTCTCATGTCCGATCCTTGAGAATCCCTGAGCTAGCAGTGGGTGGCCAGGGGAGCCTGTGCAGATGTCCTCAACACTGCGATGATGGGGCAGTGGGTACAATGGAAGGCATGGGCCACCACTGCTAAATAGTCCGTGTTGTCTCCTTCTACAGAGTTCTCTACCTGAG
The DNA here is from genome assembly GCA_033318265.1 of Phyllotis vaccarum. Lineage (NCBI taxonomy): Eukaryota > Metazoa > Chordata > Mammalia > Rodentia > Cricetidae > Phyllotis > Phyllotis vaccarum. The sequence goes on along the minus strand of JARWLC010000016.1, from coordinate 73,691,545 downwards.
CCCTGAACCTATCATTTCAGGTTCTAGTTCAATGTGGACAAGACTACGGTGTCCATTCTAGAATCTTCTGACCAGTCCTTCAAGGGCAACCCACTTTCCAAGCCTAAAAGACATGCCTTCCAGAGGCCTTCTGGATAAATATTGAGAGTCGTCTTCTTCCCTTTAACCTTGAAGCTGTTCTGTCTGCTACAAATCTGTCCCACATCTACTGTTTATCATAAATCATTCTTGCTATTGTATGTGTGTTTATATCTTTATTTATTTTCCCAAGTTCCCTTGCCTGACTGTACCTTCCACTGGATCAGAGATTAAATTGTTTTCATTCATCACTGTACTACAGGCACCAGAACAAAGCTGAGTCCTTGGAGGCCCCTCAATAAACAGCTGCTGTGAGGTAGGGTATGTTGTACACACTTGTGATCCCAGCATGCAAAAGGTGGCGGTAAGGAGCATCATGAATTGGATGTCAATCTGGACTATAGCAGGAGCTCCGGGCCAACCTGAGAAGCAGAGTTCTTACCTCAAAACTAACCAATCAGGGATGTGACTGAGTTGGCAGAGCCTCATCTGCCAGAAGCCCTGGATTCAATCCCCAGTGATACAAACACTGGTTGTGGTGACTCATACCAACAATAGCAGCCCCTGAGAGATGGAAGCAGGAGAATCAGAAATTTAAGGTTAGCCTCAGCTACACTGTGTTTCCAAGTCAGCCTTGTCTCAATGCAAAGTGGTAGTGGTGGGCCGGAGAAATGATTCTGCAGTTAAGAGCACTTTCTGTTCCTCCGGGGGACCTGGGTCGGGTTCCTAGCACCCATATCAGTTAACTGACAGCATCCTGTAACGCCCACAGCCTGTCAGGCTTCTGGCTGCTATGGGACACCCATACACACTCACCCAGACCACAAACCCCCCTAACTAGATGTTGGGTAAAAGAATACTTACTTGTACCCCTCAAACTTTTGTGTGCACACTAGACATCTGAAAATGCCATTAAAATGCAGATTCTGATTTAGCATAGCAAGGCCCCCCGGGAATGCTTTGCTGCCACCTGTAGATTCTTCGTACTAGGCTCCTGGGTGAAGTTTGTCCTGGTGGGCTGTCCGTCTCTCCTTTCTCTCTTCTCATTGATCAGAAGATTCAGGATTTCCAGCTGTGAGAGATGGGCCACTGAAACCCAGATGGAGTTAACGGAGTGACGGGAGAAGCTGCAGAGCATGAGCCACAGAGGTCTTGGGAGCTGAGCTGAGCCTGACAGTCCACCTTCCTGAGCTGCCCTCTTCCGTCATGGTGGAAAATGTGCTATTCCCAGGGCTGGACTGGCTGACTTCCTCTCATTTAATCTGTCATCTTCATTCCTGTGCTAGACTCACTGTGCACAGCCCAGCATCTACATCACACAGCCCCTCCCCCCAATCGCCCACCTCTGTGGGAATGTGTGGTGACCTCGCTTCCTCCAAGAAATCCTTTTCCGTGGAATTCTGGTTCCAATGTTTATCCACCCATGTCGCTTTTGATTTTCTGCTATATTTGTTTGAAGGACTAAATCAAGGTTTTCTCCAAATGTGGTTTCTAATGGCTGGGAAGATGCAAGCATGAGGTCCAGCATTTGGGTCCCCAGCAGCCTACAAAAAGCCAGAGATGTTATGTGCTGAAGTCCCAGTGCTGGGCAGTGGGGAAAGCCAGGAGGATCCATCCCAAGGGTTTGCTTTCCAGTCAGTCTGGCTGAACCAGTGAGCTCAGGTTGTAAGAGAGATGCTGTAATGAGGTGGAGAGTGACTGAGGGAGACAGATCTCTACTCCTGGCCGCCACGTGCACACTTGTTCACATATGAATACACACACACACACACACACACACACACACACACACACACACACACACACACAGGACTGCATCAGACTCCCTCTTTGCAGAGGAGGAAGCCTCGTTAGATATGCAAATCTCTGAGCTCTGCCCCAGACTCTTGGAAAGTTCATCATCCTTGGAATCAGGCTGGAGAAACTTGCATGGCTGATGGTGCACAGGTGTGTTTGTAGGTGCATCGAGCCCTAGGTTTTTTTTCTTCTTCTTCCCTCTGGTAGCTTATGCTCCCTTTGTGTCCATCCACTCTATTGTGTCTCTGTTTTTGATCATAAGCTACCTTAAGCTTCCCTTTGGAATCTAGGTAGGAGGAGTGAATACATGAGCTTCTCACATGATCAGAGTCACAGGGCGACGCCCTGCACTGTGGCTGTTCTTGTCCCACTAGCAAAGCTCGCCTCAATATACAGTTGTTCAGAGAGTCCATCCTTAGAGCCTGAGCTGAGCCAGTGGGTCCTGAGACCTGCATCCGAGAAGCATCCTACACCAACAGACATGTCCAAATGAGAGCCATGCCTTCACATCTGGCCCGAGAGAATTGTCCATTGCATCTGACCCCAAGTAAATAATATAATTCTTTTAAACGTTTTAAACATTTCAGTCACTGGGAACTTTGAAGGCTATTCTTCTCCCAGACCCAGAATCATTCCAAAGTGTGAATGGGGGCTAGGGGTGTAGTTCTGCTGGTACAGTGTTTGCCTCATATGCACAAGGCCCCGGGTTCAAGTCCCAGCACCACATAAACCTAGTGTGATGATATTTGTCTGTAATCTCAGCATGTGGGAGGTAGAGGAAGCAGGACCCAAAGTTCAGGGTCATTGTCAGCTGCACAGAGAGTAGGAATCCAGCTGGGAAAAATATGAGACTCAGACTTAAAACAAAAAACTAAGCCTAAGGTAAACAAAATAAAGTGTGATTTGGCTCTGAGTTCTGGGTTGCTATTGTTTCACACATCCAGATTTTCCCATCAAGTCTAGGTGCACCCTCCCTAGCCCTCGCTTTTATAGCAATTCAGTGAAGATCCATCACACTTGGGACAAGCTGCTTATAGTCCCTTCTCACAATCCTCTCTGCAGCCGAATCTTTGCTCTGCCCTCACTAGTCTATCTACCACACTCTTTCCCCGGGGCCTTTGCACCCACAGCATCTTGTTTGCTGAGTTCTCCCTGACCCTTCAGATACCAGGCCTAACCTCTGGCACAGCTGCCTTGAGGAAGCCCTGAGATTCCACGGAGGGTGGGGGTTGACAGCTAATATTGTCAAATTGACAGGATCTAGACTCACCTTTTGAGCATGTCTGTGAGGGGCTGTCTAGATGGGGTTAAATAAGATGGGGAAGCCCACCCTAAGTCTGGGTGGTTCTATTCCAGGGGCTGGGGCCCTAGACTGAATAAAAGGAGAAAGATAGTGGAGTACCAGAGTTCTCCCGTCTTCTTCTTGACCACAGCTGCAATGTGACCAGCTGCCTCATGCTCCTGGTGCCATGAATTTCCTGTCAGGATGGGCACTCCCCTCCAACTGTGACCCAAACAAATCTTTCCTTCTTTAAGTTGTTTATGCCAGGTTATTTTACCACATTGGTGAGCCTAGTAGCTAACACAGGGAATACAATTCCCATAAACTACTGGGCTCCCTTTTGTCCTGACACACTGTCATGTATGTTCACGTGTAGCTGAGGGATTGTCTATGTTGCCTCTGGAGTGACTACCCATTTAAGTTGCCCTCGACACACACACACACACACACACACACACACACACACACACACACACACACACACACACACACCCCTGTGGTCCAATGAGGGGTTCAGCTATGAGTTCAGAGAGAGACCCTTGTCTGAGTCCCTGGCTTGGCTTGGTGCCAGAAGGTAGGTGCCCAGTAAGCAGTCCTGCAGAGAACCAGATCAGCCTGCCTTACCTCCTATGACTCAGTCTTAGAAGCCACAGGTCCTATCAACCATATTGTGTTGGTGGACCAGAGCCAACTGATGGCATACCTTTCAATAGACTGGGTTTCAGAGAACATGAAGACTTGTTTTAGAACAATCACATATTCCAAGGACTTGAAATTCACCCATCAATCACTCATCCGTCCATCCATCATATATCTACTTAACCACCCATCATCTATGCATCATCCATCATGGATGCAGCCATAAATCCTCCTTCTATCCAAAGATAAATGGGACCTTGATGTTCACCATGCATCAGATGTTGGTAATTAAATGGCGAAAGATAAACAAGGCCTCTGCTCTCAGGAAGTGCTTTCTGTAGGGGAGTGAAAATGATCCATAAGAAAGTGTGTTGTGTGTGTGCGTGTGCGTGTGCGTGTGCGTGTGCGTGTGCGTGTGTGTGTGTGTGTGTGTGTGTGTGTGTGTGTGTGTGTGTGTGTGTGTGTAAAACATCATATAGATAATTACAGGCTGTGAGCAGTATTGCCATGGTTCAGATGTGGTCTGTGCCCACAATGGATGAAGTATCAGATGTTCTAACCCCAGTGTGGCATTGTGAGAAGCTGTTCTGTATGTGCCCCTGAGCTTCCAGAAATGTGAGCTAAATAACCCACCTTTTTATTATGTCACCCAAGCTCAGGTGTTTCATGAAGTTATGAATAATGGTGTTGCTGAAGAATAATCAAGGAAAATAAACCTTTTAAAAAATATAAATTACCCAACCTCAGGTATTTTGTTACAGATGTGGAAAATGGGTGAATATAAATGTTAGAGGAGAAAAGTCCTTTGAATGAATGTGCTCCATGTACCAGCTTTTAGAGACAAGCTAGGAGCTGGAGGCCAAGGCTACCTAATGCTGGACCCCTGACCTCTGGGTGGGATTGGGGAAACATTTGAGGGAAGGAGTGAAACAAGCAGATAGACCCAGACTATTTAGATCTGTATTTCAATCCCATCTAGGAATGGAGTCCCAGACACATTTTGCAGATCAAGGGTTTTTAGTTAGTCAGCAGGGTTTTGGCAGCTGTCTGCACAGAAAGCATGGGAATGGCTGAACTGAGAACATATAGGTCTCATCCAGCCCTGGGAAGTTGTGACCTTTGAACTCTCAAACTGAATGGGAGAGTGACTCCTGTTGAAGAGGAGGGACTTCCCCACCTGCCTGTCCTGGTCAGATTTGATTTTAAATGATAAAGCAGCTGAGGGGAAGTGATATTCAGTTTACACATCCAGGTCACAGACTGTCATTGAAGGCAGTCGGAGTAAGACCTCAAGGTAGGGGCAGAGGCGGGAAGCAGAGTAAGGCGGCTCACTGAGCTTTACTGCAGCGCATGCTCAGCTAGCTTTCTTAAAATCTCAATTACCTTCCAAAGGTAACTGCATGGGCTAGACTCACACACACACACCAATTATGGTCAAGACAATCTCTCACAGGCAGGGCCACTGGCCAATAATCTGATTGCTATAATCCCTCAGCTGAGGTTCCCTCGTCCCAGGTTCCTAGATTGTGTTCTGTTGACAATGAAAACTCACCAGCACACTCTCCATACCCAAAGCTTCATCGGGATTCCTGAGACCATCCCAGATCTTACAGTTAGATTTGCCCAGGGGACCCAAGGTTGGTCGTTTGAGGAGGATTTCCACAGCCTTAGAGCCTAAAAGATAATGCTCACACAAAGCTCTCCATAGATCTTGGAAAGGAAAAACATGTAGCAACAAGCATGGTAACAAGTACATTCATGATGGTATCAAAGATGTCTCGATGGCAATTGCTCACTCCTAGCACATTAGTGACAATCACTTTTTCTCCTTCCTTCCTTCCTTCCTTCCTTCCTTCCTTCCTTCCTTCCTTCCTTCCTTCCTTCCTTCCTTTCTTTTTCCCCCAATACTATTGCCTACACCTCCAAGTCCTAAGGTTACAGGCATGTACCACCACACACAGCTTACGGGATGTAATTACAGGTGTGTACCATCACACACACCGCTTATAGTAAGTGATTACAGGCATGCACCCAGCTTATGGGCTGTAGGACTCAAACCCAGCGCTTCATGCATGCCAGATTTTTCTACCAATGAGTCACATTCCCCAGCCTAGGCTTCTTTCTTTCTCTTTCTCTCTTACAGAACTTTTTAGGAAAACCCACACTGAATGTAGGCAGCACCTCTTGATGGGTCCCAGACTGATTATAGAGGAGAAAGGGGGCTGAGCTCCAGCGTCCATCTCTCTCTGCTTCCTGACTGTGAACTCATGGTGACCAGCTGCCATACATTCCTGTTGCCATGACTCCCCATCGTGATGGACTTTACCCTTACACTGAGAACCAAAGCAAGCTCTTTCTTAAGTTTTTTCGTCAAGCTTTGTCACGGCAACAAAATCAGAAATTTAGTACAAGTAACTAACACAGGCTGTGGAAGGCTGCGATCAGATCTGCTCAGGCCTGGATAACTCTATGTATCCTCTTGAGAGCAAAGAAAAGCCAACAGAAACATTGACAAGAGACTGGCAGGCTCTTCCGTGTGTCTGAAGGACCTCTGTGAGTGGGAGACCGTTGCATTCCCTAGCTCTCTTTTCAGAGAAGGTCTTACTGTGTAGCCCTGTCTGGCCTGGAACATATTATGTAGATCAGATTGGCCTCAAAGTCATGGATATCTATCTGCCTCTTGAGAGCTGGGATATAAGGCATGGACCACCAAGCCCAGCTGGTCTCTCTCTTTAAGAGGAAAATGTATGTGTGGTATGGTGTGGTGTGGTGTGGTGTGGTGTGGTGTGTGTGTGTGTGTGTGTGTGTGTGTGTGTGTGTGTGTGTGTATCTGTTTCTGTGTGTGCATGTGTATCTGTCTTTATGTGTATATGCACATGTGTGTGTTTCTATCTCTGTGTGTATGTGCATGTGTGTGTGTATCTATCTCTGTGTGTATGTGCATGTGTCTACATGTACACATATAGAGGCCAGCAGAGAGTGATAGATGTCCACCTCTATCATTCTCTACTTACTCCTTTGGAGCTTCCCCTAGGTCAGAAGCCAGAAACCCCCAGCAATCCACCTACCTCTGACCCTCTGAGCTGCAGTTCTAGGGATACCTAGCTTGTTACGTGGGGGCTGGGACCTAATCTCCAGTCCCTATAATTGTGGGTTAAGTGCCCTTAACCACTGAGTTATACATATATAGCCCCTCATCTCTTTTTTCAACTTTGAACCAACCTCCCATGTTGTCATTTTCCATGGCTTTCCACATCTTCAGAAACCCTATCTCCAAGAAAGATGAACCTGTTTCTAACAAGCTCTTGACAAATAACCAAGAGGCTAAAGTGATATACAGAAATGGCCATGTGTCTCTCCCTCACCTCTCTGCACCTCAGGGCCTCAACAGGGATCCCTGCAGTCTACCCAGGGTAGCGATGCTCCAAGCAACTGTCATTTTTCTGAAGCCAGTTGGGTACCAGAGTGCTATTTCACTCCTGAAAATAGCAAATATATGACAGGAACAATGTACTGCCCAGATCATTGCCAACTTTCCCAAGTGCCTTGTTCATTGGCTGAAGTAAATCACGTGGTCTAGTTGGAGCTCAAGCTTAAGTCACATGTGGGAGAATGTACCCTGCCCACCTAAGGCAGTGAGAGTGAGCATATGTCTTATGTCATCAAAGAGTTGGGAGTGAGAACTCTCTGGAACACACCTTCACTTTGCCCCCACACCATGTTGGGGTCTCAGGTTCATTATTAAAACTGGGAGCAAGCGTATAATATATAGAAAGCAAGCTTCTGCCTCCCCCCTGAAGAGAGCTGTGTAATTACAGAGAAAATAAACAGCACATCGAAGGTGAAGAGAACAGGTGGGTGGGGCTCCTAGAGACTCAGTCTGCCCATTCCTTTCTTCTGTCCTGTTCTGGTTCTTCCCAATTCAGGACACACCCATCAGCAGGAGGCCCTGGAGAAGATTCAGGGAGGAGGCAACATCCAACTTTCCCTTAGGGTGAGGTCTTGGTCCATTTTCAGGGTTCTGTCTGAGCTCCGATAGCAGTCTCCTCTAAGCCAGGCTGGTGCTACTGTTTCCATCGCCCTTTGCAGGGGACCAAGACGCCCGGCTTGTAGTCCCTTCAGTCAACACCATCTGGCTACAGTTTGCTAACACTTTTATTTTGGTGGTGTTTATATTTGTAAGTTTGTCTTCTATTTTTGGAGGATGCCACTGGCTTCCTGTTTGGCAACACAGAGTTTCCTTTCAAATAAATATATTTAAATGAACAGTTTATGTTATTTGGCAAAGGAATAGTAAAAAGGGGGGGGGGTGTGAAGCAGTCGGCCTGGGTTCAGATCCACACTTTGTATTCCTACAGGGCCTTTGAACAGGATCATTTCATAGCCCCTCCTGAGTCTCAGCTCCCTGGGTAAAATGAGGCTGTCTTTTGTCTTGTGTTGCCGGCAATGTTTGTCAGGTAGGGGACATAGCTGTTAGCAGAGGGCTTGCCTAATACCCTGAAACAGGGAGTTCCATCCCCAGCACCACTTAAACTGAGTATAGGGTGCATGCCTATCATTATGGGGTAAAGGCAGGGGATCAGAAGTTCAAGGTCACCCTTGGCTACATAGTAACAAGTTGGTGGCTAGCCTGGGCTACATGAAACCTTGTCTCAATAACAATAATAAGCTAATGTTGGTAAAGTATTTGACACTTGGCAAATGCGTATTAAGTGATTGTAGCCACCTTCTGGCAAAAATCTTTGGGTTTTCTGTTTTACAGATGGTGGTAGAAGAAACAGGCCTCAGTTGAAAGTAGTGCCTGCTGTTCCTTGTGCAAAGATTCTCTTACTGGGGAATGAGTTAATTTGCTTTGCTTATGCAAGTGAGATCCTAGGTCAACTGCATCAGCTGGAGGCAAGAGAGAGTGATCCTTTGGATATGGGGTCTCATTTCCCCCAAGAGATTTCTAACTGAGACCCGGCTACACAGCTTGGGAAGCAGACTTTTAAAATAATACCCATGAACACTGAAACATAGCAACCTGGCTTAGGGTGATAGGGGTAGTGGTATTTGCCTAGCACTCGGAAGGTTGAGAGGCAGGAAGGCTGACTGTTTGAGGGTAGCCTGAAATATATGGCAAGACCTTGTCTCAAAAAATAATACATAAACAAATAAAATACATTAGGGGCTGGCATGATGGCTGTCATAGATACTCAGCTGTCAACTTGGCACAAACCCAGAGATAACTGGGAAGAGGGAATAGAAGTTCAACAATTGCCTCCATCAGATTGGTCTGTAGGCATGCTGGTGGTATATTTTCTCCACCACTATTATGGACAGTGCCATCTCTGGGCACATAGGCCTGGGCTCTATAAAGTAGCCGAGCAATCCGGTAAGCAGGGGTCCTCCACCATCTCAGTTCCTGCTCCCATGTTCCCACCCTGACCTCCTGTGTCCCTTAGTGATGAACTGTTCTCTGAAATGTCAGGTAAAATAACACTTTCCTCTTTTGGTGCTGGTGTTTATCACAGCAGCAGGCTCAGGGTACTGCCGCACTAAGTGTGAGGACCTGAGTTCTATACCCAGGATCGTATGGTTCTCTCTGATCACCATGTGTTCTATCTACACACACATAAATAACTAAATAAGTGAACCAGAAAAATGGCTCAGCAGGGAAAGGCACTTGCCTCTGAGCCCGATGACCCCTAGAGACAACATAAAATAGGAGAAAAATCACCTCTAACCATATGTGTGAACACACACAAACACACATGCACCACGCACAGAGCTTTTTTTTTTTTTTTTTTTTTTTTTTTTTTTTTTTTTTTTTTTTTTTTTTTTTTTTTAAAAAATGTGTTTAAACAGAAGAGAAAGAAAGAACAACGTGCCCGATGGAGACCACACAATTGTGCATAAGTTCCCATTTGTTGTTAGAGCCACAAACTAGCTTTTTATTTTTGGTTTGTACAAGGAACACAAATCTGTGAAATCAGAAGTCTAAAACGATGCTGTAACACGCTCGGCTCTGTGTCCGGATGTCTTCAGTTTTAAACCTTTCCCTTCAACACAGAGAATGGGGCTCAGGCGCCTGGCTTACTTCCAGAGCCTTCTGGGCTGTCCAAATGAGAAACTGAGGCAAAGAAAAAAAGGTATTTATGAGTCTTTGATCATTTTCAGGACTTTGGGGATGATTTATGTGAGGGCGTGTGTATGTGTATTAGTTTGGGGAGGTTGCACAGGGGAACTGGAGGAGGGGTTGTTGGGTGGAACCCATGTACCACGGAATCCTATCCCTGGCCTACTTTTTAATTTTTGAGTCAGGGTCTTACTAAGTATCAAGGACTGGCTTTGGAATCGTTGTGTGGCCCACTCGGGGCCTTAAACTTGGATCCTCTACCACAGACTTCTTAGTAGCTGGCGTTTACAGGCCTGGTCAGACTTGGAGGAATTTTTTTTTTTTATGATTTATATTTGTATTATGTACATTGGTGTGTTTGTGTGAGGGTGTCAGAACCCCTGGAACTGGAGTTACAGACAATTGTGAGCAGCAGCTGGGAATTGAACCCGGGTCTTCTAGAAGAGCAGCCAGTGTTCTTAACCTCTGAGTCAACTTGGTGAAATCCTAAGGCTGGTCCTGATGGTGGTCTTACCTCAGGGGAGGAACTCTTAATTTTTCAGTTACAGCTATGCAGCGTCTCCAGGATCCACACACTGTGCGAGCATTGCTTTTCGGCCTCAGAGCAAAGTTCCTACCGTGCCTTCCATTTCCATAAGAGGAAACTGAGTCAGGAGGCATTAACAACTAGCTCAATAATTAAGAGAAACACAGAGGGGTGTTAGGAAGGAAGTGGGAATCACAGGGTCCTAACTCTGCAGGCAAAAGAAGGGAGACAGAGCTAGGACCGGGGAGCGATGACTTGTGGCTCCCTTGAACTTTCCGAGTGCTGTAGGGCGGTCAGCGGGAGCTGGGGGTCCCCGGCGGCCTCCCGCGGTTCCGCCCCCTGGATCGGCGGCTCCTGACATCACGGCCTGAGAGGCGGGCTCCGGAGAGGGCGGCGGGGAGGAGGCTCATCGGCCAGGAGGGCGGAGGAGGTCGAGCCGTCCCAGCCCCGAGCTTCAAAACAGCCGGCGCCTCACCCCGCGCGCAGCCCGCCACTGCGTCCAGACGCCCGCGCCCGGTGAGTTGGGGGGCGCGCCCGGGGACAGCAGTGATGTCGGGGTTCTGGGTTGACGGAGGAGCGGTCTGTCCTCTTTAGGCACCGGGACAGGCCCGGGGATCCGTGGGTGACGGGGAGGGGCCGGGGTGCGGTCTGTGCCACGGCCCGGGTGCTCTTTCTCCAGACCCCTGGGGCACAGGCCTCTTTTTTTTCGGGTCCCCAAGGCCACCGTGCCAGCCCTGGGTGGCATCCGTCGCCATTTGTGCCCAAGCGGGCGGGAAAAGTTTGGGGAAGAGTCAGGGCGGCTCCCCCCTCTGGCAACTCTGGCCCAGCGCTCAGAAAATCCAGGGTAGCCATCCCACTTGTCGCCTGTGGCACTCTAAGAGTCCGATCGCCAGGCGGTGCTAATCCGGCAGGATCTGCTGCGCCTCGACGCTGTCCGTGGGTCCCCGTGGGCCGCTTGCTTCTTTGGACCTGGCCTCCTTGGCGCCCCACAGCGGTGAGGGGCGGCTTCCTTGGGTTCTTAACGGTGTCCCGGCCTGGGAGGAAGCGCCAAGGATGACCCCCCTGCCTGCTCTTACCTACTGTAGCAGATCTGAGGGCTTTAAAGGGAAAGAGGTAATGCCACCCATAATTCCACGCAAAGAGGAGGCCTAACTGAATGTGCATGCTGAGCTTGGAGAAGTACTGAAGTTTCTAGCCCCAAGGAGGACCCCACACTTAGGAGGCGCCTTGAATTTCCAACTTCAAAGACAGACTAGTGGGTAGTGGTGGTAGCCGGGGAATGGAAATGGGTGGGATCGAGTAATTTTTAACAGGTGCAATTTTGGTTGAGAACGATGGAAAGTTTTTAATATAGATAGTGAAGAGGGTTGCTCAACATTGCAAGTTCGTTTCGGGCCATGGGCTTGTACAATTAAAATGGTTTAAATCATAAATACGATGTGTATTTTACCACAATGAGAGGTATGAGAGATACCTCTAGCCACCTCTGCTTGGTCATTCTGAATCAGAGAGAAATCCCCACATCCATGGAGGCTGCCCACCTCTCCCTGGAATGTCACTTTCAAATAATAGTAGAAGTTCCAGGAGATGATGAATCCACACAGGTTACAGGGGGGACCCAAGGGAAGAGAATGTGAAACGTCCATGGGGGTATGTTGTGGGCTCCACGAGCCTCCTTCCCTCCTCGCAGAGAGCCTTATCCTGGGCTGTCCCCAGCCCGGCACACCCTCCTCTTGAAGGTGGAGAAACCGGGCCCTGAGACCTGGCAGAGTTAGGTAGTCAAGCATGTGGAGCCAGAACTTTCCCCTGTCTCCCTGTGCCCTCCCTCGTTCCCACAGGGAGATATCACAGTGGGCTGCAGAAGTAGGAAGAGAGCCTTAAAGAGTGGGTCCCCTCCAAGGTATGTGGGCAGATAGATGCCTGGCCCACAGCCTAGGGAGACTCTAGGGGTGGCCAGAAGGTGCCCAACCTGTTTTTCCTCCGAGGGGTTTTGGATCCTTACCACCACCACCCCCGCAGGAACTGGGGAGTCAGAAAGAGCAGGTCACACAGCCCCGAGCCTTCTCTGTCCCTCAAATGCAGAAGCTGAGGCTGGCCTGCAATCTGGGCAAGGGTGTTTGTGTGGGAAGCTGGGGAGGGAGCCAGCAGGGAGGGGGAGGGGAGAGCAAGGCTGAGCAAAAACAGTCCTAAGAAGATGTTAGCTTGGGTGGTGCTGCCTCACCTACAGGGGAGGCCCACCTCACGCTGACACTGCCCCAAGGGAGAATTTAATTGTGAATACAGAACGCGCGCGTGTGCACACACACACACACACACACACACATATACACACACACACACTCCTTACTGGCAATGGCATCTAGATTTCTTTCTTTCTCTTTGGTTTATCTTCAAAGTAGGGAAGGGAGGGCCAGTTTGCCAGAGTTTTTGTTTATGGACAGGTACAGAGCGACACTCTGCTGCCTGTGGTCTCCTCTTCCCAGAGTCTCCCTGCTCATCCCTGAGGTGCAACTGGAAGGCAATTCTTTGTCACGGTGAACTTAACTCCAAGAGACACTACAGGGAAGGAAGTGTACCGAGACAGAACTATATAAATACCTCTCCAGGCCACATAGGATGGCTTGGGACTTAGGCTGATAGGGGTGGGGAGTAGGGAGGCATTAACACTGGAGTCCAGTCACCTCCTGGGGGGACAGCTAATTGTATACATGCATGTTGCAATGTGTGGCTGATGCCCACATCTGTCCTCAAGTGGGGGCTCTGACACAGGCAGGTTTCAAAAGCTAAGGTGAGACAGGTACTTAGGGCAGGGGTGGCGAAAGTGGAGCTGGACTCCGAAACTCAAAGGTGGGCTTGGGTCCCTGTTCTGAAACTGGGGAGCAAAACTCACTTAGAAGAGTGAGCCAAAGGTTAACAGAGAGAGGCTGTGCAGAAACGTTTGCTCCCATGAGCTAGAAAGAACAGAAGTCTGAGCCTGGGAAGAGATGGGGTACCTGTATCGAGGGACGAGGAGGTGCCCCCTTCTCACCCTATCACTGGCATGGTGCAGTCCTGCCCTAAAAGCATGATTTAGGTGGTATGTAGGCAGGCCTTTGGCAGAGTCAGGAATTGATCACATCTGACTCTTGTTAGGGTCAGGCCCAGGAGGACTCTAAAAATATCAGAGGCAGGGCTGCCACCAGCCAGAATGGTCGCTAGTAACCCAACACCCCAAGTGAGGCTGGTGGCTGTGACAGATGGTGTTGACAACAGAGGACCTCTGGATTTCAGAGTCACTTGGACTCCTCCAGGCTAGCCAACCTGAGGACAGATGCCTGCAAAGGGTGTGCGCTCTCTGCGTTCACTGGCATGGGGCAAAGTTGAAGAATTTTGAAACCGAAAAAATTCTAGAAAGCCCTGTTTTTGAGAGATAGGCACAAACCTAGAGAGGTGGTGTGAGGTGTACAAGTTGGTAGCAGACTTGGGCTTCCTTCTGGATGCAGATCCCGGGAAGTGGTCAGTAGGATTCCCATGTCATGGGTTGAGGGTGTATGTTATGTATCTAGTACTCTGGCAGGGGAATGCTGGGGAAAACGCTCTGAATGAGTGGGTCACTTTCCCTAGAGCATCTGGGGACTTTCAAGCACAGCTGCTGGGTTCTAGAGAAGCTGCCTCTTCTTGGGGCAGGATATAGGGAGGAGGGACGCTGGAAAGAAACCAAGTAGATGGTCCTTCCTCTCCCCAGCTGGAGATACTCCATTGCTTAATAAGTAGCTCCTAGATCCTTACCTTCCTTGGACAGCCAGGCTTCAGTTTCATGGGAGCTAAGGACTCCAGAGAAGAGAAGCCTGTGCCATTCTGTTTGGCTTGGTTTTTTTCCTAGACATGGTTTCTTTGTACCCCTGGCTATCCTAGAACTTGATCTGTAGACCAGGTTGGCCTCAAGTTGGGAGATCGGCCTACCTCTACCTCCCGAGTGCTGGGTTTAAAGACGTGTGCCTCCACTGCCAAGCTTGGCTGTTTCATTCTTGCCAGGCTTGACTGTACCAGCTTCTAGAAGCTTCCTAGGACTTAGAGTTCAGAGTTGAGAGAGGAGTCACCAGGGTGATATTAATACTATCTTCAGAAATCTGGGATGCAAAATCACTGTTATGACCAGGAGAAGAGTGTACAGCTTGCTTCTTCTCTGAGAACTGCTCATAGACTTAAATGATTTCACCAGTAAGTAGCAGAGTATTACAATAAGTTTTCTGGCCCCAGGCAGCCAGAGGTCCAGACCCACAGACCTGCAGCCCCAGACCCCTTAGCCACCCGCTGCTTAGGCCCCCCCAAAACGATTCAGACGCTTATATTAATTTCATGCTGTTTGGCCTATGGCTCAGGCACATTGCTAGCTAGCTCCTTCATCTTAACCCAACCCATTTTCATTAATTTGTCTGCCACGTGGCCCGTGGCTCACCTCTGTTCCTTACATATTTCTTCTTTGGCATCTGGCTCAATCTGTCTCTGACTCCGCCCTTCTTTTCCTACCTATTCTGATTCCCCACCTACTTCTACGGTGCTCACCAAGGGACAAAACAGCTCCTTTATTTAAAGATTGATATTCACAGCATACAGAAAGACATTCCCACATCAGTAGAGTCCCTTGTGTAAGATTTTTTCTTCCTTTTAAAGGATAATATTACATTTATTGTGTGAGTATGAGTGTGTGTGTATGTGTGTGTGGTACATTTGTGTGTATGTGTGTATATGTGTGTGTGGTATATGTGTGTATGTGTGTGTGTTGTCATGTACACATGCCATGGTGTACATGTGTGGAGGTCGGAAAACAACTTGCAGAAGTTGGTTCTCTACTTCCACCTGTGGCTCCTGGGGACTGGACTCAGGTCTTCCGGTCTGGCTTGCTGGTAAGTGCCTTTACCCACTGAGCCATTTTTCTGGCCCCGAATTTTCCCTTCTGAGGTGCTATCATGAACTTGTCTTGTGGCCTTGTCTTTCTTGAAAATTATTTTTAAACATTTTACTGAGTAAATATGGCATGAGATGATCTCATTAATTTGAATTAATTAATTTTCCTCCAAGTGTTATACATTTTTGTTGGTGCCCGGGATGATTCTAAAATGATATTAAAAAAAGAAAGATTAATTATGTATCTTCCTTGGTTCCTTGCATTTTAAAAAAAAAATCGCAAACACCATCACATGAACCTGTAGTTTCCAGATACTGCTGTGTGGGTCAAATAAAGTTAATGCTTTTAAAACTCTAAAATTTTTTTTTTTAATTAAAGTAATCAATAAGCACAGGTGATCTTCAAGTTTGGCAAACATCTTAGTGTCAGGCCGACTGACTCTAGGAAGATATTTTTCTAGTGGGAACTGAAATGGACACATTTTGTACATATTAACATAACATTTGCATTAATTTCTACATTTGAGAATGCATGGAATATATTTTGATCCTTTTACACTTCAAATAATTTATTATTAAGTATTATTGTGTGTGTGTGTGTGGTGTGTGTGTGTGGTGTGTGTGTGGTATGTGTGTGTGTATGTGTGTGTGGTGTATGTGTGTGTGTGTGGTGTGTGTGTGGTGTGTGTGTGGTGTGTGTGTGGTGTGTGTGTGGTGTGTATGTGTGGTGTGTGTGTGTATGGTGTATGTGGTGTGTGTGTGTGTGTGTGTGTGTGTGTGTGTGTGTGTGTGTGTGTGTGTGTGAAGGCACATACATGTTACTACCATATAGCAGAGGAAGACTTTTGAGTTGGTTCTTTCTACCATAGATTCTGGGGATCACACTTAGGTAAGTCAGGCTTGGGTCACAAATAGTTTTACCCCTTATATAGAGCCATCTCACCAGCCCCATTTTATAGTTCAAATTTTTATGTTGCTTATTTATATTTTTGGAGACACTTTTAGTGAAAGAACTAATCCACACACACCTATGAGCCACCAAACACTGTCCTCATTAGAGCCCCACACTCAGCTTCAGACAGTGACTGACAGTTTAGTACCCAACAGAGTCGCCTCCTCTTCAGTGAGGGTCCCATGACCATCAATGGCTGCTCTGAGGGTCAGAGGAAGTGATCTGTAGATGCCTGAGGAAGTATCTTGAGATGTTTGTGGTTTGCTTGATGAGGTGCGAGGCGGAGGGAGACAGATGGGCTTGCCCACTTCAGTCTTAGTGAATATTATGAAGCAGCTTGTCTGCTATGAGCAACATGGACAGCGAATTCCTGTCTTCCAAGGTTATTATCATCTAGTCAGAGGGTGCCGAGTCTAAGTGTACCTGCTCCAGGGCTGCTGGATTCCATCTCAGAGAAGGTTGGAGTATGGTGGGTCTGGACATGGACTTGGGGAGGCCCAGCAGCCACACTTGTGGGGAAGGTAACTATAATATCCTTCAGATAGTCTGCGGAGTATTTTATCAAGAAGAACACAGTTCAGGCTGTCAGGATGGTTCATGGGGAAAGGTGCGCTACCACTGGCCTGCATTACTGAATCTTTTTAAAAAGTATTATTATTGGAATGTAGTGATAGCTTGGTCAGAATAAAACAAACAACACAAATCAGCTCAAACTGAGTGTTCTTGAAATCCTAGTCCTGAGCAGAGGACGGGAAAGAAATGAGTCAAATGCACTTGAGGTCCTCTGACCTTTGCACAGACATCAGCCGCTTGTACACATATGAGCATGCAGATTATCAAAACTATATGTGAGGGGCCGTAGAATGGCTGACTGCTGTGAAAGCCTGACACCCTGAATTGGATCCTTAAAATCCACAGTGGAAGAAGAGAACCAACCCTGAAAGTTGACTCCTGACTCCTCATGTGGCATTTATATACCAACTTCACACACACACACACACACACACACACACACACACACACACACAGAGGGAGATGGAGGGAGGGAGAACACACACACACATAACGATAACAAAAAGTTATGTATCAGAGCATGCATTATTTATATAAAAATAAACAAAAATCTCATTACATGCTCTGTGTTTCTATATGAATTGTGTTCATTTCAGGAACAATGGCCAGAAGGATGCCTTAGATTAACATGATTACCACTGATGAATGGGAGCCAGCAAGCTGGTGTTGCCTGAAAGAGTAGACTTCCCATCTCATCTGTAACAGGGGAATGAATGGGTTACCTCTGTGTCTGTTTCCTGCACTTGGGAAGCAGTGGGGATTCCCATATGTGAGGGTAGGAATTCATGACTCTGGGGCATCAGAAGGACCACAGGAAGTCACAGTCACCCGGGAACAAGATGATGAGCTGAGGTGTCATCCAGCCCTGTGGGCATCTCTGTGGAAGGACACATGAGTAAAGTAAGTTTTGTCCTGGTTGCTGGGGACAAACAGTAGCAGGTGGTTTGGAGAAGAAAGACCAGTTATTATAGTCATGGGCGGTCACCCAAGTGGGTGATATTATCAGAACTGGGTATCCAGGGCTTGGCGAAGATCTCAAACAGATGGGTGAAGACCTAAGTCTCACACTATGCATTAGCTTGACTTTACTTAGGGCAGGAGAAAATGGCTCCTACTTAGCAGTGTTATCAGAAGTAATGACTGTAATTACCATCACTGCCTTTAGAGCACTTTGCCGGCCACGTGCAGAACCTCCCTGAACTCA
Source organism: Phyllotis vaccarum (assembly GCA_033318265.1). NCBI lineage: Eukaryota > Metazoa > Chordata > Mammalia > Rodentia > Cricetidae > Phyllotis > Phyllotis vaccarum. The sequence goes on along the minus strand of JARWLC010000016.1, from coordinate 73,673,489 downwards.
TTTAAAGGGAGAAACTGTTATTATCTCTGTTCTCAGAGATGAATAAGCCTGCTAAGAAACAAGCACCAATCTCAGAGCTTGCAAGTTAAGATCTGCTTCTGGCACTCTGGGCACCACGAGACACGCCAATTCATTTCCCCCTTCTGTTCATCTTCTCAAGACTCAACATATGCTTTCTCTTCTTGAAATAATCCCAGAATGCTCTTTTGCTCTTGAAGTTTATTTAATATCCCTTGGATATGAAATATGCTTCCTCCAGAATAGGTGGTCTCAATCCTCTAAGACCTCTATTATGACAAGATGACATCAGTCACCTCTTCCCTGTCTTTAGTGTGCTCTGTATGTGAAAGTGTGTGTGTGTGAGTTCATGTTACTGTTTGTACATGAGGCCAGAAGACAGCCTCTGCTATTACCCCCGTTTTCTACCTTGGATTTGAGGCAGGATCTGTCACTGGTTCTGAGGGAGGATCTCTCACTGAATTGGAACCTTTCAAGTAGGCAGCCTGGATGTCTAGAGAGCCACAGGGACCCTCCTATTTCTGCCTCCCCAACACTGGGATTGTAAGCACACCCCAGTAATCGAAGCTTTATAAAACAAAACCCATAAATTCTGGGGATTGAACTCAGGTCCTCCTCTGCAAGGCAACAAACCACTTTACCAACGGAATCATCTCTCAGGCTCTCCTTCATGTATGTCTGAATAAATTCAATGCCATTAGATGATATGCACATTTGTAAGTCAAGAGATGGTAGGAAAACTTATTCCTGTAGAATGTGTCCCACAGTCCAGCCAGATGGACATGAACCCAAGTTCATGGGGAACCCAAGTTCATAGGGGAGGTGGCTGAGAACAAGGTTCCTAGCCCTAGTGAGCCTTCTAACACTATGGCTGCAGGACCCGCCCTCCATTTTTTTTTTCCTGCAGGCCCTATTTCTGAAACCCATGCCTCCATTTTTCACATGGGCACCATCTTGGCCGAGACCACCACGGTCTTTTTTCACTGATAACCATCATCGTCCTCACAGCCACTAACTCCCCTTTGTGTATGCGTATCCATCCACAAAGATCCGAGAGCGGCTAAGCTAGTTAGGTGGCTCTCGCCTACCCTACTTAAAGACTCTTCAGTGGTTTCAATTGCTCCTAAAATAAGGAAAAAAAACATCATCTCGGGCTTTGCATGATCTGGCGCCAAGGTCCTTGGCTGGCTGCCCATCAGAACCGCCCAAGGAGTCGTGATAAAATGCAATTCCCAGTCCCCACCTGGAGAGAATGACATCAGCCTCTCAGGAGGGTGGGGCCACTCACAGGTAGTTTTTCAGGTCCCCCAAGTGTGGCTGGGTACAAGACTGCTTCCCTCCCAAAACTCCTCCACTTGATTGCCTCGCCCTGGCCACCTATCCTCATCTAGTTCCTCTGACTGTTTTTGGTGGTTCCGGGATTGAATCCAGCTCCCCTTAATGCTTTCGGTGACAGGGCTCCATCACTGAAACACATCCCCAGCCCTCCTTCTACTTTTTGAAAAATTGAGACTGGATCTAAGTTGCTCAGGTGGTTTTGAACTGTCAGTCCTCTGCCTCAACCTCCTGGGCTGAAATTATAGGCTCCAACTCCGAAAGTGTCCTGTAGCCTATGATGTCTGGAATCCAACTGTAGATCAGGCTGACCTCAAAGGCCCACGCAGCTGAAGATGGCCTTGAGTTTGTCATCTTCCTGCCCCTACCTCTGAGTGCTACTATACAGGTTGTACTGCCATGGGGATATAGTGCTGAGAATAAGGCTCCTTTTTCTTTCTTTTTCTCTCTCTCTCTTTCTTCCTTCCTTCTTCCTTCCTTTTTCTTTCTTCCTTCTTCCTTCCTTTCTTCCTTTCCCCCTCCCTCAGTTCCTCCCTCCCCCCCTCCCTCCCTCTCCACAAGGTTGTCCTGTGGCCTCCACACGTGTGCTGCATACATACATGTGCACATATACACGATAATCAATGTAATAAAAAAAATGTAAGTATGGTCAGAGGTCGACCTGTGGGAATCAGTTTTCTCCTTCATCATGCAGCTCGGGGGATCAAGGCTTGGTGGCAGGGCCCCTACTGCTGCACCTCCTCTCTGGCTCCATCTTGGCTTCTCATTGATGCTGATTTGATCACATATTGGTGAGGTCCAGGCCCTGTCTTTCTCTTTGTCCGCTTCAGTAGGAGAGGTGGGGGTTCAGGGTACAGCTGTGGGATCCCAGCCCTTCCACTCAGGCTGGCCTGACTTTGGGCTCCCATCCTCAACACCCCTCCATGTTCTTATCTGTGACCTGCATGTGGTAATGACTCCAGGGAGATTCCAATTTCGACGTCTTTAGGCCTTCCGTTCTTTATTTGCCTTTGGGTTTTTCTGGGTTTTCACTCCAGACATAGGAGAAGTCCACATATAGTTCTGGCAGGCATCAGGATGGGAATAAAATTACCCAGATATCTGAATACCAGGCATGATGTAACCTGCAACCCTAACCTAGGAGGCTGAAGCAGAAGGGATTCTACAAATGTGGGGGTTGAAACCTGCCTAGACTATGTAATAAGACTCTGTCTGACGGAAAAAACAAAGAGAGAAAAAGAACTTTGAGCCGACTGTGGAGGTGAGAGCCTATAATCTCATCATTTGGGAGGCTAAAGCAGGATTGTGAGTTTAAGGCCAGCTATCTTAAAATAAAATAAGATTTAAAAAATCTGTCTTAAAATAAAATAATGATGATGGTGGTGGTGAGCAATGATCCTTACTTGCTATGTGAATGGGTCTAGCCTGTGGTCCTCCAGCAAGAATGCAGCCCCCTCTCTATGCCTCAACTTTGTCCTCACAGGAACTCAGAACTCAGACCCCCCAGTGCACCATCCTGCCAGAGGCTGGCCTGGGACCTCTGTTGCTGCTCTTCCTTCACACCTTATTTGTGGACTGGCTGTGGTGTGCTCCAAGTCTTTCAGCAGTCCTGCCTCATTTGCCCTACCCAGCCTGTTGCCTTCACTGCCATCTGTAGACAGGGGTTGAGGGCGTTTGAACGCACTCCACAGCATGCCTCAGCAGCGGGCCGTGGACTTCTTAGAGTAGTACTTTCCTTCACCATGGGGCTGCCTCATGGGAGCAAATCATGGGAGTGCTGAGTGTGAAGCCCTGGAGAATCAGCAGTGACCAGACAGATGGACATGAGTGCTCCCGGGCCAGAGAGGCAGGACCAGAAGAAGCAAATCAAGAGGAATAGGAAAATAGCAATAGATGTTTACTGTTCAGTGATATTAAGATAGAGATGTGGAGACAAAGTCTTAAATGTTAGATATGACTGTTTCTTCAAACCGTATCTGACACAGGGCTTGAGATTTCAACAAGCCTCTCAGAGGAAAGCCCGAGTTTAAAAACATGAATTACATCTCAAATTTCCCACTTAATATTTTCAGGCTGTGGTTGGTTGATGGAGTCGTTGTAAGTAGAAGTGGAATTATAGGCAAGGGAAGATCTACTGTATGTGTATATGGAAAGAAGGTGATGGAGATTTACTTTAAGGATCTGGCTCATGATGGTTAGGACCTGCATGGAAGTCTGCAGGGTTAGGTGGCAGGTGGGAAACCCAGAAGGGGGTCTGTTCATTTGCTGACTGATTTTCAGTGCTCTTTGCTGGCAGATCTCCTGCTTTCTTCGAGAAGGTCAGCCATTTGGGCTACTCAGGCCTTCAGCCAACTGAACAAGACCCACACACATCAGGAAAGGCCATCCGTTTGGGCTAAAGCCCCTGGATTCCAATGTGATGGGTCTCATCCCATGTACTTTCCCATCAATGCCCAGCCATACTGACCCCGTAACACATTCTCATTGGACCTTGTAGCCTGGAATTCTACTACTCAGGAGGCTGAAGCAGGAGAAGCACAGGTTTGGGTCAAGACTAGCTTGAGTATCTTAATAAGACCCTGTCTCAGAAATTTTTAAATGAGAGTGGAAGAAAAAAGGAGGCTGTAGTTAAGTGGTAGAATGCTCGCCTGATGTACGTAAGGTCATTTCAGTCCCTGGTACCACAAAATAACATCAGAAACTGAATTCCCACTGACTTACTTGTTTTGATTACATTCACTTATTTATGAAGATGTGGATGGGTACACGTTTGCCAAGTTCATGTATGAAGGTCAGAGAATGAGAGTCAATTTCCTCCTCCTCTTGTGTGGGTTCTGAGGACTGAGGCATTCCACTGGCCCCCACCAGTGCTTCAGTGGGACCATATATATGGCATTATATAAAGCAAAATTCTTTTTCAATTCCCTTTGATTTCTTCAAGAGGAAATCTTGGCTTTGCACAGAGAACTAGGTGGCCTTGTACTGTGGAACCTTCAGCAGTGAGGGGTTCGGGCCAGACACCCTTAAGGTGGCTCACTTCCATGTCACTTTTCTAGCACATGTTGATGGTGGCCGGGGTTGACTCTCCAGTGACCTGACACTTCTTCCAAGGCTTCAGGTTTAACAGTGAGCAATGACTGCTCATTCGGCAGGACTGGGGCAACAGGGATGCCAGCTGGGGCAATTCCTAAACATCCCTTATTATCCAACAGCTGCCTGTTTCTCTTCCTCCTAGAGACAGCCCAAGGAGTTGGGTCTACTGGTGAGTGGCCTGCAAGAGTGTTGGTGAATGGATGGGTGGAGGGAATGTTGGTGGTGGGGAAGAAGGGGGATGGGTGCAGTAGGGTGCCCAAGGGGGGTTCTTTTTGCAAAGAACAGCTCTAGGTCAAAAAAAAAAAAAAATGGGAGCCATGACTCAGGGAACGTAGACTTAAGTTGCCCTGGATGAAATGTTCTCCCATGGAAGTAGTTTACATGAGCTTTCTGCAGTCACAGAACTGAAGGTCATATATCAAGGCATTTTTCAGATACATTGGTGAGGGTAGCAGATAGGTGTTGGGAGGGTCATCTCTGCTAGAGGTTTCAGATGCTACTTGGGGACTGTCTCGGCTCATGTAGCTGGTAGCTAGTGCTCTGGTAAGCTTGTATGTCCTCAAAGCATTTATCTAATAGTCACAGGATATTAGGTCCAACACAGAGGGTAGCAATGAGTGGCTAAGGTGATGAAAGATAGAACAAGGTAATTTGGCTCTGGACCTGCCACATTCCAACTCTCTGCCCTCGAAATACTCATCAATCAGCCTTGTGGGATCTTTACCCCACGTGTGGCCTTGTTCTGGGTTCCTCTGCTCACAAAGGTCTAATCCTTGACTGATGATGGTCACAGACCCATAGCAACTTCACTGTGTCAGGCCCCAGTCAAAACACTCTCATTTAATTATCCTCCCAGTCCCAGGAGATGAGCATACGCATGTCATCCCCACTATTTTGAATGGGAAAACCAAAGCACAGCAGTTACACATTTAGGTCCATCTAGCCGTCTGCCCGGCTTCAGCTTTTTTTTTTTTTTTTTTTTTAAGACAAGTCTTCTATAATCAAGGCATCAAACTTGCTATATAACCGAGGATGACCTTGAATTCTTGATCTTCCTGCCTCCCTACTTTCTCTTTTCCCAGGTATTGGGTTCACAGGCATATGCCACTCTGCCCACTCGTTTGTGGTGCTGAGGATCAAACCCAGGCTTTGTACATGCTAGGTGAGCATTCTACCTCCTGAGCCACGTCCACAGCCCAGCCTAAAGGTTGTTCCTCCTTTTGCCAAAATTACTTCCTTCTCCTAGACTGCTTTCTGGCTCTGTCCTCTACTAACTTCCTAGTTAACTGGATGGCACCTTGGTTTCTTGGACGAGTCGCCTAAAAAAATCTACCTACAAAAGTGACAGTTCTCGTCCCTTACGAAAGAGAAAATGGCCATTAAATGGAGCTCACCTGAGACTTCCTCCAAGCCACGAACTCAAAATACTCTAGAAAGCAAAGAATATCGCTTAATGGGTGCACAGACTGGAAGCACCCTGATCCTGACACCTACCTCATGCTTCATCAGCCCCTAACACCCCCCCCCCCCACGCTCTGTGCTATAAGCACCTTTCTGGGCTACCTGGTGTGTTTACTGAGTAGTGTTAATTACAGGGAGCCCTTTGGATGATCACAGCCAGAAGGGCTTCTGTCCTTGTCTGGGGCGGGAAGAGTCACAGTGGAATAACAGTAATTAGCTGTTCTGTGAAGGCTCACAAATATTCTGCAAATATTGTATATGAGTCATCTGGCTGCGACACTTGTCACCCTGGATCTCTGGGGATCCCCTTCCTCCCTTGAGTTCCATGCCCCTCCTCCAAGCTTCACGCATATTAGAAAAAATTATTTGTCCTTGTTGGAGGAAGATTGACCTTCACCCAAGGGTTTAGAGTAGCTGTGCTCTCTGCTAGAACCTCCACATAAACTCAGAAAGTATTTGCTGGGCCACCTTGACACTGGGGGATGAGAAGTGGTTTCTGCCCTGAGGAGCAGTGTGGTCTCTAGTGTCTCAGTCAGCTCTTGCTGTATACAAATCTTGTCAGAATTTGACAGCTTCAATAGAATGTGGCTTTGGTTTATGATTCTCCTGGGGGTAACTTTGGGCTGTGTTCAGTTGGGCTCTGGGATGAGAAGAGATAGGGACAGGTTTCTCAGTCTCTGTGTTCAGATAAAGGCTGGGTAGTCTTTTCTGGAATAGCCTGTCTGTGAACCGGCCAGTCTGGTCTTGTTCATGTGGTCTCTGGACAGAGAGCAAGGGCTAGGGACATGTGTGTCTCTTAAAGCTGTCAGTCAGAATTAAGGCAGTCTCCTCTCTGTCACTTTTGTTGATATAACAAGCCACAAAGTCAGCAGGGATATCTCCCCTGGATCAACTACTTTTTCTTTCCTGATAGAAACACCCTAAGGGGAGAAATGTCTGACCTACAATGCCAGAGTGATTTCAGCCTGTGGCAATGGGAATGTGTGGCGGGGACTCCTTTGTCTTAATGGACCAGGAAGCAGACAGGGTGAAGGAACCAGGGGGCAGGCTCTCACCTCTGAAGGCCCACCCTTTGTTACCTACTTCTAGCCAGTCACACCTTCTAAAGATCCCACAGCTTGGGATAGTGAGATGATGTAATGGGTAAAAGTGCTTGCCACCAAACCTGGTGACCTGAATTTGATCCCCAGGCCCCAAACAAATGGAAAGAGAAAATTGACTCCCCAAAATTGTTCTCCCCACCTCCACACATGCACTGTGGTACACACACACACACACACACACACACACACACACACACACACACACACACACACACACATGAACAAACAAACAAAGCTAGAGGTCCTGGCCCTCTAGCTCAGGACCAAGCATTCACAACATGGGCTTGTGAAAGCCTTTTCAATTAAATCGATCTAGCACTACTTTTTCATGGGGCAGGGCCAGCAGGGCCATTTGCTTAAACCACTTTTGTCTTCGGGTGCCAGGGCTCTAGGAGCATCACCCATGCAGTTATGTCTCGTTGGGGTTAAACCCCGGGCTCTCAGCATTCTAAGAAGCATTCCAGCAGCCAGGCTGCAGCCCTAGCACACTTGCAGTTTTCTGAAATATGATGTGTTTATCTAATTATTCTTTATCAATAAAAAACTTGGGAGTCAGATATTGGGGTAAAAAAGTGATTGATCAGAGTTGCAGCAGAGAAGTAACCCATGACCGTCTCTGCCTCCATCTGTCTCTATCAGTCCTCCATCCAAGAAAGCTGAGAACCTCTCTAAGTCCTACCCCTACTGTTTATAGTCTCTCTATCTGTCCTTAGTCCTCCAAAACCTCTATGGTTAATTTTGGTCCGCTAGTAGCTAGCTCCACCCTCTGACTCAAAACAAACTTTATTGTCAGTCTTGGGAGCATTAGAGTGCAATGAAAATGTCATAAAACATTCCTCCTTTTTGTTTAAATACAACTGGAAGGTTTTAACTTTGACATAGAAAAGCTATCTATAGTAAGAACAATTATCAGGTAAGAATTACATTCACAAGGTCCAACTTTTTGGCGGTTTGCAAATTCAGAGAAAATACTCCATTATCTATTCTATCTTGGTGAGTCCAAAGTTCTGTACCTAATTCCCATTCTGTCCTAACTTGTATTACCAACCCAAAATTATTTTTTTAGACTTCAAGAATTTTCTTAAACAATTTAAGCATTTATGTCTCTCAACCTTATATACTTTACACCTCTTTTGTGAGTTTCTTTTCTAAATTTGGTAACAAGAAAAATTAGAACTCTAACTGTGTAGTGTTCAGTCTCCATAAGAGGCCAAGAAGGATAAAATATAACTTGAGTAAGCAGGAAGTGCAGAGCAAATGACTTTCAAAATTATGGATATGACAGAACAGCTGTCTGCCTGGACAGTTTTCTGTATAACGTCCAAGGTTTCTGTATAACGTTGAGTCTTCCATATTTGACCTACAGGCCTGACAGACTTTTCTGTGAATCAGGAATTTTAAAGGACTGCCCTACCTTGTCTCAGCAAAGTTTGGCAGTTGTGTGTGTATGTGTGTGTGTGTGTGTGTGTGTGTGTGTGTGTGTGTGCACGCACACAGCCTGCTTATCTAATTTGAACAGTATACTGTCAGCAGTTGAGCCAAGGGCAGTTTCTTATGTAGTGGCTAATGTTCACCACAAAGAAAGCAAACTCCATATGGAGGTTCTTCAATGCCCATCATCTCATCTTAAGTAATCCGGTGCTGCCAGGAGCAGACTGCCTCATTGTCATGAAAAGCCTTATGTTATTAAAACATCTTAGATATCAAGTGTTCAAAGACCATTTGTTTTTCTAAAATATATATGTTTGACCTTGAAAACATACCTAACATGACTACAGGTTTGATTGTAATAGGTGTTTAACTACTGACCTACATTTCTTTATTATCCTGAATACTTTGTAATAATAATTTTCAAGGACTAGAAATTTGCATTACATTGTTAAATGAGCTATATAGGTACAGTACCTTAAACAAGGGCAGCAACATATGTACAGTATGTTTCAACAAAAAAACCTTAAAATATGTCAATATAAAAAAATCCATAAAGATATGAAATGTTTAAGACTAATAGTTGCTTTTTTAGTTTAAGGGTGGATTTAATAAATCTACTGCTTTACCCTATTTTTACTTTTCAGAGTGAGATTCTGAATCTAATCTCCTTTGTCCAGCATTTTTCCTGACCATGACCAACAATAACTTGTAAACCCCCCCCCCCCAAATGATGACAAGTATCCATAACCCATTGAAATGACCGAAACCCCCACACCTCACCTCTTGGGAATGTGGGCATCATGTTCTCTAGATTGCTTCCTGCTGTTTGTGGGTGATGGCATCTTTATGGGACTCTGGGAAAATTGAGGTAAGAGTCAAGCCCTAGGAAAATCAGCTGTAGCGTTCTTTGCCAGTCTCTGTGTAATTGGAAAGTATAGGGCTTATCCGAAGTCCTGGATGGAGTAGTCTGTAATACCTTGATGGAGTAGTAGTAGTCAGCTAGATACCTTGAAATTGTCCTGAGCAGTTTGTAGTCCAAAGCTGATCTTTGGGTGGTGTTTGTCAGTTTAGTGGCATTACCACAATCCAGGTGGAATTGTTGTTGTGGGCCCCATCAATCTTTTGGAGACTTCAAAGGTTGCTGTTAGAAATGATCAAAGTTATTTGTAGAAAACTTAAAAATTTTAGGTATCATATAGAGCAGATCTCTGAGAGACTAAAGGACCATAATTTGTTAAGTAAATCTGATGAAGTACACAGACTTAATCCCTAGTTATCTGATAGACACTCAAGCCCAAAATCATGTACAGAAAGCTATATGAAGACTTTTTCTAGAATTAGTACTCTATTTGACCATTAATATCACAACATAAAGTTTAAATACATATGAATATATATATATATTAATTTTATAAATTTTGAGATAATTTTTATACCGTAAGAAAAGTTTTAAAGAGTCAAAATAAAACCAAAGATTATAAGATTATTGGCATCAGTCTCTTAATTTTGGTTTTTCTTACACCAGGTGGCCTTTTGAGACAGAGATTTTGAATTTTCCTTTAACAAACATGTTTGTGTTTAGAGAAGGAGAGAGCCACGCTCCAACTCCAAAGCCAGCTTTAATTTTTAACTGAACTTGGACTACAAAAGACCATTTGCACTACATGTCAAATTTCAGAATATTTACGAAATTTTATCCTGTAATACACCATTAGGCTAATTTACTTTTTTTCTCTTGGAATATTTTCTCTGAATGATTTGTCCTTTTTCTCCAGATGTCTTTTTTGTCCAGTCATCTTCAAATTCCTTAGTTGGATGCCTTCATTCTCCCCAAAAGACAAAAACAAAACTCTGCCACAACCCTAAGTTTGGGGAGTTTCTTTTTGGTAGGTTATATCTGATGAAATGAAAGGCATTTGTTCATTTTTTAAGTCAGTTTAGACTGAATGGTCATGCTGTTTGATGAACTATTTCCTCTCCTACTCAAGAGGGAGTCTCTCCTGTTTGTATTGAATCTTTGTCTTCAATCTTGATGGTATTCATAGCTTTTCTTCTCCTGTGGAAACAAAATCAAAGCCTCTTCCCCAACGTAACATATATCCATGTTTTCATTCTGAAGTCAACACGTCTTTAAAAATACAGGCCAATGTAATTCAGCATTTTTTAATTTTTTTATTTTCCAATGTCTCTCTGCAACTGTTGTTACTTTCTCGTTAGCATTTAAAAATTTAAAGTTAATAGAGTGTTATGTAATCTATCTCTGGGGGGGGTCTTTATTACACCTTTATGCTTAATAAGTGTAACTTTTAAAGTACAATTAGATCTTTCTATAACTGCTTGCCCTGTGAAATTGTATGGTATATCTATAATATGCTTATATGGTAATTCAATGAAACTGTTTCATTTTATTGAGGACATATGCAGAGCATGTCAGTCTCAATTTGTACAGTTATCCCCATGATGGCCATAACTTCTAATAGATGTGTAGTTACAAAATCAGCCTTTTAAGGACTCAAAGCAGTGCTCATTGGAATCCTGAATATTTATGTACAATATGGTGTATATATTTTAATTTTCCAAACTCTACAAAATGGAACATATCTATTTGCCAAATTTTATTTTTTGAGTACCTTTTGGGTTTCTTTCTTTAGGCAATAGAGTTTGGTTTTACAAAATGCAAGTAAGACACTTCCTTATAATTTCCTTGGCTTGTTGACAAGTAATAGAAAAAATATTTGTCAAATCCTTGCTATCAACATGTTATTTCTAATTAAGTTCTGAGGCTTATAGCACATTTCCTACCAAATAGTTGATCAATTTCATTATTATCTTGTTCAAGAGGGCCTGGTAGACCCATATGGAATCTGATATGTGTTCATACACAGATTATTTCTGATTATTCCTTGTAATTGAATAGATAGTAAAGTTAATTATGAATCATATGGAATTAAATTCAGCAGTTTCAATATATAAAACAATCTTTTCTGTATTTTGAGAGTCAGTAATTATATAAAGAGGCTCTGGAAAAATCTAGTAATACCATGAGGATAGTATATAATTCTGACTTTTAAACAGAATCATAAGAACTTTGAGTCATTTTATTTATTTCCTGACTTATAACCTGCATTTTCTGATTTTTCCGTTATCAGTATAGAATGTGTGGGCTCCAGAAATTGGTGTTCCCCATACAATGCAGGGAAGGATCTATTTAGTTCTCTTTGCAAGATGGTCTTTTATTTTGAGGATATTTGTTCCAAAAAGTTACTGCAAGCTCTTTGCCAGTGTTCATTTTCTGTTCATGATGAGGAAATTTCAGCATTAGTAAAAGGCACCTTAATTTCTGCTGGGTTTATCTCTGCTAATTAATAAAGTTTTAACTTTCCTTTCAGGATCAATTCAGAAATGTTTCTACATAGGTCTCTAATATTTTACTCTGTTTGTGTGGTAAAAATACCCATCCTATGATAACTATTTTCTCTTTGCATTAGAATTCCTGTAGGAGAATATGTAGATGGTAAAATAACCAAAATACAATTAAGCTCTAAATCCAAATAATCCACGTGTGCATCCTATAATTTCTACCAAAGACAATTCTTTCTCAGCCTCAGCTAATGATTTTCTTGAACTATTTAAGTTCTCATCGTCTTGTAAAGTTTAAAATAATCATGTAGTACTTGAGTTATTAATCCAATTGTGGACCATCATCAGTTAATATCTCCCAGGACTTTTGAAAATCATTAAGATTTTGTTATTAATCTCTCCTGATTTCTACTTTCTGTGGTTTAATTTTTTGTAAACCTATCTTATATCCTATATAATTAATAAAATATTCTTTGTATTTTTTTTGGAAGCAATATATAATCCCCAACAAGGCAAAATTTCCTTCTTAGATATCTGCATCTGAATCAGCTCGTAAGATATCATCCATAAAATGGTAAATTATATGTAGAGGAAACTTATTATGAATTATTATTGTACAAAATACTGAAACAAGGTAAGATTGTTTAACATCTCTTGTGAAAGAATTTTCCACTGATTCTTTTAACAGGCAGGGAATTAGTATAAAATAGGCACTGTAAAGGCAAAATTTTCTCTATCCTGTTCTTGTAAAGGTATAGTTTATAGCTTTTGTTTGTTTGTTTGTTTGTTTGTTTTAAAAAACACCCTTTTAAATCAGTAATGATAGTAGATCATTCTTTAGATAACAGAGAAGGCCAGGGAGTTCCAGGATATAAAGAGACCTTTGGCTAAATCACTTTCTTAATAGCTCTTAGATCTGTTACCATTCTCAATTTCCAGATTTCTCTTTAATGAAAAATATAGGAGAATTCCAAGGACTGGTCAGTTTTTCAATATGTTGAGCATTTAGCTGATCCTATACAAGCGGTTCTCTTGCCTGTAATTTTTCTGATGTCAAAAGCCATTGTTCCATCCAGTTTGTCAGTTAACCATTTTAAAGATAGTGCTGTTGCTACCTTTGAAAAATCAGTTGCTGTTGTGCCCTGTTTATGTAAAACCTAAATGGTCAGTGACTGTTCTTGATAACACATTTTAATATTTTTCTCAGGAGCATACATTAGTTTATAGTTTATTTCTGAGATTGGAGGAATGTTAATCTGGGTATTATATTGCTGTGACAAATCATGTCCCCATAAATTCATGGCCATATTAGCCACATATGGCTTTAATTTTCCTTTCTGTCATTCTGGCCCTATATACATGACCCATTTCATGCTTTGTTTTATGTGAGATAGAGTTTCAATCTCTAGAAGCTGAATATTTACCTTCTAAAGAGGCCAATCTGAATGCCAAAATTTTGGTGCAAATATTGTTACATCTGTCCCTGTGTCTATGAAATGCTCAGTTACAATGCCACTTATTTGTATTTTTAACTTTGGTCTTTGATCATTTATAGAAGTTTTCCAAAATACTTGTTTTATGGTATCTCCTAAAAATTTTGCTTTATCAAATAAAGCTGATCTGTCACCCAGAGCAGTATAGTTTTTCACAACAGACATTACGACTTTTAATTGCTCTGTGGAGGGGTTGCTGATAGGGAATGTTTGAACCAAATCTAACAGAGGGGCAAGAGGCCCCTAAGGCATTTCTGAATGACAACAGGTTACTTTGCCTGTCTTATGTTGATCTGCATTCATTGGTCCAATGTTGGCCTTTGCCACACCTTCTGCATATTCCAGAAGGCTAGGATCTTCTGTTTGGATTATCTCTAGAAAAAAAAAAGTGTTTCTAGGAATGTCTTATCTACAATCCCTTTTCAAATGATCTGGTTTACCACAATTAAAACATCTAATATTTTGGTTTTTCTTAAAATTTTTAGAAATCACTTCTATCCAAGTATCATAAGCATGAGATCCAATATCAGCTGTATTTCTAATCCATCTATTTATGGAAGCTGATCTCACCTTTAAAGGCCTAATCACCCTTTTATATTCTGGATTAGCATTTTCAAGAGGCAAGGATTCAGTTAATACTTGTTTAACTTTAGGATTTGATATGGTTCTAAGGCTGGTTTTCTAATAACTTTGGCCTCTCCTCTTTAGTTCCACAATGCAATGATGCAGTAGGTTCTGCTCTAAACTCCTCTGTCCTCGTGTGAGTATATTTCTTAGTTTCATTAGTAGGTCTTTCCAAGAATTGTATCTTATCAGTCAATTTTTCATATTTGGCACCAATATCAAACAGCCTTTTTAGGAATAAAACATGTATTATCAAGCTGATTCTGATTATAATTGACATCATATCCATCTCAGTGAAGCTAATTATCCTTTAATTGTTCCATTTAAAAACCATCCAATATTGGAACTATAGAGAAATAACTCCCTGTATCATAATACTACTCCCCATTTTTAACATGTGAAAAAACTTAAAAAAAAAAAAAACAAAAAACTACCCCCCTGCCCCCATTAAGAATTCCCAGGTGTCTCACAGTTCTGCTGAAGGTGAGTCTGGCCATTGCTGCCTAGCACGGCCTGGCAGAGAACACAGGCAGGTGCATAGCCTGGCTGAGGGTAGCAGCTGCAGCAGCTGACATGTAGCAAGGGGGTGAGCATGCGGTGCAGCAACACTAGAAGCCTGAACAAGGTAGAGGTGGCTGACCTGGTGTGGCAGCAGTTGGAGGAGGGAGGGGTCCAGGGGAGAGGGAGTCAGCCTCCTGAAAAGTGGGCAGGGAAACATGAGGAAGAAGCATGCCTAATGGGAAGTGAAGACTCTGAGAGCAGAGCCAGTCACTGGGGGGTGGCTAAGCTCCAGTGACATTTGTAGCCCAGCCGGGGGTAAGATGCTACCTCGTGATTTCATACCAGGAGTTGAATCACATATGATGTGTTTATCTAATTATTCTTTATCAATAGAAACTCAAAAGTCAGATATCAGGGTAAGAACCTGAAGGATCAGAAAAGCAGTAGATAAACAACCCATGACCTCTGCCCCCCCCTTCCTACGTGCACCACTTTACAGTCTCTCCGTCTGTCTTCAGTTCTCTAAGACCTCTATGGTTAATTTTGGTCAGCTAGTAGCTAGCTCACCCTCTGATTCAAAATAAACTTTCTTAGTCTTGGGAGCATCAGAGTGCAATCAAAATATCATACAACAGAAGAAATGTTCACCCTTTTTCCTTAAGCATGTGGGGGATTCTGCTCTGTCACTTTTTTTGAGATTATAATGTAAGTACAACATTTCTCTTTCATTTCCTCTCTCTAAGCCCCCTCCCACACACCCCTCTCTGCTCTCCTCCAAACTCATAGCCTCTTTTTTCTCTACTCATCATTGTATATGTATATGCATATGCATATGTATTCCTAAAAGTAACCTGTTCAGCGCGTATAATTTTACTTGTATGTATGTTTAAAGGGCTGTTCATTCTAGTAATGTTTTTGCCTAGCTGGTGATCATGTTGGCGTCACAGACTGACTAATGGGTAGGGAGGGTTGTTGATCCTTCTTCAGTTTCAGAAATTAGGATTATTCCCCTTTATATGTTTCGTTGAATTCACTAGCGAGGCTGTCTGGGCCTGAAGCTTTCTTCTTTGGCTAACCCACAGCTCCTCAGGCCCTATTAAACTCCCAACACAAGGTTCAGTTCCTGTTGGGTACATGTTCTTCTTGCATGGGTGCATCTTGGCATCGTGGGCATTCTCTGGTTCTGCCCAGAATACTGCTCACTTTGGAGACCCTGCTGGAGTATTATTTATTTCATTCAGGCCTGCCATACCAGTACACATGCTGCCAAGCCACATCTGTGTATTTGTATACCCTTGAACTTCCTGGACTCAAATGTTCCTGGGATGCACAGAACCCACCATACCCATGTGCCACAGTGGCCTGGTACACAGCAGGTGCTCCATCAGGGCTCATTAAGTGAACAATGGCTCTTTTGGGAGAGTCTGGTACACTTTAGGCAAAACACATTGGCTGCCTTTATGATTGATGGCATGGTTACTATGCTTCTGTGTTGGAAGACCTACAGGGGTGCAGACAAGTCATTCATTCTCTTATGGCTTCTGCACTGGCACTCTGCCAGATTCCAGTGTCCTGCCTGTGGCCATTTCCGGACAGAGCCAAGCACTGGCCTTTAGCCCAGAGTCCCAGAGTGAAGCCTGAGCATGAAGCTGGGCTGCCCAAGATCCATGGGTTTCCACTGACCCCAGTGCATCCCGGAAACCTCACTATTTCCTTCTGGCAGATGTTCAAACACCAAGACAGGAGGCTGGGTTGAAAACAGAGGCCAAAGCTACTTTCGGTTGGATATTGAGGGGCGGGAGAGGCCTGGGTTCCAGGCAGACATGGGTGGAGGCACCAGCTTTAGGGTGGGTACCAGATTTCCTCAATCGGTGTGGTCCAGCATCTCCACAGTTAGGCCAGTGACTGTGGGTGGAGGGCTTCTGACTGGAGGCCTACCCAGATCTCATCAAGTAGCTCAGGTCTGCCTTGGAAGAAAGGCCCCACACCTCCGTCTTGTCCTTGTGTCTGTCCTTCTGGGAATGGTCCTAGCCCAGGCCTCAGGGTCAGTTATAGGAAGGTGTGGCAGAATGGAGCTCAATGGACGGAGCAGGCATCTAAACAGCAGGACCTCCGTGGACTTTTGGTTCCTCTGCACAGATGCGGGCCTGTGCCAAAGCCACATCCTCTTGGCAAAAGCTGAGGTCCTGGGCTCCTGCCCTGGGGATTATGTGAAGGAAGGACAGGAGGGGACCTCAGGCTGCTGGTAGGCCAGTTCTGAATCCTCTCCATCCTCAGAACCCGTTAGCAATATCCCACAATTCTTGGCAAGATGAGTGTGCTGTCTGGGCATGGGCGGACCACTGAGTCAGCAGCTTCCTTAGTCCCTGAATATGTGAAAGATCCAGAGAGAGGACAGAAAAATGCCCTGGATTCAGAATTGGAAAACCAAGGGTTGGGTCCTGCTCTGAAGCCTTCAGACCTCAGTTTGTCATCAGTGAAATGGGGATAATGAGCCCTTGCTCAACTAGCTTCATGAGGCTTGACACTAAGACATGCTGTATAAACACAGCCCCACCCTTCATCACAGTGTGTCTGTTTCATGTGGGGTGGCCCCTCTGGGCACCCATCTCCTGGAATCTGTTTCAGCTCCTACAGATCTTAGAGGTCTAGCCGCCTACAGTGGGATTTACTGGTCTTCCCTGAAGAATGTGGTGTGTGGATGGCTCAGCCTGGGGCAGCAGCAGGCTGGGGCTGCAAATGGCAGGGATCCTGAGAGGAGGGAGCCTGGAGAGGGACATAGAACGGGAATGCACTTGGTGAGCAGTGGGTTTGTATCTGGGGCTCCGCAACCAAAACTCTGGGGTGACTTTTTAAAAATGCAGGAAGAAAATAGAAAGAACCATGGAAAATAAAGGGAACACAGAAAGATAGGGTTACAGAGACAGAGAGATGGGAATGAGACAGAGATGGGGTAGCATTCTTGGGGGCCAGAGTGGAATGTTTGCATGATGACTGTCACCTACATAGAGGCACTTAGGTGACAGAAGGGACAACTGATGACAAGAAAACACTTCTAAGTAAGATGTTAATAAGGGTGTGTGTGTGTGGGGGGGGACCTTGAAGGCTGTAGAAATGAGGTAGACCCACCTCAGCACAGTCGGAGGGAGAACCTACTTCTGAAAGTTGTCCCTGACCAGCATATGCGCCTCCACACACTAATTAATAAATGAATAACACCAACACGAAGACGTTAACAGGCCATCATGATGGCTTTCGTGGGTAAAGCTGATTGCCTCCGGTCCTGACTACCTGAGTTTGAGCCCCCAGGACCTACATGGTGGAAAGAGAGAACCAGCTACCACAGTGACCCTCTGATCTCCACAAGCACGCTGTGGCATGAACACACCCACAGTCATCACACATAAAATAAATAAATAAATGTAACAAGCATTTTTAAAGGGAAGTTAATTAGGGGGCTGAGAAGCCAGCTTGCTGGGTCAAGTGTTTACCTTGCAAGCGTGAGGACCAGAGTTCAGATCCCCGGAATCCACAGGAAAACCAGTCAGGAGCTGTAATCCCAGTGTTCAGAAGTTTCCCTCCCCTCCCCTCCCTTCCTCTCCCCTCCCCTCTCCTCCCCTCCTCTCCAAACCCCTCCTCATTCCCTTCTTTCTCCGCCCCCTTCTCTCTTGTCTTCACAGTCTTTTTCTGCTTTGGGGACAGGATTTTCTGTAGTCCAGGCTGACCTGGAACTCACTATATGCAGCCAGAGCTGGGTTTAAACTCCTGGCTCTCCATTTTCATCTGAATAAAAAGCATATCATTGTCATGTTCTTCAGTTAATTGCTTGAAAACCTGAATGAGTTTGTTTGAAAGGATTTGGATTAAAGCTTTGTTCTTTTTTAAAGTTTTCGGCTTTGTGTTGTATAAACAGAGTGCTGAAGAACACCCTTCCAGTCCTTGGGTTTTGTCGTGGTAAACCGGCCTTTGGGCATATGGCAGTGTTGTGGCATTCAGCTTGGCTAGTGAGCTTTTACTGGAAGGTCATCAGTGCAGTTATTTGGAGGCAGTGTGTATTGGCACTGGGCATGACGCAGGCCGCAACAAAGGAGAATTTGTCCCTTAGTAAAGAATGGAAAGAATCTGAGTTGGTGAGCCGGCTGCTTCAAGAATGGCTCCCTGGACTTCCCTGAATATGTTCTGTGACTACACAGCTCCTGGCTCATGTGTTGTTGAATTCTGGTCTCAGAGACAAGCCCTTGTGTGAGCCCATGAGGAAATAATGGAGGAGCAGTGAGTATGTCAGCTCCTGGCTCATGTGTTGTTGAATTCTGGTCTCAGAGACAAGCCCTTGTGTGAGCCCATGAGGAAATAATGGAGGAGCAGTGAGTATGTCAGCGAGGTGGGCGGAGGCTTTGTCCAAGGCATGTCCACCAGAGGAGGCAGCAAGACATTTGGGCCTAAAAAACTGCAATCTTGAACCATTCCATTTCAAAAATACCTGTGGGCACTCAGACTGCTGAGGTAAATGCTTCATGAAAGCTGGTCCCTTATTTTATCGCAGAATACCTCTGTGTCTATTTTAAAATGTGGAAAATACAAAGCTGAATGGAGAAGCCAGACACCAAAGCTCACAAACTGTTTCATTCCATTACCTATTGTCCACAGGAGACCAGTCCAGAGACTGAGGGTTGAGTTTCGTATTAGGGTGATGGGCTGGGCTAGAACTGTGTAGTGGTAATGGAGATACAGTGTTTAGACATAATGCCCAGGATATTATATTCTTCAGATTTTATAATAAAGCATCTTTTCCTGAAAATAATTGTCTATGTGTTATACATATGTGTGTGAGTGCACTCCCGGTGTATGTGTACACATGTCTGGCCAGAGGTCATATCAGCTCCCTTCCTCCATCTTATATAAGACAGGATTTCTCACAAACTTGGAGTTCACCATTTTGGCTAGTCTGTCTGGCCAGGAAACGCTCAGGATCTGGCCATCTCCTCCCCAGTGCACAGGATGGGGGTGCACGGGATGGGGGTGTGCACAAGATGGGGGTGGGAATTAGCACGTGCACTTCACCACACCAGATTGTTATGTGGATCTGGACTCAAGTCCCCATGTCTGTGCAGCTCGCTGGCCACCAGAGGACTCCGGAGGATCTCGTTTTCTTCTCTCTCCTTTCCCTCTCCTATTCTTTTCTCTGTATCTTTCTATCCCCCCCCCCCACACACACACAGTGCTAGGATATAGAACATCTAGGTCAGCACTCTGCCACTGAGCTAGACCTTCAGACCCAGATGGCTTTATGATTGCAAAGGAAAAGTAAGTGAATGTGGCCATAACCAGATCATGACCGTGGAACAGACTGGCACTCTAGATCTGCTGATGGGGTGTACTGAAGTCATACCCCTTATGTAGAATTCTTGCTAAGGAAACAGTTTGTGTTGAATGTGAGTGTGTGTGATGACAGTCTTAGCTATCAGTCTGATGAGATCTAGAGTTACTGGGGAGAGAGCCTCTGGCAATGCCCATGGGGATTTTCTTGATTAGGTTGATTGAGGTGGGAAGAGGCATCCACTCTGGGTGGCACCATTCCCTAGGATGCATCCTCCACTGCATAAAAAGAAGTGAGCTGAAGAAGTATCTGCTTCTTTCTGCTTCTTTGCTCCTTTGCTTCAGGTGCTTCTGCCTCTGGCTTCCCTGTGTGATGGGTTACAACCCTGAGTTGTAAGCCATCATCAACTACTTTTGTTATTTTATCACAGCAACAGGAAAAGGGACTAAGAAATGCAGAAGCATCAGGAGTGTTGGCCAGGTTTTCTGTTTCTGTAACCGAGCATCCAAGACAACACATGTGAAGGAGGAAGGCTTCACTGGGCTCTCGGTTTCAGAGGATGTGGTCCACTGTCTTTGGCTGTATTGATTTGGGGTCCATGGTGGGACAGAATATTGTGACAGTAAAGTTGTATGGAGGAAGAGGATCTCCCAGAAACAGGAAACAGGAGAGAGGGCCAAGGATCAAATAAATCTTACAAAGGCACACCCACTAAGATCTACTTCCTCCAGCGAGAACCTGCCTCCTAAAATTTCCACATCCCAATGCTATCATAGTATGAATCCATTGGGGGATGAATCCATAGCTTTGGCCAGACCCCTTAGAACTCAGTCACTTCCCAAATGTCCATCTGACAGACAGCCAAGCACTAAATATTCAAACCTAGCAGCCAGCATGCCTGAAATCCCACAAAGATGGCTGCTATCACCGTCAAAAAATAAAAATAAAAAATAAAGGTAAAGAGCCATTCTAGAGATTGAGGGGCAAACTGGAGACTTGGAGTAGAAAAATTTAGAGAGATGTGATGATATGGATAATAAAAGAGGTGGTGGCATTGTGTCATAGATTTGGTGGTGAGTGAATGCATGTGCCTGTGTTTATGTGTGTGAAAGTGAGCTCATGTGTGCCATAGTGTACATGCTGAGATCAGAGACCCACCTTGGTTGCCAGTCCTTGATTTTCAGCTTGTTTGTGATTGGGGGTCTTTGTTGTTTTTCTGCTGCGTAAGCCAGGCTAGCTGGACCAGGAGCTCCCAGGAGTTCTCTTGTCTCTGCCTCACATCTCCCAGGAAGAGCACAGATACTTGCGTTATCTTGTCTAACTTCTAACTAGGATCTGGAGATTTGAACTCAGGTTCTTACGCCTGCCTGCCTGGCAAGCACGTTTACACAGCCTGGCAAGCATGTTTACACAGAACTTAGCTCTTCAGCCCTTGTATTACATTTTAATTGTGGTTATCAAACTTTGGCTATGTAAGGAAATATCTTCATTTTTCAGAAATACCACAGTAAAGTATTTAGATAAAAAGAAGGTTGGACTTAAGCACTTACCCTCAAGTATTTCAGAAAAAGTGTCTGTATGCAGGTATGGTATGCACACACTTAGGTGTGTAATAGTTTTACTAAACAGCATAGACAAGGCCTAGTCTGCATTGTATTTAAACAGTGAGATTAAAAGTTAACTTAATTTCTACAGATTTACAGTTACTTGTAGATACATGTGTCTGGATCCCTATATGGAGATCTACAAGTTGCTTTTGAGAGGGGTTCTTGTGTAACTCACTAGAGTTGTTAGGTACGTGGAATCATCCTCCTGTCTCCACTTCCCAAGTGCTGAGACTATAGGTGTGTGACCCCATGCTTATGCAGGGCTGGGGAATTGAACCCAGGACCTCATTTATGCTAAGCGAGCACTCTACAAGTTGAGCTGCGGTCCCAGCTCTGAATTAGAGGTTTTGATTGCTCTTTCACCCTCCTGCTCCACCTAGACCCAGCAGTGTAGAGCTTCTGACTCTGAGGCAGGGAGATGGAGAGAACTGTCTGAAAATTTCTGAGATCCTGTTAAAAGTTGTGGATTTGAGTTTTGTCTTGCTGTTGACAGGTTTGGAGTTGTCTCTCCCGTCCCTCCTCGGCTCCTCATCCCTCTCTGGACTTTGCGGCTGCCCCCTCAGCCTTCTGTGCCCTGTGAACATGTTGGTGATTCTGGCCCTCATCATCATCTTCCACATTGTCTCTGTAGCGCTGCTGTTCATTTCCACCATCGACAATGTAAGTTCCTATACTCATCAACCACCTAGGAGTCATGGGGCAGTAGAGGCCATAGATGAAGTGGAGACGGGGAGAGGTGATTGTGATCCGAGGGTGTCCTCTCTGCTAAGGCATCTCCCCAGCCCAGGCCTGGGTGTTTCATCCTGGGCATGGAACTTGGGAGCATCCTGTGCTGAGGTTTGGATGAGGCCTGGTAAGATGGGTTAGTTGATAGGATGCATGCCTGCCAGAAGCCCCTGGGGGTAAGGCCCAGCTCTTGGCAATTCTCAGCTTGGCACCATTGTTATTCAGAGCTAGATAATTCTTCTTTTCTATTGAGTGTTTTAATGCAATTCTTTAAATGTATTTATTTTATTTTGTGTGTTTGGGAGTTTGCCTACATGCTTTTCTATGAACCACCTGTGAGTGCCTGGTGCCCAAAGAAATCAGAAAAAGACCTTGGACCCCTGAAGAGACTGGAGTTACAGATGATTGTGAGCCACCCTGTGGGTACTGGAATCAAACCTGGGTCCTATGCAAAAGCAGAAATGCTCTTAACCACTGAGCCATCTCTCTAGCTCCTGTTTTACTTTTAAAATTAGAATCTGCTTTCTACTTTTTCTATGAAATATTATTTCCAAGGTTTTGCCTCTTATATTTTAGACAAAGAGTTGATATTAAACCCAACAGTTGCAAAACCTGCCAGGCAGTGGTGCCGCCTGCCTTTAATCACAGCCCTTGTGAGGCAGAGGCTGGTGGCTCTCTGTGAGTTCCAGGACAACGAAGGCTACACAGAGAAACCCTGTCTTGAAAAACAAAACAAAGCAAAAGAATTGCAAAATTTTAAGACACACACACAAACACACACATGCAAACATGCGCACACACACACACATGCAGTTATGTGTGCACATGCAGGCACACGCACACACAGGAGCACACATAAACATACAGCCCGTTAATACACCAACAAACCGAACAGATAGTTTTCAAAATAAAGAAATACATGTAGCCAGCCAGGAAATATTTTTTTTAAAAGTGTTCAACATCCTTCACCATCAGGGTAATGCAAATTAAAACTGTTGTGGGATTCCATCTCACTCCTGTCAGAATAACCATCCTCAGGAAAACAAATGACAGCATCCCCCAGCATTCTCTTCAGTGGTGTAGCCCCTGGCAAGTTGCCTGTGTTCCCGTAAATAACCATGGCCTCCGCTCACACAGACACGACCAATTAATCTCAGTGGGAAAGTCTGAAGGGGCTTGCTGGAAAGAAAGCAGGTTCTGTGGGAGTGGAGGGGGTAGGGGATGAGACGGTGATAAGGAAAAAGGAGATGAGCAAATGTATCCCAGATACATTGTATACATGTACAAAACATCCAAAGGATGTTTTTAAAAAACAAAACAACAACCTCTCCCAAGGTTCTGAGGAGGCGAGGTGGGGGCATGACGGAGCATGTGTGCGGGGATGGTAAGGGCAGATCGGGAGGCGGGGCCACGATGGAAACCAGAAGCCATAAGAACAATAGAACTGCCACATGCCTAACTATACCATACACCCGGGAGGATGCATCCCCAGTGTCCGACCACAGGGCTGCTTGCACACCCATGACTTGCTACTCCGTGTACGGTGGTGATTGACGGTTCATATCAAAAGCCACCTTGTACCTTGCAGTGGTCTAGCAACATTCCTGCCTTTTGTCACCACATTAGTCTTGCTTCCACTCATAGCTGAAGGGTGTTTTCTCCCGATGCTAACAGGGAGCAAAATCAGCCTTGATGACCCATCCAGACCTCTGCCTCCCTGTCCTCCGGATCTTCTTACTAGTCAGGCACCCGTGTTATTAGCTTACTCACAGACTCTCCGTCAGAGCTCATGAGTGGAACTTTTAAAAGTCTCCACAGGCCCCTGACATGTAACTTGATCTTTCAGGGTCCTGCTGGTAGCTGTGTTAGCAAGAGAGTATTTGATACTCCCTTGGCCCAAGCAGGAGGTGATGCTCCTAATGGATGCCCTGTCTTGCCCCCAAGGCCTGGCTTCATGTGGTCATTTCAGAGAGTACTAAGAGCAAGGAAGCTGCTCAGAAGGCTGAGTCAGTTGGGCATCTCTAGAAGTGCGTGCATGTGTTGTGTGTATTTGGTGTATGTGTGTCTATATAGTGTGTGTATATGTGTGAGTCTTTGTCTAGTGTGGGAGGAGGTATGTGTGTGTGTGAGAGAGAGAGATTTAGATTGGCTGACATGAGCTGAGTAGCCCAATGGCAGCTCTCACACTGGAGTGATGAAGAACCAACCCCATAGCTGCTCAGTCCACAGGCCAGATGCCTCAGCAGCCCCAGTCTGGCCCTAAGTTTGGAGGATTCCAGGAAAGCTGCTGGTCTTTGGTCCATGATAGCAGGCAGAAGACACTGCATCCCCATGGCAGTGATAGACAACATCATTCAGGAAGAAAAACACTTGCACATACACACACCAGATAGACACATACCCAAACTACACTGCCTTCCTCCAATGTCCTCCTATTCAGGTCACCAGCTCATTGGGTAGATAGTACTGACCATATTCGTAGGTGGGAGGGGGTCCTCATGTTTTCTTGCCACTCTCCCACATCAGCCCTCGGTGGAAATACCTTCATAGACACAAAGGTTTGTTTATCTTCTTCTGGTCATCTCTAGTTTAACCGTGGACAGCCACATTCACGAATCCCAAGAGAAGTGCGCTGTGCACATGGCTCCCAATGCTGCCCATGTATTCACGTCATGAGTAATCACGCCAGTGGTAACATTATTACACCTGTTACCCCAGGGATCCCCTTGGCAGTATTCAGCCCTCTTGTGTGCATCATCTTGGGTTTCTAGGAGGCAGGGGCTTGCCTCTGATAGTTCCCAGGAAAAGGAAATGAACCTCTAGTCAGGTCTGGCCCTTGCTGGAGTCAACACTGTAGTAAGAGGTAAAGCCAGGACTTGAGCCATTCCAGAGGCTCCTGGTTAGACCCTGCCATAGGATAGGAGCACAGTTAGCCTTCTAGAGGGTCTTGCTGAGCTGCTGATTGGTCACATAGACGTGTTGGTTTAAGGATTTAGAACCTCCAAGGAAAGGGCCCATAGTGAAAAAATGGCCTGAGGTTCTTCGTGTGTATGTGTGTGTGTGTGTGTGTGTGTGTGTGTGTGTGTGTGTGTGTGTGTTTCCTGCATCTAGTCCTTTGGAATCTCAGAGAGGTCTGAGGCTGGGTACGGGGTGTGAGGGTGTGTGGAATGGGCTCCCACACCCAGGTGTTTATATTGGCATGACACTAACTAGAAGGATGGTCAGAGGTATGCCAGCCGGTGAGTCAGCACATGTTAGGTATGCACTTGACAATGTGCTTGCCCTTGAGGCTGGCTGTGAAGTGGGCACACCGGGTATTTGTTAGCCAAGTGGGTGGCAAGAAGGCATCCAGCCTTTGAGGGATGCAAAGTAGAAAGCAAGCCACCAAGGGAAAGGGCAGGGACAAAGATGAAAGGGAAAGTGAAGGACCCGGGCTAAGGCAGAGTGTCCTCTCCGCTCATCACAGGATGCCCTTCTTTGAATTTCCATTTTATTTTTCTTTATTCTTTGAATACCTAAATTTAAACATTCGGATTTTTCGTTCTTGTGTGGGGGAGGGCTGTGGTACGTGTGTGGATGGACTCCAGGCCAACTCTCTGGCATTGGCTCTCTCTTTCCACTATGTGAGTCATGGGACCTGATTCAGATCATCAGCCTCAGAAGCAGGAACCCTTTCTTCATTGCTGAGCATCTTGCCAGCCCGTGGATACGTCTTTGAAGTTAATGTTTAGGTTGGCATAGAGTAGTGCTCATAGATGTCCGATGTTATACTTGGTTCTCATTGGTTCCTCTCCTCCACTGCCCTTCCTTGGCCCCTCCCCTCCAGCTGGTTCCTCCTCCTTCCCCAGTTAGACCCCCTTCTCTACACACACGGACACACAAATACACAATGTGGTGCATCTAGTTCTGCACAGAAGAGAAACCATGCGTGTTTGTCTCCCTGAGCGTGGCATGCTCACCCATCTTCTTACAAATATTATCATTTTATTTTATTCCTATTGCATACATGTACCACATTTTTAGTATCCAGACACCTAGGCTGGTTCCATTCCCTAGTTACTGTGGCAGGCTGACCCCTTGATGTCAATTCTATCTTTTACACATTGTTCTTGCTATTCTGGTAGGGTCGGTCTCCATTTACTCTGTGTGTTTCCCCCACCGTCATGAAAGCGTGGGCCACCTCAGATCCTTCCGAAGGCTTGCAGCCTGGCATCCCATGGGACTCAGTAAAGACCCAGAACCAACCTGAGGTCTCTTGACTCGGACTGTGCATTTGAACAAAGTCTCCAAGACCTAGAACCTACCTGAGGCATCTTGACTCAGAGTGTCCCTTTGAACAAAGTTTCCAGGCCTATGGTCTGCCCTTTGAGAAGCAGTGAGTCCTGAGTAGGGCCCACACTTCTCCTCGACCCAGCAGGTCTCAAGATCTGTATCCTTAACCAGCAGCTCCCTATTCCCTCTGCAGGCCTGGTGGGTAGGAGAAGGTTTCTCAGCGGACATCTGGAGAGTGTGTACCAACAGTACAAACTGCACACAGCTTGGCGACCTGAGTGGCAGTGATAACTATACAGGTGAGTGTGGGTGAGGAGAGCTCTGATGCACATCTCTCCCAGAGCAGACCCAGGCAGGACCACCTCAGCAGGCCCAGGTCGGCCCCTTGCTCTCTGTCCCTGTGTGTCAGCTGTGGTAGTAAGCAGGGTCAGCCAGGACAGCCCACTGTGCCCAGAGGTTTCTGTTTGTGTTCCATGCTTCTCATGTGGGGTTATTTCTGTGTTATTGCTCTTTGAATCAGGGATCTGTGTACTACCAGCTAAACTCAGCCCAAGACCTGTTTGGTATGACCCATGAGCTAAGAATGGTTTTGACATTTTAAAAGAGCTGCGAAAGGAACAAAATCCCCAAAACAAAGCCAGAAGAAAAGGAAGAAGAAATGTGACCAGAAGCCTGAATTATTTATTGCCTTATTTTTATTACCTAATTATTTAATGACTCCTGAAGAAAAAAAGAAATCCTTCCAACTTGGATTCTTTCCACATGTAAATTTATTTCCCTATGCTAATGTATTCCAGTCCTGCCCCCAAAGCAGGAGAAAATGCCAGAAACCCTCAGTGAAGTGTGACTATCCTAGCTCCCTCTGGCGGACTGCACCAAAGGGCATGGACATCAGGGGACAACCTGTGGGGGTCATCTCTCCCTGTCCTGGGGCTCGAACTCAGGTGGTCCAGCATGGTGGCATATGCCATAACCCATGATCTGTCTCTCCAGTTCACTCCCCCAACCTCGCTTCCTTTTGTGTCAAAGCAGAAACATAAGCAACCCAAATGCAGCTGTAGCTGATCCTCCGCATCTGTAGGGGCTGGTTCTGAGACCCACAAGGATGTCAAAGGATGTGAAATGGCACAATGCCCATGGAACCTATGCACACCATCCTCTCTGCTTCAGTTTCCAGATGACTACTGCATTGAATAATCTCTATATATCATGTCATCTGTGTGGAGCTGGTCTGGTACAGGGCAAATTCAAATTTTGCTTTCTGGAACTTTCTGGGTTCTTTCCCAATCCACATACCTCAAAAATGGTTCTTGAGTCCAAGAATGCAGAAGCTGTGGATATGAGACAGGAGCCCTGAAAGTGAGCCCATTCCTGAGGCCTCCAGGAAGGCTGAAACCACAGCAAGATCACAGCCCCCACCCCATCAGCTCCCCCGAAGTTTCTTCTCTTGGTGCCCTTGCGGGGCTTCACCTGTACTGTCTGTGGTGCACCCTGAAACTTAATGCCAAGAAACTCTATTCCAAAAGCATACATCCATTTTTCCTTACAAAACCAGTTTCTACATTTGCCTCATCATAAGACATGAGTCACCTGGGATACTTGCTAAAAATACATATTCTTGGCACTTACCCCAGAATAATGGCAGCTTAAACAAGCCATCCTAGATGGCTCCTTGGAAAATTTAATAAGCAATGTTCAGAGCCACAGGGTCACAACCTTGGCCCACTTTGAAGTTCCCTAGGAGACTCTAGAAGCCCCCAAATGGATGTTTTCAGCATCTGGTGTTCCGGTTCATTTTGTCTCAGTGAAGTCTGGTAATATATATATTATTATACATATAATATATTATATAATATATAAAATATATATTAGAATAGAGCATGGAAATACATACTTTTGAAGGGCTCTTTGGCTCAATGAGTTTTGACAATTGAACATACTCCTAGCAAACCACCATTGAAAACTAAGTAGAGAAGCTTCTTAAGACCCCACCAGGTCCTTTGGCCCATTCCCTCAGTTTCTGCCTTCTGGAACTATTTCTCATTCTCTCCAGAAGCTTTCTTGTGCCTGATCTTGGCCTCTGAGGAGTGGAGTCGGGCATTGTGTTTGTGCTGGAGACTGTTTATTCACTATAAAGAATAAGGAAGCAAGGCCGGGTGTTCTCTGCGGGGCCCCGAGGTGCAGCTGGGTGCATTAGGATCCACCGCTGGGTGCATTAGGATCCACCGCTGCAAATTTCCCAACCAACCTTTAACAACTGTGCTCCCTCCAGCCATTTTCGGGCAAACTAGGAAGCTGCAGGTTGAGCTCTGGGTGTTGTGCTTTTAAAAGTCTCCCGTTCCTGAGCCAAACAGGTGGGAGTTGTTGACCCGGAGCAGGTAGGAGTCAGAGTGGTGGGTTCTGGCTCCATCTTCTGGCCAGTTTGTTATTTTGGTCAGTTGCCTAACTGGCCACTAGAGGGAGCTGGGCGGGAAGATTCCGAGGCAGCGCGAACTAATGGCCAGGGGTATCCAATCTGTGGCCTGCCGCTCACAATAACTAGTGTCCAGGGGCCTGACCAGTGCTGTAAATTTGCTTAAGACGTGAGCGCTCCCTCGACTGTGTAGATCTCAGCGTGAGGTTTATAGATAACAGTATTGTGTTGCCTTGTTCAAAGGTTGGATGGACATGCCTGGCTATAGACAGTCCTGTGAGCCCTCTGTGATGCCTTGACCCTCAGCCATGCCTTCACCTTCTACCCACAGATTACTCCATCATGCAGGCAGTACAGGCCACCATGATCCTGTCCACCATCCTCTGCTGCACCTCCTTCCTCACCTTTCTGCTGCAGCTATTCCGACTCAAGCAGGGAGAGAGGTTCATCCTGACGGCCATCATCCAGCTCATGTCATGTAAGTGAAACCGGAAGTAGTCTTTACCGCCTGCCACAGAAACAAAGTCAAGAACCGAATCTTTAAATCGTACGTTATTCGGGTAGCTGGCAGTCGTGGGAGCCTTTCCCTGGGCACCTTCTTATGGAGAGCCAGAGCAAACAAAACGTCAATTGCAAGTTCAGGCACATCCTTCTGGCCAGGCAGCTTGTTTCCCTCATCATCTCTCGCAGACACCAAGGCCACAAAGTCTTGCAATGCCTTCTTGCAATGACATCTAGATTTCAGGTTAGCTCGGGACAAACAGACCATTAGCAGCATGCACATGCAGATTCCTTCCTGCAGAAAGAGGCTCAAACATGCTCTTCTTATGTAGCTTTGCCGTGCCCTGCATTGTGCCCCCTCAAAATGGTTAGAGGAAGGAAGTCAGGGAACACCCAGGAGGGAGAAGCTGGCCATGCACTTAATATGGAGGAATCTGGATTTAGCTGGGGGAAAGAGAACGTGTCCCTGAAGCATGAAGCCTGAACTTGGGCTTTATGACAGTAACAACTGCTGTCTACAATGTGTTGTCTGGGTACACAGCAGAAGGAACAGGGTGCCAGGTAGAGGTCCTGGGATGAAGTACCCAGAGCCTTGAGGATTGGAATGTGGAGGGGCCAGATCAAACCGGCTCTCATAAACAGTGGAAGGGACTTGAGGCCTGTATCCTAAGCTAGTGGCAATCCATTAACAAGTGTTAGGCTAGTTCCAGGATACACCATGGTCTGCAATATATCTGACCCCTGGCTTGGTTCCTGACAGGTCTATGTGTCATGATCGGGGCTTCCATTTATACAGACCGGCGCCAAGACCTTCACCACCAGAACGCCGCCATCTATTCCCTGATGCGTGAAGGCAGCTATGGCTACTCTTTCATTCTAGCCTGGGTGTCCTTCTCCTTCACTTTTATCAGCGGCCTCATGTACTTGATCCTGAGGAAGCGCAAATAGGTTGCAGGAGCCCGGCCTCTCTCCCCACAGTATGGCATACATGTTCACGTAACCATTTTGTATATAATCATTTTTTGTGGGTTTTTTTTTTTTGCAAACATATTGTTTCCTTTAAAAGCTTTTATATATATATATATATAAGATGAGGATGAAGAAAAGAGAGAGAGAAAGAAAGTTTCTGCATTCTTGGGATCAAAGACCAGACCTCGAAGATTGGCATTCAGAATGCAAACCCACCACCGAAGGTTTCAGCAAGGCCCAGCAAGATTCAGCATTGTGGAAATCAGCCGGATGCTTCTCACCAGAGGACCTGGGGTGGGATGTGGCAAAGGTGGAAAAAGCTGATCTTCTTTGGGGAGAGGCTCTTTATATGTTTCTGCCCTGCCCCTCCCCCGCTGCCCACTCCTCTCTGACAACCACAGGTAGCATGGTGGGAGAGGCCTAAGGGAGAGATGTTAGCCCTGGTTTGTGGAAGAAAAGAGTAAGGACTAGCCCTGGCTTCTGCCTGTTGGGGACCCAGAACCCCAACCTTCCTTCTCCAAGTTAGGTCATCATTCAAACTTTCTGACAGACTCCTGTTGGCCTTTAGGATAGTGACCCTTAACCTAGGGATCATGTTTAGGTGTTGAGTCTTCTCCATGGGTAATTCCTTAGAGCATCTGTTACATGCGGACTCTCACGTCTACTCCAAAGATCATCAGAATCCTTCATCAGAGGGGTGAACATGCGTGTCTGCATTTCTGATGAGCTCCCTGCAATATGCTTAGACGCACTAAAACTAGGGGCCAGAGGCCTACAGCTAGGGGAGCAGAGCCCTGCTGTCAATGTTAGCCATCTCATCACACTTGAGATGGCCCCACTGCCAGCCATATCTTGGCCTCCAACAGCTCTTGCTGCTTTTCCCACAGCTGCTTATATCTGGGCCACTTGTGTCCCACTCCCAGGCCATGTGCCTACACCTGGGAGATGGGCTGGGCAGTCTCCTCCCTGCTCTTCTTTCTAAGGTGGGTACTTCCACTAGGCACCTATTCCTGGAGCCTCAGAAGATCCATCTTCCGTTCACTGCCTACCCATCATTCAACATGAATGGGTCTTGCCACATGTCAGCTGCAAGGAATACCTTTCAAAACAATCCCCTGTGAGACTCAGTCTAGTAAACAACACATACCAGAAAGCAATTAGAAAACCTACCAACTGTGATTGCTAGCAGAGATTCAAAACCTCCCAGGGTGAGAGGAAGCCCACTCTCTGTGTGCCTGCCTTTAAGTGCCTTGCGGCATCTGCACTGCTCTAAACAGAGTCATTCAGCTCTAACAGATGCCACTCATAGGCTAGTACCCTCTGAATAGTACACAGAGAATACTTCTGAAGAGAATCCCACACTTTGCACAGTGAGATAACAGGAAAGTATCCCCAGAGCTATAGCTCTCAGGATGGGCGTGGAAGGAGAATGAGCTGTACTCTAGTCAGTTTTGAGAATGTCCTGATGAATGTGGCCCTGGGAAGGTTGTTAGTAGCCGCGGATGTGCCCTACCCAAGTCTGAAGAACTCTATTATGACGGACACCTTATCCCTTTCAAACCTTTTCCATTTTTGAGCATCAAGTTGGAAAGGTGACTCTGGGACAGGGTGTGTAAATGTGTGTTGTTTAAACATGTTTACACATGAGCTTCTGTGAGTGGTCATTTATCACTCAGTCCCAGTGGAGCTGGGGGATGTTGGGTCTGGGTGGTTTGGGAGCCTCCTGCATACAAGACTGATTTCCTTCCCTCCATCTCTCGGAGAGACTGCCAAGGTGGCATTTGGCAGAGATAGGGCAAATGACCACCTCTTGCTTGGATGGAGAACTTGCCACAGCTCACTCTCGGTTAGTTGTAGGGTTGCCTCAATGTCTAGTGAGGCTCGGTGAGGGAAGCCTGTCTAAAGTCCTCTACAGCTTCCCTTGGGGATGTTTCTGTGATAACGTTCTGATAGTCATGATGTAAACAAACAGACCCAACCACAGGCATGGAAGCATGGTCTGGGCCAGCATGAATTCCCATCTCAGAAAACCCAGGGCTGAAGAAGTGAACCATTCGATACAATGGGAATGGTCCTGTGGGGTCCTGTGGCTGCCTGCCACTGTAGCCAACTTCTACCTACCTGTGACATGAGAGGTGCCCCTCTCCCGCTCTGTGCTCTGCATCTCATGGTAGAGATGAGGGTGTGAAGAAGAGCAGATCCACCCTTCCCCTATGCTGATAAGCTTTCAATTGGTGCTTCTCACTAGTTACCAAAGAATAATGACAAAGTCGACTGGGATATTCAAGAAACATTATTAGGACCAAACCTGTCGCTGTATTTAAAGGAAACTTTAGTTTGCGAATCTTACATTTTTATAAAGTACTGTAATTCATGGGGTGGGGCATGTGACAGAGACAGACTAACCCATGTTTGTCATTTGCATTAAAATTATTTTGGGTCTCTGTTTAAAGAATTCAGATAACGTTCGAGTGTTGTTCTGTGTGTTGTGTGTTCATGGTCCTGGATACAGAAGAAGCAGGATGCCTCCTGCTCCTTTCTACCTTCTGCCAAGGGCTGTGGGCCTGTGTATACCCAAACAAACAGGCTGACATTCTAGAATGTTCCTTATGAACAGAAGCTAGAAGATGTGCACAGCCTGAATGTAGACCCACTATGCCCAAATGTAGACTCACTACACACAATGACCCTCTCTCCCCCAGGAGCTCCCATCAGCAAACCTACCCAAGTAGGGGTTGTCACCTAACACATAGCAAGGCAGAATTTTGTCTACCAAAAGCAGAGGTAACAGGTAAGTGCAGGAAGCTGACAGCTTAATATTGTCTCTTGTTTGGGGGCAAGTGTGATCTCAGGCAGTAAGATGCTGTCTAGTATTTCTCCAGGGTGTTTTTGCTTCTGTTTCTATAACTCATAATTGTATTTGAAGAATTGTACAACCAAATTCTTCAAAGCCACCTAGAGTCAGATGAGTAGCAGGGAGCTGTGGGAGATCCCATCAACATGGCAATGTGAGTCCTGCCTGGTTGTACAGGCTGCCATTCAGTATTCAGGAGGTTGCATCAAGTTCAAGATCTGCCTGGGAAACTCAGTGACACTTTCTGTAAGACTCAATGACACTTTCTGTAAGAATGAAGAGTCAGTGTAGCTCAGGGACTTGCCTAGCATCCAGGACGCTGACTGAGGCTGCAGTGTGAAGGGGGGGGGGGGGAGTAAAGTATAGATTTTACAACAAGCAACTAGTGGCTCATCACAGAATAAACTCTATCCACTTCCACCTTGAGGTTGGCATACTCCACCTGTACACGGATCTTGGTGCTTTGGACGTGGATGATGGAGCCCTCTCTGAAAATGCTTAGTGATTATATGAGATCCTTTCTCAAAAACAAAAATCTTAGTAATCTCGGAGCAAATGGCCCCATGTGTCCCTTCCTTTCTTCCCCTGACTTTTTTTTTTTTTTAAATGAAACTTAGATCCTTGTGTTATAAGGCAAGCAGATACGCTGTCCCCTGAGATGTAGTCATAGTCCAAGTTGAGGGGTGTTTTTTTTTTTCTTTTCCTTGTTTTGTTTCGAGGAAGGAGAAAGAAAATATGGACACAAAACCTAAAACATTTTGACGGAAGAGCCAGCTCCCTCCCCAGTGATGCTGGATGGCAACAGCAGCCAACACTACCCCACCGCGACCCCTGTTGCTGATGAAGTTGTGGGAGTTACTCCTCAGTGTAAATCTGCTTCCAACAGGCTGGTGCCTCTTAATCTCAGGCACTTCCAGCAGGGTAGGCTGTGGGTCTGTACATTTGTGTCTAAGTGCTTGGCTTGTTTGTCCTTGTCAGACTCGTTCTAGGGGAGGCTGTGGTTTTGGTTCAAACATCTTTGAAGTCATTTTGAATGGACACGCTGTGAAGTATTTTGTGCATTTTTCTTTGGCAAGATTTCCTAGCAGGTGCTTCACGCTATCCCTACAGGCACAGTTCTTGGCCTCCGCATGTATTGAGGTGGAGAATGCTCTGGTGTGGGCTGTGCTAGGCACTGTCATACTCCCCCCTCCTCCTGCATCTGTGGCTTCCAGGACAACCATAGGAGACTCTCCCATGCCACTGTGTCATAACAAAACCATCTTCAGATGTTGCCAAATGTCCCCTTTGAGGAGCTGGAGCACAGTTGTCCTGGATGGCCTCAGTAATGAGGTTTGATATGGACCAAGAAACAGCAACCAATGATGTCGATTTTTTAAATTTTAATTTAATGTGTGTGTGTGTGTGTGTTAGTCCCTGCAGAAGCCAGAAGAAAATGTTGCATCTCTTGGACCTGGAGTTAGAGGGCTGTGAGCTGCCTTGTGTGGGTTCTGGAAATGAACTCAGGTCCTTTGTAAGAGCAAGTGTTAACTACTGAGCTATCTCTGTTGTCTTGGACCACAATCTTTACACATACATCTGCTGATGGAGATCTCATGTTATTCATGGGAGACCGTGAACAGTAGGATTGGATCTAACGGGCTTCCTGGAGACAGCAATTGTCCTCACCGCCAACAGAGGAGGCAGAACAAGGAAGTATGAGTGGCTGGGTAGACAGGTGCTGGGACCAAGACCCTGTCTCTAGGACCAATAAGAGGGCTGAGTGAAGAAGGCCTTTCAGTAGAATCTACAGCTGTCTCTAGACCTGCAGACAATTCACAGTAGCCTTCACACCTTAAGAGAGGCCTGGCCTGAATCTATTCCTGGTCATAGGTTGATGTAGTCACACCAGAATCCCTCTAGAAGGACTCTGCCTGGACAGGCCAGTCAGCCTGACAGTTTGTTTGGGACCCAGGTATTGGGAAGCATCAGGCCAGACAGGCAACTGGCAAGGCAGACTCCAACAGTGCCTTTCCTGGGCAGGTTCTTCCAGCCCCATTGCTGGGCTTAGAAGGCTCTTCAAGATTTGATAGCTAAAAAAATAAGTGCAGGGGAAATTCTATCTTGGCATGAAGAAGATGCCAATCCTTGGACCAAACTCCAGTGAAACACAACTTCTAGTTGGTATTTAATGAAAACCCAGAGCCAGATATTGGGGAAAGGCTGGAATATCAGAGAGAGGAAACAGACCACAGTCAGTTCTCACCCAGACAACTTCTCAGGGTAAAAGCTATCTTCCAGATTCCTCAGCCTGGCTCCTCGTTGCTTCTATAGAATAAATGTCTTCCTTTGCCTGCCTTAAATACCTTCTTTGCCCAGTTGTTTCACTTCTGTGTGCACACACCAGTTTACCATTAGGACAGAGGGCTATTATATTCAGCTGCCTGGACTGGGAGCCACACCCTGCAAGAGCCGCAGTGATTCTGCACATGGAAGCACGTCCCCATCTTCCCCACCTCGCTTTTGTGTTTACCTTTCAGTTATAGCTTCATGGGCTGAACAGGCTGACACCATCCTTTCTAAGATCTTTAACCCCTCTCATAGCTTTAAAAGGGCTTCCTTAGCCGGGTTCTGTTGCCTGCTGCAAACATTCATT
The DNA here is from genome assembly GCA_033318265.1 of Phyllotis vaccarum. NCBI lineage: Eukaryota > Metazoa > Chordata > Mammalia > Rodentia > Cricetidae > Phyllotis > Phyllotis vaccarum. The sequence continues at coordinate 73,637,776 of JARWLC010000016.1, read as the reverse complement.
TGCTGATGTCCTGCTGTTTCCACTCATTGGATAAATCGCGGTTCTTCAGGGGGACAGAACCAAGAGAATAGAAACTTCCTCCTCATAACCCTTTGAAGGGATGGGAACTGGAGCTTGAGCAATGGCTCAGCAGTTAAGAACATCGGCAGCTCTTGCAGAGGTCCTGAGTTCAATTCCCAACACATGGTGGCTCACAAACATCTATAGCAGGATCTGATGCCCTCTTCTGGCATGCAGACATACATGTAGATCATACATATAAAATAAGTAAATCTTTAAAAAAAAAAAAAACCAAAAAACAAAAAGGGTATATGTGTGGTGTAATCCTAATTAATTTAACCAATAAAAACCAGGAGTCAAATATGGGGATAATAACTTGAAAAATCAGAGAAGCAAAGGAACAGCCACCAGTGACTTTTCCAGATCCTCTGACCAAATGGGGCCGAGATCCTGTCTCCATCTAGTTTATATTCCTGTCTTCACCTCCCTAATGCTAGGATTAAAGCCGTGTGCCTCTATTGTTAACCAGTGGCTAGCTCTGCCCTCTGATTTCCAGGTAGCTCTATTTGTCAGAACACAAAGTATTATATAATGGAGGGGGTACTGATAGAATATAAACATTCCCCTAATGTCCCTTTACAGGGACAAAACCCATAGAATATAAGCTCCCCACTTCTCTCCCACATTTCTGTCTGGGTGCCAGTCAAGAAAGGACTCCTTTCTGTGGTGGGATTTAAGTGTCAGCTGATAAGGTCTAAAGATGCCTATCTAGGGTCTCCGGCTCTTGAAGAGAGAGTGGCCAACAAACCTGGCTATTTTACAAATAAACCTACCAGTGCACTTTTGGGGCTTCTTTGATGTGCCCTTTGGAGGAGCGCCCTGACTGCCCTGCCTGAATATTCCATCCGGCTGGAGAAAGCCAGACTGCTCATTGACTCAATTCCAAAATGGCAGTTAGAGCTACCTCTTGAAGGGGGGGGGGGGGTGATTTTAAAAATGTAAAGAAGAGAAACATGTTTTCGTCTCAAAGATAGTTAGTCAACAAGTTTCCTTATTTCCTGAGCCCTCCCCCACTCTTCCCCTCTGCCACCATGTCAGATTGTGGAGTTTCCATTGTGGGATGAAAGGTATCATTCCCTATGTAAGAAAAAGAGAGGCCATCCTCGTCTACTCTCCTGCCTCCCATCAGTGTTTGGGTTCAGGCACACCCTTCTTACTAAAAGGACTTGCCTTCCTGAATTACCTTTCCTCTGGTCACACCGCCAAGATTGTTCCTTCCCAACAGGATGGCTCATGTTGTCATCCCTCTGTGACTGTCCTCGGGGAAAGCTCTCCCCCTTGTTACCACCGACAGCAGACTCACTTCCATGACCTTAGTGAGCTGTCAATCTTCTTTCATGTATGTTGGATCTTCAGTGAATTGGTCTGACTCATGTCATTAGAGCAGAGATTTGATGAGAGAGCAAGAATGTTTGTGTGTAATTCTTGTTACCTTGACACTTCCTCATGACTCTTGGTTTCATGGAACTTCCTCACCTCTCCCTAGGAGCTGCCTACTAAATTACACAGCTTTTCTGCATGCCCTGGGGTCTGTGATCTGCCCCCTTGCCCTGTTCCCCTTAGAGCTACTTGCTCCGCCTCTCCTTGTGCCCTCCATGGCCTGTACATTGTGAGTTTCTTTGACTTCCTCAGGGAGCCTGTTAAGTCCCACGGCTTCTCTATGCCCTCCTGGCTGCTATATTGAAACCTTCCCTTGAGTGGGGTTTCTGCTTGGTCCTCCTTGTCCCTTATAGCTACACTGTTCTGTCTCTTAGCTGCCTCCCTTCCCTATGGTGGAGACTGTTCCATGACCTTTTCTCCTATTTTCCTCTGATTTAGAGTTTTTTCCCTTTAAAAACAAAGAAACATAATTTTTTTATTGATTCTTTGAGAATTTCACATCATGTACCCCAATCCTGTTCATTCCTGTCCCTCCATATTCACCCCTTTCCTCTGCAGCATGTCCCCCCAAATTAATTAAAAACAAAACAAAGCAACAGCAACAACAAAACCCCTTGACCCATCTTTCTAACACCTCTTCATTTATCCTAGTGACACTGGGAGCTGCAGTGTGTCACAAAACATACCTTTTTGTCCAATCAGCTCTACCCTATCATTGCAATGAGTCATTGGTTTGGCTAAAAGCCTCTGGTACACCATTGTCACTGGACCTTCACTGAAACTACCCTAGGATATGCTGCCATTGCCCCCAGTCATGGAGGTTCTCCAGTTATTGTTCCAGGACCAGTCACTTCACTCTCCAGCAGGTCTGAAATGGGGTAGCTGTTAGGCTGGGCCAACCCAGGGCCAGGATTTGGGTCTGGGTGATAGCTGAGCTAGTCAGTCTGGGAAGCCATCTTTACTAAGATTAAATAGTTCATGTTATGTGATTTCACCATCTTAAGATGACCAAGTGGCATAAAGCAACAACTTTAAAATTTCTCGGTCTACTGAGTCCTTAATTTATCATTTTATCTCTTTTTAGACTAAGGAAACAACCTCTCCAAAATGTTTAAATTGGTATGGATTTTTGATGCTGATAAAAATTTAAGATTATATTTGCTACAATATACTCTATATATGGGTTAGAAAGAGGCAGTTTGTTTAGTCGAGATATACTTAATAGATGGTCCTCAAACTCTTCAGAGATCTGAGTATGGCATTTAAAATGTTTAAAAGTTTCCCATGATAGTGAGAAGTGCCAGCTCCTTGCAACAGCCCTAAGATTTCCGCTAAAGAAGATGATGACACAGAAGAATCCCACCGGGAGCTTGCTTTACATGTGGCAAAGCTGGCCACTAAGTAAAAACTGCCCTTCACCTCACCTATCAGGACCCTGTCCAAACTGTGGACAAACAGGACACTGCAGAGGTGATTGCCCCACTTTTCCTAGACAAAGTAGGTAAATCCTTCAAATTTCTTTTTCAAGGAAAGTCTCTTGGATCTTCAGGCCTATCAGCTGAAGACTGGCATTGCCCTGGGACTTCCACCCCTAATGACCATGGAGGAGCATAGGGTGATTGTCTAGGTAGCTAGTAAGTTTCTGCCATTTTAAATAAATTCAGAAGTTTCTTGGTCTGTACTTCCTGCTTGCTCAGGTGAAATTTATCCTTCTCAGGTCTCTGATGGTGCTGATGACTGACTAGGGATAGCTTTGCCAATTTAACAGCAGCAACCAAGGCTTCAGCTTCCTTCTCAGGTCTCTTCATAGGTAAAAACCAGGCTTCAAGTCTCACTTTCCTAGGCTTCCATCTGAGAAAGACAGTTTGCCTTGCTACCAGACTCTAAAAAGAGATAAAGTCAAAGGCGAAGGTGATGCAAGCAGTTAATCCCAGCACTTGGGAGGCAGATTTTGTGAGTTCAAGGCCAGCCTGGTGTACACAGAGATCCAGAACAGCTAGAGATAACAGAGAAGCCCTGTCTTGAAAAGGCAAAGAAGTCAACTTTGTATTATTTATTTATCTTAAAAACCCTGCTTTATAATGACGACTGTCAATAATTAATTACCCATGTCTCATGGTAAAGGATTGGAAAAAATTTAAATATATTTTTATGTTCTAAGGTATATAAATACAATTTATAAAGGTCTGAGGATGCGAAAACTTAAGCTATAAGGGTCTAAGAAAGTGTCTTAAGGTGCATAAATACAGTTTGTAAAAAGTAAAAAAAAAATTTTAGATTTCTTTCCCTCTCTGCACTATTGTTATACTAAGACTTCCAAAACTTCAGAATATAACAATCTGATAATGTGTTCATCTAGCTCTTGAAAATGCTGACTACTATTATCACAGCCACAAGCTCAAGACTTTAAATTTCCTGCGGTTAAGAGCCCTCTGAAAAGAGCATTTAACCCAGAATCTTTTAACCCAGAATCATTTTTGGCTCTTCAAGATTCCACTGTGCCTCAAAGGTTTGAGTCTACTCTTGTAGACTTCAATGTGGACTTCAGTACAGACTACAGACAGTGGTAATGCTAACATATCTAAAACTGCTATCTCTTTCTGTAAACTTAAAAGATTTTTGTAAGCTTCAGGTAGTTTCCTTGAGTCTAGGTAGCTGGCCAAAGGGACTCTGGATAAGTACTATCAATCAACAGCCTGTTTCCCCACCTCCCTATTCCTGAGGGTGGGATCTCTCTTCTCCCCTGCTCTTGGGACTCTCACAGCTGCCAGGACCTTGAGCCTGGAAGTTTCAAATGTACATGTAAGAAAAAAAAGTCCTTAACTTTATCATCTGTCCTTAATATATATCTGTTGCAGCAGGTTTACATAGATTAAAAGATTGCAAACTGCTCCCTGCATGTATTGAGCCCCAGAAGGTCCTGCAGAGCCTGGGCAGTGAGTGAAATACCTGTTCTCCCCAGACTTGGCCAGCATTCCAACATTTTGGGGTCTCCAACGACATCCCAATGTCAACAGGAAGTAGTCATAGAAGATTACATCACCCCTTATCATTTATTATCAACAAAATGGCTGGGATGTTAAGTTTCAAACCTGGGATAAATAGCCCAGGTGCCTATTTAACAGATCAGAGTGGACCTGGCTGCAAGGTTCTCCCAGAATCCCTCAGTCTCTGCCTGTTAGAGGGTATGGCTGGGTGGGATATGCCACCCTCTACCCTGAACTCTCCAGCCAGGGACTGGGCTGCCCTTCCCCCAGAGGCTCTTCCCCATATAATCCAGACATCTTGATCTACCTACCTTTTTGGTACCTTTGACCTTCTGGCTGCTGCACCTGGGTCCCCTCTCCCTTCTCTGTCTCCTCACATGGCTCAGGGACATGACACTCTGGACTCTCCCAGATGTCCCTGTCTCTACCTATGGTCTCCCTTTTTATCTAGAACAAACTTTCCCCTCCACCATACATAGGAGCAATTATGTCTCTTATTTTTTTTCCCACTCAGGAAGCAGTGCAGATAATAGGCTTTAATGACGCCTAGTTATCTTCTAGAGACTGACATGAGCTTTAGGTTTAACTGGTATTGGGGTGCAGGACTAGAGGAATGCATAATTCAGTAATCCAGGCAAGGTACAGCCCTCCCTGACCATCTTCCAGTTCATGGTCTGCCAGGAAGTCTGAAGAAGTCCTTTAATTGCTTGACAGGATAAGGTAGATGGGAGTAGGCGATAGTAATCCTGCTCCAGGGTGCTGTCTCCCCCCCTCATCAATAAGTGCCTGATCTATGGGGGTCCATTCTGCAGTGCTTTGTACTTCCCAGAATCCAAGATGATTACAGGTTTAGAACAATGACTTACCTTTGTGCCTTCAAAAGATGGGTAGATTGAAAATGAAAGCGTGAAGACAGGACTTTATCCTGCATTCAGTTTCCCATACTGGGCCAAACTGAAGAGTCTGTGCCTTTTAGCAGAAACACCTTCAAAGGGCCTGTTTCATTTCTCCTCTGTTGTTTGAAAACATTCCAGTCCTGAGGGAATTTGGGTGTTGGCTCATCTGGCTTTGCAGACTATTTGGCTTAATGATAGACTAGTCCTCAAGAAAGGACAGGTGGTAATGACAGAAGCATGGAAATAAAAGGCCAGCTGTTCAAGCCTGGAAGCAGAAGTAGCACCCTAGCATAGAATACAAGAAGCCAAGGTCAGAAGGCATGCAATTAAATACATTCTACAGGGGCCATATTTTCTTCCACTGAGTTCCGTGGAAGGGGCTGGGTATCAGGCACACATAAGAACCACTTCTTTTGACTGTAATTACTTTTGAGATCTAGCACAAGTGACTTCACTTTTTGTTGCTGCCTCTCACAGTGTGGCCCTAGGCTGTCCTCAAACTCATAATTCTCCAGTGCTGGCCTCCCATGTATGGAGGTCACATGTGTGTACCACCACACCCAGCATGATGTCACCTTGTGACTGAACATCCCTGGTTAACTGTCTTGACTGTCCCTTGTCACCAGGATAAAATCAATTCTGGTTACTCTTTTTTGATCCCACATTCTAGGACATGTGGGGAGAGAAGCAGAGTGGGAGGAATAGAAGATGCCAGGAGTCGGTGCTGATACCCCCCCCCCCCCGACACTTTGGGAAGGGCAAAATTCAAGCAGCTAAGTGATATAAATGAAATGGCCCTTAGGCCTGGCTTCCCTAGGGTCCATTCCCAAGTTTCATTTTGTTTGATCTGTAGGTGATTTCTTAGATTCTTAAAATACTGTTCATGGGTTGATGAAATGGCTCAGCAGCTCAATGCTATTTCTGCTCTAGCAGAGAACCTAAGTTCAGTTCACAGCGCACACACAGTGGCTAACAACCAACCATCTGTGACTCAAATGGAGATCTTTCACCCTGCTGACTTCCCCAGGCATCAGATATACATGTGCATTAACACTAAGCAGAACATTCATACATAGAAAATACAAAATTTTAAATCCTGTTTGGATTACAATTGTTAGAAGGTATATTTTGCAGAATGTCAACAGATAACAGCTGGGTGATTTTACACAAAACACTGTGAGAACAGACATTTAAAGAGCTTGTTTAAAAAAATAGTCATTAGAGCCAAATTTTCATGAATTTAATTGTAAAACAAGCATCACAATTTCAGATGACAAAGACTTAAGACAGGCATGGCGAGTTGAGGTCGCAGCGGCTGAAAAGCAGTTATCTCCACTGCATTTGACACTTGAAGAAAACAGTTGTCTTCACTTTCTTCCCAGGTATACATTTACATTCTTCTTCAGGTTAAAGGATGACATAATTTGTCAATAATATTTTAATGTACAAGTCTCCATTTAATTTTGTTTTCTAAGGATAAGCAAAAATGTTTTCTAGATAAATCAGAATACCTGCATTTACTGATACCCTCCTAGGTAGCCAGTGTCTAATTCTTAGGATTGTACAGTACTTGGGATGTCTAATTAACTCTACTTAAAGGGAATGCTCATGATAGGAACATGTTAGTGTCACTAACAATTCTTTTTTGGAACACTAGCTTTGCATATTAGAAGGATGTCTACTTCAGGAACATAAATCCATCCACCATACATTGAAGTCAACAATAGTCAACACTGCAGTACACAACAGACCCTTCTATGCAAATTCAGCTTTTACATCTGAAATGAGAATTGGGATCTGTGGCTTGACAGGCCTCCAGAACTTCACATTCCCAAGCTCAGGGAATATCACAAGCTGCCCAGACTTGATTCCTGATGACAAGTGCACCCCAGCTACACAATGAAACATGCAATGAGTCAATGCCAATAGATGGCAGCTAGATCTGAGATAGCAGAGCTACCCAGCTGTCTAATGGTGGGTTCCAACAGAATGGTACACAGACCACAGAAACATCAAAATCTGTATTGGCCAATTAATGTGTTCATAGTTATGTGTGATGCAAAGTTTAGAAAAGACAACACTATGGGCCTGGAGAGTTGGCTCAATAGTTGAGAGCACCGATTGTTCTTCAGAGGACCCAGGTTCAATTCCTAGCACCTGCATGGCTGCTCACTGTCTGTAACTCTAGTTCCAGGGGATCTGACACCCTCACACAGACATACTGCAGGCAAAACACTCATGCACATAAAATAAAAATAAATACGTTTAAAAAAATATAGGGTAAAATTCAGTGATAAAACATGTTGAGGCACTGGGTTTCCTCCCCAGTATCATATACATGTGTGCATACACACACACACAAATGCACATATGCACACACACATACAAACACATGCATGCATATTCACACACATGCACACAGCACATACATACACACATACACACATGTACACACATACATATCACACATGCACATACCACACACACATGCACACACATACATGCACACATGCATGCACATACACACATACACACCACACATGCACACACCTCACACACATGCACATATACACGCATGCACACACATGCATGCACATGCATGCACATGCACACTACACATGCATACCGCACACACATGCACACACATACATGCACACATGCATGCACATACACAAACACATACACACATACACACAACACGTGCACACACCTCACACATATACACGCACGCACACACATGCACACTACACATGCACACCACACACATGCACGCACATGCACACACATACACACATACACACACATACACACCATACATGCACACACCACACACACATACCACACACACATGCCACACACCACTCTAAGGAGGGCACTTGCTGGGTAAACTGGCATACACCTGCAATCCCAGCAGTGGGAGGTTGAAACTAATGGGTTATCCTTGACTACACAGTAAATTAAGGGAAATCTGGATCCCACCAGACCCTTTCTCAAACAATCAACTAACTGAAAGAGTATCTAGTGGTCACTTTGTGTATATCCAACTCACATGCGTTTAACTCAACTTTTGTATACTATTGAGGTTTAGACACACAACTCTACACATTTATAGTCATAGCTATATAGTCCTAGAATCACTGCAGAATATTTTATTACAAAGTTGTCTTTTGAAGGCTTTGACTTCAACATATATGGTTATGCAGCCCTGGTCAAAGTATGGTCTGGTTCTGACTCTGCAAGGTGGTAGTGAAACCTTTTCTGTTTTCATTGCTTGAGGGACTCAATCTAGTTCTTCAAAGATGTCACTTCTATACTCTGCAGTAGCCTGGTCCTCCTCTTCTAGGGGACGGTTTGTACCTGAAGGTTTTCTTCTTCCTAGAATTCAAAGTGACTACAGGTTTAGAACAATGAGTTTTCTCTATGCCTGTGGTGATATATTATATATTTAATAAAAATAATATGGAATATCAGAGGACAGAGCCACCCACAGAGCCCAGCCATGAAGGTTAGGGAGTGGTGATCCATGTTTTTAATCACTCAAGAGACAGAGATTCTCTGGATCTCTGTGAGTTAGGGCTCAACAGCCAGTCAGTGGTAGCACACACCTTTAATCCTGGCTCTAGGAATGTGGAATGAGGAGGTGAGAGAGCTGGGGAAGGGAGGGAAGGGAGGAGTCCAGCTTCCCCTGCCACATCCCTTTTGGGCTGAGAACTGGGAGATGGGAGTCATAAGATTGGGAAGATAGGCCTAGAGAGTTGGCTGGGTGAGAAGTGGCTGTATCTTGTCCCTCTGTCTTTTTGATATTTCAGCTTTTCCCCAATAAATGGCTCCAAGTTTTTATTATAATACCAAATAGAATTCATGCAACATATGCCTCCAGTCAACATGTAGGAGACAGGCATACAAAGTGAAGGCAGGGACACCATGCTTTTATCCTGTGCTTAGTTACCCCAAATGGTCTCAAAGTCAGTACTTCTCAGCAAAAACAGCTTCTAAGTTCTGTTTCAACTCTATGGGCCATACTGTGAAAGAGCATAAACTTCCCTACTCTTAGGTCTTCTGACTGAAGCCTGTTAGAGCAAGGTAATCTGAAGCTACTGAAGCTGAAATCATAGCCTCAGTCACATGAAAATGCCCTTCATAGGCTCATATATTTGAATGCTTAGTTGCCAGAAGTGGAACTGTTTGTGAACGGTTAGGAGGTGTTACTTTGTTGGAGTAGGTGCGCCCTAGTTAGAGGAAGTGTGTCACTGTGGGGTGGGTGGACTTTGATGTTTCAAAATCCCATGTCAGGCCCAGTCATGCCCCCACCCCTTTCTGCCTGTGGATCAGGATATAAATCTCTCAGTTACTGCCTCAGTGCCATGCCTGACTTCTTCCTGTCATGATAATCGTAGACTAACCTTCTGAAACTCTAAGCAAGATCCCAATTAAATGTTTTCCTTCAGTAAGAATTGTCTTGGTCATGGTGTCTCTTCAGAGCAATAGAACAGTAACTAAGACAGCCATAATTAGCTTTTCCTTATTTTCAGAGCACTATGGGTGCAAAACTCCTGATTAAACAGTCATGTATCTGGGGCAGAGGAATTGAAGTTAAGGCACAGTAAGAGCCTTTTCTTATTTGGTAGTATGATAGAGAAGACTGTTCTTAAGACTGTTGCAAACAATATAAATAAAATGATGTCACAGTTCTATAAAAAAGTGATGTGTGGATGGTGGTGGCCTAAGGTAATCACCTGGGTTTTAGAAGAAATAAGGTTGGCATGAGTTGAAATTTGTGGGAGGGATAAGTAGGAGGGAGTGGACACATAGACTAGGCTGGCTTTGAATTTATGACCCTCTTGCCTCCGCCTCTAGTGTGCTGGGATTACACACTTATTTCATGTAGTGCTGGTGATCAAACCCTGGGCCTTGTGCATGCTAGGCAAGCCCTCTACCCAGTCAGCTGCATCCCTATCCCTGAAATTAGACGGATGTCATAATATTGAACTTTGCCTGGTGTTGATTATTCAAGCTCAGAAGATGAAAGAGTGGAAAAAGAAATTTATTTGGGTCTTGGAAATTGTGAACAGACTAGCCAAGTGCTGCCCAGAGGTTTGGGTTTATGGGACTTTTAAAGAAAAGAAATAGAAGACAGAGGCCACCTCACAAGTTACAAGAGAAGGAAAATGACGGACACAATAAAGCTACCCTGACACTTGGCTACACATGATGAATTGCTAGGACTCTGGGCACCAAGTTCATCCTCAGCTGTCGTTCTAATAAACTGGCTTCATGAGAAACAGAACATTTCATATGGAGATAAAAGGTTTTCCTGGAAAATTTGCAGTTACATCCTTCATTGTTAAGTTTGTGGCTTTTGCAAATCTCTAAACTTGCCAAACTTTACACCAAACCTCACAACTTAAAAACTCACATTCCCATGCCCTGCTCAACAATTCACATGGTCAGGTTGTGGCCTAGGCTGTGCATGATTCCTGAAACTTGAGGTTTCCTGGTTCTACTCTGAAATGCTCTTTAAATGTTGATTTTTTTTTGTTGTTTCTTTTTTTTGACATAGTTCCCTTGTAGACTTATTTTACTCCCAACAACTTAATTCTTCCTCTAAAAGAAGACCCTCCAGGGCCAACAAGATGATCCAGCAGATAAAGGGCAAGCATGAAAGCAGCTCAATCTCTGGAGTCTACAAACTGACTCCGGAGAGTTGTCCTCTGACCTTTACATGCAAAGGCCTGGCATGCAAGTGTGCCCCCCCCCCCAGTAATACATTAAAAATTTTTAAAAAGTCTCAGCTTTGATCCAGGCTCACCCTGTTACAGAAAGTCTTTCTGAATGCATTTTCTCCTTATCTAAGGCCACATTTGTTTTCTGTTAGACAAAAAGTATTTTATTACATTAATCTTTCTCCTTTTGTATGTCTGGTAATTTCTATGACAAAAACTAAATATAATTTGGTATTTGAGGAAAGTCACTAAAAATAAACAAACAAAAGAAAAAGGAAAAAAATTACTTTCGGATAAACAGAATTCTAGTAGAAGGAGAAAGATAAGCAAGCAAACAAAAGAGAAAATAGGCAATAACCTATTATAGATAAGTCTCTACATGTCAGCAGCCACCATGAATGATGCTTGAAGAATCATTAGAGTAGAGCGACATCAGCTAACTCAGATACTAAAAAGACCCCAGAACACTCGGTTTCTTCTTATACACACACCTGCTTTGGAACTTTGGAGGTCTGATGAAGTACTCTCATTTTTGTCGTGGAAATAGTTAGAAAGGCAAAGCTATTCATGCTAGGGTGTACATCGAATGAAAGCCAAGGAACAAGAACATAGATCAGTGTTAGAGTATTTGCCCTACAGGTTCAACCACCAACCCTGCTCAATACAATCACCCACTGTTCAATCAACTGCCCAGTTTCCAGGAAACATCATCAAGTCAGACCCTCCTAACACCTGTGACGCCTGCTTCTGCAATGGACAATATCAACATTAGTCTCAGGTGGGGATATGTTTCATATTTAATAAAAACCAGGCTGAATATCAAAGAGAGGAACCACCACAGCCAAATCTCACCCAGCTGTCTTCCAGCTTCCTCAGCCTTGTTCCCGTGGCTTCTACTGCCTTTGTCTGTCTTTCTATGCCTGCCTTAAAAACCCTCTTTACCCAGGAGTTTCACATCCAGGTTAAGATTAAAGGCATGGCACCAACCCTGCCTGCCTGGGAGCCTGGAACTCCCTCTGTAAACTAAGATGGCCTCAAACTCAGATCTTCTGGGATTAAGGGCGTAGGTCACCACTCCTGTGTCTTTCCCTGTGCTGGGATTAAAGGTATGAGTTACCACTCTCTGACCCTCCTGGATTGACTGTGGGTGGATCCCTCTGGTATTTCAGACTGTTTTTTTTTATTAAATACGAAACATATCCCCACAGTCTCAGGATCTGAGTACAGTGACAGATGTCTTTAATCCTAGCCACTTGTAAGGCAGAGGTAGGTAAATTTTGAGTTCAAGGCCAGCTAGTTATACAGTGAAACCCTGTCTCCAGATAAATTAATTCATCAACCAGTCAATCAATCTAGGGAGTAAATATTAAAAGTTCTCAACTAAATATGTAGATCTCATGGAAACAGAGAGAATAGTGGTCACTGGAAGTGAGGAAGAGTAGGGAAAACAATGTTAAAGGGTTTGAAAATAAATGGGAACAATGTGTTCCAGTGTTGTGCAGTACAATAGGGTCACTGTGGTTCGTGACACTTTATTGTATTTTTTTTTTTTTGAATGCTTAAGGAGTTAGAGATGGCAACTAACTGCCCCAACTTACACTACATAAATGCATCAAATCACCAAACTGTACTCCATAAAGATATGTAATTCGATGTCAATGAAAATTATGAGGTGATACAAGAGTTGATCAGAATTAAAATCTTGCCTCACCTCAGCAATGAGACTAGCATTGGGGACAGCATTGGCCATGCTCTGCTGGAGGTGTGGGATACTATAGGAATAAATGCCTTATGATTCTGGAAGGAAATAATAAACTGCTAATAGCAGTGCCACCATCACAGACCCAGTGTGGAGTGGGGTTATCCAAAGACTTCCATTGCTTTGTCTGCAGTTTGCATCAGGAAAATGTTCATATGGTTTTTAAAAAGTGTTTTCTAGCCAGATGCTAAACTCCTGTGGCCTCCTTGTCCCAGTAAACTAGTAATAAGAAACAAGGCATTTCTCACCCCAGGTCTGCACCCCCCACCTTTTCGGCTGACCAGTACTGCTACAGGCTTGCTTTTCCTTTTTCTGTCACTCTAATCCGCTCGTGAAGTATCCCTGGAAAGGTTATTTATTCCAGCCCTGGCCTGAAGGACCCAGGGAAGACAGTCATGAACTTTGTGGTGTACCTCTCACAGGAAGAGTCTTTCTCCTGATGGTTGGCTTGGTTCCTAATCGCTGCAGTGTGGATCTGGAATGGCCCCCAAAGGCCCCTGTGTTGAAGGCTTGGTCCTCAGCTGATGGCACTATTGGGAGATGGTAGAATCTGGATACGGTAGGACCTGGTAGAAAGAAGGAAAATCATTGGGGACTGCTCTTGAAGGGTATACACGGGCCCTGGCCTCCTCTTCCATAACATACTCTTACCATGGTAACAGGTCAAAAAGGCAACGGGACAAAGGACTAGATTAAAACATCCAAAATCAATCTTTTTAGGTTGATCTAAGGTCATAGCAACTGAAAGATGACCTTAGATGAACTGAAAGTGTCCAGATATCCCTTTAACAGGAAGCTTGTTTATGAATGCAGACACCCTTGTGACTCTGCACCACAACCTTTTTTTTTTTTAACCAAGAGAACCATGATTTGATTAGGATGAGTTAGCTTTAACTGTGGCCCAGAGTTAGCATAACAAAGCACACAAAACAGAAACATTTTATCATTCAAGGGTTATGAGAAGAGGGGTGGTCACAGGACTGATGGGAAGACCAGAGAGCAGGGTGCTCAGCTAGTGGGTAGGGAGAACATGAAAGTTCTGAGGGACACTCAGGTTCCCTCAAAGAGGTTCTGATAAGTGGATTTCAAGCTCGACAGGCCATACTCTGAGACTGTTACTGCTGTGAGCACCTACACTTCATACAAGGTGTATCGAGTCGTATCTTGTCATCCCGCATGAAGGGAGCTCACAGAAGGCACTAATATAGCACAGACCACTAGATAGACCATTCCCGAGACACTAAGAGTAGGTGGGGAGCAGTAACTGCATCAAGGGTGACTGTAATCTGCTTCTGGTATGAGAAATCACAAGCTGCCTCTAAAATGGACGCCAGCATGATATTAAGCTAGAATTTGCTATAGCAACTCCATGTGAGTGAAAGTTCCACGTTTCATTTGGGAGAGCCTGATAATTTACGAAAACAAAGGGAGAAGGCAAGGGAAGACAGAAGAGAAGAAAGAGAAAGCAAAAAAAAGTAGCAGGGTGCCTTTGGTTTACAAAGAAGCAGGCTCGGAAAGATAAAACAAGTTGTTGAAGCCCCAGTTAGGTGGCTCACTGGCTTCCAGTGATTTACTGTAACCCATCCCAGTCACTCCCCCACAGTGGTAGTATTATCTTGAGATCTCTTCACTCAGCAGGATGAGAAAAAGGTAGGCTGAAACTCAGTCTATGTAACCCCAGAGCACACAGACTTCCTGTCTTAGCCCCTCAACTGCTAAGATTACAGTAATGAACCCCCAGGCACCACTACAACTATTTGGTACAGAGCTGGTAGAGGCTGCACTAGCTGCTCCATGGCTGTTGGGTTACCTAGCCTATATCACCTAAGCCAATTTAATAAATGCCTTTGCCACCCATATCCAATCAATTCTGTCCTAGAGCAGTGGTTTCCAACCTTCCCAATGCTTCATCCTTTTAATACTGTTCATGCCGTGGCGACCCCCAACCATTAAATTATTTTTGTCATTATTCCATAACTGTAACTTTGCTACTGTTATGATTCGGAATGTAAATGTCTGTTTATCAATGGTCTTAAACAACCAAATTGCGGAAGGGCTACAACCCAGATTGAGAACCACTGTTCTAGAGTCCCCAGAATATTCATTCAGCTGTAACTGGGTTGTAACACAGAACCCTATGGCACGAAAGAGGTAAATCTTGTTCCATTTCTCCAGGCATGACAATATGAGATACACACTGTGAACCCTGGAATCAGGTTGTTGGCTTTGAGACTTGGAATAATTTCTTCATCTACAAAAAGGTGTGGCAGAATATAACTTTTATAAATCATCACAAGCCTTATTGGATGAAGCAATATACCATTTCCCCTTGCTGCCTACTGTCCAGGCCTGAGTCTCCAGGCTTCCTGAGGCACCAGTAGTTAATAATGCCTCAACATGCACAGCCTTGGCTCGTTGGCAAGTGTGGTTGCTGCATATTGGCAGCAGAAGCACGTTCCTCTGCACTGCAAATACAGTTTTTATGGTTCTCTGTGCTGTGTGGCAGGAATTTCCTGTCCCTAAGCTGGTACTATTCTGGTGCCACTGAGACATTGACAGTTGGGAATTCCACTCAGGTTCCTTCAAAGGACAGGAAAACAGTAACACTGTCTTAGCTACTTCTTCTAAGAAGTTGGATGCAAGCCTTCTGGGTGTACTTTGATATTGTAAGCTTTCCAGATATTCTGCTGGTCAGTCATGGGCACACTGTTATCTCAAGTCTTGTACGAACCTCAAAGGACTCTAGATTGTCATCTGCACCCACTGCCCGAAAGTGGGTGGGTCATGGCATCTGGAAACAGTTTCCAAATCTGATTTTTCCTCCCCTTAGTTCTTTGAAATGTACCCTTGGCTGTCCTGGAACTTTCTATGTAGAACAGGATTAGTTTAAATTGATAAAGATCTGACTGGCTCTGCCTCCTAAGTTTTGGGAATGAAGGCTACCATGCCAGACCCAAACCTGACTCTTTCACTCACAATCTTGCTATATAGACCAAGCTGCCTTTGGATTCACAATCCTCCTGAATCAGCCTCCCAAGAACTAGGACTCGTGTATGCCAACACACCTGGCTTGCTTGTGTTTCATATATACAGAAAAACTGACAAGAGTTAAGAGTTTTGTTTATGAAGATATAGAGGCACCCGAAACACCACGGGAAAACAGTCTCTGTTCATAACTCAATTTCCACTGTGCACAAGAGTGCCCCAATTTAAGACCATGCTGCAGGCTTTTTTCTTTTTTGACATCCCAATTACTAGCTGTCTAGTTTATCTCTCTTGGGTGGTGACTCAGGCATCTCAAGTCTCTATTTACACACCATCTCCTGGGCTTCTTACACCCCATTTATGGGCTTCTTTGGGAAGAGATACACATAAGACCCTTTAAGCATTACGTTCTCTGGGTACTGAAGGAGGCCAGGAATTTTGTAAAGGGTGGCATTTAGAGAAATTAGGAATCAGCAAATTAAAGCCTCCAATCCAAGTGACTAGAACTCCATGGCTGAAATAGCAGGATGAATTATTTTTATTTTTATAAGCAGCACTGTGTTTTCATGTATATAACATACAATGTTTAACTTTTTTTACACAAACAGCTGGACTAAAAATCTCTATGTAGACCAAGCTGGCTTGAACTAAGAGGTCTGCCTGCCTTTGACTACCACGTGCTGGGATTAGAGGCATGTACAATGCCTGACTTAATAAATTGTAGTGTTTAGGCAAAATCTCCAAGCTGTTTCTCTCAAATGACTGCTGCCAAACAAAGGCAAAGGGCGCAAATCAATAGTTTGCTTAGAATGAACACAGGAAGGAGATTCTCTGCACTAGATCATGGCAGAGATGCATCCTAGGATTATAACTGATTGTCAAGAATGGAGATGTGGGCTTCTGACACAATAGCAACTCCATAGCCACAGTAGGAACACACAGTGGCAACATAAGTACATGATGGAGTATGTGTGATAACACAGGTAACAGAAGTATATATTGAATGCAAATTATATACAAAATTCTAAGACACAATACATGTAAGACTGTCCCCATACAATGGGTTCACAAACTGAACTGTACAATGTTACAATGTTGGAGAAACACTGTAAATGAAACATTCAAATATGAAAACATGACATGTACACAGCAGATAATTACTGAAGACTTCTAGGTAAGTTTAGAAAACC
Organism: Phyllotis vaccarum; assembly: GCA_033318265.1. Classification (NCBI taxonomy): domain Eukaryota; kingdom Metazoa; phylum Chordata; class Mammalia; order Rodentia; family Cricetidae; genus Phyllotis; species Phyllotis vaccarum. The sequence goes on along the minus strand of JARWLC010000016.1, from coordinate 73,620,796 downwards.
TAGGAATAAATTTTATATTAGAAAATGGTCCATATCGCCCAAAAATGTCTTTTGACTGAACAGTAAAATAGTACTTGTCAGAATCTAAAAACTTATATAAAGTGCAGGCCATTGGGAGTGGTAAAGCTTTAATTTCTGCAATTTTCATCCAAGTCAAATGATTAGTGTTCTCGTAGCACAGGAAGAGGTGGTAGCTCTCCACAGGAGCGCATTTGGGGTTGACCTTGGGGATGTTCCACATCAGGGCAATGCCAGGGGGTCTCAACACCCACTTCACTCTCAGTTCAGGCTTTTGGGGAGGAAGAGTGTCTCGGATTTTGTCTGCCATCTCAGGAAGTGGTGGTGGTGGTTCTGGGAGAGGTGGCAGGTGTTCAAATGAATCAAAATCCTATAAACACATTTGCAAGAAAGTTCATCGAGATCATTTGGTGAGTACAGACAAAAGTGGTCAAGTTCAGGTTTATAAATCTACTTCTCATTCTTCAATCCTTCATCAAACAATGAAAGGTTATTTCAAGAAAATGAAGCTAGATTAATGTTTGGTGTGTATGTCCTGGTACATCTGTCAGTGTATGCCATGTGGGCAGGTCAGGGGACAACCTCACATGCTATATACCTCACTGCATTAGGTTAGTCTGTATGGACAACAAACTCCAGGGATCCACTTGTTTTTGCCTTCCCAGTTCTGGGATTACAAGTGAGTGCCACCTAGCTTGGCTTATTTAATTTTAAACGTTTGTTATAGGATCAAATCAGGGCTTTCCGTTTGCAGTGCACTTTATGACTGAGCCATCTCCTGGCCTCAAGATCAAAACTTCTCAAAACAGAAGATGCTTTTGGAGCTGAGATTTGTTTTGAATATTTCTACACTGTGATATATTACTAATCCAGAATGAAGGAGGTCTCAGGCCTTCAGAAGAGCAACCATATCATTCCAACATTGTGTTTCCAAACATTGCAGTAATTTCTCCAGTAACCTCATCAACAATGGTTATTACTCATAAATAAATGAAAAAAATGTTTGTTTTCATTTCCATAGCTTCTGAAAATTGCTAACTGAATTTTTATTATTATGTAAGTGGATTCACACGAGCACTTTATGAAAAGCCATCAAGATGTTTCCTAAGCTGAAATGTGGCTCAGATGCTTCCAGAGTAAAACAGATAAATCCCACTCTGCTGGAACGAACATCCTTTAAACAGCATTTCAGATTAATACCTCATCTCCACTTTCTGCCACTGGAATTATTTCCTTTGATCTTAAAACAGCTTTCGAAGATGACTTCGGGATGGATGCTGGGCTTTCTGTGAACAAGACAGTATAATTAGAGCTAGGGTGTATCTAAGTGATCAAGCCGTTGTCTACCATAAGGAGAAGGGGCCAGTGCTACAAGAAAATGAAAATGAATTAGTAAATTTACCTGAACAAATCCCACAGTATGTAAGCCCCCGGAGTGCTAGTTACTCAAGGTTACAGTACAGTTACAAGTACAAAATTCATATGAACATACAGTTTTGATAGAGTACATAGAATTTTCCATTAGGGTGACAAAAATTTCTTCTAAAAGTAAATTCTTTATTATGCAACTAAGAATTTGGTATTTATGCATGGGAGAGGGATCCAAAAGAAAAAAGAGGTGGACTTTTCTGTTAGATCAATATGGATTTCTACAAGCACTAAGCTACTTATAAGCACATATGAAGTATGTAACACACACAAGGTAGGGAGGGCACTTTCTCCTGAGGTGTGTATTCACATGCAGGGAATCTGATCAGTGACTGTGGGAAAGGGGAGGGCAAAGGAAGGGAAGGCACGGTAAGAAGAGGTGGCAAGATGGAAAAGCTCTGTTGAGACAGAGGGAAACGCATAAAGGGAAAGGTTTGCAGATTATTTTAAACAGCTAGGTAGAGAACACACGGAGAAGATGAAAATGGGCAGACAACATGGAAGGCACAAGAGCTCTATCAGTAATGATCAGTAATCATGATATGAGGTCTGTCTAGCTTGATGTGCCCCAGCAACGATTTGTTTTTATTTTTCTTTGGATATAAAGACTATTAAGATTTTAGTCACTTTATTTTTAGTCTTTTTTTTTTTTTTCTTGTTCTTGTGTGTGTCTGTATTTGAAGCAAACTCTCATCATATAGCTCTAGCTGCCTTAGAACTTAGAGATCCACCTATTTCTACCTCCTAAGTACTGGGAGTAAATGTACACACTACCATGCTCAACTATTTTACAGGTAGTAAGAAACCTTAGAAGAGATAATGACTTTTTGGGTCTAATTTTGAGACTCTCTATAGGCTTTTAATCATGCCTTAACTAATCAAAGCTAGGTCTGCTAAAATAAAAGTCTTCAGGTTAATTATCACAGAAAGTAATAAAATAGCCCTTAAATTTTCAAGTAAATAGTTTAATACAAAGAAAAATCCTAAGCAACATAATTTTCCAGGAGCAACACCTATTTTAAGGTAATAATCAACAAGCCCTGAACAAAGTACCACAGGCCCAGAGACCCAACTTTGTGATGGTAATAGACAGGACTGTTGCCACCTGGTGTTGATATGTGTTATCATTAGTAATGCCAATGTCTTAGAAATACTTTCTAGCTTTTATCCTTATTTATATATATTTTAAAAATGAGCAACAGTGGTGTTACTGTTTTGTGTTACCAAAGAAACAGTAGCCAGCACCACTTTATTTTAAAGGTCATATTAACAGGTTAAAAACTGTGGCCCCTCATTTCCACTTAACCATTCACTATTATATTTTGGAAATGACTCAGAGATGCAATTTACACCCAACAAGATACATCTCTTCTGAGTTTAACATATACTTTTGAAACCTGAAACCATTACCAAAACAGGATATAAAAAATATCACCCCTAAGCTTTCTCTTGCCTGTGCTTGTTCCTCAGGCTGGCCTTGAAATCCTGATCCTCTTGCTGCTCAACTTCTGGAGTACTAGAATTGTTGGCAGGTACCATTATGACCATCTAATCAACAGAAGTTCTTTAGTATCCTTTTTTAATCAACCTATCTTACTTGAAATCAATCCTTTGTTGTCCCTAATGATTATAAATAGGTGGCACACACCTTTAATCGTTTAATCCTGGACGTTGGGAAATAGAGACAGAAGGATCTGACTTTGAGGCCAGCAGTTCCAGGACAGCCAGGGCTACAGAGAAACCCTGTCTCAGTGAGTTGACAAGCCTGCATGGCCAAGGGATCAATACTAGCATTAAAAAAAGGATTTGCCTTTTCTAGAATTAGACACATATTAAATCATACAAATGCAGGATTATTATTTTATTCCTTGATTATTAAGTTATATAGATACATAATCTATATATTTGTCATCTGGTAGACTTTTAAATAAGTATGTTATGAGAATGTGTAGCTGAATGTGGTGGTACACACACCTACAATCCCAGCATTTGAGAAACTGAGGTAAAACTACAATTTAAAGGACATATGGAGATCCTGTGTGTTTGGATGTGGGTTTTCTTTTCTCTTAGAGAAATATATGGAAGGCTAGTCTAGTTATACAATAAGACTGAAACTGCCAAATTAAGTTGTTTAGACACTTTACATTCTTAGTAACAAAGAACCCCAAGTTGATACAGAGCCTCACCAACATATATATCATACCTTCAGTTAACTTGGTTATTCTATTGGATATGCTGTAAGTCTCATTATGGCTTTACTTTCCCTAATGAGAACACTACTTAGGGCATCTCTTTTGCTCACTCCTTATTTCCTTATTATATCAAAGTAATGGTCTTCCTGCTTTGGGTTCAATTTTGTTTTGTTGTGAAGTCTCTTAGATGAGTATCTTGAAAACTCCATTTCATTGCCCCAAATGTTTTTCTCCTTGAAAGATTACCATATCCATCCTTACTGTACCACAACCTGGTTAACACTTTTTAATATGGACCCATTTTCACTTAATCTTATTTCCTTTAATGAACTTCGAGGCTGGGGAGATGTTTTTCACTGCATCAGTAATCTTTCTGAATCCAAATAAAACAAAAATAGCATCTGGTGTGGCTTTGTCCATTTTAGCTGTTCTTCCTGAGTCTCTGTATTCAGTCTTGCCGTCTTCCCAGGCTGAAGGACATTTGTCTGCTCTGAGGTAGATGGTCATGAATTTCCTGGTACAGAGTCCGATTCTTCATGGCAGTGATCCTCTTCCTCCAGTCTTTAATGATCAGTTCAGCTTTCTTTTGACTTCTACTGTTCTAGCTGAGAATTCTGTGAAAACTTTGTCCTTCCTACATTTCGTGCTATCCTTGTAAGGAGACCATGTTAATCATCTTTGTAATGGTTCAATGCTAACATACGCAAATTTTTCACTTGTTTTCAAGAAAATCATTCTATGTGTTAATAAGGTATTCTTTGTTTTGATTCTGCTTGGAGTTGATTGAATTTCTTGGCTGTGTGGCTTATACTTCTCAGCACTCATTCTGAGACTATATGATTCATTTCCAATCCCAGAAAATTATATACCTTTTGGCTCAAATTGAAGAAGCAGGAAAGCGGTGTCACTGTTGTTTGTTTTCACATCATGTGTGAATAGCATCCCTTTACTCCTGGTTCTAGGCACTTCCTCTTAGACACTGTTGCTATGGTTAAGGAAAATAGGTGCCACAGGGAGATGAGAGACTGAGAACAGTTCCAACAGCCCTTCCAATGTCCTTCAGAGGGTGAATAAAGAGATTATGATACATCCACACCTGGGCTATTACTGGACCACAGAAAGGAAAACATTATGGATATAAAACAACATGAATAACCTGTTAAAGAACCACATTGCAAGAAGCCAATCTCAGAAGGATGGGTATTGCATAATCACACTGAATTTATCTAATTATAGAGAAGAAAACAGATTCATGGTTGCCAGGACTTAGGGGCTGGGGTAGACGGTATGTGTGCCTTTAAGGGGTAGTACAAGGCTGTCTTGCAGTAACAGAACAATTCTGTAATTTTGGCACAGTCACACAAACCCACATGCATTTTCTTAGAAAGGAAGATATAAAGTATCCTTTACCTATGCTGTTGTTGGACAAGCCTTCTTTTGTCAAGTCAATAACAAAATCAAGTTTCTTCTCTAGAGCCTGAAAAGTTTTGTTTAAAAAGAAAGTTTAATAGCAGAAAATGTTTTTAAAACATAAAAACACATTTTTCAGAGCTGAGGATTGAACTTTGGCCTTGTTCATATTCTTCCTCTCAAGTATGTCACCAATGAGCTAGTCCCAGCCCCACCTAATAGATAGAAGCTGGAGACTCAACATTCTCTAAGTAACTTATGGTTTAAATTGCTATAAGATACTGTAGTATCTCAAATATAGTTAAGCAGCTCCATGAGCTGCTCAGTGTCATTTTGATATCCTCGTAGCTGCCTGTTTTCCAGTGTGCAAACTACTCCTGTACTTGTCTGTGTCACTCCCACCCCACAGAAGAAGGGCAGTGAAGGACTATGCCCTGGAGACTTTCAGTGCACAGAGACAGAGCACAACATCCTGTAGCTCTGGAGTTCCTATGGTATAAATGTTCAGATGAATATTCAGAGACAACAACTGTTACCCACCCCAACTTCACTTACGGTATTAGGTGAGTTGCTGAATTTCCTTGACACGTTTTTTCCAATTTCTGAGAGAAAAGAAATAAAATAATTGAATATATTCAATTAAAGTTATTAAACTATTTTTAAACATAGTCTTTGCAATACAAGCTACTGAAACACAAATAATAATAGGGACACTAATACACTAATAATAAAAATAACTGACAAGCTAATTTAAAATTGATTTGAGATTAAAACATTTTTTCATCACCTTTACACCTACACTAGTAGCTCCTGTATTTCTAAGTCTGAAACTATTTTAGCATCAGCAATTGTAACATTCTGTTATTCACAATATCTGTAAGTGGGCCTGAGGAGCACCATCCTGGAATGCAGAGTTCCCCACTTCCTAGCAACTCTTTCATTTACAGTCTGTTGAGATGCATAGTTTTATATCCAAGGTGGGAGGGAATGCAAAGCCTTCTGATGTTAAGATATAAACATTTCAACAAAGCCAAACATGACACAAACAAAGGGAATTCTGGGTAAAAAATTTGTGGGCAAGCAATATGGCAATTTTTAAATTAGAAAAAATGTTTTCTCCAAACCAGGTGTGATGATACATGCTTGTAATCCTAGCACCTGTAAAGTGAAGGCAGGAAGATCAGAAATTCAAGGTCTTCCTTACTTAAACAGATTGTTCATATCCTGTGAATGAGATGTCATATACACAAAAATAGCACATACATTGTAAACTGAGCTCTATAAAAACCTATCTCATCTAAAAAACTGTTTTTTTAAACAAAATATTATCAAACTCTAACGAAAGAAATTTAAAAAAATTTAAAAACAGTTAAAAAAGAAAAAAATTTAAATGTAAAATAGGTTATTAACTAATAGACACAGACAAATTACCACTATCAGTAACAAAAGACCAAGGCAAACAAAACAGATGTGCATGATTTAAGTCATAAATAAAGAAGCAAAAGGCCTTCAGCTGCTGATAGATACAAAGATGAAAAGAAATACCAATTTTATTAATGAATCATCACTTTTAACTAGGTATTAACAGTTTGTAATCCTAGATATAAACTAGAGGATTAAGTAGACAATTTTGTACCTTATTAAAAGATAATACAGATAGAGAGATGGTTCAGGGGTTAAGGGCACTTGCTGTTCTTCCAGAGGATCAGAGTTCAGTTCCCAGCACCCACACCAGGGGGCTCACAACTGCCTGCAACTCCAGCTCCAGGGGATCAATGTCCTCTCTGGACTCTCATAGCCTCTACATATATGAGGTATACACTCATACAAACACAATATGAAAACAAAAATATTTTTAAAAGACATTGCTCATTCTTTATTTTTAAGCTTTCTAATTTGATAGATCATATTCAACCAACTTAAGATACCTGTTGGAGCTGATGTAGTTGGAGTTGTCAAATTAGGTTTCTCCACAGAAATTAACATAACATCATCAGTGTTACTAGAATAGCAACAGAAAGAAAGAAAGAAAGAAGGAAGGAAGGAAAGAAAAATTGCAATTAATGGTCAGAATTCCTTTAATATATCATTAATTGGGGGGGGGAGGGGGTTGTTGAGACAGGGTTTTTCTGTGTGGTTTTGGAGCTTGTCCTGGAACTCACTCTGTAGACCAGGCAGGATTGAAACTCACAGAGATCTGCCTGCCTCTGCCTTCATTTAATCCTGTTGGGATTAAAGGTGTACACCACCACTGCCCAACACACATCCTTCTCTGTGAGCTTCTTCAGCTCAGTTATTAATGCATTTCCCATTTCTTCACATTTTAAATATAAAGTGCTTAAGCTAAATCTAACCAATAAGAGGCATAGAAAAATAATAACAGAACTAATTTTAGAAACAGTGGCATAAACTACAGGTTGTTTCAGTATACAACATGAAATGGGTCCTGTGAAGCAATGGTACAGAACTAATTTCTCCATTTCTAGGTCACCAGAAACAAAAACAATTAGAAACCTTCTAGTTTTCTCTAGTGGCAGCATAGTAAATACTATGGGGTACACATTTCCTTTTGTGTATCTTTAAAAAATAATGGCTTAAATATCTTAAGAAATAAATTGTTTTTATACAAAACTAAATATAAATTGATAGGTAGACTAGCCTATGGTGAGGCCTTTATTCAATTTAAAAAGCTATATTTAAAAACATTTCAACTAAGAAAATTAACAAAAATATATTTGATGATTATAGAATGTTGCTAAGATAATAAAAACCTGAAGGGCTGAGGTTCTGAGGAGAACAGTGATGCCTAGCACCTCTGCCTCTCACAAGGCACTTGTCTTTGCTAAAAGGAATGCAAAGAAACAAGCAGAAAGGTGCTTAGTAATCACAGTGGACTCACAATAAAACATCTCGGAGGGGGCTACAAGATACACATGGAAGTTTATGTGAAATTTAGAGGTATGTCGTAAAAAGATTAGGTTGTCTGCTAAGGACTATAGATAAACTTCATTCTACTCAGTTCTTGATGATGTATTACTTATCTAATTCATCTAAGGCTGTATAACAATTTGTCTAAGAGCACAATAACCATTAAACATAACAAAAAAAACACAGCCTTATTTTTGTGAGTGCAGAAATAAAGAGAAGTATAGTTGAGGGATCCTAGCTCAGAGTCTCTCAGGAGGAGGTTAACTTGAGCTGCACTGACCCAAAGGTTTGACCAGCACAAAGATACAATCATCTTTTACAGACTGTCCGATTTGGTCTATTAGAATTTTGTTGAGAATACATGAATCTGTTTTGTGGGTAATTCCATATTTATACATATATTAACAATGATTTTTAATATCAAGGTTCATTTTTCATAAAATGAATTTATAAGCTTTTTTCTTTTCATATTCTTTGGCAAGAGTTTATTTAATGTTTGTATTATTTCTTCCTTAAATTTTTTTTTTTTTTTATAAAACTCAATTTCTAATAGTGTGTCACAAGCTTTCAATCCTAGTACTCCAGAGGCAGAGTCAAGAAGGTCTGAGTTTGAAGTTAGCCAACCTAGAGAGAGCTGTCTCAAACCACAAACAATAAAACACAAGTCACCAGGCTGAGCTGCATTTTTGTTACACTATCTACACACGTTGAGAAGGATGACTGACTGCCAGAAACAGCAGCATAAACACAGGCTGTTTCAGGAGACAACAGGAAGCAGTCCTGTGAAGCGGTGGCACAGCAAAGCCTCTGCTTCTTTACTTGCACCAGCAGCACTTGCTTTCCTTTGTCACTTCAGGGTTCACAACACTCTGTCAAGTGGTAGCAGCAGACTCACTGATGACTCCTGCCTTCATCATAGAGTCCCCGTAACACCAAACTGCGGGCCTCTACACATGACTAAAAATAGTAAAAATGCATCTTAAGAATGGGAGCTGGAGAGATGGCTCAGAGGTTAAGAATGCTTATTTTTCTTGCAAAGAACCTGAGTTTGGTTCCTAACACCCATGTTGGGTAGCTCACATCTACTTGGAACTCCAGCTCCAAGGAGATCTGACACTCCGCTGAACTACATTTATGTGCACAAAATTACACACAGACACACAAACATACTCATAAAATTAAAGCAATAAAAATGGGTGAAAATGCAGTGCTAGAAGCTTGAGTTACTAGGATAGCTCCTGAAGAGTCAAAACTGTATGTTAGGTCCTAATACTCATGCTGGCCAGGGTAACATAGACCCGTCTCACAGACATAAAAACAGAAAGACTATCTCTTTGGAACAGTACTGATCTAAGCCAAGCATGCTTCTTAAAACACTCTCTTCCTAACTAATCTCAATCCCTCAGGCCACAGAGCAGTGCTTCCCGATACAATTAGACAAGTAAATTCATTCTAGTTGGATGTTACTGCAATAACAATTTCAAAAGGCACCAAAAGTGATCCACTGATCACCGTGACAAGGGTGGGAAGTGGCATAACAAACCTCATCACCTGACAATTCAAAACCTAAGTGCTCTGAGAACAACTGAAGCTCAGAGAGTCAATTGAATTCTGATATAAGATGTCTTTCTATATTTGGTGAATGTGTTTTATTACCATTGCTTAATAAAGGAACTGCTTTGGCCTGTGGCAAGGCAGCTTGGAGGCAGGTGGGAGATAAAGGAGAGGGTGGAGTTGGGCAGAAGATACAGGCTGCTGCCAAAAAGTCAAGATGTAATGGAACATGAGCCATGTGGCAATACATAGATTAATAAAAATGGGTTGAGTTGTAAGAGCTAATTGCTAATAAGCATGAGCCATAGCCAAACAGTTTGTAATTAAAATAAGCCTTTATGTGATTATTTGGGACTAACAGCTGAGGGGTGGGTCCAGACCTTGAGGCTAGGCCAGAAACTTCTGACTACAGATTTCCTTCAGACTGTTGATGTGAATATGAAGTTTTAAGCTACTTTATGTTTAACTAATAACTATAAATATATATTTAGATAAATAACTTCATGCATTTTTTATAGAAATGCCTACCTTTCAGAAACAAACTCAACACAAGCTGATGACAAATTAACCCTTCCATATGCTCTTTCTGAGGAGTTAAAAGGGTCAAGGTTCACAGAAGGCATTCTTTTACTTAAGCTGTTAACTGACTCTTGGGTCACTCTTGAAGTCCTGGCCTTTGCTTCTGTAACCTGTTAAATGGATGAGAAAAAAGCAGGTGAGTGGAAGGAAATTCCACATGTAAGAATCTTGTATATGTAAGTTAAAATATTAAATGTTCTGTACTTCCATGGCTGTGACCAAAATGAGTCAAGGAAATTAACAATGACATTTTAGATGTAGATTCCAAAAACAGGGCAAACAAATACTGAGATACTTAGACAACATCTTATTTCTAGTAGTCTGTTTAAGTTTTAAAAAGCTAAAAGTGATTTTTAACTCCCAGTTATTCATTTATTTAAATCTTGGACCCTATGCCTCAATTGAGAATGAACATGGCCCTTTGTAAGGGCTGACAAGAAAAATAAGGAAAATACACTAAGACAAAACTCTGAAGTACTATTGGTACTTTTTATACATGAATATGTTCATGCACTGTTGGGAAGCAAAGTAGAATAGTGTTCTTTCACTTCCACGACAAGGTAACATAGATTCACTTTCTCTCTCTCTCCCACTCTTAACTATGACATTATAGCTGTGCAAATAATTCAATGGGTAATCATAAAGCACCTGACAAATCTGATGAAGGGAAACTGACTAGAGACCTCATGACTACAATGAGTACACTCTACACATCATACTGGATTATAAGGACACCAGACATCTTTCCATCCCTCATTCCAAATACAAAGAAGTGGTTAGTGGTGACTCAACCCCAATAACAGAAGAATCAAAGGTTCTATTTCATAAACCACAGCAGCAGCTAGGTGAACACTGGGAGCAGAGCAGAGGAAGTCTAGCTAGCTGCAGAAAAGATGTCAGCAATGCTTACAGACCAATACTCAGAACTCTATCCCCAAAAAGCAGCCAGCCAAATCTACTTCAAGGGCAATATTGCTTGTAGCAAGACACAGACTAGCAACAATACTCAGCTCAACACCAGAGAACCTGCAGGCCTAAGCTACTCTGTAACTAAGAGCACAACCCAGAGCAGTGGATATTTAGGCAGTACCTGCAGGGACCAACAGGTAACCAAAGGGAACACAAAGAGTGAAGCCAAGCAAAAGAGCACACAAAAGCCATGAAAGTAATTGTTATTGAAGCTACAGCTCTGAGGAAGCCAGGATGTCCATACTAAGCCTAAATAGAGTACCCACAGAGGGAGTAATGGGGCAAATACCATGACCTTTTCCAAAGACTACAAAAGGGGGTAGCTGTGTGTACCTTGTCCCCAAGAGCTGTTTTCTGACCACAAACCTAATTTTAGAGTATATTCTGGATATGCTAATTTCCCAGATCATCAAAGTCCTGGCTCCTTTTTGTTATGGCCCCTCCTTCAGTATCACTTCTATATTTTTCAACTTAACTTTAAAAAACAAGAAGCCAACATTGTTATCTAAGCTTGCTGTCCTCATTTGGAAATATATTGACATCTTATGATCCAGTGAGCCAAGCAAATTAAAACTTCTGAGTATTTATACAAACCATAGTGACTGTGTTATTAGATAATGCATTTGATCCCAAACACTTTTCTTGAGACAATACTACTGTTTTAATACGTCTTTGAAGTCTTCTGATTTTTACCTAGAAGAAAGAAGACATATATCACACCAGTGTACTAAATACAAAAGAAAAGTGAAAACTATTGGAGCAAGTAGTCTTGTTAAAGTAAGCATCTACTCAAATAAATAAAAGATGTTTCCTTCATCTATTTTCCATCATGATTCCAGGTCTCAATGACTCCTAGCAGGGGATGTTTTCTATTCTTTCATTCCCTTAGCATCTTTACTTTTTAAATTTACTTAGAGATATGATCTGATGTATTTCAGGCTGGCCTTGAACTTCCTATGTAGCCAGGGGTTCTCTACTTCCTAGCTTTCCTGCCTCTATTTCTGAATAATGGAGTTGTAATCAGTATGCTGCATAAAGATGGGATCAAACTCAGGACTTATACCACTAGCTAGGTCAGCACTCTACCAATTTAGCTACATTACCAGCCCCAGTGATAAACTCTTATACAGTCAACATTTGCAGAGGAATGGTCCCAAGTCCTACAGAGATGAAAATCTGCACATATTAAAACCATACACACACATCCCCTTGTGCACTTTAAATTACTATAGATTACTTACAAGGTCTAATACAATGTGAATGCTACTACGTAGCTGCTACAATGTATTGTTCAGAGAATAATGACCAGATAAAAAGATCAGTCTGTCTGTGATGGGAGCATGCATTTTAGCATTCAGGAGGCACAGGCAGGCCTCTGAGATTAAGAGACCATTCTAACCTATATAGTGAATTCCAAGACAGTGGGTAGTTCAGACTATGTAATGGAACCCCAAATCAATAACAAAAAAATACCAGTCTGTAGTTAGTTAAGTATAGACATAGAACTCAAAATGTGGAAAACTGATGAGTCAGTCAGCTACTTAGGATAGTTAAGAATGGAAAGGGCTTAATTGGATGGTTCATGGCTCTAAATCCAAAATTAAAAAGATTTTAAAGAACAAAGATATAGAGTTCAAAGTCAACCTAGACTACATATACTCAGATCCAACCTCAAAAAAAAGAGCATGAAAGATTAAAAAAAGAAATTGAATCTGTCTGCAATAAAACTGATGTTACTTTAAAAAAAAAAAAAGAAAAAAAGAAAAAGGGCTTGAAAAATTTTAAAAGATTATGTAAACTCTAATAAGGCATGTATTAGAATAGAAAGAATATGCTCACATACTATGGATAATCATCCATGGACTCAGAATGCCAGTGAGGACTAAGAAAACCAGTACGTCTTTTATGGCAATGATTCTCAAGTTAGGGGTCGTATCTCAGATATCCATCACATCAGATATTTACATTATGATTCATAATAATAGCAAAAATTACACTTATGAGGAAGCAACAAAAGTAACTTTATGGTGGGGAGTTGCCACAACATAAGGAGCTGGATTAAAGAAGGTTGCATTGGGAAGTTGAGAACCACTGTTTTATTACCTCCCTTCCCACATATAGGTTATGACCACATTCCTCATATAATAAAAGAAAGAAAATAAAATCAGAAACTTACAAAGAGTTCACCAGCTATTGCTTCATGCTTTTTCTTGCACTGGGTCTTCCCAATGCGTTCATTCAGTTCATTCAGCTTTTTATCAAACAGATTACAATTTATCATGTAGATCTCCTGTCGAATCCAATGTTTAACCTAGAATTTAAATAAAAGCCAAAACATGCAAATTTCAAAACAATTTTACCTCCTACGTCTAATTTTTATGTATATTAATGTTTTGCCTGCATGTATGTATGTGTGCCATGCACAGAGGGCAGAAAGAGTTGCTGATTAGTTGTGAGCTGGCATGTGGGTTCTAGAATTTAAGTCATGGTCCTCTACAATAGTCATTGTTCTTATTAATCTCTGAGCCATCTCTCCCGTTCACTTCTACTTTTTCTGAGTTAAGACTTTTTACTATGTAGTGTGGTGGTATATTAAAATAGCCTGCGATGTCAGAGGACAGAACCAAGCCATGAAGGTCACCAGCACTTGGGAGGCAGAAGTCCTCTGGATCTCTGTGAGTTCAAGGCCACACAGAGCCAGGCAGTGGTGGTGCCTACCTTTAATCCTAGCACTAGGAAAGCTGAACCAGGAAGTGAGACAGCTGAAGGGGAATATATAATATAAGGGAGGAGAAGGCAGAAGCTCAGCTCTTTTGCTACATACAAAGTTAGCCTGGGGACTCTGGAGACAGACCTACCCCAGCCACCTGAGGAATTCTCGGGGTGAGAATAGGCTGTGGTTTGGTCTGCGAGCCTTTTCATCCCAGGTGCTGGATTAAAGATGTATACCGCCATGCCCAGCTTATTTTCTATTGCTTAAAAATTGCTTCACTCTTTTCTATTGTGGTCTTTGAGACAGGATTTCTCTGTGTAACAACCCTTGCTGTCCTGGAACTCACTTAGTAGACCATGCTGGTCTCTAACTCAGAGGGATTAGTCTGCCTCTGCCTGGGATTAAAGGCATATACAACCACTACCCAGCCTTTCTAACGATTTATAACGACAAAACTGCTACATATTACTAAACCAGTAAATTTTATAAAAACTGAATATTAAATTTTGCACAACACACCTAATATTTAGTACAAATGTTAGAAATGAAATTCATCCTCAAAATGTTGAATTCAACTCATATAGTTCCAGTGATTATGGTTTCCATAATGTATATTAACTAGTGTATAACAATTAAATAACACAATAACCATAATAAATTATATAAGACCCATCAATACAGAACTTGAGCAGTTATTCCACTAAAACCGAAGACTATATTTCTTCCATATTTTGTTTGTCTTTTGTTTCTTTGAAACAGGGTTTCTCTGTAGTCTTTCATTACTGTCCTGCACGTCTAGAAAGCAGATCCACTTGCCTCTGCTTCCCGTGTGCTGGGAATAAAGTATGTGCCATCATTTCTAGACTGGAAGATTATATTTCAATCCCTAGTTAACCAGACAGATGGACCATGAAAAAACACATAATTGTGTAAAAATGAAAGCATTAAGAATTTAATAGTGTTCAAAAATAAGTATACCTAGGTTGGTTTGGAAGAGGGGGTATATAGCTTGAATGTATCAAGACTCCAAAATAGACCAAAAGGTTGCTTGAGTCTAAATAGAAACTGTGATATGATCAATAAGCAGCTATTGCTGATGATTAAAAAACCCCATGACCAACATAAAGTGTTGGATTGTCAGGTAAAGCTCAAGGTCATCTATCCCATGTCTGACTTACACATTTGGCAGCCTATTAAAGTCTATCTCTTTCTATAAGACTTTTACAGATATGTAATTATGTAGATTGGTCTAGAATCAGTCCAGAAAATATGAATGTATTGATAATATAGTAATATAAATAATTCAACTCTCAAATGTTTTTGTTTGGATTATGACCTAGCTAGTTTATGTCAATTTGACATAAGCCAGAATCATCTGAGGAGGGAACCTCAACTGAGGAAATGCCTCAATAAGATGGAGTTGTAGGCAAGCAAGCCTGTATGGAATTTTCTTAATTGGTAATCCGTGCAAGAGGGACCAGTCCATTACAGATTGGGCCATCCCTGGGATGATGGTACTGAGTTCTATAAGAAAGCAGGCTGATGAGTGTGTGGAGGGGTAGACAACTTTAATCCCAGTACTCAAAGGCAGAAGCAGAGGGGTCTCTGTGAGTTCTAGAACAGCCAGGGAGATGAAGAGAAACCCTGTCTGGAAAAACAAAAAAAGGAAGGAAGGAAGCAGGGAAGGAAGAAAGCTAAGCAAGCCATTTGAAGCCAGTATGCAGCAGTACTTCATGGTCTGTCTCTGCCTCCAGGTTTCTGCCTTGACTACTTTACTGGATGATGAACTAGTATATCAAGGTATAAGCAAAATAAACCCTTTCTTCCCAAGCTGATTTTGATCATGGTTTCATCACAACAATTACCCTAATTAAGAAATATTGTAAAGATGTGTGTGCATGTGTTTTAAGGTATGTTTGAGGGAAAAAAGAGTTATCAGATCCCCTAAGCTGGAGTTATAGGTTATGAGCCACCAGAAGTGGGTGCTGGCAACTGAACTCAGTTTTGCAAGTGCTCTTGACTTCTGCTCTCCTACCTTTTGAATCTGTATTATCAATCAGAAGTGTAAGTTCCTAAACAAATATTTTAAGTCCAACATTACCTGTTCTAGTAGTGCTGTGTGCCTTTCCAGAGATTCACAACCATTGTGATTATTTTGCTCTGAAGTTTTCACAAGCTTAACATTTTCTTTATTTTCTGAAAACATCTTTTGATTATGACCTGGGGAGATAGAAAGATTATAGGTAAAATGGTCCTTCTTAAGAAGGACATAAATACTCTAATTTAGGGAGCATAATCAAGTGGAAAAACTAAAATACCACAACAGTAGTACTTAAGATTTTTTTTTATTTTTATTTTTTAAGCTAAGCAGCACTCAGGAGGTAGAGGCAAGTAGATCTCTGTGGGTTCAAAGGCACCCAGAACTATATAGCCAGACACTATCTTAAATATAAAGTAAATGTAACTGCATAAAACATTTCCACAAAATGATCTTTAAAAAAGAAACCTTAGGTAGGATTCTGGCCTCGGATATAGATTCGTTGCAGGAATAACCACTGAGCAAGAGGGTACACAGTTCAAATTACAGCATTTGGGAGGTGGTAAGAGAATCAAGAATTCAAGGCCAGACTAGGCTATAAAGTGAAACCTTGTCTCACCAAAGCACAATCATAAAAACCAAAATCTTTCAGACACATAATCCAAACAAATAAAACACAAAACAAACCCTAAATAAAATGTATAATGTTACCCTCTCTATATAGTCACTAACAAAATCCATTACTTTAATAAAGTCATTCAGCAATTTACATTATATTTTAAATAATTACTATGTAGTCTAAACATAAACAAGATTTTACATAGTATGTGCATGTGTGCATAGTACATTGTGTATGTGTGGTTTCTCTCCAGGTAGCTCTCTATATTGGGCCTATTCATAGACACAAGCAAGAAGTAACTGCATCTATCATCTCTTATTTGGCATATAATCTATAAATCAATTCTGTGGAGGATTCACCAACAACTTAGTGTACCTGTTCTCTAGGGAGACTTACAAAGCTGTGCCTCCCAAGGAGCTACTGGCAGTTAATGTTTGCAGAGAGGGAAGACATTTAATTTACTGTGTATCCACTAGTAAGATACCCATGTTCCTTTAAGCAATACTCACTAAACTCACTGGGTCACAACAAACAAACACCCATGAAGGGAGCTAGAGGGATTACTTGGTTTCAACCCTTTCCCTCTTTTGCTGTACTGGAAATCAAACGGAGAAGAGAGGGCAAATATGAACAAAACATTTTATGTACATCACAATAAAATCCTTTATGAATAATTAATGTTAATAAAAGCTACAGTATAATAAACAAAATTTTAAAATAACAAAAGACAATAGTTAAAATGAAGCATCTATCATAAACTTCTTTTGAGATTTTCTGTACTTTAAGAGATTAATCCTCCCTTTGGGGTAACATTTCACTTTCCTTTTATGATGGACATCATTGAATTAAATCAAGTTTGACCTAAGGCTCCCTGCACACTCTTTGTAGTCTGGTTTCAACCTCTCTCCAGCCTCTATAACATACTTTTATGGAAATAAACTTTCAAATGTTTAAATGACCAAGTAAAACAGACACACATTAACCAATCAGTCTGCCTCTCCTCTGTATCTCACTTCCTTTTCTTTGGCTATAATTTTAATCTTCCCATGTGATAGCAAGGCTTGTTGTTGATGAAATAAAGGGTCTCATGTAGCCTAGTCTGGCCTCAAATTTGCTTTGTAGCAGAGGCTGACCCTGAATAGAATTCTGGTCCTTCTGTCTCTACTTCCTTAGTGCTCCTGATTACAGGCATACATGCACCAGAATACTCAGTTTATGTGGTGCTGGGTGCTGAACCCAGAGATTTGTGCACACTAGGCAATCACTCTACTAATTGGGCTATATACATCCCCAGTATAGAAAAGAGCTCTTTTGAACAGTATTTGGTCCTGTCCGTTGCCCAATTCTGACACTTCAAATGAAGCCAATAATTACAGTGGTTAACCATAACAATGTATCTTTCTATCTCAGAAACAAGAATAATTTATAAACAAAACAGTTTGAAAACATAGCCATCATTTGCTTTTTGTCCAATCTATGTCCTTTACTTTTCTGTATGTTTGAGACTTTAAAAGTCCCCTAAAGAAAGTGACTATCTGAGTTTCTCCAAAAGACACAGAGGTGTACACTTACTATTACTACTGTCAAGGTCAAATGACTAGCACTAGCATATGCAGGTTCACAATTTAAAGTCCCCCTACAGTCCTCAGTTTTCAAGATGGCATCAACACAATTACTGGAACAGACTGTATTCACCAAGTTAGGTGCTTTCTCAAGAAATACAAAACAGGAGTCCGAACTTTAAAAACACAATTTTGACCTTTAGACTCTGAAGTAAAAAATTTGCATCTAAACTCATCTAAACTGAAAGCTATCTTTTTGATTCTCTTGTTTTACAAAGTATTCTAGGGTACAGCACTTAAATTTAATGGAAAGCCACCAACTTCTTAGCATAAAGTTATTGTAATCCTCTTCATGTTCAGAAAATGATTGATACATTTAAAATGTGTTTCAGAAGTGTTTTGCAAGTCTGTGGCCTCTTGTGTGGAGTATGTGCTGGAGGAGTGAGTAGATGTCTTGGCTTTGTGTAGGGACACACATCCTGTTCATCAGTAGTTCCTGATTTTGTTTCAGAACTAATTTCTTCTACTGCTTTAATTAAATTCTGAGAGAATGCTATACTTTTCTGTGAAATACTGAATTATCAACAGAGTCAAATGAGGAATCAACATTTTAAAAATGTACACTCTTGCTAGCTATAAGCTCAGGAGTTAAACTCTGATTACCATTTAGAATATTAGTTGCAATTGTTGATTTTGAAGCTTCATCAATATTGTTTGACTTGGTCAGGATCTCCAACTGCGTCCGGCAACTTGTAGGCATTGTTTTTTTTGCCTTTAAAACCTTCTGTCTTTTTCTGTCTGGACTTTCCATATCTTGTTTCCTAGAATTTAAGATATATTTAACAAGACATTTCACCTCAAAAAATTAAATGCACTTTCCCAGTTAAATAGTTACAATACTATTAAAATAATACTGAGAATATCTATTCATATTAATTGTTTTATTTGGAAGTTATATTCTAAACAGAAATAAATAGAACCAAGATTTTAAGTAGGTGATACTATGATGAGACATTGGTACCAATAGGGTATTCTCAAAACCAGAAAGAACCTCACATACAACTATTTGCCTTGTATCAAAAGTATTATGTGGACAAAGGAGAAAAAAACTGGTATTATTAACATAGAATTCAGGGTTACTAGATAGGTACATGGGGGAGCATACTTTAGTCTTTACCTCACACCTTATCTTAAAAGCAATTCTAAAGTAATAGGTAACAGAAATAATAGCAAAGTAACACTAGATGGGTCATATGTGCAAACATGAATGATGAAAGTTTTTGGAAGCAAACTAGACCACATCTCTTTGAAGTGGGCAAATCTTATTCCTGTGGAAAGCTGTAAGGCATAAATGAATACAATAATAAAAAATGTGTCTTTATAGTTACTAAAAACCAGGTACATGAAGGAAGCTGATATACAGAAAAGTAGCAAACAGGGTACATGTCTAACCTAGCCATAGAAGTAGACATGGTGACACCAGACTGGCAACCTTAGCTACAGGAGAAACCCTTAGGCTACACTGGCTAAGAGAATCAGAACCTCTGGCCTCTCCTCTCCATTATTAGGATTACAAGCACACTATCACCCATCATTTTAGCACGGGTCCTGGGGAAGTAAGTTAGGAATCAGTCCCCCTGCCTTCCTAACATCTTCCATAGACTCTTCAACTACAGTCCTGATGCTCCATAATGAGTGGGGTTAACTCCTCATAAACCCAGGTTGAAATGCACTTAATACTCCAAATAAGCTCACTTTTAAAGCTGCCAAAAAAATTTTTTTTTTTTAATTTCTTGACTTTTTTGAGACAAGAATTGATGTAGTCAAACTGGTCTTGAACTTACTCCTGATCTTACTGCCTCTACCTCCTCAATTCTGAGACTCCAGATAGTTAACAGGCACCCAGTTTTAGGAGGTGCCAGGAACCTACCCAGCATTCCCAGGGTTTTATGTGTACTACTATGCTGGATTAAAGATGAAAATCTTAAACCCAACAAACCCAGTGTAAATTTTAAAAAAGATTTAAGTTCAATCACTACAGACTGAAAGATATTCTTATATGTTAATCTTCTATCTTTTAACTTTGATAATCTTGATCTCTGATTTTTGTGGCTTTCTTACAATTTTGTACTACTAGTACTTATTTTTAAAAGAGCAAAAGTTTTTCATTTTCTGATCACAATACTTTTAATTTACTTTTATACCCACTCAAGATCCCTTTGATATAATGTTGAAAAGAAGAGGCAAGAGGAGTCTCCCTGCTCCTAACTTAGAAGGGAAACTTCTAGCTCCTCAACATAAAGTATCATGTTATCTGTATATATCATAGATGCTTTTAAACAGATAATAATATTTAAGTATTTATTTTATTGTTTAACTCATGAAGTGGTGTTGCAGGGCTGGTGATAAAACAGTTTGTAGAGTGCTTGCCTACTATGCACACAGCCTCAGCTTTAACCCCCAGTGCTGCATAAAATCTAAGCATGGGGACATAGGCCGGTAATTCCAACATTCAGGAACAAATGAAGACAGAATGATCAGGACTTTCTAATCCTTGGCTCCCAGTCAGATTGAAGTCAATAAGGGCTCCATGACTCCCAGGTGGGCTGGAGAGGTTCAGTAGCACTCGCTGCTCTTCCAGAGGTCCTGAGTTCAATTCCTAGCAACCACATAGTGGCTTACATCCATCTATAATCTAATGCCCTTTTCTGGCATGTAGACTTAAATGTAGACAAAGCTGTAAGGATTTCTGGTATGTAGCAGCTACATGGCAAACATGTTAGTCCGATAACCCAACATAACTTATCAAGGGTGAGATAAGAATTCTTGGCATGTAGCAGCCATGTAGTAAACCTAACATGGAGCCTGCAAACACGTCCCATATAGAGGGCATGCCCCTAGGAGTGGCTACATAAATCCATGCTCACCCACTCTCTAAAAAGAAGCCGCCATGTGAAAGTCTGTTTCTCTTTCTCTTTTGCTTCTCTCCCTCGTACCCGCTCAGCAACTCCCCTGAATAAACTCTCATGTAGCATCTGGTAGTGTGTGTCTAATCTCACACTCGAAACCAACATTTTGGTGCCATAACTCGGATAGGCTCTCGTGGCTCATGGGCTTAGGTGCACATAGGCCAGGAGATACTGATCCAAGGCCACCTTCCACCTGTCCCACTGCACCACTGGCCTCAATTGGTAAGTCTTCTCTTTCCAGTGGGCCCAAACACAAACTAGTGTCTCCAAAAGAGACCATTGATTGACCAGCTTTTCAGAGATTCTAGTCTTGTGGAGGACCACTCCTAGCCACAAGCTTCACTATTTACAGCTGTTCCTTCTCCCCTGACACTCATCTCTGGCCTTCCCTGCTATTAAAGCCCAGCCCAGATTCTTAGATCCTGCTCCCAGACTCTGTTCCCAGGGCTCTACCCTAATGTCTACCCTAGGTGCTGACAAGTTCCTATCAATAGCTAGCATTAGACACCCATCCTAGGTGCTGACTAATGCCTTTAGTAGCTAGCATTAAGTTTTACACCTGCCCTAAGAACTAAGGAGTTGTTAGTGGTGACAAGCATTGGCTAGGGATTTGCCCTAATCCCTATCCAAGGTGCTGATGAGCATTTAGTGATAGCATGAGTTTTATGCCCACCCTCATGGTGGGTAGTGTTGTTTCAAGCTTTGCCCTAACACTTACCCTAAGAGCTGACCACTTAGCGATAGTTAGCATTGTTTCCCCAGGACCACTCATTGGCTGGGTGATGACCCAGATTTAGTGGTGGAATCCCTCCCCTCTGAGGATAATAAATAAAATAATAAAAAATGAGTTGTCAAAAAAATGTCTCTCCATCCTCATCTCTAGGATGCGTTGAGACTCTAAAGCCACTTAGCCTTTTTGCCCTACCTAGACACCACCAAGCTTATCTATTTTTTTTTTGCACAAAAAATGGCTTAAGTACCCCTTAGATAACAATTCAAAATAGCCACGTAATGGCTTGCTAGACCCTGCAATGGCTTGGTAGACCCCACAATGGCTTCATTTCATAAGAGTATGGGTAGATGGAAAGAGTTTCCCTATCTCTTTTCATATCTCAGCTCTAAACTGTCTTCTAGCTTTCTGTTCTTCCACCATCTGTTTCTAGCCACACGACCAAATCCGTCTCTAAAACCCCCACAATTCAAATCTCAACGCTCTCCTACAACTCCTCCAACCTTTTCCTTTCTGGAAACTGCAAACCTGTCCCCCACATTTACCCCATTGGTCACTCACTCTCACACTCCTAAAGATCCTAATCCAGTTCTCCCTCTGGGGGATGTGGCTCGTATAGATAAGATAAAAGTTTATATCCTGTTTCCTCTGTCAAAACTTTCTCAGGTGGCAAAATATTAGGCTCTAGGGAAAAGGCAAGCTTGAAAACAGGCCAAAACTCATGCAGATGAGGTCCATCAGACAAATATAGCACACCCCCAGGAGCCAAGACTGTTCTAGATATAGACCACCATTAAAATTACAATACCCAAGGTGAGTCTTAGCCAGAGACAATTTTATGACCTGCATACTGGCAAGTCTGCATAGAGCTGCTCTAAAGCCTGTCAATTTTTAAAAATACAAAAAATACAGGATAAATAGGAGAATCCGTCCCAGTTTTTTAAATGCCTCACAAATGTGCTCTCATGGTATACTAACTTAGATCCTGAGAGAAGGCAACTTATCATGACTCATTTTTTACCTAGAGCTACCCCGACATCAGAGCTAAACTTACATCTCTCGAGAGGGGACCACTAACTCCACAGTCAAAAGTCTTAGTACTGGCTTTTAGGGTGTATCACAAGAGATTATTAAAACAAAACAAAACAAAATCCATGCTTTAAGGGAAAAAAAAAAACTCATTAAAAAAAGAAAAAAAGCAGCAAAACCAAAACACCTGAGTGGTGGTTTAAACAAGAACAGCCCCCATTGGCTCATATGTTTGAATACTAGGGCCCCAGCTGGTGAAAGTGTTTGAGAAGAATTATATGAAAAACTTACTGGAGGAGATATTTCATTCGGGATGGGCTTTGAGGTTCCAAAAATCTAACACATTCCCTTCCTGACTCTTCCAGTATAATATCTGAATGCAGGCTCCTATGTTTTCCCACCATAATGGTCATGGACTCTAAACCGCTGAAACTGTAAGCCCCGAATAAACTTTCTTTTATAAACTGCCTTGGTTGTTGCTTTTTGCCATGGCAAAAGTAACTAAGAAAAACTGGTGTCAGGAGTAGGGTATTGATGATACAGCCCTGATCATGATGTTCTTTGAAAGACTTTAGATCCAGAATGCAGGTGAATGCTGTAAATGGGGCTTAACAGACTATCCTGGTAGGATCAATGTGGACCATTGGGGGGTCAAATAACGGGTTTCAGAGGGGAACAGTATTAGCAAGTGGACCAGAGACCATTCTTGTAATACTCTGGGAAAAAAAAACATGTGGCTGCTTTTTGTCCATGTCCTAAGACTCTGCCTGAAGGGAAAAGTTCTGGACTATTGTCCTTGGCAGAGGAAATTCCCTGACAGCTTAACAGTAACTGTTGAGTGGTTATTAGTAATCACTCTTAAGCAATTTTACAATGAAAAGGAGCAAAACAAAATTTGTAAAAGTATATAATATGAATAAAAAAGAACACCAGGAAATTCAATTTTGAAGCCTAGGCTTGGTTGAAAGATATAAGACCTGCTGTAAAATGGAATAAAGGAAGTGCTTCCTCTTCAAGATAAGATCCCATCCATCTAATCTTGCAATTTGTAAAAGGGCCTGAGGGTTTTTTGTTTGTTTGTTTTCTGTTCCAAAGCTCATGCAAAGTAATTCAAGAAACAGGCCAAGATTCACCTCAAGCAGGCAGTGTAGGCCATGTGGTTCTGGTTTTAATAATTGAAGGAAACAGAAGAGGTGTAGTGGTTTGAAAGAAAATAGTCCCATAGGCCCACAGGGAATGGCACTATCAGCTTTGGCCTTGTTGGAGGAGGTGTGTGACTAAGGGGTGGGCTTTGAGGTCTAAGAAGCTCAAGCAAGGCCTAGGGGCATTCTCTTTCTGCTTCCTTTGTAACATGAGGTAGAACTTTCACCTCCTTAATGCCACCATGCTTCTGGCCATGACAATAAAAAACAAACTTCTCAGCTGTAAGCCTGCCACAATTAAATGGTTTCCTGTATAAGAATTGCCATGGTCATGGTGTCTCTACACAGCAATAAAACTCCAGTCAAGGAGGTTGTAGAATCTTCCTGTGCCATAAGGAGAACCATTGAGACCTAGTATGTGGCAGAGGTGTCTCTACATGAAGGCCGCCATTAGGGGCCATTTCAAGAAGCTGTGAAAGGGAAGCCTGGGTGCACTGGAAACCCCAGAATATTAAAGCACCTGAGCCATGAGATAGCTGCTAAGGAAAGCTACACATAGGGAGTGGAATATGCATAAGAGAATCATGTGTGTTACTAAGACACCTTGCAAATAAATATCACACACTGAAATTAACTCAAAGTCTAAAATTTAATGTCCTTACATACAGTTAGACCTCTTCTTTAACAAAATAAAGAAAAAGCATAGTAAAAATTTTCAGCCAATCATTTGACTTGAGGCCTTTTCTCTAACTCAATCTCATCCATTGTTAGAGCTCACGGTTTTTTTGTTTTTGTTTTTTTCAGTTTTAGAAATTTGTGTCAATTTGGAGATTTTTCCATTTCATATAACAGCATAGGAACCAACTGTACTTTTGTATTTCATTGTAATATTTACAAAAAATTTAAAATTTTATGTTTATGAGTCCTTTGCCTAAACGTCTGTCTTTGCACTATTCCTGTGCCTGATGCCCCTTTGTTCTGGCCCTGCTAAGTAATGAGTCTGAATTAGTTACTTTCTTGTGGCTATAATCTGACAAACTGCTTAAGAATAGAAAGGACTATTTTGGCTTATAGTTTCAGGGGATGCAGCAGATGGCAGGGAAAGCATGGAGGTAGGAAGGTATGATGGCTGGTCACACTGGTCCACATTTAGGAAACACAGAGCAGAAAGGGAGTTGAGTTGGGCTATGGACTTCAAGGTTCATTTCCAGAGATTCTGAATAATCCTGAGAGACTCTTATCTGCTAAAAGATTCACAACCCTCCAAAATAGGGCCAGTGGCTGAGGAGCAAATATTCAAAGACATGATCCTATAAGGCAGTGTTTTGGGGCCTTTTCACAGAGGTCACCTAAGACCATTAAAAAACACAGATATTTACAATATGATTCACAACAGTAGCAAAATTACAGTTTGGTTGGAACTGTATTAAAGGGTCACAGTATTATGAAGGTTGAGAGCCATTGCTATAAAGAACATTTCATATTTCAAAACAACAACATTCCCTAACCCATAGGTTTATGGCCATTTCATAATGAAAATGTATTTTAAAATCCCATAGTTTTTTAACAATCTGGACACTGTTCCAAAGTCTGAATCTCTACTGAGACTGAAGCAAATCTGTCTGTTTCAGACAGGATCTTACTATGTAGCCCTGACTGATGTAGAACTCACTACACAGACCAAGCTGGCCTTGAACTCAGAGATCCATCTGCTTCTGCTGCACCACCATTCCTGGCTCAACTCAATCTCTTAGTTGTAGATTCCTGCAAAATAAAACAACAAAAAACCCAAACAAGTTTCTTTATGTAACCTTCCCATAAGACACCACGACTCCAACATTTTTGAATCTTCTAAGCCTCTCAAACCAATGCCATTAAGTAACACTGTCACATTCTGCTATCACTGTGAGATGTAGAGTTCCTCTGCACCAAACCTATAGTCCTCTCAGTATTTATTTGTGTCACAACTGGAATAAATACTTTCCTAGTAGATTGTTTTCAAGAATGGAAACCCTTCAACAACATTCAAATGAGACTCTCTCCTTTCAAATGCAATTTGTAAATGGTGGTGGCACACACCTTTACTCCTAGCACTTGGGAGGCAGAGAGAGGGAAGGGAGCCTCTGTAAATTCCAGGCCTGCCTGGTCCAGAGTGAGTTCTAGGACAGACAGGACTAAACAGTCAAGACCTGTCTCGAAAAAGAAAAGCAAAAAAGTAATTTGTACACCAGGAGGGCCTCAGAGGTATGCCTGCCTCTGCATCACAATTGCTGAGAGTAAGTGTGCTTCCACGCCCTACGGTCTTTTTTTTTTTTTTTTTTTTTTTAAAGTTAGTGTCTCTTTCATATAGCTCAGGCCTGGCCTACAACTCTTTAGTGAAACTCAGAATCATCCAGCCTCCACTTCCTATGTGCTAGGATTATAACTTACCCCCCAAACAGCATTTATGTTCAATTTTTGTGTAAAATACTACTAGTAGATGTTTTTTAATACTATAATGTGGTATGGTATAAGTTTCCTCCCAGATGGAAACACTCCATCCTGCAGGGAAGCTCCATAAGTAATGAACAATTACTTAAGTAGTAAGCAACTCAAGATAGCAAAGTTCCCTGAAACTGTCCAGATCATGGGACTAGCCAAACAGAGCTGCAAAGAGGATTCTAAGATTAGACCAGCTTTCTGGAATAAACAAAACAGGTGAGCTGTCTAGAAGAGATTTAGAACAGCAGTGGTACCTGGAATGTTGAGCTGCCTACAAGATAGTGTGCTCCAGGTTCCCAATTTTGTAAACTCTTGCCAGTGTTGGGGCAGACTTTGATGATGCAGCTGTTTTTTAATCATTTCTATTATATGTAACCCATTACCCATATTCCTGTGACTCCAGTAAAATTTAATTGGCTCACCAAATTGGACTTTGGTGGTATCCATAGTTTGATCTGTCATGGGTTTCCTATTTGGGACGAGTGGGTATGTGTCAGGTTTCCAGGAAAGGTTTTGTTGGAACCTCCAGTTTGCATCTGCATAGCCTGAGAAACCCCCAATCCCTTGGCAGTTGCAGCAGCTGCTCCCCTGAAGTTTCCAGCAGCCCAAGTCCCCACCTAAAGTGTTTAGTTTGCGACCATACGTGGGTACAAACTGAGCATACATGCCATTACCCTTTGCTTACAGGTTATAATAACTTCCCTGCTTTAAGTTCAGGTGGATGGATGACTTCTCCAGCCTCAATCTCTGGGGCTGGAGAGCTCACCTGGCAGTTACTGTGCTCAAATAAACCTGTTCTTTTACTTTGTCAATTCAGTGTGACCTGGGTGACTGTATCTGTGGAAAAGCTAGGAGTTTTATCTTACATTATATGGTAAATGTAAACATATTTGTTTATGGCCCAATGAGATCAATTAACTGTGCTAATCATGAACTTCTAACTATAAATAAAGTGAAGTACCAAGAGTATGGATTTGTGTACCTATTTTTACAATTTAAGTATTTTGTGTGTGTGTATGTGTGTATGTGCCTGATTTATCTATGTACACCATGTATATGTAGTGCCAGTAAAGACCAGAAATGAGCATTAGATCCCTTGAACTAGAGTTGATCCCTTGGGACAACATGTAGATGGTGGAAACCAAACCCAGATCTACAAGAGCACTGGTTTCTCTCAACCACAATCTCTCCAGCCACTAAAATTACATGTATTTATTTACTAGTTACTTATTTAGTATGTGTGCCATGCCATGAGTGTGTGTGTGTTGTTGTGGAGTACATCTTGTATTAGTTGGTATCTCAGAAGGCCAGGGAAACAGCAGAGCCATGACAGGTTTCTAATAGTCCTGCCAGGGACCAGGTCTTCAGTTCAGTTTACTGGAGCTAAGCAAGTAGTTTTCAGGAAAAATCACATTTCCTGGGCAACCAACCAGCAGGCACCCCACAGCCTTATGCTGGTTGAAGATAGCTTTTCCTACCTACCACTGGAAAGTCCCTAACCACTAGATCCACCTACCAGTCCTGTGTTAACCTGCAAAATCACAATCAGCCCACAGACAAATCTCTCCTCCCTGGAATCCCTCCTTACCCTGCTTAAAAGGAGCTTCTGTCAGGGTTATCATTTGCCACTTTATCAGAAGAATAGACCCCAACATATTGGTAATTTTAATAAACGCTCTTGCTGATTGCATGTAACCAGGTTTTTTTTAATGAGTCTTTTCACATATTCTAACAGTACACCTTGTCTTTTTGCAGTACACTTAAGTTTTGCTGTGGGTGTGTTTATATGTTGGGCCCTAAATCCTTGGTCTCATTTATGTTAGGCAACTACTCTAACACGCAGGTCTTGAAACAACTGTAGTGTCCAGGTAGGCCTTTAAGTTGTGATCCTACAGGCTTACCCTTAGCATAGTCCCTAATACTGTAAAATAATTATTTTCTCTATAGATAATGCTCACATATAGAATGCTTCACCTATAATTATAAAAATTAAAGAGAATTATCCAAGTCTATTGCTATGTGTGTTATAATTTTGGTCCAGGTTTAGTTACAACTCAGAGAGTAAGATAGTCCGGTAGGTAAAAGAACTTGCCATGCAAGCCTTTATCTCTAGAACCCAAAGGGAATGGCATATACATGCCCACATAAACACAATCATCTTATTATTATGCATAAACTGAAAGACTATGAGAAAAATGCAGAGATCAAGGGACAGTTAAGTTTTATATCAAAATTCAAAACATTAAGTAGTAAGGAAATATAGTGGAATTAAAACACAAGTACTTCATGTACAGGGTCAATAAAGCCAAAAAAGATTCAAGAGGTAACTAAATTGTATTAGCTGTTAAATATTTGTTTAATGCATTGCTTACATATTTCTGTTGTGGTACAAGGTCAACCTTAGGATGCAGCTGATCTATCTATGAGTTATGGAGGCTGATTTAAGATTAGTCGATCCTTCTTTAAAAGTTGAGGGAGAAACAAGCTAAGTTAAAAGGCAAAATTCACAAGAAAAATTCAGTTATGTGATTAATCCTTCATTTTGTTCCTTTCCACGTTTTATTTATTTGTGTATTTATCAAAAATAACTGGCCGGCCTTGAAACTCACTGTTTCCCAAGTGCTGTGATTTAAACCGTTCCCCACCACACCAGACAGAAATCAGTTTGAAAAAAATATTTAAGCGGAGGGGCCATTGTTGTTTTCTTTGTTGAGACACACGCTTTGTTTGCCAAAACTGTAAAAAAGATGAAGAATAAAAAAATTGCTTTTTTGGTTTTCCCCCCTTTTTCAGGTATCACAAAAATCAACCTCTTCCTGAACGGAGTTCAGCATCAGTCACAGTATACCATTGTAGCGGGCTCCTGGACTCTGTAGTTATGATATCTAGTGAAAGTATTAAGAAAAATTTTGAAATTATCTGGGGTAAACTGGTTACGGGTCAAGTAGACCTAGCATAAATTCCTGGGCAATGTGTCCTCGACCTTAAGGTTATGGGACCAGCCCGAAGGCTTAACTGCTATCTTGCCATTCAGCAAACAAGGCTTGCTTGCTCCAGCAGACACCCACAGCTAGCTGCCTTTCTGAATTTTGTGACATTATTGAAGGTAGGGGCTGCCCTTGCTACTCTGAGATGGCCCTGCCAGTGGTGAATAAAATCAAGTCCCACATAATTTAACACATGAGGGAAACAGTTCTTCCGGTACCAGAGAACACCCCAGAGCAGTAAGCTCAAGGCGTTAAGGGCTTGCTCCCGAAGCCAGCCTTTTATTTTATTTTATTATTTATTTATTTATTTATTTTATTTTTAGCAAATTAGCCCCAAGTCGCCACTCTCCGCCCAACATTACCTCAAGGCCTCAGGGCCCCGGACCTGAGCGGCGGATACCGACGGGGCTGCGCCTCAGCAGCTCACCTGCCACCCTCAGAGACGAACCGCGACGACCCTCGCCCCACCCCCACCCGGGGTCGCGCCACCCCAGGCCGTCCCCGCGCACCTCAGAGCCGGCTTCCTCAGGTCGGGTCCCGCCCCCGGGTGCCCCGGGCCCGAGCGCCCCCTCCAACCGCCACCCGCCCGGCCCGACGTACCTGGCGCGACGGCGCTCCCACACGGCAGCCTCCCTCCCGCCACCTCAGCTCAAATGACCCGCCGGAGAGTACGGGACGCTGACTAGATCTCCCTCTCCCCCACCCCTCCCCCGGGGCTGCAGCCGGCCAATGGGAGCGCGAAGGGCGGAGAGCTCAGCCAATCACGGCGGCGGTGGGCGGTGGGCGGGGAGCGGCGCGGCTGAGGGAAAGTTAAGCTGACAGGAGGCTGTCGCGCGTTGCGGCGCTTCAAGCGGTTCCCCGGGATTCCCTGCGGCTCCTGACAGGAGCGGGCGGGCGGGGGCGGCAGAGATGGGGGTTAGGGAATGAGTTATCACTGAGGAAACTTTGCTCACGAAAACAAGCCCCTGAGAAAAAGGGTTGTAGATAATTGTCGTGGGTTGGAAGCCGCCGGTGACCTGTGAATTCCCGACACAGCGGGGACTCCATGCTCTGCCGCCTCAGGGAGCCTTGATGGGCTCTGTGGAGCCTCTGAAGAGCCTGGGGCTGAGAATCCATGAAAACAGTATTTCTTATCACTATCACCAGATGCTCTCTGGAGACAGACGGTCTCATGGCCAACAGGGGCTGTTTGCGAAAGTGCGTCTCTGAGATGGGCGTATATTGCCCGCAATCCTCTCAGTCTCACACGTAGCATGGGAAAGTCTTGTCCTTTGTCACACTCGCTGGCCCACTCCGTTAATCCCATCAAGCCTGAGGCAGGGGCTGGCTGATCTGTGGAGGCTAAGTACGAACCTGATTGAACTCCAGGTCCACCAGTCTCAAAAAAAGTATTGCTTTATGGTCATATGTGTCTTCATTAATGAGTTTTCAGATGTCAGACCCTTGAAGTTTGCTATGTCGAGCAGCCCGTGGGCCAGAGATGGCTCAATGATTTAAAGCATGTCCCACATCAGGCAGCTCACAACTATCTGCAATTCCAGTTCCAAGAGATCCAACACCCTCCGGCTTCTGAGGTCACTTGCGCTCATGTGATGCACATAAACTTATACAGGTACACTCACACATTTAAATATATATAATATATTAATATATATCAAATAATATAATGTATATCATTTTATTTTAATATATTATTTTATTCACATTATATTTTTGTAATATAATATATAACTATCACACACACATATATATACCATGGCCTTGCAATAAAGAACTTAGGAATCATTGTGTGTGCTGGACAAGCCAGATTTGGCCACTCATCCTCAATAAGCCAACTAGGAGAGTCAAATACTTACAAAAAAATTATTCAATATGGCCACATTGGGAGGAGGGACAGACCGATCCTGAGACTTTCCCAAGCCAGTCTTCAGGATATAATGGGAGGTGGCTATTAGCTCTGTTTGTTCTGTAGGACAGACAGGAAACTGTCTTGGAGAAACAATAAACCAATATATAGAAAAGCCAGAATGACGATCTCCTGTCAGGATGGGGAGGAAATCCCAAATTGAGAATCTGCCCAGGGGAATTCTGGGACCTTGTATTTTTCTTATTGTCTCCGCTAGACACTTATTGCTGAGCAGGCCCTTTTCTGCTCACTGCCTTTCCTCTGAGAAAACCCTTAAGAAGCCTGTCCTGAGATACCTTGTAAATTTGCCACCTTATTACTTAGTCATGGCCCCTCTCTGTACTGATATATTGTATATTTAACAAAAAAAAAAAAGTCTAGAATAAAAGAGGGCAGAGTCACCCATGAAGGTCAAAGAATGGTGACCCACACCATTATTCCCATCATTTGGGACGCTGAGATTCTCTGAATCTCTGTGAGTTCAAGGCCAAAGAGAGCCGGGCAATAGTGGTTCTCACCTTTAATCCTAGCACTAGGAAAGCTGATCCAGGAATTAAAATATCTGGGCTGGGAAAGAAAGAGAAAGCAGAAGGCAGAAGTTCTTCCTTTTGCCTGCACACCCCATCAGTCTGAGGAACTGTGGAGAGAGGACCTACCCTGTTTGGCCTGACAAGTTGGCCAGGTGAAAATTGGCTGTGGTTTGTTCCCTGTCTCTCTGATTGAAAGAGCAACATTATTCTGAGAAGAGGCCTCCACTGGGGGTGGGGAGGCGGGTGTGCTGAACTCAAGTCCCCAAATGTGCTGTGACAGCAGAATTCAAAGCAAACATCCGGACACAATCAAACAAGAGGCATGGTAGTAAAAATTAACAAGAGCCAGAAGTCTCTGCAGACACCCCATCTCTTGCCACAAATTCTGTCAGCGTTCTATAACCACTAGCAATTTTGAACGTATAGCCTGACCAATAATTTCAATATTACCTCACGCTATGTCCCCTTAGCCAATTCTAGAATGACAAGACAGACAGATTCCTGCTTGTGGTTTTTCCCTGTATAAGACCTTTGCAATCAGAGCTCTGGGGTTCCTTCCTCACTTTCTGATTTGCTTGGGCTCAAATAAAGAAACTTTTGTTGTTGCATTGGGGGAGTCTGCTCCATGGTTTTGTTGGGAGTCTCACGACCTGGGCACAACACTGATAATTCAGCTTTTTCTCAATTTCTGACTCCAGGTTTTATCATAAGACTAAATAGAATTCATTCCTACAATACGTCTCCCTATCTCTCTGCCTACCAGGGAATCTGCCTAACTCCTAGTCTCTCCATAGAATTTGAGTAGAAATAGTCTGGACAAGGTGTGGTCACTGCTTATTGCACATACAACTTCAATCCCTTCCTGGACACCCAACCATGTTTCTTCAGGAGATAAGTTGTTTTTCTGGACACTCCCAGAAAACCTTCAGTCTTTTCTCTCCCAGCAGATTTCTGAGGTACTTCTGATTTCTTGGATTCCATTCTTTCATGTGGTAGGATAGCCAAAGATTGTAGCTTAAGTGTTTCTGTAGAAGATATTTGTTTTTGCCAGACAGGCTCTTCACAGTCTCAACACCCTTATCATTTACTTAAGCTCTCTGTATCATCCTAAATATATGCCATCCTAGATGGAGTTATATGTGGTGAGGCCTGGTGTTTAATATTGTTCTCTTGGTGAGGGACATCCCTTATGGCCTGCTGTCATATTATTGTATATATTTCCTCTGACATTGAAAGATTCTATCCTGTAAAGAAGGTCCCTAAGTAGGAAGGCAAACCAGTTAAAATAGCTTCAGGAATTCCCTGAAACTGACCAGATTTTCTAGGCCCCCTCCCTACCAGAATAAGAAATAAAAGGGGAGAATCCATCTGAGTCTAGCTTGACATTATTGCAAAGACTCAGAACAGCTGAACTGCAGCTCAGCTCTTCCAATTATAATTATTACCACCACCCTCTCTCAGTCATACCTGTTTCCATTATCCCCTACAAAACAGATGCTCAGTGAAAGTCTATTGCCCTTCCAAAGTGCCTGAATTTAGATCCAAACACCCATGTACAGCCTTACAGACTATAACAAATTCAACATTAAATGATACAACAGAAATAAAGTGTGGTGGTTTGAATAAGAATGACTTCATATAGTTGAATGCTTAGCTGTTAACATTGGGAAAGATGTTTTGTCTTTGTTTCCACAAACAAAAAACTATGAATACCATAAAAATTGATAAAGGTTATATTTGAACAAGAGAGAACTCTTTATGAGAACAGTGATAGTTCATCAGCTATCAGGACAATTCAACCTAAACTAACTTATAAGACTAACAAATGATTTTCATCTGATCAGATATGACCTGCCAAAAATAAAACTCCCCCAAATTAGGGTTAGGCATGGTTTGCTTTTTGTCTTTCCAAGAGAAAGAAGGAATCTAACTAAACATCTGAAGATGACTGAACAGTGCGACATCTAAAGAAAAGGGAAAAATCATCCAGAGAAAATAAATGTCCTAAGAAAAAGAGTAAACTGTCTTATTGGTATATCACATTTCTAAAAGGATAAAATTTCATAAATCTTCCCAAATGTTTTTTTTCTGCTGTTCTTTACATACATATACAGCAAATGGTCTTCAGCTTAATTAAAAATTAAAGGTGGCTTTGGAGTTAGACTATGACTCTCTCCTTCTCTAAACACAAGCATGCTTGTTAAAAGGAAAATCCAAAATCTCTGTCCTATGTCAGAAGAGCCACCTGATAAGGAACACAAGAAAAAAATTAAGTAGCAATTTTATTGCTATTAATCTCATGATCCTTTGGATTTATTTTGATTCCTTAAAACTTTTCTTTGGGTATGTTTAATATATCAAAATTTGTAAGATTAATATATATTTAACTTTAGTCATATTAGTGGTCATATAAAGTACTAATTCAAGAAAAAGGCTTCATATAGCTTCCTGTACATGATTTGGGGGTTTGAGTCTCCAATTCCTCAAGCCTATCTTCAGAAATACTCCAACTGAATACCTCTGAGTCCTCAGCCAAAAAGAAAGGGGGTATCTCTGGGAAAATTGAAAAACTCTCTTCTCTTGCTCTGCCCAGCTCTCTTAACTTCCTCTTTCCACATTTCTAACGCTAGGATTAAAGGCATGGGCCATCTCTCCCTGACCTGGCCCTATTCTGTGGTTGACTCTTATATTCCAGATTAATATATTAAATATATACCACCGCAAAGGTCTATCCGTTAATTAGAAATTAAGTTTTTGTACTCTGGATATATGGCATTTAAAATGTTTTAATAGCATTTTTTATGGCAATGAGACATGTCTACTCATGGTAGCAACAGTCTACTTCAGAGAAAATAGTGGGCATTGAAGAAACTCAATATGGAGTTTGCTTTCTTTGAGGCAAAAGTTAGCCACTGAGTAAAATACTGCCCTTGACTTGACAGCTGTGACATTATGCTGTCCAAAGTGGACAAGCAGGACAGAAAGAAATGACTGCAGGAGGGGTGGGACAGTCTTTCAAAAATACTCCTTTCCAGATAAACCTGTCAGATATTCTACACCCGTAGGCTGAAGATGAAAACTCCAGTGAGAAACCCTGAGTGACTGTCCAGGCAGCCATCTGTTTCTGTCATTTCTATAATTTTGGAAGTTTTTTTTGCTCTGTACTTTGTGTTAACTCAAATAACATTATATCCTTCTCAGGTCTCTGATGGAATTGAAGACCAGATAGTTATAATTTCCCTTGTTACTAGATTAAGGAAAAAAAAAAACTCAGAAGAGAGGTGTAAAATGTGTAAGATTGAAAGATTAAAAAAAAGATAGTTTTGGTTGGTAATACAAGTTAGGGTAGAAAGTAAATTAAGTACACTTTGGACTCATTCATATAGGATAGACAATTGAGTGTTTTCTTTGAATTTGTCAAATGCTAATGGACTAGATATTATTAATATAATTATTATCTGTATGTATTTGCATATAGTTGTTTAGTTATTGTATATAGATTATTTTATGTTACGTTGTATGATATTTGCTTGTGTTCTGACAAATAAAGCTTGCCTGAAGGTCAGAGGGTGAATATAGTTACTAGTTAAACACAGAGGCCAGGGTATGGTGACACACACCATTGGTCCCAGTATTTGGGAAGAAGGAAACAGGACTATCAGGAATTCAAGGCCACTCTGGGAAATAGGACATTGAGCTACTCTAAAACAAGGCCAGGCAGTGGTAATACACACCCTTAATCTCAGCACTAGCCAGGTGGAGACTGAATATAAAGTGGGAGGAAACAGGAACGCACCCTCAATTTGGTCTAAGGACTGCTATAGGTAAGATGTCTCTGCCGCTCTGCTTCTCTGATCTTTCAGCTTTCACCCTCACTCCGTA
Source organism: Phyllotis vaccarum (assembly GCA_033318265.1). Classification (NCBI taxonomy): domain Eukaryota; kingdom Metazoa; phylum Chordata; class Mammalia; order Rodentia; family Cricetidae; genus Phyllotis; species Phyllotis vaccarum. Next base: position 73,585,130 of record JARWLC010000016.1, on the reverse strand, counting down.
TTTGACTCCGGGTTTTTATTAAGACTGCTTTGGAACATCACTTAGTCATCACTGAGTGAAACTCTCTGATAGGATTAGAAGGATTAGTAGGTGTGACCTTATTGAAGAACGTGTATCAAAAGCTTATACCAGACCCAGGTTCTCTGTCTGACTGTGGCTCAGAAAAAGCACTAGAAGGTATTAGGAGAAAGTCACAGACCATTCAGGGTACAGAGAAACAAAGCAAAACAGCTGCTGATCTTTCAAAAATACTCACAGCACTATCTCTAAAATGGCTAAAAGAAAAGCCTATATGGGTTCATCAATGGCCTCTAACAAAAGAGAAATTTCAGGCCTTAGAGCAGCTAGTACAGGAGCAGTTAAGTGCTCAGCATATAGAAGAATAAACCAGCCCCTGGAATTCTCCTCTATTTGTTATTGAAAAGAAATCTGGAAAGTGGAGAATGGTAACAAACCTAAGGGCAATAAACAAGGTGATCCAGCCAATAGGTTCCCTATATTCTGGGATTCCTTTCCTTTCTCTGTTACCCAAAGAATGGCTTATTATAGTTATTAATTTAAAAGACTGTTTCTTTACAATTACTTTACAAGAACAAGACAAAGAAAAATTTGCCTTCACAAAGCCCACTTATAATAATTCTCAGCCTGTAAAGAGATACAATGGGAAGGTCCTCCTTCAAGGAATGCTGAATATCCCCACTCTGTGCCAGGATTTTGTACAAAAGTCAGTAGAACAAATAGGTAACAAATTCCCACAATCTATAATTTTTCATTACATGGACGACATCTTATTGGCTGATTCAAATATCAACACCTTAGAAAAAAATTCTGAAGAAGTGAAAAAATTTTGTCTGCTAGGGGGTTACAGATTGCCCCAGAAAAAAATACAAAGAGGGGATTCCATTAATTATTTAGGATACAAAATAGGCCAAGAAAAATTAGGCCCCAAAACGTTAAAAACAGGAGAAATAGATTGAAGACACTTAATGATTTTCAAAGACTACTATGAGACATTGCCAATTTACGGCCCACTATTAGAATTAAAAATGATAAACCTTAAATGGTGACAAGGACTTAAATAGTCCGAGAGAATTGTCACCTGAAGCTGAGAAAGAATTGGCTTTGGTGAAAAAGAAATTACAGGATGCACAGTGGATCGTGTAGATCCAGACCATAATTGCATTCTAGTTATCTTGCCTCTAAGTATTCTCCTACAGAAATTTTAACACAAAGAGAAAATGTTATATTGGGATGGATATTTCTTCCATATAAACCGAGTAAAAAATTAAAGACATATGTGGAAAAGATTTCTGAACTTATTTTTAAAGGAAAATTAAGACTTCGTCAATTGACAGGAATGAACTCAGCAGAAATTGTTGTACCTTTAACTGATGAAGAAATTGACCAATTATGGGTAGAAAGTACCTTGGCAAAGAGCCTGCAGTAATTTTTTTGGGAGATATTAACAACAAATATCTTCAAAGCAAAAGAACTGAATTTCTAAAGAGAACTAATTGGATTCTTCCTTCTATTGTGTGAGATAAACCAATTTCTTTTATACCAATGAAAACAAATCAGGAAAGGCAATTTACAAATTATAACATATAAGTGGCTCAAAGCCCTTACAATTCTGTTCAAATGTAAGAATTATATGCCATTGTGATGGTATTAATGGATTTTACCAAACTGTCAGTATGCAGAAAGAGTTGTTCTACACATTGAAATAGCTGATTTTATTGATGATGAGTCAGAATTAACTTCATTATTTATTCAGTTACAAGGAATAAGCAGGACTAGAAATCATCCCTTCTATATAACACACATTCAATCCCATATGTGTCTCCTAGGTCCTTTAGCACAAGGTAATGATGAAATTGATAAATTATTATTAATAGGAAATGTACTAGAGGCCTCAGAATTTCATAAAAAGAATCATGTCAATAGCAAAGGATTAAAAAAGATTTCTCTATCACTTGGCAACAAGCCAAAGAAATTGCAAAAAGATGTCCCAACTGTTCTTTCTGTAACCAAACTCTAATGCCAGCAGGAAGTAATCCTAAAGGTATACATAGACATGAAATCTGGCAGATCAACAGATGTATTTCATTTTACAGAATTTGGGAAATTAAGATATGTGCATCATATAATAGATATGTTTTCAAGGTTTCAATAGGCAACTGCTTTGAGTTCAGAAAGGGCTGATTCTGTAATCACACATTTGCTAGAAGTTATGGCCATCATGGGAATACCTGCACAAATTAAGACTCACAATGCTTCGGCATATGTCTCTAATTAAATGAAACATTTTTTGCTTATTATAATATAAAGCATATCACAGGAATACCACATAATCCTATAGGGCAAGCAGTCATAGAGAGATCAAATCGAACTCTAAAGGATATGCTAAAGAAACAGAAAGGAATAACAAAGACCCCCAGAAATAGACTATATAATACTTTATTAACTTTGAAATTTCTCAGTGTTAATGAGAAAGGAACAACAGCTGCTGAAAGGCATTGGACTGTAGAAAAAACAGTCGAGCTAAATCAGCCTGTTTACTTCAAAGATGTACTAACCTCTGAATGGAAGTCAGGATATGTGCTATGTTGGGGAAGGGGTTTTGCTTTTGCACAGGTGAAGTAAAGTTATGGATATCATCAAAATCAATAAAGACTCTATTTGAACCAGAGAAACTTCATGAAAATAAGAATTGATAGCTCATCCATCCATAATACAATTCTTTAAGTTCTAAAAAAAAAAAAAAAAAAAAAAAAAAAGAGTGTGGGCAGGTTTCTTTTTGTCTTTACAGAAAACTGGAAACACCCATCTTCAAGAAGTGAAAAGACCTTGGACATCTAGACATCTAAAGCAAAAGGGAGGTCATCCAGAAAAATTTACAAGCAAAAGAATATTGGAACTATACTTCATAGGGTAAAACCTCTACAATTTTTTTTTTGTAAGTTGAAGTCCCAGTTTAATTATAATTTAAATCTGTCTTTAGGGTTGGAGTGTGATTCTCTCCTTCTCTAAACTTAAGCATACTTGTTAAAGGACAATACAAAATGTCTGTATCATAGCAGAAGAGCCACCTGATATGGGGACAGAAGAATAACTAAAAATAAGGGACTATCTTATTGTTACTAATCCTATGCAGAATAGTTACATATTTAGTTTCCTGTACATTGTGTTGGGTTTTAGTCTCTTATCAGTTTTCTGTAGTGATCCATGCCAATGCCTAATTGCAAACCTGAAGTATCCAAAAGGAAGATGGTGTTCCACAATGATGATTTTACAATGACTCTGACAAAGACACTAGGCTCACAAACACCAACCAAAAATCAGATTTGGTCTACAAACTGCTCAGGACAATTTTGAGGTAGCTCGCTGACATAAACCACCTTCACAGACTATGATAGCCAGGACTTGTGACAAGCCATGCACTTTCCTGTTATGCAGAGACTGGACAATAAATAAAAGTCCTATTTCAGGACTTGACAATTAACGAAGCTTTTCTTTTCAGGATTCCTAAAAGATGTTGTCGCCCCCAGACAGCATGAAGTAAATTTAAGAACAAGGAGCCTACATTCCCAAGTGGTGGGGTGGGTTGTTTTTGGTTGTTCAAGGGGTTATGGATGATTGTCATTGTTTAGGTTAATTGGTTAAAAATTGTTAATAGTTATGGTTAGAAAAAAGTTAAACAAAAATGATTAGATTCAAGATTTGTGTTTAAAAAATAGAAAAAGGGGATACAAATATATAGGATATATGAATAAGTTATTGAATCTTCTTTTAATAGGATTTACTAGCTTTAAATATTTTACATTGGATTGGATTTTTGTATATTGTATATGAACTGTGTATATTGAGATTGTTTTACTGTACAAATATCCCTATGCTTGTTCAAGATAATATACTTATTCAGTTCATCTAACAAGTTGCTAGTCCATGAAAGTTTTTTATTACCAACTAGTTAGAATATAAAGTAATGCAAGTTAGTAGTTAGACACTACATTCAAACATAGTAATATTAGATATGTTTTCAGGATCAAACAAATATATTTTAGGTGAACAGGTATCTTCAAACACTTCAGAGATCCATAGAATTTTGCATTTAAAATATTTTAAGAACTTAGACTTTTCTGGACAGTGAGACAGGTCTGCTCCTGGCAGCACCAATCTACTTCAAGAGAAAAATGGGCATCAAAGAAACTCCATATGGAATCTACTTTCTTTGTGGCAATGGTTAGCCACTGGACAAGAACCTATTCTTGTACCGACTGCTTTAAAGTGTGCTATTTAAACTGCACATGCAGGTTCCCTAGGAAAATGACCTCTGAACTTTTTGACAGAACAAGCTTAGCTGGTCCTTTAGGTTCCTGCTTTTCAGAGAAACTGTCAGATATTCTTCAGGACACAAGGAGAAGTGACTGATGATCTATACCAGAATGGGAAGAGCAGATTTCCTGCTTCATTGAAATGAAAAGAGACTTGGGCCTGTAGGCTGAAGATGGATGCCCCAACTTTATAAGGAACTTTGGGTGACTGTCCCGGCTGATAGGTGTCATCTCTGCCACTTCTAGATTTTGGAAGTTGTTTGCACTTCCTGTTTACTTGGGTAAATATTATTTCCTTCTTGGGTCTCTGAGGTAGTTGAAGATGAAATAATTATAGTTTTCTAATGAAAGTTTTAGAAAAGAAACTTTGAAGTTAAAGTGTATAAGTTTAAGAGACATCAAAGTAATAGTGTTTAGTTAGTAATACAAGTTAGAAAGAAAGTGAATTAGATATAATCCTTTGGATTCATCAAAATAGGATAATTAATGAAATATTTTCTTTGAATTGTCAATTGTTAATGGACTGGACATTATTTATTGTTTGTATATATTGTATATAATTATTGTACCTATTGTATATGGTTTTTCTTATGTTAGCTATAACCTTTTTTAAAATTTGACACAAAAGGGTATATGTGGGGATATTTTCAAATATAATAAAATCATTTGTAGATATCAGAGGGATCTACCCACAGTTAGTCTAGGAGGATCAGACAGTGGTAACTCACACCTTTAATCCTGGCACAGGGAATATCCTGGGAGTGGTGACCTATGCCCTTAATCCAATCTGAGCTGGAGGTCATCTTAGTTTACAGGAGTTCCAGGTTCCCAGGCAGGCAGTGGTGGTGCCACACTTTAACTGATTGAAAAAAATATTTAAGGCAGGCCTAGAAAGACTGAGCAGAAAGAAGCCATGAGGAGCCAGGCTGAGGAAGATCTCACAGCTGGGTGAGATCTGACTGTGGTGTTTACTCTAATATCTCTGCTTTTCCCAGAGGTATGACCCTGAACTTCTTTTATTTGTGCAACAGTGTGCTGCTACACCTTGCTCAGGCATCAATTTGAATCTGTAGGTTGTTCCCAACATTTCAAATTTGACATCCTCTGACAAACACGAGCCAGGGCCAATACTTTAAAATCTCTTTACATATGAATATATAATATGTATTGTATTTAACAGTATATATAAATATGTATGAATATATAATATATATTGTATTTAACAGTATACATATGTTCTGTTGCTTCTCTTTGTGGAGAATTTTTATTTTTGTGTGGCGATGGGAGGTGGGTTCTAGGGATCAAATTCAGATTGCCAGACCTTTGAAGTATCTTTACTCACTGAGCCATCTCACTAACAATTTCTTGGGAATATTGACTGAGAAAATTCTAAACAGCTAAATGTAAGGGGAACTGTCAGTTTATAAATGACTATTACAGGTAAAGGGATAAGACTGATCTGAACCCTGACCCTAGATAAATCATGATATATCCAGAAATACAAGCCCTTATTTAGTATTTTACCATTATGCATCTCTGTAATATAGTGTAATGGTTAATGTTTTTTACTATATTTTACACTGTCCTTCAAGTATGACATAGCTATTGCCATGAAAAGAATCTGCACAAGACTGGGCCTGTTAACGTTATGAGTCACATGGCCATATTCCTTCTCAAGATACAGTTAACCTTTGGTAGGGAAGATGGACTCATAAGCCCCCCTCCCCTTCCTGAAGATATATGGCAGTTAATTAACAGTTAGTGGGGGCAGGGAGAGCTCACAATGTACCTCTCCTCTGTAAGAATCTTGACAGTTGACAGTTGCTGGGAAAGATATTTTTCTTTAGTAGCACAGATGTCCCAAAGTCACATGCACTGCTGTTAAGTAATTCCAATTAAACTAATTGATTGACCAAGCTACACCGAGTGGGGGTGTTTGTTTTCATTATTGGCGCCCTATGTAGAGTGAGAAGACTTTTGTTTACAACTCCTTGGGAAAAGCTCATAATACATTATCAAACAGATAAATGCTTGTTACAAAATGCTTGATAGGTGAATCCAAGGACACAGTTTAGAAAGTACTGACAGAAAGGCATAAAAGATGGGCAAGGACTTCATTGTATGGTAAAATATAGTACAGGGCTTAGCCCTATTTTGGGAAATAAAAGTTTCAATATAATAGAACATGCTTATTCATATGTTTGATTGATGGAAATTATTTGGAAACGAAAGACAGGCATCTCCAGAAACAGAATCATTAATCAAGTTGTAGTGATCCCATAGGAGAGGCAATGTATTCATAGCATAGGGTTCTTGGGAGTATATAGTGTAGGAGTTACTATAGACATGTTATCTTGTCAAAATATTCTCTAGAAAAACTAAAATTATCTTGTGTAAACTGGTTACTGGTCATGTAGACCAGTCAAATTTCTATACAATGCATCCCTTGACCTAAAGGTTTTGAGAACAGCCTGATGGCTTAACTGCTATCTTTCCACTTCTGTAAACAATACTTGCTGCAGATTCCACAGCTGCCTTTCTGAGTATGTCATAAAATTGAGGTTTCTGCTTTTAACAACTCAAACAAATTGGGAGGTGGAGGCCCCACATCACTTGACTCACTCAAGTCTTCAAGTGATCTCGTAACAATGGGACAGAAAAAAAAGAACCAGTTGGGAAGGTAAATGTTGCAATGGTGTGGTTTCTTGGTCTCAGGCGGCCAGAGACCCAGACCCACATACCTGCCGTGCCAGACCTCTTAGCTGCTGCTGCTCAGGCCCCCAGAAATGACTCAGACGCTTATATTACTTTATGCTGTTTGGCCTATGGCTCAGGCACATTGCTAGCTAGTTCTTACATCTTCAATTAACCCATTTCTATTAATCTGTCTGCCACGTGGCCCGTGGCTCACCTGTGCTCCTACATGTTGCTCCTTTGGGCTTCAGCTCGGTCTGCCTCTGACTCTGCCCTTCCTTTCCTACCTATTCTGATTCCTCCTCCTACTTATTCTATGGTGCCTTTCATGGCCCAAAACAGCTCCTTTATTTAAAGATTGAGATTCACAGCACACAGAAAGGCATTCCCACATCAGGTAAGGGCTATAGGTCATTTCCCCTGCAGTCTCAAAGGGGTTCATCCCAGGAGGCTTTTAAGTCCTTAACCCTTAAATACACAGTCTGCAGCTGAACATAAGTGCTAGAAAGCCTTCTAAGAAAAAGTAGGCCAAATACTGTAGATCATGGAGAGGCAGTGGTTCCACTGGCAACAATCTGGCAAGAAAACTGCTAAAATCACTAAGGTACTGAAGAGCACCAGAAGTAGTGAAAAACATTTACATAGAGAGGAAGTCAGAAATGTGCTAAAAGATTTAGTCTTCTTTTTGGGAGGGAAAGTCACATTGTGACCTGGTTTTGTAGGCTCAGCTATAGCCTTGAACTCACTGAGATCCTCTGCTTCCTGTGCGCTGAGAAAAAAGGTGTTGACAACAGCCACTTTTTAGCATTTGTTAAATGAGACATTAAGGACCAGAGAGAAATTATTTGTTGAAGAAGAAATTATCTAATTTCAACAGCCAGGTGAAAAGTCTGAGACAAAGTGAGTTTTGATAAATGCTTCTTTATACAACTCTGTCCCTCAGGCTTGCTGGAGTCTTCCCAGCCTTCAGAAGGATCTTGAGTTTGAGGGCAGACTGGACATGTCTCAACCCTCAACTCCCCAAACAAGAGCCAGAGATGAAGCTCACTGATAGAATACTTGTCTATTGTGCAAAAGGTCCTGGATTGAATTCCACAACCACAAAAAAAAAAAAAAGTAAGCTGTTAACACACAGCAAACATTTTTCTTCCAAACATAAGATATCACACATTTATTACTGAATGAACCTACAAGAGCACAGAAACAGAGAAAACTCATATTCCCAATAAACATACTCAGCTGTCCAGACAACAGTAATGTTTTAAGTTTGATATAGTAAGTAAATGATGGATGACCTTCAAACACCATAAATATGTGTGGTTCCTTATAGACCCAGTTTGGTTCGCCTCCAGTGTCTCCTCTTGGAGTTGTACATGATTTTATTGCCAGTTTTCATCTGAATCCATTGTGGAATTGGACGATTTTGCTTTTGTTTCTTTGCTAGGAATCGCTTGATCCTGAATGTCTTGTGAGAAGCCATGGTGAAGAATAAAGTCAGACAGGCACACACTGTGAGAGAAAGGGAAAAAGGCAAAAGCTTCTAGTCATTTAAAAAAAAAACAACAACAACAACAAAAAACAAACCAATGATGGTACCCGGGCATGGTGTCACATGTCTTTAATCCCAGCACTTGGGAGGCAGAGGAAGGCAGATCTCTGAGTTTAAGGGCAGTCTGGTCTTAAAAAGCAAGTTCCGGAACAGCTAGGGCTGTTACACAGAGAAACCTTGTCTTGAAATAAAACAATTCTGATCATGAAAGAGCTATTCCCAGTGAAGCAACCACAACAGTTGATCCAGAAACTGGGGTTAATCACCAAAAAACCTCCACTAAGAATCCAACAAATAATTGAAACAGTTCTCAAGGCCAACCTGAACTATATGTACCATCTAAAAGACAAAACAGAGAAACAAAGGTAGGAGAGTGTGGGGAGGGGAAATGGTGTGGGATAATCCTTTTGTATATCGTAAATATGCTGTTTGGCCAGTAGCCAGGCAGGAAGTATAGGTGGGGCAACCAGACCAGGAGAGTTTTGGGAAGAGGAAGGGCAGAGAAGCAGTCTCCAGTCAGACTCAGAAAAAAAAAAAAAAGATGAGAGCACTGCACTGAGCACAGGTACCAAGTCAAGTGGCTAAACATAGATAAGAATTATGGGTTAATTTAAATATGAGTGAGTTAGTAACAAGTTTGAGCTACTGGCCTATAATTTAAAAGTAATATTAGTTACAGGCCCATAATTTAAAAGTAACATTAAGCCCCTGAGTCACTTATGGGAAGTGCCTGCTGGGTATTTGGGAGTTATTGGTGTAACAGAAACTTAGGGAAAGAAGCTGTTGAACAAATCAATTCCAGAAGAACCTGATCATTGGGAAAAGGTTTTCACTAAGTAATTTTCTTCATGGATTAAAGAGTTGGCACAAATATTTTGTATTAAAAATGATCTAGGAAACACTCTCATGCCTCATGGGCTAAAGTTTTGTAACCTCATTCTTATGACATTTTAAAACCTTTCTCAAACAATATTACCTTGCATGTGTGTATAAATGTTTGCTAGTAGTTTAAAATCTTTTGAGTGCTAAATTTATCAACTATTCTCTTTTTTTTTTTTTACTTTCCTGTACCAAAAGTTTCAAAAATATTTAGCTAGACCAAGTACAAACAAAAACTAAAAAGTCCTAATTGTTCAACTGTATTTTAATAATTCAGGCATGCTATAAAAAGAAAAAGTGAGGCAGGTATGTTAGTCGAGTGTATGCTGCTAATTTTGGTATTCAGGAGGCAGTGGTAGAGGTGGAAAGATCTTTACTAAGTTCAAGGCCAACCTCCTCTACATATCAAGATTCCAGCAACCTAGACAGTGAAGGCTACAAAGTTAGAACCTAACTTGGGGGGGAAAAAAGAGGAAAGAGAATCTTTCTTTTGTTATCTGAATAAAAAAGATAATGGTATAAGGATAGTTGAAAAATAACAGAGAGAGCTGGAGTAGGGAGCATGTGTTCTTCCAGAGGACACCAGTTCAGGTCCCAGCACCCACAAGGCAGCTGACAAACACCTGTAATGCCAGTTCTGAGAGATCTGATGTTCTCTTCTGACCTATGTGGGGGCGAGGCACATATACAAGCACACATACACACAAAAATAAATCTACAAATAAAAATTAAAGGAGGCAGAGGAGTTGAAACTCTCCAGTCCAAAGGTGCCTTCACCCAAATAACTTTTCCCACACAGTAAACTCAAGACCTACTTTATCTATGAAAACTCGTATGTATTTCCTAGTTCTTTCCCACATAGAGAAAAATGACTGATAAATTGTCCCCAGACTCCACTAATACACCATCTGATGTGGTCTAAGAATGCGTCCACCCCCCATGCTCATCTGATTGAATGCTTAGTCATCATGGAGTGGTACCATTTTGAAAAGGATTAAGTAGTAGAAAGTATGGCCTTGTTGGAGGAAGTGTGTCACCAGGGGTGGTCTTTGGGATGTAGCTCTCAATTGCCTTCTCTAGCTCCTGCCTGCAGGTTGCCATGCCCCCGCCATGATGATAATGGGACTAAGCCTCTGAAACTGTAAAGGTGCCCCCAATTAAATGCTTTCTTTTGTAACAGTTACCACGATCATGGTGTCTCTTCATAGCAACAGAACAGTGACTAAGACACCATCTAAATATTATTTCTTGTACTGACTTGGTGTCTCAAGTCTGTAATCCCAGCACTTGAAAAGTGGAGTCAGAAGGATCAAGAGCTACAAGTAATGCTAAGCTATATGAGACTTGGGGTGTAGACCAGGCTGGCATTGAACTCAGAGATCTGCCTGCTTCTGCCTTCTTATTGAAAGGTGGGATTAAAAGTATACCACTGCTGTGTAGGATTGCTTGTGAGAGTCTCATATAGCTGATATGACCTCAAACTAATTCTTGTATAACTAGCCTTTAACTATGGCTCCTCCTGCCTCCTTCCCTGTGGAAAACAGCTTGTATGCTGTTCTTTTACTCAGTAAAACAGTGACACTCATTATGTTCCTTGCCTTGAGTGATTCCATTTGAGTGCGACCTCAGAGGTACCTCCTTTGTACACAAAGATACCACCTACCAAGATGTTCATACTGATAAACTATTCAAAAGGAAACAAAGTACATTGGGACCATATGAGCACAAGGGCATGATGTGGGAATGTCTTTCTGTATGCTGTGAATATCAATCTTTAAATAAAGGAGCTATTTTGACCCTTGGCAAACACCATAGCATAGGTAGAAGGAGGGTGGAGTCAGACACAGATGGGGCCAGATGCCCAAAGAAGCAACATCTAAGGAACACAGGTGAGCCACGGGTCACATGGCAGGGCAGATTAATGGAAATGAGTTAAGATTAAGGAGCTAGCTAGCAATGTGCCTAAGCCATAGGCCAAACAGCATGAGATTAATATAAACGTAGGAGTCATTTTAGGGGGGTGGGGCTAAGCAGTGGTGGGTGGCTGGGTGACTGAGACTGCAGGTCTGTGGAACTGAACCTCTGGCCAGATGGGGCCAGAAACCTAAATGTAACCTAAATGTAAACCTTCTCAAAAACAAAAATGAACAAAACAAAAAACAGACCCCATACATAGTGAATATACCAGACCAACAAAAGCCTTAATACCTTCAATTGGTTCCCATTCAAAAGAATTATAACACTGACATGTCATCTGACTACCAAACATGTAGGTATGACAGGGAACTTCCAACCTTGTTCTCTAAAGGTCCTATGCCTCTGGGCTTTAGATCAGCTCACCCTGAAGCTCAGCTCTGCAAACCTCTAACAATTCTCCAAGGGTGTTCCTTAGTATTTTACTTGAGCAACAACAACGATTGTTTGCATCTGTATCAGACAGTAGATTGCTCATAATACGTATCACAAACTATGAAAAGCTGTCATCTCTCCATTCATTTTGTATCTGTTTCTTTTACTGTGGGTCAAACTACTGCTTGATTCCCAAAGGGACAGTAATCAGTCAAGAGGGTCCAGCTTCTTGTATCACATTTTCCAAAGCTGGTGCTGGATAACTAGTTAAGTATTAACAAACTTTGGAGAACATTGGAGTCTGGGACCCCAAGATACACATAACCAACCTTGTGTAAAGCTGAGGCCTGAAATTGTAGTACTCTTTAATGAGAAGATAACTGTGCAGAAGGCCATAACTAGATTCTTACCAGGTTCAAAGCCCCAAACATTACTACCAAAGAAGAGACTTTCTAACAAACAATAAGGAGCTATCACTGTTTCCATCTGTAAAAATCTACCCAAATGGGGCTGTGGACCTGGCTCAGATGGTATAGTTGTATGGCATACAGGAAGCCCTAGGTTCAATCTCCAGTATTATATAAACCAGTCATGGTTGGACTTGTGATTCTAGCATTGCAGAGGAGCAAACATGGCTAACGTGAAGAAGGGAAGGAGAACATGGGAGGACATTACAACCTGAAGGGGGGTGGGGGTGTGGGGGTGTGGGGGGTGGGGAGGGGTGGGGGGAAGCACAATCATGTTCATCAAACCTACTTAATCTAACAGGAAGTGTTATAATGAAATAAAAGTTATTGGGCTTTTAAAAACAATTAATTGCAAAATAGTGCTTGCTCTTACCTCCGCTGAGTGTACAACAAACTGAGTGCCTGACTCTGCTAGGTTTCCTAGAAAAAAAAAAAAGGGAAGGGACAAAAAGAATTTTCTTAGGAGCCAGAGGCACAGACCTAGAGCTGCACGGCCGAAGCCTGCGACACCCCACAGCAACCCTGAGTCACCCACTCACCTGTGAGCGCTGCAAAGCAGGAGCCCTGGATGGACCCAACAGCGAGAATGGCAGTTAGGATAATAGCGGCCACCGGAAATCCGGGCAGGTCTCGTGGCCGGGAAGAGGCCCTGGATGTGGTGAGTGCGCAGGCGCAGACTCCACAATGTCTGCAGCATTTGCTTCAGCCCGAGAAAAAACCAGGACTTTCTTGGACAGGGTAACTCTTGGTGTCGTTGAAATGAATGCACAACGGACTGGCCTGCAGGGGCTAGTCTGCCCAGGATGGCAGAACTCTTAATGCCGCAGGAGCTCGGCATCCAGAAACTGTACACAGTGCCCATCTCTTGAGTGTTACAGGAACGGCACTCTCTACCCCAAGACTCAAAATTTGCACTCGTTGTAGATCTGGATCATCAGCAGATAAAGAGGTTACAAACATGAAAAAAAGGTTAAGAGATGACATGTCATGTGCCGCGTTGACTATTGTACATAATCGTGACACTTGAGAGGTAGGGGATAGGGCTAAAGAAGTTCAAGCTCACCCATGGCCACATGGTGAAAGAAAGTTCCAGGCCAAGTTGGGACACGCGAGACCCTGCTTCAAAAAGTAAAACCACACGTCAAAGCCAGGTTATTAATCCTAGCAACTTGGGAGAGTGAGGGCTGGTGAAGAATTGGGCCAAGGCTTCCAAACTCAAGCCCATATTTGTACAGAACCCACACAAAAGTGGCATTCTGCATTCTGCCAAAGTAGTTCTACAATACATTAGATTGCTATTGATTTGGGAGCTCTCTGGATATGTAGTATCAGACATTTTGTGCTGATTTATATGATTCCTGCGTCCAGTGTCAGCCATGTTTTAGCTGACTCACACCAGATAGCCAGCCATAACAAGTACCATGTTTTCTAAATATAAACTGAGCCTTATTAAAGGGTAAAAATATCTTATTCTGACTACTCCTGACACAGAAACTTCCCATACTCAAGGATACCAGCTAGCAAAGGTGGTCCCTATCCGAAATCACCACACCATTTGCTCAAAGATACATACCACAGAATTGCCTCTATATCTTTTGGCTTGTCTGGCAACTCTACCACGTGGCCCGTGGCTCGCCTGTGTTCCTTACATGTTTCTGCTTTGGGCGTCTGGCTCAATCTGTCTCTGTCTCCACCCTCCTTTTCCTACCTATTCTGATTCCCCACCTTCTTCTACGGTACTCACCAAGGGCCAAAACATTTCCTTTATTTAAAGATTGATATTCACAGCATACAGAAAGACATGTCCACATCAGGAAAGTCCAGGCCAGGAGGCTAGGCTGGAAAGTCTGGGCCAGAAACAACATACAACACACTCTGCTTGTGTTGATGTTGGAATTGTGTTCTTGTGTCTTTTCATGTCACAGCTCATTCTTGAGTTGACACTTGATGACCTTCTGTTCCCGATAGTTACAAACAACCCCTGTGGTGGGGTATCCATCAGAGAAGACTTCTTGTATACAGATTTGGTCCAATAGAAAGTCTTTATTAGCCTGCTGGTGACTGTGCTGGGTGTTTGGGGTTCCACTGTGGCCCTCAGCCTTTCTCGGGGTGAGCTTTCACAAGTAGAACAACAGAAGTCAAAAAAGCAAGTTAGAACATCCCTACAGTTCATAGTTTTTATTTTTGTTTGTAGCAGTTATTGATGTCTAGATGATGAGTTTTACGGTATAAATGCAGACTTCCATCATGATCCATTGTGCTGAGGTCTGTTATACTCCCTTCTTATGTTAATGTACTTTGCAACCTATTACATTGACATGTTTGTCCTATATACATCCCTCACCAAACAATGCACCTAACAACCTACTCCCATCACTGAAAAATGATATAAGCTTCTCAAACCCTGTAATGATCAAATTTAGAAAATTTCTATTTAAGTATACTCTCATCCGAGTATACAAAATAGTTTTAGGCCCAAATTGGGCCCCCAAATGGCAATGCCAATGACAATATCCTAAACAGGATTCTGACTTTATAACAGAAGAATTGTCACTGGGTAAAGAGAAGGCTGCATTCAGCATTCCTAAGGACATTAGTAAAGTAGGTCTCTGTCTAACAGGGAACCCATTGCTTCCCTCATCCACCTAGTAAGGCAATATACAGCAAGCCAACAGCCAACATCAAACTAAATGGAGAGAAACTCAAAGCCATCCCACTAAAATCAGGAAGGCATGGCTGCCCACTCTCCCTGCGTCTATTCAGTATACATCTTGAAATTTTAATTAGAGAAATAAGACAACAAAAGGAGATCAAGGATACAAATTAGAAAGGAATAAGTCAAGCAATCACCATTTGTAGATGATATGATAGTACGTGTGTGTGTGTGTGTGTGTGTGTGTGTGTGTGACTCAAAATTCTATGAGGGAACTCCTAGAGCTAATAAACACCTTCAGCAATGTAGCAGGATATAGAAATAACTAATAAATAAATAAATAAATAAATAAATAAATAAATAAATAAATAAATAAATAAATAAATAAAAATCAATAGCCCTTCCACATATAAATGACAAAATAGTTGCAAAAAGCATCAAATATCTTGGGGGTAACTCTAACCAAAGAAGTGAGAGGTCTGTACGACAAGAACTTTTAAGTCATTGACAAGAGAAATTGAAGAAGATGTCGGAAGATGGAAAAGATCTCATGCTCTTGCATAATTAGGATCAACATAGTAAAAATGGTAATTGCTCAGCATCCTTAGTCATCAGAGAAATGCAAATCAAAACAACTCTGAGATCCCATCTTACACCTGTCAGAATGGCTAATAACAAACACAGATGACAGCCTATGCTGAAAGGGAGCAGAGCTAGTGGAACATTCCTCCATTACTGGTGGGAATGTAAATTAGTACAGCCACTATGGAAGTCAGTATGGTGGTTCCTCAGAAAACTGGGAATCAATATACAATCTAGGGTGTGGTCATTATATCAATATAATATTTCTATGCTTATATAATCTCCCTCCCCAAGAAGTTGGTCTTGGGAGATTTTTAATTCCTCTAGCTCTACTGAATTGTTCTATGGTTTTAGCATCCTCTTTCCACAAGGGCCTCCACTATAATTGAGACCCAGCCTCTAGAATTGCTCTAACCATATCTATTCAGTATTTAGGGGTAATTCTATTATAAGTTGACTAGGAATTTAACATTTGCTTTACAAAGTGTGAGTGCATGTTACAGGTGATTATTACTTCCTTGACTCTCCTTAAATCTAACATTTGTACAGGAATCAATTCAAGTCTTGCACAGTTTCTATCATTTGACAATTTGTCTAAAGTTACTGGGTATATTTAGATGGACTGCTTGAAAGACTTAGGCTGTTTCTCTGCAACTTTATAAGGCAATGTAGAGATTGGTTCTCCTTTAAATTCCTCTGTCTGAGTGTGAATATCTCTATGATCTGTTTAACAAGTATTTTTAAGACTTTCTTCTTGGCATTTATATTAACTGTCTTTTTAAATGATGAAACAAACAAACATAATATTTATAATAAGTTTTTATGCAGCTCAGAATTTAAAAGATCTTGGCAGTCAGGAGCCCAGGCATACTGTTTACAGCTGGACTGGAAATGTATTCAGCCAGATGAGAGGCAAAGAATACCAAGTTCACAGTAAGCTAGGGTAGCATTTTAGAGCCCTGCTTCAGGGAAAAAAAAAAAAAAAACACGACCTTTCCCCAGTGTTAAGAGCTCTGCTCATGCAGGGGAGGTCTTCACAGCCAAGTTGTTACAGTTCTGTTTTAGTTTCCTGGAGTGTATCAACTCTGCTCAGCTAGGGTAAAGCTTCCTTAGTGAAAGTGTTACAGCTTTGCTTTCCTCAGCTGTTCCCTGTCCAGTTTTTATCGCTCCTTCACCAAAAGGAGAAGGTTCTCACCCAAATCTCATCAAGACATTTATTGGGAAGGAAGAAAACAGGAGTGAAGCTCCTCACCCAAATCTCATCAAGACATTTATTGGGAAGGAAGAAAACAGGAGTGAAGCTCCCTCATCCCAGGGTGGGAGAGGACAGCAGCAACAGGATTTATATAGGGCTTCTTGGGGTTGAAGTTTTCCAGGGAGGAGATTTTCAGGGTGAGGTTTGGTCGGACTTTGAATCCCTGATTTGGTTTTGATTTCAGGGTTAAGATGTTTCTTTCACTGGTTCTTTGTCCATGTTTGATATCATGTCTGTCCATGTTTAGTATTGTTTCTAGGGTGCATCATTTCTGAGGTGCACTCAAATCGGTGATCATGACCAGACCCAGTTAAAAGCAGCCGTGCTGGAAAACCATGGTCCTGAAGGACAGGGATGCAGTGAGGACCCCGTGTCTGTTGAGGTCAGGGACCTCAGATCTGTAGGGATGGAAGACTTCTATACCCCAGTGATGGGGATGCAGTGAGTGCTCTGCATCTGTGAAGATAGAGGGCCTCAGATCTGTACAGAAACAGAGTGCCCCATATTTGTGATGAATGCCATGGGTCAGATGATTTTCCTCTGGATTTACTCTTAACCCATTGCCAGAATGTTAGCATCATCAGTCTTCTATGGTATCTGTGTTTCTCTGTATTTGTGTTCTTGATTGTGAAGAACGCCATGAGACAAGTGGATTTCTTCCCCCTGGACTTACTCTTAACTCATTACTGGGATGTTTATGTACATGCTCAAAATCTTTTAATCACGATTAAAAACTAAACTTGCCACCCTTTGCAGGTCACGATGGCCAGCATTCAGTGTTGACTGGCCAGACCACGAGTGGGACACCATGACCAACTACCCTACAATGTGGTCTGAAGAAACTCAGTAGAAGACTCCCCTTCTTATAATAAACCATTCTTACCCCAACAAGTCAAGGTCCTGGCAGCTACAGAGAGAGGCTCACCCTCTAAGACCCAGTTGGCTCCTAAGTCACAGATCCTTCGAGGAGACAGCACAGAGGATAAAATCCTCCTCGCCTGATCCTGGTGCAGCCATTCCTACGTGGAATGACTGTCCACAGCTTTTGAAGGTCCCCTTTATGACAGAGGAGTGAGATCGAATACAGACCGAGGCTCAAAAACTGGTTTGGTGCCCCACAGGAGAGTCCACCGTTGAGCAGACTATCATCGATGTGGCCTTTCCCCTCTTTACCCAGTGTGGGATTGTAATGACTGAAGGTAAGGTAAGTCTGAGTCTGTTGTCAGACTCTATTGGTGGGTCTCAACACATCCGCACGACAGCCTAAGAATTTAAGTAGGGTCTATAGTATGGTGTAGAGAGTGGATGAGGGTGCAGTGGCATTTATAAAATGTGTACAGGAGGCCTCTAGGAGGTATATGCCCTATGATCCTGTGGCCCAGGAAAATGCCACTGCAATGACTTTGGCTTCCATTGAGATTGTTTAATGAGATTTAGTAAAGGTGACCTGAGGAAGTACATGATAAAAGGATAGTGCGGAATAAAAAGAAATTAAAAAAGAGCAGCATGGGAATCAGCACGTCACTAGTGTGCTGCTGGTCACTACTGTGAATCGGAAG